>CM060895.1:77270000-78495000 GCA_030762935.1 Hymenopus coronatus | reverse complement strand
TGGACAATCCACTCTTTCATCCCTCAACCCCGTTCGACGCTCCCTCAGGACAGGTGACTTGTATGAGTAGTGTGTTAAATTTTTCCACCACCTCAATATGTAGCGCACGAAAAAGATTAATCTATTTTGTGTAATCCGGTGATAGGTGTGGATTATTGTCCAACCTAAAATTTTTCGCAAGTTACGTTTAGGAACATAACAAACACGTGAAAGACTTGGGCGGAGTCAGCGAAAAGACCGGAATCAGCGAATTTCTAATGTCTTTGAGTGTACAAAAAGCGCCCAAAGAAAATCGCATGCTTCTGTCGTCTACGTCTCATTATTACTAGACGTGGCTTGCGTAGCCATTATTAGTTGCTCTACACCACGGTGTAAGTGAAGGCCACAATAAGCACAACAAAGGTTTACAAAATAGCGTAGATCTCATTTACTAAAAGGGAAAGAGGTACAACTAGTGCATTCAGTTTGTCACACAGACCTCTTATCATGATTGATAGACATAGCTTATCGCCTCAAAAGACCCCAGACAACGATACAAAATCCGTCGAAAATTTTTTTGTACTGAGCATACATAGTCAATAGTAGGTATTGTATAAAAATTCGGTACCAGCATTTCATCGGAAATACATGTTTCGGGTTCCCCTGAACCCAAAAAAAAAAAAACTTTTTGGAAAAAGGTCCATGTGTGTGTCTGTAGACAGCATAGCTCAAAAACGAAGACACCGTTAAATATCGAACTTAGTATTTAAATTTTGTATATTCCAAGGATGCGACACGAAGATTTTCAAGAAAAGCCACCCCCAAACTACCCTTTACATAGAGAAATTCCGAAAATGGCTCTAACGATTTTGATTAAAATCTCTTATATTTAGGATATTTACATACCAAATAAAATGTATATCTTGAATTTTATGGGAATAGCCTCTAAAGACCTCTTTATTGTGGATGATTTTTATTGAATTTTGCATAACTGGTAAAACGCAAGAGATAGACAAAAACTTACTGCACAAGAAATGTAGATCACGTTAAAGCACACAATTTATGTCATATACATTTTTTTTGTGGAGCTGATCGTTTTAGAGATATTCTTAAACTTTTCTCATACCAGAACTTGTCAACGTTTAGCCCGCAAAGAAACCGATTTCAATCTCATAGCAACCACATTTTAAAACAGTTGACTACCGGTTTAGCCCAGTGTATTCCATTATTTCCCTTCTACTTATAAAGGAACATTTCTGCTAATGTTTTATCATTAAACAGGTGGAAGAATAAGCTTATTAAAATAATTTGTTACAGAGATGTAGAGAAAATCATCTGAATAAAGTACATCAGATTTTAAGAAAAAGTTCCGTGCGAGTCTATGTGTGTTTGTGTGTGTATGTGTGTCTGTGCACAACATAACCCTAAAAGAAAGTCCGTTTAATTTTAATAATAAACTTGGAAATTAAGATTACTGTCTTCCTAGGATGCGATCTGAAAATTTTCAGAAAAGCCCCTCTATCCCGAACTGCGTTTAGATGAATGATTTCCTAACGAATTTGATTAAAATACCGTATATTAAAGATATTTACATAACAAATAAAGCTATATATTGAATTTTCTGGCAATAGCTTCTGAAAACCTCTTCATTCTGGATGAATTTTGTATAACTCGTAAACCTAAGAGATAGATAAAAATTTATACAAAACAAATGTAGCTTTTTGCGAAGGTAACAATTTTCAAAATACTCCTGGTTATTGACTTCAGTTTTAAAATACTTTTCACATACGTAATTGTACCTTCCTGTTTCTTTTTTTTTTTCACCTGGCCATGTAAAGATAGCCTAATTTTAATATCAATCGCACAGGGACTGCTTTGAGAGATTTACGTGTCACTTTAGCTAGAGTAATCCCTTATTTCCCTTCTCCTTACAAAAAAAAAAAAAAAAAAAAAAAAAAAAAAAAAGTAATAAGACCACTTCTGCCAATGTTTTCTCGATTAGCATGAAGTGGAGAGAAGTATAATGTTTCGTAAGAATGATTTGTTATAGAATAGGTAGAAAGTCATGTGTATGGAACATTAGAGTTTTTACTTTCTCTATACGTACTATGTACATAGTGCATAGAGGAAGTATTGTATTCCACCCAAAAATTCGATACCGAGATTTCACCGGAAATACATGTTTTAGGACCCCTGAATCCAAAAAAAGGTATTTTCAGAAAAAAGGTCCGGTGTATGTGTGTGTGTCTGTCTGTCTGTGTGTCTGTGGACAGCATAGAGCAAAAACGAAAAGACCATTAAATACTAAACTTGGTATTTAGGTTTGGTATCTTCCAAGGATGCGACACGAAGGTTTTCAAGAAAATCCCCCCCCCACCTACCCTTTACTTGGAAACATTTTCGAAAATTTTTACTTTCTAAAAATGGCCCTAACGATTTTGATTAAAATCCCGTATATTAAAGATAGGTATTTACATACCAAATAAAATGTATATCTTAAATTTTCTGGGAATAGCCTCTGAAGAGCTCTTTATTCTGGATGGATTTTGCTAAATTTTGCTTAGCTGCTAAACGGTAAGAGATAGACAAAAACTTACTACATAGAAAATGTTGATCTGTGCAAAACACTCAATTTATGTCCTTTACATTTTTGTTGTTGAGGTAACCGTTTCCGAGATATTCCTTGTTTTTTGGTTTCAGTTGTGAGTACTTATAATTTACTCAGACAGGAAGTGACCGTTTTTCTTTTGTTCTACTCCTGGCCAAGCAAGAAGCGATTTGCAATGCCTATCGAATAACGACAGCTTTTAAAACATTTGACTAACGGTTTAGCCTAGTGTATTTATTCCCTTATTTTCTTTCTAGTTATTAGGAACTAATTAGTAGGAACATTGTGCTAATGATTATCTCGATTAGCAAGGTGCAAAAAGAAGAATAATCTTATGTAAGAAGTTTGTAGAAGAGCTAGAGAAAGTCATGTGAGTGTAACACATCAGATTTTTTTACTTTCCCTGTCATCTCCTATAGGAGATAAGAGGAAGTATTACATTCAACTGAAAATTCTTTGAAGAGAATGCTACAGAAATACTTTTCTCGAGGTCCCTGAACGCCCTGAGTACAGCATATGTCAGAAATGACTGATAAATAACAAACTTGACATCTAAGTTCAGTATTAAACAAAGATGCGACACAATGAATCTCAAAGAAATTGTACACTTCTTACATCTATTCCGCATTCCCATTATAGCTACAAGGAAATATGTAACAAAACTAATTTCTACAAATGTTTATCTATATTAATAAAATAATAGAGAAGAATTAAAGTCTTTAGGAATAGTGTGTTGAATGGATAGAAAATTTAAATGTGACAAATATATTTTTTAAACAATAAAAAAATCCAATGTGTTCTAATCACATAACTTTCTCTAGCTGTTCCATATACAAAATATTCCAACAAAAGATTATTCTTTTATCTACAGAATGCCAATGGAAATAAACATTACTAAAATTGATCTTATTACATGCTTCCTTGTAAGTATAAGGGAAATAAGGAAATACACAGCAACAGCCAAGTATTTTAAATGTGGTCGCTATGTGAAACAATTGAGGTTCAGTTCGCAATACACAGTACCATTCGAAAAAATTTAAGCTAGTTTAAAATTGACAATAATAAGAAGGAATATCTCCAAAACGGCAAACTCTACAAAAAAAAAAAAAAAAACATATATAACATAAATTATATGTATTAACGAAATATAAACGTTTGTACAGCAAGTCTTTGTCAATCTCTTACGGTTTGACCGTTATGCAAAATTCTGCAAAAGTCATTCAAAATAAAGGGGTCTTCAAAGACTATTCCCAGAAAATTTAAGATATACTTTTATTTGTGATGTAAATATCTTTAATATATGATATTTTAATCAAATCGTTAGAATAATTTTTGAGAAAATCAAAATGTTTGAAAAATTTTTCATGTCAAGGGTGGTTGGGGAGGGGGGTTTATTTAAAATCTTCGTGTCATTTCCTTGGAAGATACTTAACTTATATATCGAGTTTGGTTTTTAACAGAATTTTCATTTTTGAACTAAGCTGTCCTCAGGCACACAGACAGACAGGCAGACACAGAGGACAGACCAAGATTTCTAAAATTTCCTCTCATAAAGAGATATATTTTATATAGAAAAAAATAATGTTTACTTTCTCTAGCCAAATGTACCATGTACATAGTGGATAAAGAATATTGTATTACATCAAAAGATTCAAAACCGAGATTTCACCGTAATTATATGTTTTGAGGTCCCCTGAGTCCGTAAAAAGCATACATCCGATAACTGTTACCTATTGTCTAGTGTTAATATAATAAATGGACAGTCAACATAAATACCAACTTGTTTATAGCATCACATGACGGACTGTGCATTGCGCTCAATCCCCGCAACTCTCCGCGGCCCTCAGTAGTCAATATTCGTTAGACAGCAGCAACACTGACACCACCATCAGACGTAGCCTGAGCTGGAACGGACTCTATACGCTGCTTGTGAGGGATTCCAAGTTGTTTGACTCCCAGTGACACGCATGCTCAAGAATGCCCATATCTTGTCAAGAAGTTCAGCTGTGCGAAATGCATAAATTCGGGAAGATAGCTATTGCACAAAATTCGACTTTTTCCGTTGGTAAAAATGGACATACATCGTAAAAGTAAAAGATTGTACAGTATATGTATAACTAATTTAATCTCAACATCATCAATACTGGCGGAGCCTTGACCGAGTGATTAGTCTGCTCGCCTCCCGTCTAGACAGCCCGGGTTCCATCCCAAGCGCCGGCTTGTGGGATTTGTGGTGGACGAAGCGGCGTTTGGGTGGACCTTCTCCGGGCCCTCTTGTTTCCAGCGCCACTTATTCCATCAAATACTCCATCAGTTTTCCTATCATCTATTTCCCTTATATTTCATATCATCCACTTCCTCGCGCTCATGCCTGGCTACAGGCCAACCACTCTTCCAGGTTCTCCATTCTGTGGCTTCGTGGCTTTGGCTCCCTGACAGCCCTCTGACCCCTAGGTATTTGCTTGCCAATGTTTTCAGTTGTTCTTAAAAGTTTGAATTTTGGGCAAAAATTATTCTTTTGGGAGGAAGGGCCTTTGTTTAATTTTACTCAATTCACCCCTCACTTACCAATCCAATTCACCCCTCACTTAAGTCCTAACTAGGGGGAGAGTCAGCCGAATACAAAAAACAAAATCAACATTATGTTCAAATCGCTTTTATAACCACCACGGCTTTCCCGAAGAACTGTAGAACGTGAACTGCAGATGCATGGATAAAACCGCTTGAATTTTAAGACCAGAATTTCCTTCTTGCGAGGCTTCACGGTAACATCAAGAAATCTTAGTGGAGCAGCTTAAGCCCACAATTATTCTACTTCTTCAATTAATCTAACTAGTGTCTTAGGTAATCGTTGGCAATTAAGTTGCATCCGGATTGTCTTCCAACAAAAGTACGTTTCACAATGGCTCCGAGAACCTCTGAACCGATTCACACTAATGCAGTTATTTAGATAATCACACGAGAACACCATTTAGCCAATCATTGCTAATCTAGTTATCAGATAAATCCAATTAGTTATAATGGTAATCAATTAGGTAAACATTAATGACTATAATATTTGTGTAAACTTTGGTTTGCAGAGATTACCACAGCTTTAATTGATTGTCTATATAAGTTAATTTTATTTGCATTATCATCTGCAACAAGTCTGCAGTCTGACATTACTATTTACCTTTATTACAGATATGTATTATATGTAAATAATGTAATATAAATTATGATTGATACAAATTTTAGGTTTTCAGATCATTCTTTAAAGATATTGGCATGGATTTTTAGTTGTCCTGGAACTGCTTAAATAAAAATTTAACTTTTTTCGTTTGTCAAATTCGTTTCAAGTGGATGGATCATTTCCAAGTTTATTTTATACATATGTAACTGTTATATTTATTCTTTTAGATTATAACAAATTATCAAATATATAACACCATCATTTCCAACATCTATAAACAAAATAGTATCTAATCTGTAGTGCAGTGTTTAAATACCTATATTTCGGTCATTCTATGTAGTACTGGTATACATTCCTTTTGTAATGAGAAGAAAACGGTTGGCAAATACTGCAAGGAAAGCTCTAGATTTTTAAGATTTTTCATTTTAATATTCAATGTTCCTATGTAATATAGTGTGTTTCGAAATGAAAGAACAGATTTCAGTGTTATATTACGGAAAAACTATCAAAGATAGAAACACAGTGTACATGTCACTGGATAGAGGAAGCTTCAAAGTTTGGTAGCAGCTATGCTGTTGTTTGTTTATAGCAATATGTCAACTACACCATAGGAAAAGCGTTTTGTGTTTTGGAATTTGCCAGATCTCAGTTATATAAATGTTATCCAGGATGAAGAGGCTTTCGGAAGCTATTACCTGAAACTCAAGCTATACATTTCATTTGCCATGCAAATATCTTACACACATCGTATTCTAACCAAACATTTTAAAATCATTTTTGACAAAACACATTTGTAAACTGTAGTTGGAGGTGGTGCAATTTTCTTTCAAATCGCTGTAGTGGTTAACGCCCGCTTTAACTACTTATGGCATCGCAGGCGATGATGCTGATGATACATGAATGAAGATGGAGCACCGGTGGAATGCGACGGTGGGGGAAATCGGAGAACCCGGAGAAAACCCGCCCCAGCGCCGCTTTGTCCACCACAAATCTCACATGCAGTCGAACCCGGGCCGTATAGGTGAGAGGCGAGTGATCTAACCACTCGACCATGGCGCGGCCTTCAAATCGCTGTGCCGTATTGTTAGACGATGCAGACCCTAGAATGTCTGATGAATCATTTTATAGATTTACGATTTCTGAAGTCAAGGTCTCGTTTAGTCGTGTACCTAATGCCCAAAAATGTTATGACGTTTTATTATTTCAAATAAATTTATTTTCTTTAAAATTATGAGTTTAAAACTTAGTATAAATGTTTATATTTATGTGACAACCTAGAATGTCTTTGCACTCAAATACTATATGTTCACTTTCTTTAAACGTACTGTGTACATGGTGTATAGAGAAGGTATTGAAATGCACCCAAAAATTCGAGATTTCACAAAACATGTATTGGGATCCCCAGACTCCCCCCCCCCCCAAGAGCATTTTTAGAAAAAATGTTCTTGTGTGTATGAAGTCGGTTAAATGCCAAACTTAATATTTAGGTCCAGTATCTTCCAAGGATGCGACACAAAGATTTCCAACTATACTTTACTTGTAAAACTTTTCGAAAATTTTGGTATTCTCATTAAAATAGTGAATATTAAATATTTTACATGACAAATAAAATGTATATCTTGAATTTTCTGGAATAGCCTCTAAAGACATATTTATTCTGAATGGATTTTGCATAACTGGTAAACCGTAAAAGATAGACAAAAATTAGTACACAAAGAATGAAGAACTTGTTAAAGCACACAATTTGTTGTATAATTTTTCGTGAAGTTCACCATTTTTGAGATATTTCTTGTTATTGCTTTCAATTTTAAAATACTTATATTTTTTCATACGAGAATTTGTCAACCCCTGACCATACAAACAAAAGAACTTAAACCATATAGCTTATAAAAGATTTGACTATTGCTTTAGCCAAGCGTATTCTTTTATTTCGCTTGCATTTACAAGGAAGCAAGTAACAAGACCATTTCTGCTCATTTTTTTTTTCTTGATTAGCATGTAGTAAATAGAAGAATAAGCTTTTAAGAATAATTTGTTACGGAGATGTAGAAAATCACGTGAATGATACACATCACATTTTTTTCGTTACAATGCTGATAAAAGTTATATTAAGGGTTTCCAAATTCAGTTCATTTTGCAATGCACAGATAAAAGATGTATAGAAGACGAAGTCTAACTGACGAAAAACTTCTGGAAGAATTAATTCGTATAGCTGAAAATAATTTACCTGAGAGTGGTAACAGTACTGATTGTGCATCTGAGGTAGAAGGCTATAGATATATGGCCAAATAAAGTTCCAGTTAATGTCACAAGTTTTGCTGTGTAGATGAAATCAAAATAGGCTTTCTGCATCTGACTCTCAGATTACAAAAATCTGATGTAATCCATTCACATGACTTTCTCTATATCTCTGCAACAAAATTTTGTTAAAAAGTTTATGTCTCTATTTACTTCAGGCTAAGTTAGAAAAAATTAGCAGAAATATTCTTATCACTTGCTTACCTGTAAGTAGAAGCGAAATAAGGGAGTAACATATATTAAAGTGATAGGAAAAGATAGTTGCTATGTGACTGAAGTTCCTTTGTTTGTATGGAGAGAAGTTGACAAATTCCTGTATGAGAAAAGTGTAAGTTTTTTAAGGCTGAAACAAAAAAAACAATGAATATCTAAAAAACGATCAACTCCACGAAAAAAATGTATGTAACATAAATTGTGTGTTTTAGTGTGCTCTACATTTTTTGTGTGGTAAGGTTTTGTCTATCTCTTACGGTTTACCAGTTACACAAAATTCCATAAAATTCATCCAGAATACAGTAGTCTTCATAGGTTATTCCCAGAAAATTCAAGATAAACATATTATTTGGTAAGTTTACATCTTTAATATATGATATTTTTATCAAAATTGTTAGAGCCATTTTTTTAGAAAATCAAAATTTTCGAAAATTTTTCCATGTGAAGGGTAGTTGGGGGTGGGGGAAATTTTCTTGAAAATCTTCGTGTCGCATCCTTGGAAGATACTGAATTCAAATACCAAGTTTGGTATTTAGCGGTCTTTTCGTTTTTGAGCTATGGTGCCCAGATACATACACACACATACACATAGACACACACGGACATTTTTCTAAAAATGCTTTCTTTTTTATTCAGGTGGTGTCAAAACATGTATTTCCGGTGAAATCTCGGTATCGAATTTTTGGGTACAATGCAATACCTTCTCTATACACTATGTACAAAGTACGTATAGACAAAGTAAAAAGGCTTGCAAAGAGTGGTTCTATTCACCAAGCTACCAAAGTTTCCTTAAGGTAGGGAGACTCGTTCTATTCCGCTAAAAGAAGCAGACCTTTTGATTTTCCATCGCCTGCAGTAGTATACTTTGAGGGAGAACCACCGCCTTGTCAACAGGAATCTGCTGGGACCAGACTCTACATTGATAGACAACCATCACCATCACAGAATGAGCTACACGAACCGGGGCATTAGACGTTGCTCAGTTGCACTACCGGAGGGATTATGGTGAGCGTTCTAAAAATGGCATATCGTGGCAAGTAATTCAACCTGGAATGGTGACACGAAGACGCGGAGTACAGAACGCGTTGCGTGCAACATCAAGATCAGTGGCATGTATTGAGGTCATCATAGCTATCACCGACGCCCATGTCTAAATTAAATTAAAAGTTAATAAATAATACTATTAATAATAACTACAATACCAGTCATTTTCCTGTCATTAGCGCGTTGCGGAAGAATATATCTCCTTGGAAAATTCAATGCCATGGTTCAAATTCCGGCTATGGCATTGACTTTTTCAGTCTGGCTGTACCTATCCAACTCCTATCCTACACACGGCTTGTATGAAAAACAATTAAATCAATACCTACTGACCATAATAGTTGGCAACTTCGTGACCCCGGATGGTGCTCTACTTATTAGCGTGATGATAGATATTGTTTTTTTTTTTTTTTTTTTTAACATAATCTCCTTTTAGCTAGATTCACTTTTCCCAGCGTTTCTTCAACTGTTATAAGCCTTCCAAAAGGATTTTGGAAGGTCATCAATATAGACATCTGTTTGGGAAATGAGCTCTTCGTTAGACGTGAATCATTTTCTGTCGAGCCTGAAGTTTTCAAGTTTGGAAATAAAACAAAAGCTCTGGGGGCGAAATCTGGTGAATATGGTGGATGTTGTAATAATTCAAACCATAATTCTACAATTTCGGCCTTCGAAACTGTGCAGGTGTGCACCCTTGCATTGCCTTGATGGAAGAGAATCTTTTCCTTTTCCAGATTAGGGCGTTTTTTCTTGATTTCTCCGTTCAGCGGGTGCAATAACGATACACAATATTCTCAATTTATCGTTCTTCCTTTCTGCAAGTAATAAATGTAGATGATTCCGCGTGTATCCCAAAAAACCGAGGCCATCACCTTGTCTGCAGATTTCACCATCATTGCTTTCTTCGAAGCCGGTTAGCCGGAGTGCAGTAGTGTATCTATATTTCACCGACAGCTACGTATCGACGTAAAAACTCGTCAGGATTGCGACGGAAATATGCCAAAATAGCTTCCCAATCAATCAGAAGATTTCATTTATTTTCCATTGAGAGCATCATCTTGCCGAGACCTAATTGTTGGTGAAACATTGAGAACACTACCTTGTGATATGCCTGTGGCCTCTACTATTTCGCGAACTTTGATTTGTCGGTCACTCAAAACCATATCCTCGATTTTGCCATTCATTTTGGAGGAAGTCACTTCTACTGGACGTCCGGAACGATGTTTATCATTTGTAGATGTACGGCCACGTTTAAATTGTAAATTGTTTCAACTACAGGAGCAGATATGCCATGAACTTCATCAAGCTTGGCTTTTACCTGCTGCGGTGTTAAGCCTTTTAAATCCAAGTGTTTTATCACAGCATGAATCCCGTTTTTTCCGTCTTTCTAAAGAAACACAAGATTGTTGATTTAATCGACTATGGTAACAAAATCACGTGATTATAGTTGAAAGTTTAACTGCCATCTACTAAGAAATGATGGTTACTAAGTGCAATCTTTTTTCGGTACTACGGTCCTCGTAAAAGAATTTCTTTTGTAAGAATAGTTTGCTTGCAGAATGGGTAGATAAAGTCATGTGAACAGTCATCCTATTTTTATTTTTCTACACGCACTATGTACATATTGTATAGAGAAGGAATTGCATTGCACCCAAAAATTCGATACCGAGATTTCACCGGAAATACAATTTTTAGGGTTCCCTGTATCAAAAAAAAAAAAAAAAAGCATTTTCAGAAAAAAGGTCCGTGTGTGTCCGCGTGTCTGTGAACACGATAACTCAAAAACGAAAAGGCTGTAAAATACCAAACACGGTAGTTAAGTTTATTATCTTCCAGGGATGCAACAGGAAGATTTTGAGAAAATTCCCCCCACGTCAGACTACCCTTTAAATGGAAAAAATCGAAAATTTGTAGTATTTCGAAAATGGCTCTAATACTTTTGATTAAAATACCGTATAATAAAGATATTTATATGACAAACAAAATTTATATCTTGAGTTTTCGGGAATATCCTCTAAATACCTCTTTATTCTGAATGAATTTTGCTAATATTACGTAATCAGTAAACCGTAAGAGAAAGACAAAATTACTTCACAAAAAATGTAGATCACGTTTAAACACAATTTATGTTATATATATTTCGTGAAGTTGATCGGTTTTTAGATATTCCCTGTTATTGGTTTCAACTATAAAATATTAAACTTTTCCCATATGGGAATTTGTCTACACCTGTCTATACAAACAAAGGCAGTTTAATCACATAGCAACCAGCTTTAGATTATCATTTTAGCCTATGGTACTTCCTTATTTTCCTTCTACTTACACGGAAATAAGTAATAAGACAAATTTTGTTATTTTTTTCTCAATTATCATGAAGAAAATAGAAGAATAATCTTTTTAAGAGTAATTTTTTGTAGAGATGTAGAGAAAGTCATGTGAATGGAGCACATCAGATTTCTTTTCAACATAATCTCCTTTTAACTCAATACACTTTTCGTAGCGTTTCTCTAACTCTTTTAAACATACCAAAAAGTAGGCTTTCGGAAGGTTCTCAAAATAGAATCTGTTTGAGAGATGACCTCTTCTTTAAACGTGAATCGTTTTTCAAGTTTTCTGCATTGAGAGCAAACGCGGCACCTATATTTCCGAGACCTTTGTGAGACCTAATTTTTGGTGCAAAATTATGAACACTGTACCATGAGATATGCCTGTGGCCTCTACTATTTCGCGAACTTTGATTTGTTGATCACTCAAAACCATATCCTGGACTTTGACAATCATTTCGGAGGAAGGCATTTCATCTGGAACGATGTTCATCATTTGTTTAAATCATTTATCCAATTGTAAAAAATTGCAAATGCAGGAGCAGATGTGACATGAACTTCATTCAACTCGACTTTTATCTCTTTCGGTGTATTCCTTTTAAATAGAAGTGTTTAATCACCGCACGAAACTCTAAAGAAGCACAAGATTGTTGATTCAATCTGCTGTGGAACGAAACCGCGTAATGGATGTAGCTGGAAATTTATCTGCCATCTTGTAAGAAACGATGGTTACTAAATACAAAATTTTTTTCGATACTACCAGTGTAAGTTTTTGGATTTTCTAAGGATTTTTTGAACGGCCTTGGTAAAGAATCTCTTTTGTAAGAATAGATTGCTTACAGATGTGAATGGAACACATAATTTTTACGCACCACTTGATCTACAGTGTAGTCTTCGTCAGGCAAGGAAGTATTTTGGTATGTTAATTTCATTAATGACTCGGCTTCATTTGAGAATATAGATGGAGATACTTGGGACATCACATAGCGTAACAGAAAAACCACTACCTCTTCACACGCATGAGCACATACAGTGTGGTTCCTTTGCGTTTCACAAAACCCCTCCTACCCTTACTCGTACAACTGATAATATCCTTCTGGGCTCCGCATTCAAATCCGTCAAATTCCCCTCTCTTCCAACAACAGGGGAGAAAGAGGTACCCTTTCCTTTAGTATACTTCAACATCATTCTAGTATAAAGCAGTCGCTATACCTCAAGCCGTTTCTTTGTTACTAAAGCGAAATAGAGACGACGGATTTGGAGTGTTCGAGCCGAAAACTTGTTCTGCATCACTATCTTCTATCCCTTCTCTTCCTTTTGTCGGAGAGGAATTGAAATGAGGGATATAAAGGGTCGACCTGAGGATTCGGGGACAAAACAGATTTTTATGCGGATTTTCAGCGAATTTGAGAAAAGGCTTTAGAAAAAGCAACTTTTTCTCTTCCTTTGTATGTATGGGTATCGCAGAGCGGAGCATTTTCTTCCTGCATTCCGCATTTGTATTTCCGTGTCAGTGAAATCGAGAATGGTGAAGAAAAAGTAAAATCTTTTAAGGGAGCTGAAAGCGTTTTCTTTTGAGAATAATTATACTGCATGCAGATGGTACGTAAAAGATATGTGCTAGTTGAAGCTTAAATATGAAACTAATACGAATAATTCATATAAATTATTGTACCATTCAAATTCCTCCACATCATGATGGCGTTATTTACATCTAGTAGTGTTTTCTTAGGCCGGGTAACATTTATAATTTGCGATTCCGTCACAATGTGCATATGGTGACGAGGGATCAGTTCGTCAGATATGAAAAATTCATAGAAATTATTCTAACATTCAAATTCTATCTGGTTTGTGTTGTTTGGGACACTTAACGGTATTTTCTTAGATCCACTTAAATTTCTAATTCGCAATTCCGCCATTATATTCACAGGTAACAAAGGCTCAGTTCGTTGATTTCACTTTAGGACGAAATCACAACTTTACGGACGTGAAATTATCTAATTTTTCCCTGGGACCTTCTCTTTGAAGGTATAGCGTTATTTTACTTGCAAGTAAACATTACACAAGGCCAGCGACTTTAATTTCCTGCCAAATGAAACCGCAAATGGACATTTACTTCCGAGAATACTCTCCGCCAGCATTGAACCCGCGAGCCTAGGTATTGGAGACTAGCCGAGCGGTTTTGTGATGTCCCGCATTCGAAATATCGTGGCCGGTGTACCTGACCCTTGGATATTTTCTTAAAATCATATTCAAATCTATCAAATTACATTTTTTATTTGGATTGCACATAAATAAAAGTAAATTATACTTAATTTCATTTTTAGTCGTTTTGGCTGGAATAACTGTTCAAATTCCTTTTCCAGCATGGTTATAGCTGCTATAGCAGCTCCTGGTGTTTTCCTGGGTAGGTGCTTTCATCCCCCGATTTTCCTGTCCCTCCTTGTAGTTAATACTGCCATTTCAATCAACCTTTATCCCGTAGACTTCTTTCAGGATTGGTAATGCCGGCGATAGTACTCGGTGCGACGTGGCAGAGGAAAAAGGACGCTCAAAGAGACCATTTCCGTCCCCTGAATTCGGCTGCTTGCCAGGATGAGGACCGCTCCTGGCGGGAGCGATAAAAACTATTTAGGGGGGTGATCTGCCTGTTTGACTGCAAGGTCCTTCAATCTGGAAACTCTAGAGACCCTGTCATTACTGTACCGTCGCTCCTAGTTCCGGCCGCCAGTTGTATCTTCTCACCTCATTTCTCCCATTGGGTCCACCTCATTGGACATAGGTACAATAACCTCAGGTTCGGTACCGAGTACCCGCAGACCGTATCCTATCTTATTATATGCTAGCATGGCAGCCACTACACTCGGAGTGCAATCTATGCTCTCAATTGAAACACATAGATAAAGCCTTCGTTTGGACGTGTGGCCGGCCAAAGAGTATTTTATTAACCGCGGGAATCACCCTATTTACTAACGGAATTGGATATTCATAACTCCTTAAATTCAAGAGCATAGAATTTTCAAGAAAATTATAACTACAAGAAGTACATGGATTCACTATAAAAGGTGATGAAAATGATGTCATGCTCTCACAAATTTAATACATCTTTTAAGAAAATGTGCATTAACACTAAAGTAGTGTGGATATGTAAATAAAATCATGGCTCTGCAAGTGTTGCAGTGGATTGGAACATGTTGCTTTACTTCCCGACCACGGAATACACTCAGGTTCATCCGACCCATGAGAATTACGGATTTTACTAGAGGCATCCGATGAAGTCCTTGGAAAATCCAAGAAATTACACTCGTAGCATCGAAAAAATTTTCTACTTAGCAACCATCGTATCTTGCTAGATTGCAATTAAAGTTTCAGTCATATCGTTGCCAAAGGCGATTAAATCAGCAATCTATTGCCTTTCTAGAACAAGAAAACAGTTTTGTGCGGTGATTAAATACTTCTATTTCAAAGGATTAACAGAGAAAGAGATAAAAACCGAGTTGGATGAAGCTCATGGCACATCTGCGTTTGCAACAATTTACAATTGTATAAATGCATTTAAACGTGGCAATAAATCCACAAATGATGAACATCGTTCCAGATGTCAAATAGAAATGACTTCCTCCGAAATGATTGAGAAAATCCAGGATATGGTTTTGAGTGATCGTCGAATCAAAGTTCGCGAAATAGTAGAGGCCACAGGTATATCACAAGGCACAGTATTCTCAATTTCGCACCAAAATTAGGTTTGACAAATGTCTCGGCAAGATGGGTGCTGCATTTGCTCTCAATAGGGAATAAATGCAATCGTGTGATCTATTCGGAAGCACTTTTCCGTCGCAATCCTGACGAGTTTCTACATCGATGCATAACTGTGGATAAAACATGAATACACTTCTACACTCCAGAGAGAAAAGTACAGTCGAAACAGCGGGTTTTTAAAGGCGAACCGACTCCGAAGAAGACAAAGGTGGTGAAATCTGCAGAAAAGGTGATGGTTTCGGTTTTTTGGGGTGCACGCGGAACATTGATTACTTGCAGAAAGAAAGGACGATACATGGAGAGTGTTATGCATCGTTATTGAACCAGTTAAATGGAGAAATCAAAGAGAAATCTGGCAAAGAGAATATTCTCTTCCATCAAGACAATACCAGTGTGCACACCTATACAGTTTCGATGACAAAAATTGTAAAATTAAGGTTTGAATCACTACAACATCCAACATATTCAGCAGATCAGGATCCAGTGATTTTTTTGTTTCTAACCTTGAAAAAGGGGCTCGATGGAAAACGATTCAAGCCTAACGAAGAGGCTTTTTCTCAAGCAGATGCGTCTTTTGAGGACTATCCGAAATCCCATTTTTTTGGAAGGCTTAACACAGTTGGAAAAAGGTTGGGAAAAATGTATCCAGCTAAAAGAACATTATGTTGAAAAATAACAAAATCTACCAAAATAATTTGCTTTTCTATATTTTCCTAAGTCTTGGTTACATGACTTGTGCCCACTCAGCACCGTAAGGAAATGGGGCTATGATAAGCAGAGATCTGGACCACAAAATCCGCCATTTAGGCTCGGGGAGGCGAGATGCTGGCCACTTCACCTCCCCGTATCGGTTGCAAGATCGTTAGTTTTTTGCCGGGAATTGAATATTTTGGACCAGACTCTGAACACATTTAGCACCACAGGGTTATTAATTTCTATATTATGATAGCAAACAGAGGAAATGTATTCCACAAAAAATGGCCTGTCAAAATGTTACCGGAAATACATTTTTTGAGATCCCTGAATAAAAATAAAAAATTAAATTAAACCTTTTAAAAAAAATCTTTCGTGTATGTGTTTGTCTGTCAGTATATCTGTGAACAGCATAACTTAAAAACGAAAAATTAGTTAAGTACCAAACTTTGTACTTATTTTCAGTATTTTCCAAGGATACGACATGAAGATTATCAAGAAAATTACTCCACTCCACTGTACCGTTTGCATTGAATACTTTTCAAAAATGACACTAAATTTTTTGTTTAAAATATAATCTTTAAATATATTTACATGACAAGTGAAATTTATATCTTGAATTTTCTGGGAATAGCCTCAGCAGACCTCTTCATTCCTAAATCATTTTTGCATAACTAGTAAACCGTAAGAGATAGACACAGTCTTACTGCATACAAATTTTGAGCTCGTTAAAGCACACAGCTTATGCCAGTGGAGTTAACCATTTCCAAGATATGCTATGTTTTGGTTCAAATATCCAATATCTGTACATTTCTCAAATGGGAAATCGTTATTCCTTTTTGTTTTATCCCGAGCATATAAGTAAAACAGAATATCAATGTCATCATATAACAACCAGCTCTTAAGGGATTTCACTATCTCTTTAGCCCAGTATATTTTCTCATTCCTGGTATGTAGAATAAATAATGAAAATAATTTTTGCTAATGTTTATCTCGATTGGCATGAACTACATAGAAGAATAAGCTTTTTTAAGAATAGTTTGTTCCAGGATAGGTAGAAAAAGTCTTGTGAATGTAACAGATAGAACTTTTTCTATCATTATAAATAAAACCACGGTTAATCCGAAAAGAAAAAATAAACGCATGTCAGTTAAACGGCCATTTACATTCTCAACACTCAAGTTAACTCTACTCAACTTCTCATAGTTAAGTAACTGTATTTACTTAAGTAAGTAGTACTTAACTACAGTTAAATTGCAAGTTTTTAATTTTAACGTTTAGTGACATGCCACTAAATTTTCCGAGGTTTCCAAAATTCATGAATGCTGTACAAATATTAACAGAGATTTCTTTGTCTTCGTTCAACTTTTCTCTGATATCATGGGATATACTCTATAAGCAAATGGCGACACGCTTTTGTATCTATCTTATTTTCTCTAGTACTTACGTAGATACAATACGTATTTGGAGAAGGTATTGTATTCCATCCGAAATTTGATATCGAGATTGCACCGAAAATATATTTTTTCATGTCCCGTGCATTCCAAAAAAGCATTTTTAGAAAAAGGTCCGCGTATGTTTGTATGTGTATCTATGAACAGCATAACTCAAAAACGAAGTGATCGTTAATACCAAACTTCGTATTTATATTAAGCATCTTCCAAGAGAGATGGATAAAATCTTACTAAACAGTCAGTTTATGTCATATAATTCTTTTGTAGAGTTAACCGTTCAAAAATATTCCTTATTATTGGTTTCAATATAAAAATACTTAAATTTTTCTCAAACCCAAGTCATTTTTCGTGTTATATGTATTTAGTCTTATTCCTGATGATACAAAGAGAACGAATGTTAACTGTTGCACATAGCGAGAGATTTTAAAAAAAATGTGAATACCAATTCTGCTAATGTTTATATCGATTAGTATGTGTAGATAAAAGAATATTTTATAAGAATAGTTGCATGGAAAACATTATATTTTTAAAGAACAGTTTATTGCAGAATCGATAGCGATTTTAGTGAATGTAACACAGTAGATTTGTTATATTCCAATTTTTTTTCGAAGTATTTATTTCGATGAAATATCGCTATCGAGATTGTTTGTGGAATTCAATACCTTCTTTAGCCTTCGAGTACGTGATATAGAAAATAATGAACTGGACAAGGCAATATTACCAGGATTATTAATGAAAGAAAATAGTCTTATGTGCAAGGTTTCATAAAAATTGAACGTGCACCGTTAGCACACGTGAGCGTCTTATCTATAAGCCATAGTATTGAACATTTAAAAAGGAAAACAAGAAATGCGAGCCGAGAGTTCTCCATTAACGTAATACCTCAGATATGGCTCTGGGATGAGTATAAAGACCCTTCCTCTCTCGAGAACAAATACAACAATCTTCCCCTTTGTTATGTTTGTGTTTGACCAATAGCACAATGGATTGGATACAACATATCGGTTGTAAGCCAAATGGAATTCACTGCTCAGTTTCCTTATTTCTCACTGGATGGTCTCCAACAACAGTATCAATGTCATGAAAAGAAACCCGGACAAATAACGGAAGCAGTTGTGACGAGCCACAAAGGCAAATGGAATCCAGGATTTAAGGTTTCAATAACAAATCGTGATTAAGTTTTTTTAAGCTGGAAGACATTCTAAAAAAAAGTTGTCAGCAGTTTTCTTTATGTTCACGTACAAGCCAAATAATTCAACTAGATTGCATTTCAAACGTAGTTTAGTAATTTAAATTTTGTTTACGCTTAGAAATACACACACTGTTTTTATTTTACTCGGTCGTCTCCTTAGCGCGGTGGTAGCGCAGCTGCTTACCAAGTATCGGCGTGGGGATTTTTCCCCCGCTGGGAGACCTTGACCGGGGTGCACTCAGCCTCGTAAGGTCCCTGGGTGGCCAATTGAAGAGCTACTTGATGGAGAAGTAGCGGCTCCAGGTCATGAGGGCCACATTAACCGGCCGGGAGGGACTCGAGGCGCTGACCACGTCTCACCCTCCAATACTGTACCCCATCCATGACGTCTGTAGTGGACCGAGATGGGGGACGCAGAGGCCGCTCGGTAGGCCAAGGTTCTCATGAGCTGAAGTGCCATGGAGCTATTGTTATTATTTATTTTACTCAGGAATTATAAGCAAAGTTTAAAAGTATATGCTGTGTTATAGTTACACCACTTTCTCCACTATTTGTAATTTATTATGGCTAAAACCTCTAGACTGCTCTAAAGTAACATAGTTACTATGCACTTAATTTTAATTGAGATGTCTCTCTTGAGAAATAACCTTTCAATACATTTTCTCTAGTTTATGCAAACAATTAGGAATCGCTAACCAATGAAATATAACTACCGAACTGTGTAGGTCACGCCTCTCACCTAAACGGCCCGTGTTTGATCCCAAGCGACCGCATGTGAGATTTGTGGTGGACAAAGCGGCATAGGGGCGGGTTTTCTCTGGTTTCCCTCACCATCACATTCCACCGGTGCTCTATCTTCATTCCAGTATCATCAGTGTCATCGCCTGCGGTGCTACAAATAGTAAAAGCGGGCGTTAAACTCAATAAAATAGAATCTGTATGGTATTGAAAAAAAGTATAGATAAGAAACTAATATTTTGTAGCGCTTTTTAGAGAGAAATGTGGGTGAGAAATCAGTTACCTGAAGTGCTATAATAATAGCTATACTATGACTCCTTGGCTCAGCTCACTAAGAGCCTTGGCCTACCGCCCGGCCGCTATATCCTCCATCTCGGTCTATTACAGACGTCATGGATGGGGGGCAGTATTGGGGGGTGAGACGTCGAGACGTGGTCAGCGCTTCGACCCCCCCCGGCCAGTTAATGCGGTTTTCACGACCTGGAGCTGCTACTTCTCCGTCAAATAGCTCCTCAATTGGCCCCCCCCCCCTCAGGGACCTCACGAGGCTGAGTGCACCCTGATCCAAGTCTCCCAGAGGGGGAAAAAATCCCCACGCCGGTACTGGGAAGCGAACGCAGGTCTCCCGCTTGGCAAGCAGCAACGCTACCACCGCGTTAAAGAGACGACTACTACATTATTCATACCAAAATTGCTTCTGAAATAGGCATGGAAATTAAGTCTAAAATGCGATTACTACTTTCATGTAACTGTCGATTTCTATAATTTCTTTGGCTTTTCAGTTATACCGACCTATCTCTCCTTTTCTCACCACATAATACACACACAAAATTAAAAAAAAACATTATAATTTGTTTCTTAAGGAAACTGCAATTTCATCCCGCATAAGTTCTTTAACCTGATAGTAAATCTACTGATATGTTGCTGTCACTTTTAGGTATCCTTAAAAACTATCGGTCTGGTCGGGCTTGAACCCACGAATTTGAAATCAGAAATCCAGCGCTTAACCAATTGAGCTACTCAGACCGACACATTACACACATACCTTCTTCTAAAAATGCTTTCTTTTTATTCAGAGATCTCGAAAGCTTATTTCGGGTGAAACATTAAATATATATGCACATGTTGCAACAACTTCAGGTTTTCTCGCAGTTTTAAAATGCCAGATCAGAGGTACACATCTCAATTTGTATGCCGACCAACCAGACAGCCTCTGATAAGGTCACGCAGTGTGCTGCCCTCTGATGATAAAAATGAGAAGCGCCCCTTTTCGAGCTAATGCACCCGCCAGTGTCAGACAGATAGAGGGATTTTCTACTGTCAACGGCGAACAGCGTAGCTTCTGCTGCGGGCAACACCTCTTCGAAGGCTTACTGGTGTGGATAATTCTTGGTGAGCTAAATTATTTGAAAATACATTTTGGTGAGTTGAATATATATAAATATCTTATTACCTACAACAAATTTAGGAGAATCTTTCAAATTTTGAAATAGTTACAACGATTTAGTTACCAAGTGAATTCCCACTAAAGACTTACTTTAAGACACACATAAAATTATGTAACAACTTCATGAACTTCCGTTTATAATTTTTGCAGATTAAAAGAGAAACTTCAAGTTTTGTGTATAATAATACATATTTTTGGACGTGCGTATCGGCTTGTTCCTACCGACAAGTCTAACCACTTCCTCATCTCCTCTGTTTCTGCAGCATAATTCTAGCTTCTAGACCCCAAAATTTAGCCTAACAGATGAAGGGTAACATTATATTCCAGTTGTCATATTCTCATCTGAGGAATATACTTAGGCAATGTTTCGTTGAATTTTAGCACAAAAACTATAAATAATGAAAATAAACATAGAAATAAAGACAAAATTTAATAATACCTTATTTTCTGTTCTTTTAATGCACTATCTTGATGTAATACTACTGTCTTTAAAGTGTCAGTTTTCTTACTGTCGTTTGATAGCGGCAAACACTTTAACCTTCGTTTCCACGTCGCTACCGAAGGCGGAGGTGGAGCTGTCCTTCAGTTTACGACATGTGCAATAATACCCTGTTTTTGAAGGCCGAATTTTTCTGTACTGGTTCTGTCATTGCTTGTGTATCAACCATAGCTGAACTCTTATATAGAGGTTGTATTCCCAAACTATCCTTTCAGTTTACATCGTTCATAACAGTATTTATTGGCACATTTTTCTGCCCTGAATTGTTTATCAGACCGGTAATGGAGAGAACTGATACCAGTTGTGTGAAGTAAAAGGTTGGTTACTTAAGGTGGGGGATACCTGATGCAGGGAAATAAGTATTGTATCTAGGGAAATGAGCCACATGGAGCACGCCAGTGCACATCCTAAGGTTAAAGGTAAATGATTAAGAAAGCAGAAAGGAGGTGTTGCATTTAGAAATAATTAATAGAGGTAGGACTAATGGAGTCAAATGTTGACTAAAATGTTAAAAATGAGTACCCTAATTTAGATTAAAAGGCGCAGAAATGGTGTACATTTTAAATATAAATATTAATTACAAAAATTACCACAACAATTACTTGACAAAATGATGATAATCAATTTACATATGTACAACAAACTATGCAAAAATGACATGGAAGGTTTGCTTACCAAAATTCCTTTCCCAAATATAAGTTCAATATCATTAGTTGTGGTGGCATATTGTAGTAAGAACGGGAATTAAACAATATTAAAATATTGTTTGTTATAACGTCCTAAATATTTTTTTTGGCGAAACGTTCATTAAATATGTACATTTTAAACATTAATTTTTAATTTTAATAGAAAAATATGGAAGTGTAGCTAAAACAGGAGAAAAAAGTGCAAAA
Organism: Hymenopus coronatus; assembly: GCA_030762935.1. NCBI lineage: Eukaryota > Metazoa > Arthropoda > Insecta > Mantodea > Hymenopodidae > Hymenopus > Hymenopus coronatus. Next base: position 78,472,690 of record CM060895.1, on the reverse strand, counting down.
AGTTGCTGAAAAAGAAACAAGTGACAGTGTACATGATGGTGCATCCAAAATACAGTTAGGAATGTATATTTCATTTTCTCTTTTCAAGGCTTTTGGAAATTTTAAGAGTAAGACACAACTCAGGTGCACCTCTGGCTTTAATATTTACGGCATTTTACATGCATTAAATGTCTTAAACAAGAATAGTTGAATAGTTAGCAGAAATTGCCTTATTACTTACTTCCTTGTAAGTAGAGAACATAGCTAAAGCAATAGTAATTTCCTTTAAAAGGGTTGTTATGTGATTGGGTTCGAAGAAAACAAGAGAGATATGAAACGAATGAAGTCTTCCCGTTAGAGAAACATTTTCAAGTATTTTAAAATTAAAATCAATAACAAGGTATATCTCGAAAGGTATTAACTCCACAAAAATGTTTATGTTATAAATTGTTTGTTTAACGTGCTCTACATTTTTGGTCAGTATCACTTACGGTTTACCAGTTATACAAAAATTCATCCAGAATGAAGACGTATTTAGAGGCTATTACCACAACAATCAAGATGCACATTTTATTTGCAACATAAGTATCTTTAATACATGGAATTCTAAGCAAAATCGTTTGAAACATTTTTGAGAAAATCAAAACTTTCCCACGTATAGGATAGTTTGAGGTGGGGGAATTTTCTTGAAAATCTACGTGTCTATCCTTGAAAGATGTTAAACTTAAATATCAAGTTTGATATTTAACTGAGTTTTCCTTTTTGAGCTATCGTATTCATAGCCGGATCTTTTTTTAAAAAATTTTGAATACACGTATTTTCAGTGAAATATCGCTATCGAATTTTTGGGTGCAATGCAATACTTTCTCTACCAAGTGTAAGAATTACTAAATTTGGTTGTTGCAGCATCCCCAATAATCACACTTTTTGAATAGATGCTGCTTCAGATTTTGCATTCAATGGCTATTTAAAAATTAATCTTTAAAGAATCAACGTGACAAAATTAAGGAACAAAGGTTCCAAAAAATTGCTGAAAAATAAAACAGGGCACAAAAATTGTGGACTCTGGTAAAGAGGTGCAAAAATGTGCAAAAAAAAAAAACAGTTACTAACCTGGGTAGTGTTGAGATAGTGTGTCTGCCTCACATTCATCAGGTCGTAAGTTCGAATCTCGCTTAGGGTGAGTTATCCTAAGAAGACAGATGTCGAGTAATATTAAGCTCCATGGACTCCGAGATTATTTGAACATCACATCATCAATTTCATTCATTGTCTGATATGACAACTAGATTAAACGATGCTAAGCTACAAAATAAATAAATAAAATAAATTCCTTGTTGTAATATTTTGGAAATTTTATATGAATTGAATGAGAATTATTTTGAATTTCTTAAACATTAGGGGGCCCAAGTATAATATGGACATATCCTTACCTGCAATTATAGCATGCCTTCATACGGAAGGGGAGTAAAGCCGTTGGTCTCATGTCGTTAATTTACGGCAAGTAAAGGAGCCTCAAGCCTCTGAGCTTAATTAAACGGTATTTCAAGCCCAATAGAGAATGGACCGCTGAGAACCATAGTAGTTAAAGAGCGTCCATAAATAAAACCACATTTCATTTCATTTTATCTGCAATTAAGCACAGACGAAACTGAAGAGAATTGAGATGCTATTTATTGATAAAATCAGTTGTAAGAAGTGAACAAATATTTGTTAGTTTGTAATCCGCCACTGAGAAACAGTTTCCACAGGACAGTTTCGCTTCTTCAGCGAGTTCTCGCAGTGAAGAGTAAACTGCAGTCAGCCCGTGTTATAAGGAATGTGAATACCTCATTTCAAAGGCCGATTTGTTTTAGTTCAGCACCGCCATCATTAGAGACCTGTTGGTGCATGAATTGGAAATGGAATGAGGAGAAGACAGCTCTGAATTGCAAGCTACAAAACAAGTTTCTCTCCCTTCGTGGAGTCTGCTGAATCGATGGAACTTGCAGACACGCCTATAGAAAACGACAGCATGAAAAGGACGTGTAAAATCCTCACACGAGGTTTTCAATTTCACTCGCTTTTGTGGCGTTCCGCGATAGAAGAACCAGACAAAAGACTCCGAATTATAAAGATTTATGCACAGAAAAATAAATCAGTAGAATCAGAGGACCGAGATACGTGGTTGCGTTTAGGAAGACATTGTAGCTCAGCGTAAGAGCGTTGACTTTCACTTATATGAATATCTCACTATGGTAGCTCAAGCAGTAAGAGCATCGGCACAAAAAGTAAAGCATACGTGGTTCAAATCCCAGCCTTAACCATATTATTTTAAAATACAATGCAACTTTTTAATGTACTGCTTACATATGCTAATTTGAAAAGACTTTCACACTTAAAGATATTTTAGGATTTATTATTCTATTTATTAGCTTATACCTGTTATTCCTAAAAGAACCTTATATTTTAGGAGACCCAGATAATTTTACACCTGCAAACCCCTTAGTAATTCCAGTTCTTATTCAACCAGAATGATATTTCTTATTTGCCCCTAAAATTTGACAAAAAGGAAGTTTTTTTACTACATATTTGCTACTCTGTTGTTATGAAACACACTTTATTTTTGTATGCCTATTTATTAAATGTACATTGTTTTAAGAGGTCAGAACTTGCATAGATTAATCCAACAAATATTGTGAAAATGCGTGTATGTCTGTAAATGGGTCTATTTGTTGTTTAATCAAATATACCCTATTTCAAGATGGTAGAGCTTGTATAGTATACTATAACAAGATGGATATATATGGAGTTTTATTTAACTGCTGTATTTCTGATTGTCTCATTCCATGCTGGGCATGAAAGACTTTGCTCTTTACCAGGCAACACGGGACCAACAGCTTTACTTCCCTTCCGAAAGAAATCTTACTAAGGATTTTTACGTCCGAAAAAATCCATCATCCTCCGCCGGGTTTGAACCCACGACCTTGGATATATGGTAACCACTACACTGCGAAGGGCGACATATAACAGTATGATATACAGGGTGTATATAAATGAATATCAGGGTTTTAACTCTTTGTAATATTTATTACATTCAACTTACAGTTATCAATGATATGTCAAATGAAAAAGCAACTCAAACAGTTTTACTAAGAAGCTTATAAATGTTCAATGAGACTACCCTTTGTCACACGGCACACATCAAGTCTATAGCCGAGTTCTTCCCAAACGTTGATAAGTGTGTGTTCAGTAATTGTAGCAACAGCAGCTTCAATCCGGTTTCTTAATTCAGGGAGGTCAGCTGGTAGCGGAGGCACGTACACACGATCCTTGATGAAGCCCCAAAGGTAAAAATCGCATGGCGTTAGGTCAGGAGAACGTGGAGGCCATGCATAGCAAGCCCTGTCATTGGGGCCCTTGTGGCCTATCCAGCGCTCGGGCACAGTGACGTTCAACCAATCGCGTACTTCGTTATGCCAGTGAGGTGGCGCTCCATCCTGCCGGAAAATGAAGTTCTCTGGCTCATTTTTTTCCACTGAGGGATCAGCCATTGCTCTAGTGTATCAAGGTAAGAAGTGCCAGTTACAGTAGGTTCACCAAAACCGAAAGGCCCATTAACTTTTCGCCGGGATACGGCACAAAAACATTCACTTTAGGGAATCTCGTTGCATTTGTACCATCTCGTGAGAATTTTCTGAGCCCCAGATGCGCACATTATGAGTGTTAACATGTCCACTAAGGTGAAAGGCCGATACATCACTGAAGACAACACGATCCACAAAATCGTCATGAAACAACATGTCGTTTGCGAATTTGGCACGTAATCCGTGGTCTGTCGGCTTTAAAGCCTGTAATAAATGTAAACGGCAAGGACGTAGCTGTAAGTGTTTTCTTACAACTTTCCAAATAGTCGACACAGGAACTTGTAATTCACGACTAGCCTTCCGGACTGATTTCTTTGGGCTACGAGTGAACGACTCTCTCACTCGCTCAACAGTCTCTTCACTTACCCGTCGTCCCGTGCTCTTCCCTTTACAAATACAGCTGGTATCTTCAAACTGATTATACCATCTACGAATGTTTTTATCACTAGGAGAATCACAACCGAACTTAACTACGGAACGCACGTTGCACAGTAACTACAGATTCGGTCTTTGCAAACTGCAAAACTCAAAACGCTTTCTGTTTACTAGTCGCCATCTTTGTTACTACCGCTGTCTAGCGGATTGCGACAGAAACATTTAACGCAAATGAGCACTTGTACCAACAAACAAAACTGTTTGAGTTGCTTTTTCATTTGACATATCATTTATAACTGTAAGTTGAATGTAATAAATATTATAAAGAGTTAAAACCCCGATATTCATTTATGTACACCCTGTATATTGTGAGTGTGTGTACTCGTGCGCGCACGCACCTAGTAACCCGAATATTACTCATATTCTCTATGATTTTTCAACTAACATTTTTTCTGAATTTGTTGTAAGTAAAAATTAATAGATTTCAGTAAGTGTTAATTAATCCACATAAGCCGTGTGTAGGACAATGCCGTAGACAGGGTCTGAAGTACGGATCTCGCGGTGTCTAGTCGGTTGCTCGATACCTCAGTTAGACCTGTATGTCAGTTAGCTAGAGATTGGGAGATCCGTGGTTCTAATCCCGACTATAGCATTCCATTTTATAGTCTGACTCTACCCATCCAGATTTTCAATAGTTTACAAACTTTTTTTTTGTCTAATCACATTGTAAGAAGCCATTACACCATTATTGAGATTTGTGGTACCTCTTAGAAGATCGGAGCTGTGTTGGTACCTGAGCTTAACTTATATTTTCTGTAGTTTTTTCAACTAAAACGTACTTTTTACGTTATATAGCACGTATGTACAATGCACATAGTAGGTAGATAAGCACTGTATTCCACCCAAGCATTCGATACAGATATTCCACCGGGAAAGACCCCTGAAAAAAGATATTTTTTTTAAAAAAAAAAATGTCCATGGTCAGCATAGCTAATAAACGGGAAATCCGTTAAATACCAAATTTGGTATCTTCCAAAGATGCAATCTACGAGGGTTTTCAGGAAAATCTCTCCACAACTACTTACCCTTTACACGGAACGTTTTTCGAAAATGTTTATATTATAAAAAATCTGATGTATACCATTCACATGACTTTCTCTATTTCCTGCAACAAATTATTCTTAAAAAACTTATACTTCTATTAACTTCATGCTAATCAGTAAAACATTAGCAGAAATAGCCATATTACTTGCTTCCTTGTAAGTAGAGGTGAAATAAGGGAGTACCATAGGTTAAAGTGATAATCAAAAGCTGGTTGCTATGTCACTGAAGTTCCTTTGTTTGTATGGACAGCAGTTGATAAATTCCTGTATGAGAAATGTATAAGTTTTTCATAGCAGAAACCAAAAATAAGGAATGTCTCAAAAACGACGAACTCCACGAAAAAAATGTATATAACATAAATTGTGTATTTTAACGTGCTCTACATTTTTTTTTGGAGTAAGGTTTTGTCCATCTCTTACGGTTTAGCAGTTATTCAAAATTTAGTAAAATTCATCCAGATTAAACTACTCTTCAGAGGTCATTATCAGAAAATTCAAGATATACATTTTATTTGTCAGGTAAATATCTTTAATATACAAAATTTTAATCAAAATCGCTAGAGCCATTTTTGAGAAAATCAAAATTTTCGAAAAAAGTTCCATGTAAAGGGTAGTTGGGGGTGGGGGATTTTTCTCAAAATCTTAGTCGCATCCCTGGAAGATACTAAACTTAAGTACCAAGTTTGGTATTTTATCTACTTTTCGTTTTTGAGTTATCGTGTTCACAGACACACGGACACACACACACGGACCTTTTTCCGAAAATGCTTTTTTTTACTTTCTCTATACTCACTATGTACATAGTGTATAGAGAATGTATTGCACTCCACCAAAAAATTCGATACCGAGATTTCACCGGAAATATATGTTTTAGGGTCCCCTGTATCCAAAAAAAGTATTTTCAGAAAAAGGGCCGTGTGTGTGTGTCCGTGTGTCTGTGAACACGATAACTCAAAAACGAAAAGTCGGTAAAATACCAAACTTGGTATTTAAGTTTAGTATCTTCCAGGGATGCGACACGAAGATTTTGAGAAAAATCCCCCCACCCCAAACTACCCTTTATATGGAACATTTTTCGAAAATTTTGGTTTTCTGAAAAATGGCTCTAACGATTTTGATTAAAATATCGTATATTAAAGTTATTTACCTGGCAAATAAAATGCATATTCTGAATTTTCTGGGAATAGCCTCTGAAGACTTCTTTATTCTGGATGAATTTTTCATAACTACTAAGCCGTAAGAGATGGACAAAAACTTAACCCATAAAAAATGTAGAACACGTTAAAACTAACAGTTTATGTTATGTACATTTTTTTCGTGGAGTTGATCGTTTTTGAGATATTCCTTTTTCTTGGTTTCAGCTTTGAAAGCTTATACTTTTCACATACAGGAATTTGTCAACTCCTGTCAATACAAAGGAACATCAGTCACATAGCAACCAGCTATTGGCTTTCACTTTAAACTATGGCACTCCCTTATTTCGTTTCTACTTACAATGAAGTAAGAAATAATATTGTTTCTGCTAATTTTTCTCGATTAGCATGAAATAAATAAAAGATAAGCTTATTAGCAATAATAATTTACAGAGATATGGAGAAGGGCATGTGAATGGAACACATCAGATTTTTAGATAAAGGGGACCCTAAAGCATATATTTCTGGTGAAATCTCGATATCGAATTTTTTGGTGGAGTGCAATACATTCTCTATACACTATGTACATAGTGCCTATAGAGAAAGTAAAAATGGTTGCAATGATTTTGATTAAAATACAGTATGCTCAAGATATTTTCAATGCAAACGAATTATATATCTTGAATTTTCTGTGAATAGCATCTGTAGACCTCTTCATTTTGTATGACTTTTGTAAAACTCGTAAGCCCTAAGAGATAGAAAAACAACTTTAATAACAAAAAATATTGATCTCATTAAAAACACAGAATTCATTCTATTACGTTTTTTTAGTTTTAACTGTTTCCGAGATTAGTATTTGTTAATAGTTTCAGTTATAGCCACATAAACTTTTTTTTTTTTCAATTGGGAAGCCAAATCTCTTTTGTTTTTCTACCGGGAATGCAAAAGAGAACCGAATTTCAATTGTTTCACTAGCGAAGTGCTTTTAAAGGATTTGGTTATTGCTTTGTGCATTCCCCTACTTACAAGAAACTAACTAATAAGACCATTTCTGCTAATGTTTATCACCATTAGCATTAATTAAATAAAAAAATAAACTTTTGTAAGAATAGTTTATTACAGAATAGGTAGAAAATGGAAATGGAGTTTTATTTATGGACGCTCTTTATCTACTTTGGTTTTCAACGTCCTATTCTATACTGGGCATGAAAGACCACTTAATTTTGCTCAGAATCCTCTTTATCGGGCATGAGGTTCTTTTACCTGCCATAAGTCTACGGCACGGGACCAACTGCTTTACTTCCCTTCTGAAGGAAGCCATGCTGAAACTTTTTACGCCGGAAAAATGTATTGCCTCCACCGGAACAGAATAGGTAGAGAATGCCTTGTGATGCAACACCTCAGATGTTTTGTATTTATTTTAAGTTAATATAAAATATTTTTATAGTTTTAAAAAGTTTTATTTCAATAGCTACATAGAAAGAAGCCGGAATTATCCATACATACGTACTCGCTTTATAGAGAAAAAAAAATAATTTTCTTCTAATTTACATAAGATTATTTCTAATGCTTTCTATGTATAAATAGAGAAGAATAACATTACAGATAACATTTAAATGAGTACATGTTTAAAGTCTGCTAAGCCCAAAAAGGCTGTTTTTCGCATGCATGTGTTACCTTCATATAAAATATCGGCAGCAGACAAGAAATATTTTTTCCATGAATAGGATGGCAACTTCATAAGCAAAACACACATCATCCCTTCAAAGAAACAGGGTATACGTTCGTCAAAGTTGAATAGGTCGGTGAAAAGGTTTATGTCGCTAAAAATACTTCAAAACGTACCTTTGTTTGGAAAACCATAAATGCTGCCATAAAACCAGATGTTTCACATGACCGCAGCTCTTTTCCTTTTGCATTCACTTTTTCAGTCCATTGTAACCTTTCTGATTCGATGAACTATGTCCACTGTAATTCCCTGCGAGCATTCACCAAGTCTCATCTCCGGACGGGGATTAATTTATCCAGAACACAGCAAGGCTTGTCGTCGGCTTTAATTCATCCATTTTTAAAACCTCTCTTCGAATGCGAGGGAGGCTATGGAGTTCATTTATCCGTGATATAGATGGCCATATAGACAGATGATCCAGGTGGCCATGGAAAACCTTTTCGACTCAAAATGAAAGCATGTTCCCCCTTACCCTTTTTATGGTTATGTCGACGAGGTATTTGATCCCTTGTCTCCCAGATGCTCTCGAGTTTGGATTATGATATTTCGGAATTGCCACCAGAAATTGCTTGCTTAGTGACCGTCACAGCGAATTTCGTTAGAGCAGAACACGTCGAAAATTTTACCTTATGAAGCCCTAATTTATGACCGTTATATCGAAAGGTGAAATGGAAGCGAACAAACGACTGAAGCACGTGCAATGAGTATGGATTGAGGATAATCGAGGATATGAGTAGCGCTATTCATAAACCGTAAACGAAAACAGTTTGTAATACGTCTGTGAAAGTTGAAAAATTACAATATGTAAGATACCCTGTTGAAATTTGTAGCCAGTTATTACACAGAATAACAGTGATATTTTTTCCATTCTTCAAAATTCTAGCGAGAATTGTATGTCAATAATTTTTACTTTCTCTACAATTAGGTACTTATTATATACACAGTGTTCAGAAAAGGCATTGACTCCACCCAAAATTCAATTCAATTCTGACAATTTCATGTAAATACAAGTTTTGAGGCCCCTTTAATATGCATGTATAGAAAAAAGGTCTATCTGTGTGTGCATATGTTTGTTTGTTTGTTGACAGCATACCTCGAAAACGAAAAGGTCGTTAAATATCAAACTTGGTATTTATGGTTAGTATCTTCCAAAGATGCGACACGAAGAAAACTCCCGCACCCCAAACTAACCTTTGAATGGACACATTTTTGAAAAATTTATTTTTCTAAAAACAAGACTTAAACGTTTTTGTTAAAATAGTGTATATTAAAGCTATTTGCATCACTAATAACATTTATAGTTGCACTTTGTGATAATAGCCTTAGAAGAGCTCTTTATTCTGAATTTTCATGAATTTTGCATAACTGCGGAATTGTAAGAGAAAGACAAAAACATATTACACAAAAAATTATTTTGTTAAAACACATAATTTATATTAATTTTTTTTTTTTTTGTAGAGTTGATCGTCTTCAGGGTACCCCTTGTTATTGGTTTCAATTTTAAACTTTTCTCAAACGGGAAGCCACCTTTCATTCTGTCATTTTGTTTCACTTCTGTACATGTAAAGTAAAGCGTGCTGCTATTGTTTCACATAGCGGCCACGTTTTAAAAGTTTTCACAATCGTCTTAGCGTAGTATATTCCCTTCTTTCCCTTTTACTTACAAAGAAGCAAGTAATAAGACAATTTTGCTAATGTTTATGTCAATTAGCATGATGTAGATAAAAGAATGATATTTTCAAGAATAGTTTAACTGTGGAATAGCTAGAGAAAGTCAAGCGAATGAAACACATCATACTTTTATTGTCAAAATTTATGGCTGAAATAAAAATGCTCCATATAATGTATTTTTAAATATTCACGGAAAACTTGTAAGAAAATGAGTTTCAGAATGCTTTTAATAGATCAGCATTTTATATTAACCCCTAATTATTTTGAACATTTATTATATTTATGCACTCCAAAACTCTTGATTTTTCAAAATGTAGTAATTTATGTTGATTTCTTGGATACCCGATCACAAGTTCTAAACACTCAACTACAATGGCAACATGCTGACAGGTTATTAAATTCCCCAACAGAATCGCATTTTTCCTGGTAAACCACAAGGAGATCTCAAATTATTTTGAGATGATATACCCCAATGCCGACTTACAATGTTATGAGTTAAGCCCCAGGCTTCATAGTTTAACCAAGTATTAAGTCAATTAGTGCTCACACCTGGTTAAAGAATGAGAGACAAAGCAGATTTCCACCCAGTAATGAAGCATGAGGTAAACTAAATATAATGTGCTACATAGCCATTATCTTACGTGTATTGCAATCATTTATAGACAGTTTTTTTTTTTTTTTGCAAAAATACATGTTGATTAAAAAGGGGCTGTTTTTTACTTTCTCTATACGTACCTTGTACATAGTGTATAGAGAAGGTATTGCACTCCACCCAAAAATGCAATACCAAGATGTCACCGGAAATATATGTTTTAGGGTCCCCTGTATCCAAAAAATGCATTTTCAGAAAAAGGTCCGTGTGTGTCCGTGTGTCTGTGAACACAATAACTCATCAACGAAAAGTCGGTAAAATACCAAACTTGGTATTTAAGTTTAGTATCTTCCAGGGATGCGACATGAAGATTTTGAGAAAAATTCCCACATCCCACACTACCCATTACATGGAACAAATTGCGAAAGTTTTGATTTTCTCAAAAATGGCTCTAACAATTTTGACTAAAATATCGTATATTATAGCTATTTACTTGACAAATAAAATGTATATCTTCAATTTCCTGGGAATAGCCTCTGAAGACTACTTTATTCTGGATGCATTTTTCATAACTACTAAACCGTAAGAGATGGACAAAATCTTAACCCACAAAAAATGTAGAGCACGTTAAAACACACAATTACATTAACTAGAATTAATATAATAGAGCAAAATGAGAATAGTAAAAATCAATTAGGGGTATTATTTGTGGGATAAAGAGGTATTAAATTATTAATAATTTTAATATGACATTTTTTTTCGTGGAGTTGATCGTTTTTGAGATATTCCTTTTTCTTGGTTTCAGCTTTGAAAAACATACTTTTCTCATACAGGAATTAGTCAACTCCTGTCCATACAAAGGAACATCAGTCACATAGCAACCAGCTTTTGGCTTTCACTTTAACTTATGGTACTCCCTTATTTCGCTTCTACTTACAATAAAGTAAGAAATAAGACTATTTCTGCTAATTTTTCTCGATTAGCATGAAATTAATAAAATATAAGCTTTTTAGCAATAGTAATTTACAGAGATATAGAGAAAGTCATGTGAATGGAACACATCAGACTCTTTTACTTTCTTTATACGTACTTTGTACATAGCGTATATAGAAGGTATTGCACTCCACCCAAAAATTCAATACCGAGATGTCACCGGAAATATATGTTTTAGGGTCCTCTGTATCCAAAAATTGAATTTTCAGAAAAAAGTCTGTGTGTGTCCGTGTGTCTGTGAACACGATAACTCAAAAACGAAAAGTCGGTAAAATACCAAACTTGGTATTTAAGTTTAGTATCTTCCAAGGATGCGACACGAAAATTTTTTGAAACATTCCCACATCCCACACTACTCTTTACATGGAAAAAATTGCGAATATTTTGATTTTCTCAAAAATGGCTCTAACAATTTTGATTAAAATATCGTATATTAAAGATATTTACTTGACAAATAAAATGTATATCTTAAATTTTCTGGGAATAGCCTCTGAAGCTTACTTTATTCTGGTTTAAATTTACATAATTTTGCATACCTGCTAAGCCGTAAGAGATACATAAAAACTTACTACATAAAACATGTAGAGGACGTGAAAACACACAATTTATATTGTATATCTTTTTTCATGGAGTTGATCGTTTTTAGATATTCCTTGTTTTTTGGTTTCAGTTTAAAAAACCTTGTCAGTTCCTGTCCATACAAAGGAACTTTAGTCACATAGGAACCAGTTTTTGACTATCATTTTAACCTATGATACCCCCTTATTTCGCTTCTACTTACAAGGAAGCAAGTAATAAGACTATTTCTGCTAATTTTTTCTCGATTAGCATGAAGTAAATAGAAATATAAGCATTCTAACAATAATTTGTTGCAGAGGTATAGAGAAAGTCATGTGAATGGAACACATCATATTTTTTTGGGGTACACTCTTCGTGTATTAAATCCATCTATATATGTACATATGCTGAGGTTTTATTAACATTACTGCTCCAAGATTTAACTGATGTGAAATAATTATTCCCTGGAGGAGATCCAATAGTGTGACATTATAGGGAAGAGTAAAAACTATTAGAAGAAAACCTTAGAAGCAACGTTGAAAAAATAAAAAAAAATTAAAATAAAAAAAAAATATATGTACTTCCGGTGAAATCTCGGTATCGAATTTTTGGGTGCATTAAAATACCTTCTCTATACACTATTCACATAGTACTATACTTTTAACTAACCAAAATCTCGATACATTTTTCTTTGACCCAGCAGGAGTTGGAGATCCAATTCTTTACCAACACTCAATTTGATTTTTTGGACCTCCTAAAGTTTATATTTTAATTCTCCCAGGATTTGGAATAATTTCTCATGTAATTATTCGTGTAGAGGAAGCAAAATTGTTTTACGGCAGATGAGAATAAAGAAAATATGAAAGCTATACAATAGCATGCGGTCGAACACTGCAAGCTTTCAAAGCACAGCCAATCCGTAGAGGCGAGACTTGTCACTAATGACAACTCTCTTTGTTTACTTGCCCCAAGATTCTCGAACAACCGCAATCCTGCAAGTTGTGCTTTTGTCAAATCGTTAGTCATCTCACAACTCCTGTGTTTGTCTGTCACCCTAGCAAGCCCTGGGAAACAATACGATCTGGGCAGCCACTGCGATTAACTCCGAGGGACACGCAAAAAAATCCCTCAACTGGTCTCAGATGTTCCCAGAAGCGAAGTTTAATTTCCATACTTGGCAAGGGATTCCTAGTACAGGGTGAACCAAAAGTAACTCCTCTCTTGCGGATATTAAAGTTTTATTTTCTCGATCAGTATGCCCAGTATACAGGTAGAAAAATTATTGCATTCTACCCAAAAGTTCAATAAACAGATTTCACCGTAAGTATATGTTTTAAAACCCTTGAGTAAAAAAATATTTTAGGGAAAGCTCAATGGGTTTGTGTGTTTGTGTGTGTGTGTCTGTATGTATCTCTCTGAACAGCATAACTCAAAAAGGAAAGGTCGTTTAAATACCAAACTTGGTGTTTAAGTTCAGTATCTTTCAAAGATTCGACATGAACATTTTCAGGGAAATTCCCCTACCACAATTACCCTTTATATGGAATATTTTTCAACAATTTTGATTTTCTCAAAAATTGCTCCAATTATTTGTATTAAAAGGCCAAATATTTAAGATATTTTCATGAGAAACGAAATGTATATCTTGAATTTTCTGGGAATACTCTTTGAAGTTCCTCTTCATTCTGGTAAGCCGTATGAGATATGTAAAACTTAATACACAAAGATAGATCTATCACATACATTTTTTGTTGTGTTCTCTTTTTCCGAGATATTCCTATTGAGGATTTCAATTAAAACCCTTGAACCTTTCTTATTCGGGAATTTACCCTTCTTTCATATATATTTTGTTTTATTACTTTCAATATTAATCGAAAAGCGACCAGCTTTAGCCTAGTGTATTAACACGCTTCCTCTCTGCTTATAAGCAAGGAATTCATACAGCAATTTGTTTTAATGTTTATCTCAATGAACATGATGTAGATAAAACAATATTATTTGTATGAATACTTTGTTTGCATAACAAGTAGAGAAAGTCATGTGAATGGAACACATAATTTTGTGTGGTATGAAAGTAATGGAAAATTTGTATTAACTTGATAAGTTTTGAGAGAAAAAACACAAACATAATATCATAAAACAATATTAAGGGAACACTGGGTTCACACGTTAAAGGATTTTAGTAGGATTCAGGATACAAAAAGGAGATTTCTTTGTAGTGTCAAGGAGTGTACCTAGAAGACCGCTTCGGAAATAAAAGAGATTAGAAAGCAATTAAATTTTGATTGGTTGTACAAAAAAGTAAAACAGATGGCATGAACATTAAATATAATGCTTAAAGATAGAATTCCAAAACAAATACATGACCATAGAATTAGGCTTAGGAGCAGTCACGGATAAGGCCTCCAGTATTCTGGTGCAGATTACCGGACATAGGCCCTTGTGACCCTTTACCACATATGTGATCCAGGGAGGGATGAGGAGAGAGACTTGAAGGGCCACCCGTCTGAATGACGAGCCCAAGCAAAGATGCAGTTCCTATCGGTTACAGTTGGAACGTTCCAATGCCGCCCTAGGTCCTACTCACGAGTCCCCAGATGAAGCCTTGAAACCGGGAGGCGGGTCAACGGCCAAGTTTTCCCAACCACGACGCCAGGATAACCTCTTACAAAATTACCATCCGGCCCCGACCTGGCAAAGGCTGGTCCTTCAACTCTGAAAAAGATAATTAGGAGAGAATGGGAACAGTAATTTCGGAGTTGTAAAGGCCGCGCGGTTAGACCACTCGACTCTCACCTAAACGGCCGGGGTTCGATCCCAAGCGACCGCATGTGAAATTTGTGGTGGACAAAACGGCGCTGGCTCCGGGTACTCCGGTTTCCCCCGCCATCGCATTCCACCGGTGCTCCATCATCATTCATGCATCATCAGTGTCACTGCCTGCGGTGCCATTAGTAGTTAAAGCGAGCGCTAAACACTACCGGAGTGGTAAATCTATCCAGCATTGGCCTGGTAACCGGGGTAAACCCCGAAAAAATCCATGGGCGAGTAGGCAGGCCGTTGGGATCGAACCCACAACCTCCCTAACCCACGTGAGCAATATTGACCATAAATGAGAGGGATAAGACGCGGGGGGCCGAAATTCACGGAAAGATGGCTGGATCTTGCTAACCGGAAGATAAAGAGGATATTAATATACAAGAAGAATGAAATTCTCAAGGTAGTGATGAAATGGGTCCACATTCGGCAAATGCCAGGTTGGGTTCTCAGGCTACTCTAACGTAAGGGTCTTCGGGTTTTCCCGAATGATAGGCGAATGCAGGAGTGGATTATGTAATACTGTGAATTTTCCTTCCCTATTTTCTTATCGTGTTTCATCATCGAATGATCAGGCGAATGGAAGGCGAGACAGAGGTGAGATTCCCTTTGAGGAACTGCTTATTTACGCTGTGGGACTTCTTCCCTGGAACCCATGACCTCCCATATACAGACCACAAATGAAACTGACTGAGCCATCCCCCTCGCTTGTCAGTTTTTTGTTTGTTTTGGGGGGGGGGACAGGAATAAAGGTTATAAGGATAACAGGTATATAAGGTTTTTGGGAAGGAAATAAGGAAAGGGGACAGAAAGGATTTAATACTGTGGTGTCACTATTTATTGGGGCATATATGGTGTCATGGGGCCCGGTACCACCAGAGGCAAACCGAGTGATTGCGGGTGACTGTATTATGAAGCGTGGTGTGTAGGGACAAATGACATGGCGCAATGCCCTGACGTCGACCTACAAAAATTGAGGTGCATCATTATTTAACCAAAGAGGCATTTTAGTCTGGCGATGGAGCTCTTTCCAGGTGAGTTCTGGGTGATGTAGCCTCGTCAGACATGTAACTAGTTTATATACGGCCTTGCCATCAGTCGTTTATTCGTGCATGACGTCAATACAAAGCAGCGAGTATATCACGCATTACCTCTTGCAAAGGATTAGCGGACGATGAGTAGAAGGGGTGTCAACAGTTTCAACGTAAACTTAGTAAAATAGGACTAGTATCTATCTATCTTTCCAATATTTACATTTGGAGCATTCGCTTGTTTCTCGTAAACTCGCAGTCTCAGCATTATTCTGATAGGTAAGTGTTCTTCCAGTTCAGAACTACCACTCTTCTACACCTTGCAAATTCTGCTATCGGTGGTCACTTCCATCTCACATGAAAAGAACGCACAAAATGTCTTGGTGAAAAATAAGTCTGCACCGCCCAGTACATAAAAATGTTTACAAAGTCGATAATGTACGCAGTCCAAGGTTCAATTCCGTACCTCCCCTATGAGACAGGGGCTCGCTGAAATAAAAATTACGTCATGCATTTAAACCCACTGGCTCTAAAGACCGAATAAATCTGAAGTCTCGTTTAGTAACTTACTAATTTATGAAAATCTTGATTTTTGAAAGTTTATTATAGGTATAGATACTCGAGTTCTCAGTTATTATGTCCCCTATAGAAAGTTTCGTGAATCACACAGTAGCGCTAATGACAGTTGCACAAGCTAACGCATGAAATGGCAGAGAGATGAATATTATCGACGTTACTTGTAATAATAGGGCGGAGCTAAGCAAGAGAACGGACCAAATTAAACACCTGAGGCCCGGAGCTGGTTCCTCACTCAACATTTTTTGGCACTTCTCTCTGACGACCACTCCATTCAGAGCAAATCCTTGAATATAAATACCAAGCACAAATGCTTCGTTTGAGTGAAGGGGATTTATACGCCTTGTCATTTAAATGTTACTTCTCTCCCTCGGTAAACAGCTCGCAGACTTCAATTGTCGACCCACAAAACCACCGACTGAGGCAGCGTCTGTCTCTATCTTGCATTTGATTGCGTACCGGTTAATCTAATGAGTGTTCTGTGACGTCAGAGAGTACTGCCTCGCATTACTTACAATGGTAAAGAGTGTTTACGAGGCAAAAGTGGAAGCAAAAAAAAAAAAATTGTTTTATACTGCTAACACCCGACCTTGGCACCGCAGGCGAAAACAAAAATGTTATACGCAAAGGAAATTTCGGTAGAATCAGGAATAACAAAAATCTGATGTGTACCCTTCACATGACTTTTTCTACATCTCTGCAACAAATTATTGTTAAAAATCTTATGCTTCTATTTACTTAATGCTAATCAAGAAAAAATTAGCAGAAATAGTCTTATTACTTGCTTCCTTAAGTAGAAGCGAAATAAGGAGGTACCATAGGTTAAAGTGATAGTACGAAAAAAGTATAAGTATTTTAAAGCTGAAACCAATTACATGGAATATCTAAAAACAATCAACTCCACGAAAGAAATGCATATAACATACATTGTGTTTTTTTAACCTTTTTCTAAATTTTTTGTGTGGTACATTTTTGCCCATCTTTTACGATTTAGCAGTTATGCAAAATTCCTTCATATTCATCCAGAATAAAGTAGTCTTCATAGAAAATTCAGGATATACACTTTATTTGTCAGGTAAATATCTTTAATATACGAAATTTTAATCAAAATAGTTACAGCCATTTTTCAGAAACTCAAAATTTTCGAAAAAAGTTCCATGTAAAGGGGAGTTGGAGGTGGGGGAATCTTCTTGATAATCTTAGTGTCGCATTCTTGGAAGATACCAAACTTAAATACCAAGTTTGCTATTCAACGGTCTTTTCGTTTTTGAGCTGTGCTGTCCACAGACAGACACACACAGACTTTTTTTTTATACCAAAAATGCTTTTTTTGGATTCAGGGGGCATGTATTTCCGGTGAACTCCTCGCTATCGAAATTTTGGGTGCATTACAATTATCTTCTTCATACACTATGTGCATAGTACGTGTAGAGAAAGCAAAAAAAAGGTAGTCCACATAATATGGGATCATATATTTATGTATATTTACAAGAGTTTTCTATAAATAGATTTTAGGACTAAGCAGGGCAGCACCAAAATGGGATAACAATGGTGACACTAGGAAGACCAGGAAGAAGTGAATGATACTAGATAGGGCACCTATTGAAATGTTTGGTACAGTGTATAAAGAGCGAGGATAAAAAATAGCTAAAACATCTGATGTGTTATACTCACCTGACTTTGTTTAACTGCTCTACAAACTTCTTACAAAAGATTATTCTTCTTTCCACATAATGCTAATCGAGATAAATATTAGCAGAAGGCTATTATTACTTAGTTCCTAATAAGTGGAAGGGAACTAAGGAAATGCACTAGCCTAAAGTGATAGTCAAATATTTTGAAAACTGTCGTTATGCGATTGTTATTGTAAATTGTTTCTTTGCTTGACTAGGGGTACAACAAAAGAAAAACGGACATTTCCTGTCTGAGAAAAGTATAAATACTTTACCATTGAAGCCAGTAACAAGGAATATCTCGGAAACGGTTACCTCCACAACGAAAACGTAAAATACATAAATTGTGAGTTTTGACGCGATCTACATCTTCTGTGTAGTAAGGTCTTGTCTATCTCTTACGGTTCAGCAGTTAAGCAAAATTCGGAAAATTTCATCCAGAATAAAGAGGTATACGAAAACTATTCTTGGAAAATTCAAGATATATATTTTATTTGGGATTTTAAACAAAATCGTTAGAGCCATTTTTGAGAAAATCAAAACATTCAACTATTTTTCCATGTAAAGGGTAGTTTGTGGTGGGGGGGGGGTCCTTGAAAAATTTTGTGTCGCATCCTTTAACGATACTAAAGATAAATATCAAGTTTAGTATTTAACGGTATTTTAGTTTTAGTGTTATACAGTCGAAAGACACAAACAGGCGCACGGGCCTTTTCCGAAAATTATTTTTTTCGGACTTAGGAGACCTCAAAGCATATATTTCTGGTGAAATCTCGAAATTGAATATTTGGATAGAATATAATACTTTCTCTATCCACACATAAATTGTGCAAACGGGCTAGAGGAAATAATAAGTGTATGCCTTTTTGTTTGTAACGAAACTTTTAAAGCATAGGAGCTCTAAAGCACAATTCTCTACGTGTGTTCATATTCAATGAAAATCACTTACATGCGCTTCGTTCTAAAACGTGCTTGTAGCAAGTATACTCTATTGCGAGGCTTCACAAAAAATAGCCTAAATTGAGCTGGGGTTTTGAAGCAAACGTAATTTAAAAAGGCTTTACCATATCTCGTATAATAGGATTATCGCTTGCAGAGTGAATTCCTTTATGCCTATAGCAGTCTTTTTTCCCCTCCTATTTGTAACTGACTGTAATTATCCATAAGTTCTTCAGAGTAAATAACAGTAATATACCCTTATAATAGGATCTCCCTGCTGGTGGCATTATGATTTTTAATTCCTTCCACTAAATTAATGAATAATCTCCATGATATGGAAAAATCGTATTCTTGTGTTCACTAATTAATAAAAAGTATATAGATCAAATTAAACCGGAATAAGCATTTGTGTGGCTGCAAGGGCTGGGGGATGATTTGTTAATTAAAGGTCGTTCGAGCCAACCTGAACGGGCTTCTCTCCCCCTCCTCTCTCCTGGACTACTACGCTGTGGAACAGACTCCCTTCAGTGGCGGTTCTACTGATTTTGTTTAGGTAAATATTACCTCTGCTTTGGATTTAAAGGATGTAATAATAGTACATTGCGATATGAATTTGCGAAATGCGTTATCATAAAATCAAAGACTAGTTCGAAAAGAGGGATCGAAAATAAATATTTTATTTCTGATATTTTGTTATGCCTTTCAAATACATACTTTTTTACCTTCTCTAGTACATATATACATTAGGCATAGTAAGTAGAGAAAGTATTGTATTCCGTCCAGAAATTGATATCAAAATTTCAACGGAAATGCATGTTTTGAAGACTCCTGAATCCAGAAAAAGTAATTCTTAGAGAAATATTTGTCTGTGTGTGTGTGTGTGTTTATCAGCGGACAGCACAAATAAAACAACGAAAAGTCGGTTATACACCAACCTTGGTATTTAAGTTCAGTATCTTCCAAGGATGCAACACAGAGTTTTCAGAGATATTCCCCTACTCCATACTATCCTTTACATGGAAAATCTTTTTTGTTCTTAAAAATGACTCTAACGATTTTGATTAAAATGTCTAATATTCAAGATATTTATATGGAGAATAATGTACAACCTAAATTTCTTGGAAATATCCCCTAAAGTCCTCTTCATTCTGGATGACGTTTTGTATAACTGATAAACAGTAAGATATAGACAGAAACTTACTACTACATAAAATGGTAGAGCTGGTTAAAACACACAATTTATGTCATAAACATTTGTTTCATAAATCTAACCATATCAGAGATATTCCTGCTATTGGTTTTAGTTTTAAAATTCTTAAAGTTCTTTCAAAAGGGAGGTCTTCTTTCATTTCATATTTCTTTTGCCATATATCTTCAAAGATAATCGATTTTAATTGCGATCAGCTTTTAAGATATTTGATATCGCTTTAGCTTTTATTACAAGCAAGCAAGCAAGCAAGCAGTAAAACAATTTCTGTTAATGTTTATCTCAATTTGTATGATGTAGGTTTATGAATAATCTTTAGGTAGAATAATTTATTTGCAGAACGGATAGAAAAAGTCTTGTGAATGGAACAAATCAGAACGAACGCCGAAATTATCATAATTTTAGACTAATATTAATTTTGTAAGGAAATAATGTAATACAGAAATAGTTGTAATAAATAGTTCATATGTTAAAACTAACTGGAAATTATATACCTCGGCTTATAATTCTGTTATGGGTAAACTCACTAGTAATATAAGTGGAGGGTTGGAACGAAAGAAACCTTTCGAAATCAAAGGATAATTTATATGTGCTTGTTTTGGGAAAGTGAGTCTACATGGAACCTGTTGGATTAGATTCTGTACAATAGCATTTGAACATTCAGAAATCTAAAGGATGCTCGAAAACGGACGTAGGCTATTTCTGGGAATTAAAATGGCACAGAGTGGAAAGATGCGTCAGAGGCAAATAAAATTAGAGATTCAGCAACATAGAATATAAGAACTTTGATGGAGTAGTCATGATGTATTTTGCAATAAAACGTTCGTTCCAGGGTTCGGGAGTGCAACTAAAAGGATCGGTATTTAATTCATTTACTTTTAGATATCTAAAACTTCCACTAAAGCAAAAGGCTCACGAACGGGAAGTCCAGGATCTAATCTGGACCGTTCTCGTTGACTCTTCCGGTTACCATAGTAGGGGAGGAAGAAAACTGAAATATTGCCTCCCCAAATATGCCATCCAAGTTATCGTTTCATTTCATGTGTTATCAGTGTGGCGTCTGTGGTGGCGTATGTAGAAAACGCAGACATTAAAATTAGCAATTGGTACAATGGATGCTTAGGCTTCCACGACTTGTGTTGCACAAGAGCCCAGAAGAAGCTCACGGCAAGATGAGCGAAACGTCGGCATTCCTATGCAAGATAATGCGGCCTTATCCGGAAGCTAAGAAGACACATCAATTGGTACAATGGCTTTATAAAATACAATAGTTTAAGAGATGCCGAGTAAGCTGTTTAATGGTTAATACCGTGAATCAAAGCGTGTCTTTTGAAGATAATAACAAATAAACAGTAATAGACAATGAACGGAGGCAATATTTTAAGTTGAAAATTACTTCAAATCCTTACTAATTATTTTGATTAGTGATATTCTATGTTTCAGGCTGGTTATTAATTTTATATTAAAAAGATACGTATGAGAGGGAACATATCTAATATACTGAAGCAATACATTGCATACGCGGATGATATAATGATCATTGCAAAAACCAAGCAAGCCTTAGAGGAAGCATTCGTAAAATTGAAAAAAAAAAAATCTGAAGTTTTTGATTTTATAATGAATGAAAATAAAATAAATATCTGAAATATAGTAACCGAAAACCTAATGTAACGAATCTGAAATCAATGATATTCAGATTGAACAAGTTAATAAATATAAATACTTAGGAAAAACAATAAATGGCAGTAGCTGCATAGAAGATGAAATCAAAGAACGAATTGCCAATGATAATAGAGACAATTTTTCCAATCAAAGCTTAATCAAAATAAAAAAAAAATATGGAAACTAAATAGCCAAATTAAGGTCAGTTGTCACCTACGCTTGTGAAACTTTGGTACTGAAACAATCTATAAAACAAAAACTGTTAATGTTTGAAAGGAGAATCCTAAGAAGAACTTTCGGACTCACTAAAGATAGAGATGGCAACTGGGTAATAAAAACTGATAAAGAATTAAACGAACTAATACATGACCAAGATACTGTGAATTTCATTAGGTATATTAGATTAAGCTAGATTCATCATATTAAAAGAATGGAAGACCAAAGACTTGCGATAAGAATATATAAATGGAAACCCTTGAGAACCAGAGCAGCATGCAGAACAAACTTTTGCTGGGAAGATGGTGTCATGAATGATTTGAGAAATTGAACTACAACTATACAGAACAGAATTTCCTGGAAAATTTTGTTGAGAAGGCCAAGATATTCAGCCTAGAGAGGAAAAATATAGCAATTTTCGGGCAGAGTTAATGCGTAATGACATAACAAATGAAAATTGACAGACAACTAAAGTAACAATAATATTAAAACCAAAATCGAATTAATAAAATTAGTTTTAAATTAATTTAGTAGGTTAAATGATGCCCTACATTTTTTAAATTACCGATACTTGATTCACTAACTAGACTTGAGGGCTCAAAAATTGCTTTAAAGTAGTTGTTGCATATCATACATTTATAATGCAGTCAAATATAGACAAAGTCCCACAACAGAAAGTATTTAAATTGTCTTCTGCTGTCTCTCTGTCATTGGGTTCTACAAGTGCATTTATTCTGTTTTCGAAGAGACCGCTCCCTAATATTCCACATTCTTAGTAAGTTAATTTGGGATAAAACAAAAACAAAACTGTGCACATGTAAGTGATGACTCCTTGGTACAGCTCACTAAGAGCCTTGGCCTACCGCCCGGCCGCTGCGTCCCCCATCTCGGTCTATTACAGAAGTCATAGATGGGGTGTAGTATTGGATGATGAGACGTGGTCAGCGCTTCGATCCCCCCCGCCCAGTCAGTTAATGCGGTCTTCATGACCTGGAGACGCTACTTCTCCATCAAGTAGCTCCTCAATTGGCCCCAGGGACCTCACGAAGCTCAGTGCACCTCGGTCCAGGTCTCCCAGTAGGGAAAAGATCCCTACGCCGGTACTGAGAATCGAACCCAGGTCTCCCGCTTGGCAAGCAGCAACACTACCACTGTGCTAAGAAGACACCCACACATATATGTAGTACTGGGTTTATTTAGTGTAGAGCACAGGTTTTCTTGCTTGGTACCTTATTTTAGTATTTTGTAAGTATTGTAACTGCTAACTTCTTTTCCATGAAGTACACACTGCTTTATAAATTCCAGTCTCATATGATATGAAGACAAAATTCTAAATATATAAAATAAATGCTTTTCTTTCTAAACAAGACAAATAATAATTTCTGATTTATCACTAAAAATAAACTATTATTCTGGAAAATTCTCAAACAAATCATGTTGTTTTATAACTCAACAGTTTTCTATTTATCTTTAAAAACAAAAATTGCTGTCTGTCATAATGAATATTTCAGGAAACATTTGTAAAGGAAAAGAGGCTTGTATGAAAGGGCGCATTAGCGCTTCGCTAAACTAGCGATTGCTAATTATCTAGATTTCAGTAGGCCGGCGTGTTTGTTTTTCTGGTTTCATTGTGAAGGTCACTTTCTGTTTGTAGCTCAGGAAGTTTGATTTTTTATCCGTTGCTGATATGAAACTCTCAGAAGCAGAGACGAGTAAGCCTTGTACACTTTACAATGGATATCGACATTAAATACACAGAGCCAAAAAGGTAAACCTACTTTTTGGAAGTGCAGAAATGGTATTACCTTTAAATGCACAGGAAAAATAATCAGCAATATTAACGAAGTGGAGTATATCGCAAGTATAGTGCTTTCGGTTTATGCCAAGTCTACTACACTGCGGGGATTTCCGTTCAGTAACTACTCACAATTAGTAGTAGAACCGTTTTATAAATGTTGTTAATAATGGTGTCCATCTGTGCAACGACAATCTTGATATCGTCGGATGAATTCACCATTCACAGGTATAAATTCTTCTTGCGTAAAGTTCGTAATTTCTGCACTATGGTCAAACAGTAGGATTTAGAGTCTAGAAGCTGTATGGACAGAGGTTTGTGAAATACCCACTTGCTGAGGGTCTTCTTAGGTGAGAGTTAGAACGCAGTACGTCTAGCTTATCCTTAGTATGATAATTTTGCTTCTTTGGTTCAGCGATTAGCGATCCCGTTGTTTGAAATTTATTGACCAAACCTCTCGCAGTGTCTCTACCCGGAACTGGATAATCAGGAAATTGCTTCTGAAGTTGTCTACAAACTGTGTGCATATTTCAGTTTTCATTTATGATTCGTACATAAAAATATTCTGTTCAAGAGTGAATTTTTTGGCAGGCATCTCTGTCGACTAACAAGAGAATAATATTCCCAAGGAAATCACACACAAGTACTGTCGAAACATTTCAAAACATTCTGAGCCGATACGTATATAAGGCAGTTATGACCTTGGCATAAAACTAAGGCACGGTAGTATGAGCGACATTACTGCCACTGAAGGCCAGAAGCGCACTATCCAATGCAAGAAAAAGTGTAAATGAGGAAATTATTCAATGTCTACGATTTATTTGAGAAAAACGTTACCATAATTGAACTGAACCTGAAAACATCAAGTTTCAACAAGATTGTGCTAAGACCAAGCACACCTTAACATAGTCAAGCTAGTTAAGGCCTTGAAGGATGATACAGAGTACCAGAGATTTCTTTTCGACAGAATAGAAGAAATTCCGTGGTTAAAATTGACAAGAAGATTGCTAATCGCTTGAAAGATCTTGAGGAAACTGGAGATATAAGAAAATCTCAAAACTGTTTCCTATGTGCAAAAACGAAATTATATCGCAAATTATGGTTTTATGGAAAACTCATATCAGAATGAATTAAAGTAATGAAGAAATATGAACTCTTGCTGATTGAGTTTCCAAACAAATTAAAGAGTAATTAGCTATCAAGAAAGAACAAATTCAATTATGAGTTCTTAAAGAAAGATAAGAAGAAAAAAATAGTAATAATAATAATAATAATAATAATACATTCGAGGTGTGATGAGAGATAACCATCTCATTATCTCGGAAACATTATAATTTAGATGCATAAACCTGGCTAAAATATCTTAAAAATGTTTTTGAACAAAATAATAAATATGATCGAGAGCAGTTTAAACTTGTGTGTCTTCCTTATTTCCCAGTGTCCGAAACCGCTGGTTTGTTGATCCATTCAAAATGAAAGTGTTTCTCAATAATTTCTTAAAACATTTGAATAACGTATGACATGTTTTTTTTACACTTAATTACAGTAGCAGTAAAATCATGTCAATCTAAAGGACTCCAATGAACTACAGTATGTAGATACCATAATGTTTATTTACAAATGATAGGCAACAATAAGGATAAGGAACTAAACCGGAGAACAGCAATAGTGTGGAAAAGTTTTGGATCCTAAAACTCATTTTACATAACTACAAAATCAGAATTATAACTTCAGCTCTTTTTCCTCTTCTGGTTATGAGGGGAGTGATATACAATTGCGTCGTTTTAAAAATACCGCTCAATCTACGGGCACGTCCCTTCGTACCACGATTGATCGATATTAGTACACTACGCCCTCGCTAGATGGCTGTGATGAAAGAGGTATAGTGAAAGGACAGCGCTTGTTTGTTGTTAAGTAGAGAAAACCATGGACAAAATGGAAGGCGACTATCATGTACAAAGATAGACTCATGGGATCTGTGGAAGGAAGCAATCAAAAAAGCATATTACCATACAACTGAGAGGAAAATTTCATGCAGTGAATGTTCCAGAGGGTGGCGCAAAGGGCTACTGGACACAATATTAATAACATAAATATAAACATAAATAACATTGATTTAAGTATTTTAAATAAACAATAAACACTGTAGTCTACTTACCTAACTGATACGCATGACATACAAGTGTCTGCTCAGTTGAGAGGGGCGGTTGGGAAATGGGCCCCGGCCTAGTAGTGACAGTTAACATAACATTATAATTCTCACGCTTATGCTATTCCACCATTTCTTGACGATGTGGTTTATGTGTTACAAATTGATCCTGTCATGATTAAGAAAATAATATTTAATGGATAAGATATTTATTTTATTTTATCTATCTTCGATATCTTCTTATCTTATTTATCTTCGACTTAAGTACAAGAGCGTTTTCTTTTTTTTTGATGATGGGGGAAAAGGCAACTAACGCCCTAACCCCAGGCAAGCCTGGGAGTGTGAGACTCCCCACCCTGGACTCGAACCAGGGTGGCACTACTCACAGAAAACCCCCACCGGAAGTAGGAGGCCCATGCCTCTCTGTTGCAGTACCGCATTAAGCACCTGCGCATTTTTGGTGATAGTGAATGCCTGCCAGTGGTAGTAAGAGCGAGTGATGGTGATATTAGCCAGTGGACACACATGACTTGCGCCCTGAGTGCCCCGCTGGAGAAGTAATTGGTGTAAGTGAAGGGTAGTTAGTGGTGATGTTTGTAAAGGTTAAGGTGATTCTTCCTGGTGTACCCTTGTTCTGCGTGGTATTCTCTGAGCAATTGCTGCGTTGTCTTAGACTGCTGTGGGAATGCACAGGTTCAGGGTCGCTGTGGTGGTTTGGTGGCCATCCTGGCGTCGTCTTCGGGGCCTTCATCTCCTCCCTG
Organism: Hymenopus coronatus; assembly: GCA_030762935.1. NCBI lineage: Eukaryota > Metazoa > Arthropoda > Insecta > Mantodea > Hymenopodidae > Hymenopus > Hymenopus coronatus. The sequence goes on along the minus strand of CM060895.1, from coordinate 78,446,105 downwards.
ATGATGAGCCGGATGTCGCTGAGGAGTCGGTGGTTCTTGTGTGGAGACGAATGTTGCTGCTGATAATTTTGGACGCTGGCTATCCGGTTGGACAGCTCAGCGGTGGAGGCCTGTAGAGTGGAGAGGGCGGCGGTGGTGGCAGCTTGTAGGTCCAGCAGCTTCCTGGTGATGACGCTGGTGCAGACCTCTTCTAACTCAGCTAAGCGAGCGCCGATATTCAGGATCTCCGCGTGGAGGTCCTGAATGGCTTCTCGCGTCGCTGCGTCTGTTGAGAGTGCAGGTGGTGAGGCCTCAGTGGTTGTTGTCTGCGGTGGAGTGGTACGGCGGGCAGGAGGTGGTGAGGAAGTGCTGCTCCTTGGGTAGAGAGGGCACTGGGCTTGCCCTGTGTAGTGTCCTGTGCCACGACAGGTGGCACAGAATCGGCGGCGACGGCGGAGATCATGCCCAGTGCACTCGGTGGTGGTGGAGTTGGTACCGCAGTAGTGGCACCTCGGTGTCGAAGAGCAGACTTCAGCTGTGTGGCCGTAGGCACAGCAGCGTCGGCAGGGCCGATGGCGTTCCTGTCGGCTAGCCTCGACGACCAGAAGTCGCCCTAATAAGGGCAACCCTGACGCCAAGGCAGCTTCTAGGTCAGCCTGGTCCTGTATCTCCAAACGGACGAGCGGCGTTGGCCCCCGGTCGCAGTAAATGCGGGTGGCCCTCAAGCATGAAGGCCACCGCGACTGCACGGCGGTGAGCAGATGCGCGGGTGGTAAGGTCCCTAGGGACCCCCCGTACCACGGCACTGAACCGGGGCGGCGTCGTAGAGCTGGGTGGAGGCGTCGGTGGCGGCGGTGTTGGCGGCAACTGCGGCGGTGGCTTCGGAGTTGCTACCTCCTCGGCGGCTGCCGGGGAAGAGGCGTCGGGTGCTGCCTTAGCAGCGGCGAGTCTGCGTTGTCTCTTCTTAGCCATCCTTAAGAGACGAAGAAGAAGCAGCTCCGAATCTCCAAGAGCGTACACATGTTGATGTTATATACTGCTACAGAACGAACTGCGAGGTAAAAAAAATCTTATGTGTACCATTCACATGACTTTCTCCATATCCCTGCAACAAATAATTCTTAAAAAGCTTATACTTCTATTTACTTTATGCTAATCAGAAAAAAATTAGCAGAAATAGTCTTATTACTCGCATCCTTGTAAGTAGAAGCGAAATAAGGGACAACCGTAGGTTAAAGTGATAGTCAAAAGCTGGTTGCTATGTCAATTAAGTTCCTTTGTTTATATGGATAGGAGTTGACAAGTTCCAGTATGAGAAAAGTATACGTTTTTCATAGCAGAAACAAAAATAAGGAATGTCACAAAAACGACGAACTCCACGAAAAAAATGTATATAACATAAATTGTGTGTTTTAATGTGCTCTACATTTTTTGTGTAGTAAGTTTTTGTCCATCTCTTACGGTTTAGCAGTTATTCAAAATTTAGTAAAATTCATCCAGAATAAACTACTCTTCAGAAGCTATTTCCAGAAAATTCTAGATATACGTTTCATTTGTCAGGTAAATATGTTTAATATCTGAAATTTTAATCAAAATCGTTAGAGCCATTTTTGAGAATATCGAAATTTTCGAAAAAAGTTCCTTCTAAAGGGTAGTTGGGAGTGGGGGGATTTTTCTCAAAATCTTCATGTCGCATCCCTGGAAGATACTAAACTTAAATACCAAGTTTGGTATTTTACGGACTTTTCGTTTTTGAGTTATCGTGTTCACAGACGCACGGACACACGGACACACGGACACACACACACACACACACACACACACACGGACCTTTTTGTAAAAATGCTTTTTTTGGATATTGGGGACCCTAAAACATATATTTCCGGTGAAATCTCGGTATCGAATTTTTGGGTGGAGTGCAATACTTTCTCTATATACTATGTACATAGTGCGTATGGAGAAAGTAAAAATATGCTCTTACCATTTCTTAAGGTATCTTAAGGCATCTTCAAGACTTTCTGGTCGTACAGACTGCTCCTTTCTTCTCGTTGTATATATTATTTCCTATATGAGTGACATCACTAACAGTAAAATTATCTATGATTATGATGGACGTTTCGATATACTTCCTATCGTGTTTTTATTTTCAGGAGTATTCACAAGTTTTCTTTGCATGTTTTTATCTTCACGCCCATGGTAATTTTATGTATCATTTACTTGAAATAATATTGCTTTTACTGTACTGTATTTCCAAATATTTCAATATATTTTAAATTATTTTCTTAAATAACTATAACCATTGCTAATTAGTTCGTCCTCTCCATTTTTAAACGCATTTTATTTTACTTCTAGGACTAGCTATCAAAGACCATTCGAGAAGCAAGCACGTAAAGCATGTAAGAGCATTACGTATATGGAACACCTGATGTGAAACTTCTTATAGCCCAAAAATCTTTGATAATAATATATGGCACAGACATTATTTACACACTGAATAACATACGGTACAAAACATTTACTCTGCATTTGTCTGTGTGTTTAGACCACTCCACATTTTTATGCAGAAATTGAGTTGCTTGATTCAGCCTAAGAAGCAATGGACTATTACACCCGATTCGGAATTTCCTAATATACAGGAATTACTGAAATTACATTTTGGAAATTTACCCCTGGCAGTTGTGGCGGTACCGGGTTCGTATCCCGGGCGCGGGTTTTGGTATTGGAAATGGTGTAGGTTTGTGTTGGCTTAGCACAGGGTTTTGATTAGCATGGACACTCTTTCAGGTTGTGGTGAGACACAAATGCTTTATCAATTGAGTCCGGCCTTTTTCCGCCGTAGAACACACGCGTATACTTCTTAATTTTCTACTGTGACGTTACACTTTACCCGCACGCGATTATTATAATTTATTCATTTAATGCAGTGGTATGTCTCGTACTATGATCGGTCTTAAAATCACTTATTTCCGTCACAACTAAGGGTTACACAACGCGTTCAAATATCACGTCTTGGTCGTGCGGATGTTCTTCGTCAAGTGCCTCACAATTAAACGGTAGCCTGTTCGGCTCCACCAGGCATTCTAAGTTTCACATCTTGGTTGTTCGGAGGTCTTTCACCAAGTACCTTACACTGTCGCCTGACCAGCGGGAATCATTGTCTTGCTGTGTCCCGTTAGTTACCCTTGGGCAGGGTATTCTCGCCCCTTTCCCTCGGGTCAATGCACGGCAGGTAACGGATTTTGTATCCCGAGCTCGTGCCTTATACGTGTTAAAAGTTTTTCTACCCTATCCATTTTCATTGTACATTTATATTTACTCTTCTAAGAATATAATTTTGCCCCGGGCCAAGATATGTACTGTCTCACAGTACATACCTGAAAATACTTATGAGAAATTTACCTGTGTGCCTAGACCAACTATCCATTTTCTGAATAGGTAGAGTCAGACTGATAAATTCAAGGCCATAGCCGGGATTTAAACCACGGATCTCCCGGTCCCTAGTCGGTTGCTCTTTCACTGAGCTACCATGGCAACATACAGGCATAGCATTGAATTTCTCAACTGACTCGCATGTTTCCCGGTAAACCTGTGATGAATGAATCCCGGGACTTTAAGTACTGGGGTTGTCATCTCAAAATAATTTGAGAACACCTTGTGGTTTACCGGGAAACATGCGAGTCAGTTGAGATATTCAATGCTATGCCGGCATGTTGACATGGTAGCTCAGTGGAAGAGCAACCGGCTAGAGACCGGGAGATCAGTGGTTCAAATCCCGGCTATGGCATTGAATTTTTCAGTCTGATTCTACCTATCCAACTCGTGTCCTACACACGGCTTGTGTGAAAAAAAACAATTAAACCAATAACCATTTTTGACAGCATAATATAGTTTCTGACTTATTTTAGAAATGTTCGCTTGGGTAAACATGCATCTGATGTGAAATTAACCTATAACACAAAAATGCTGATGACACCTTTCGTGGAATTAGCACGCGTGAATAAAATTGAAAATATTTATGCGGTATTTGTCTTTATGTTTAGACCAATCCGGGATTCTTGTGCGTAACTTGACTTGCTTGGTCCAGCAAAAGAAAAGCAGACTATCGCAAAGAACAGAGCGCCAACCACCTGAGCGGAGTTCACCAATGGCATAAAAATCACTGATAAAAATCTTGTGCTTAATTTATCCTTGGGAATAATATATCTGAAAACATTTATGAGACAATTGTGTATTAAGGAGACGTGGAATTTGGAAAATCCACAGTATGAAATATATCCAGTTGAAATTGATACCCTTATACTACCAATAATAACGATATTTTGCCATGTATCAAACGTTTAGCTTGCACAGTATTTCAATAATACCTTTATACTGCTTGAATTCATTGTTCTAATAATAATGAGATTGGATGCATTTATAAAAATACTTACATAAAATTCCAGTTTTGCAATAAATGAGTTTACAAATAGCTCTGCCATATTGTTTTTGATATTAGCCCTTATTAGAGTAAAAATATTTGATTTCGTATTCTCAAAAATTTTAAAATTTTAAAATTAACAATTTATTTATCAAAATTGGAGAATTGTTCTGAAAAAGAAATATGACAATTTTCTTTATCATACTTTTGAGAGACAGCGTTGTATTTTGAATCAAATTAGTGGAAACTGTATTTGAGTACGGAAAAGTATTGGGAAAAGTTTACAAGAAAGTAATGTTTAAAGTTGGGAGTGCCTTTTAATAAGCATGAGCCTATCCATTTATAGCTTCAGTTAATTCATAATTAATGTTAGCCATGTAGAAAAAACATTAATTTTCTTAAAGTTCAGAATTCATATAATTGTATTTTTAGTAGTCGACTTACCCTTCCCCTAGTTAAGAATGACAGCCCCTAGGACTTACGAGCGGATGCCTAGGGATCAGAATCTTGTCGGGTAGCCAACGACAGAATGGAGGAACTAGAACGAGTGGTCCGGAGGAAATGGATGATATGAAACGCAAACTAGATGGACGATGGAGCAATTAGTCGAATGAGTGACGGGGGAAACTGGAAGACCTGTAGAAAACCCGCCCATACGCCGTTTTGCCACCGCAAAACACCAAGCGAGGCTTGGGTTCAAAACCGGGCCACTTAGGCGAGAGGCGAGCAGTCTACACACTCGGCCAAGGCGCCGCCATAATATTATTTTGAGACAGAATACATTTTTATTTTTTCACAAATTTTGGTCAAATTCCACAGATGGACCATAACAAACCCTAAAGTTTTGTGCGAAATTTGACTTGCCAGATGAGATAGCAATCTTCGTAATGCATTATTATTATTTCATAAATGCTGGTAGGGGTAATCAGTAGTGAAAGAGTCGCCCTCCGTGGTGTAATGGTTACCATGCTGACTTCGTATACCCAAGGTCGTGGGTTCAAACCCGGCGGAGGACGCTGGGTTTTTTTCAAGGGTAAACATCCTTGCCATGGCTTTCTTCGGAAGCGAAGTAGAGCCGTTGGTCCCGTGTCGTAGATTTACCTCAAGCCTGATAGAGAGGCCTCTTAGTAAAATTATACGGTCTTTTACGCCCATTATAGAATGAGAGAACCACAGCGTCCATAAATAAAACGACATTTCATTTCAGTAGTGAAAGTGAAACACTGTTGATGAAATTTATCTTGATGTTTGTTGTGAGAGTGCTTGTTAAACATTTTGCAGCCACAGTAAGCTCACGAGCTGCCACTGATTTTCTTAGCCACATCTATTGCTCCTTCTCGTCTACATATAAACTTGCTGAATGTAATTACTGGAGTTTGTGATTAATGAATCTCAGGAGAGGTAATTACAACGTCGAGACGTTTCCCCGCCAAGCTCCGTCTACTTGTAGTAACTAAAATAAAATATCAAGGAAACGCACATACCCATTCAAGCAACCTGCTTCAAACTTTCCTGCTGCCTCCTCCCTCCTCCGCCCTTAATGTGCTGTACCGTTTGTGCTCTTTCCTTTTCTTTCCCTCAACTTGTTTTGTTTTTCTTCCTGGTTCCTGTATTTACCGATTTGCTTCTTTATTTTCCTCTAAGCCATTATTTGCGTCGTTAGACAACTTATTGATTTTCAACGATTCATCTGAGTCATGTCAAGAATTTAGTCCCTTAAATCGGTTTTCTGGTCTAAGGGCACAGTTTGTCTAGTTTGTTTTCTTCAGGACCTTTAATTCCAGGACTGTGTTTTTACTTAGAATAGGGCACAAACTATGTATACTATAATAGTAACAATAATAAACTATTATTATTACTAGAGCTCGAGCTGTCGTCGCGAAATTGCCGAATTGAGGATCTATGCTCACAGAATATAACTACGACGTGATGAAGTAGGCGTGGTCTCTACAGCTCGTTTCGAAACGTGTTGCAGTACCTAACATTGCTCACTGCTTGGTCTCGTTCACTTCCTGATATCTTTCTTACCTTCTTTTTTATATTTATCCTACGTTTCTGTTGTTTTCATATTTATTAACAGATACATAGATATTTACAAACACCAATGCCCGAGGTAGGATTCGAAGCAGCAAAATTAGGCAGAGCGCATGGGAACCGGCAGCTAGTAGATAAACTAATGGACACTGGAAGAGAGCGCAGATTAGAAAATGTCAAAAGTATTAAAGAATATACTTTCGGCACTGAACAAACATGTGCATGATTCAAACATATTTTGAGTGATAGGAGAAAAGTCTTTTCTTTTAATGTAGTAAAGATGTAATTTTTTTCACTGCAATGAATTATGAGTGAGTTTGGTTGATTTATATTCATTGACTCTTCAAAGCTCTGACATTATTATCCTGATTTTTTGTATCTTCCTTTATACTTTTATTTGTCAAATGTACAATACTTTTTATTTATAAATCATATTATAAAAATACGTTTTTTAGTGTATTACTTTATGAATAAGAACGTTGCATATAATGTCAATGCCTGTAAATGAGCTACTTTTGGAACATATTATATCTCAACGTGTGAATGATAACGCTACAAACCCCTCCCTCTCTATACTATTGACTGCTCTGTGTGCTGGTAACTGTGTACGCTTCGGAACCCAAAACCGAACTATAATTATTACAATTACAATGAGCGAGACGGCAACGTAGTAACGCTTGCGACTCGCATTCTGGAAGAACTGGTTTCAATTCCCGGCCGCCCATTCTCACCCATAAATTTTTGGTCGGTTTGCTTGGTCATCAGGCGAATACTGGAGTGGTTTCTCTTATCCTCCGAATTTCCTGCCCTCAATATCCTTTCACTAATAATTACATTCATCTCGTTTGGTCTGTTTAAGGGTTGGATGTGTCGTCGATAGTATTTCGATACAGCGTGTTAGGTGAGACAGTACATGTCTTGTCCCGGGGGAAAGAATTATTAAGAAGAGAAGTATAAATCATAGCCAAGAATATAAATTATATCACGAAGATAAATGTAAATGTAGAAAAACTTTTAACACGAGCTCGGGGTACAAGATCCGTTACCTGCCGTTGACCCGAGGGAAAGGGGTGAGAATGCCCTGCCCAAGGAAAACTAACGGGACACAAGACAATGATTCCCGCTGGTCAGGCGACAGTGTAAGGTACTTGGTGAAGGACCTCCGAACAACCAAGATGTGAAATTTAGAATGCGTGGTGGAGGCGAACAGGCTACCTTTTAATTGTGAGGCACTTGATGAAGAACCTCCGCACGACCAAGATGTGATATTTGAGCGCGTGGTGCAACCCTTAGTTGTGACGGAAGTAAGTGATTTTAAGACCGAACATAGTACGAGACATATCACTGCATCAAACGAAAAAATTATAATAGTCGCGTGCGGGTAAAGTGTAACGTCACAGTAAAAAATTAAGAAGTATACGCGTGTGTTCTACGGCAGAAAAAGGCCGGACTCAGCTAATGAAGCACTTGTGTCTCACAACCTGAAAGAGTCTACATACTAATAAAAACCCTGAGCAAAGTCAAACACAAACCTACACCATTCCCGCTAATCAAAACCCGCACCGGGACGCGAACCCAGTTCCGCCACATAGGGTTAAGAATGTTCTCTGTGGAACATTCTCCCCTCGGGGATCGCATTAGATCCTCTAGTTTGCACATGATGCCCTGTTCAACTGCCGGGATGATCAATTTGAAAACTGTACGAAAACAGCTATATCTGTGAAATTTCAGTTTCCAGCCGCCTGGTAGTTCTAATATTATCCCTTCCTCCTGGGGAACTTAGGTACAATATCTACACTAGAACTGTGCCAGGTCCCATCCAAAAACGCTGCATCCTATTCTGTTGTTATTATGATTATGATTATTATTATTATTATTATTGACGCAAATTTATGTTGAAGTTCACCTTCGTTTTATCTCATACAATGAGCGCGACCCGCCTACCGTTTCTGCTGATAAGCACAGCGGGTTCTCCACTTGAAATAGCCCCGTTGAGTTCTGAACTCTTACAACGCACGAAGATTTATCTACACACGTCAAACACGGGGCAGCTGGGCCATCGGGTATATATCATATTTATTGTTAAAAACTTTTCAGCTGATTATCTTAAAATCAACATGATTTCAACAAAACAATCACTGCGAATCCTTTTTCATTTAAAGGGGGCAGCAGGCAATGATTATTTGAATTTAAGTTTCGTATTTAGTCGATTTTTCAGTTGCATACACACACATACACACATAGAACTTTTCTTTAAAATTATCTTTTTTTATTTTAGTGTTATTCAAAACATGTATTTCTTGCGAAATCTCGATATTTTGTTTTTGAGTGAAATTTAACACTTGGTCTATTTACGTAAGTACTTAATAGAGAAAATTTTTTATTTTTTGAAAATGCTTGCGGTTTGAATTTTGTGAGCGTTTGTTTAAAGTTTAACTTTTACTAGACTTAAATTTACTGTAGCTGAAATGTTGACAATGACTCGCTTAACAAATCTGATGTGTTTCATTCACATGACTTTTATACTCCACGTAAAACTTTCCTTACAAAATATTATTGTTGTATTTTGGGGTGTACCGCATTCTTGGTAAATACTGAACCTAAATAACAAGTTTGGTATTTAACCAACTTTTCATTTTTAAGTTATAATGCCCACTGACACACACACCTACAAGTTTCTATTTTTTGGATTCAGGGGGTATCAAGACGTGTATTTTCGGTAAAATTTTGCTATTGAATTGTTGGGTGGAATACACTATCTTCTCTATCCACAATGTATATTGTACATATGGGCTAGAGAAAGAATTAAATGAGTAAATATGTTAAATTTCACGTTCAGTAGCTTATAAGTGGTCATGTTTTCCTTGAAAACAAAAGAACTCTGAGGTAAGTTTGAATGTTTTATAACCTATGTAGGTGTGAGGTTCGTGTCGCGATCCCTTATCCCTTAGTTGCCTGCATTAGTATATTACATATTTTCCCTTTAATTCAAGTTTAAAACTGGAGTTCTAGTAACACTATATGAGAATAAACCTTTAAAATTATCATATAAAATAAATAGAGAAAATAGAAATGAAAATAAATGTAAATCCGTTATTAATCTTTCTCTTCCGAATTAAAAGTTTAAATTCTTCTAAATCAGTTTTCATAATCCTGCCAAAGGTACTACCAAAATAATGGTTCAAATGACCATAAGTGTTAGGTGATAGGTAATGGACTTGCCATCCATTCAAAACCAAATGCTATAAGTTCAAATCCCGGTGACTGTGATAAAGGACGGGGAGAGCCCTAGTATAATAATTTGTGTGATGCTTGGAAAGTATGAATGAATGAGTGAATGAATGAATGAATGAATAAGTGTATTTATTAACATAGCAATATCATACATAGACTTTCAACAGTCTCACGGGTCCACAGACCGTACGTGCTTTTGTAATACACATTACAAGCAATATTAAAACAACAACCACAACAAAGAATTAAAAGAGTAAACACGAAAATAAAAAGACAAAGGAAATACACAGTCAAAAGCAATATTAAACAACAATAAAATTAAGAGTGAATCCGAAAATAAAGATACAAAGATATTAAAATATAGCAATTTAAATTTACAGCACAGAGTACACCTTCATAAATGCAACCTCTTATAATAGATAATTACACTTAAAAGACATATATACACATAATATATACAACCCTAGCACAACAGTGACCTAAGTATGACATAATATATATGGATGTAGAACATTGTAGTCACTTTTGTTTAGTTGATCTTATTCCCCCCCCCCTTCCCTATTGGTAGCCTTTTCAGATCTCAGCTGTCTTGCCTTAAGTAAAAATTTACCTAGCCCGTCCATGTTTTCCGTGCCTGCCAGTAGCGTCCAACATGCTTCTATCCCTACATTCGCAGTGGTAAAAAATCGCGGCAAATATTTTTCCCGCCATTCCTCCGTACCCCTACATCTTGCCAAGATGTGAGTCCACGACTCTTCCTCCTCGCAAATGAAAGTAATGGGGTTACATTTGAAAGCAGTTATGTGTGGTTTACTCTTTTATTTATTTAAAAAAACAATGCAATTTTAGGGCAAAATTGTATATATATTTACCATTTAAAACAGTCTTGATTAATTGTCGTTTTTGGTTGAAGGTTAATGTAACATGAAATTAATCCTAGAGTACAACCCTATTTGTATAGTTATGATTAAAACAAGCGAAACTTAAAGGTATTGTCAGGCAAAAAAAAGTTAATTAATCTCTAATAGCAAAACATATTTCATACACATCCACCATTAAGTCAAAAAGCTTTCCACACCAAAATCTCATCGAGACCTTCTAGGGAAATAAATTTCACTATTTTAATGCGCAACCGCCTGCATAGACAGGAAATCTGCGGAGCAACAATATCAGGAGAATGTGGGAGGGAGCGAGAGGGGCGAGGATTGTGGGGTGTTCATATTTATTCACTCAATTTCACGCTTGAATATATTTCGAAATTCGAAAACCATGGCACGTGTAAAATCAGGTTTACCGAGTCAATTTAACGCTATGCTGAATTTCGCGAGGCTTCAGGAATAAAAATAAAAGGGTCAGGAGTATTGCATTGACTCGGCAGTACGTTTGAAGAAAGGGGATTGGAGAAGGATAGATAAATAGACTCCCCATTTAGTATTCTTTTTTTAATTTGCTCCAGGAGCGTACGAAACGAGGTCAACGAGAAATGCATTCTTGAATGTCACTAATTGGAAAAATCTAGAGCTCCGGAATGTAAACATGAGCTTGATAATAGAGCAGTTCGAGATACGCACATTGGAACCAGAATGTTTATACAAGATGGAAATCAAGCTAAGGGATTCAAGGTACCGACTGAGAAGAATTTGGCAAAAGCGATCTAAAATTACAATTTAGGCTTTCAAACTTACTATTCTGCCCAACTTTCTATAAACGTTTTCGTGTATGTAGGTTTACTTTCTCTAATATATACAATAGGTAAGTATTGTGTTTCACTAAAAAGTTAATATCGAAATTTCACCGAAAATATATGCTTTCAGGTCCCCTAAATCCATGAACACGACTTTCTCACCTGTTCTGCAAATAAACTATTCATATAAAATATTATTTATTCATCTAAATTGCTAATAGAGATAAACATCAATAGGAAGTGTCTTACTATTTGCTTTCTTCTAAGCAAAACGAAATAAGAGATTGCACTACTATTGTAAATATATATATATATATATATATAGTTGAAATTCGGTTTGCATAGTCAGCAGTAAAACAAAAATTAAAATGAAACAAAACGTTACGTAGTTTGAAATTTAAACCAATAATAAGAAATATTTTGTAAATGGTTAACTATACAAAAAAATATGTACGTGATAAATTTTGTGTTCTAAAGATCTAAATTTTTGGTGAAGTAAGTTTTTGTTTATTTTCTTATGGTTTACCAGTTATGCAAAATTCAGTAAAATTCATCCAGAAGAAGAGGACTTCAAAGGTTATTCCCAGAAAATTAAACATATACCTTTTATTTGTGATGTATCTTAAAATATGGAATTTAATTGAAATCGTTAGAGCCCTATCTGAGAAAAGCAAAACTTTCAAAAACGTTTCCATGTAAAGGTTACCTTGGGACGGGGTGCTTTTCTTGAAAATCTCTGTGTCACACCTTTAGAAGACATTAAACTTAAATACCAAATTTGAAACTTAACGGTATTTTCGTTTTCAAGGATGTTGTCCACAGACATATACAGACACACATGCGTGTGTGTGTGTCTGTGTCTATGAACAGCATAGATAAAAAAGAAAAGTCGGTTAAACACCAAACTTCATACTACATTTTCAGAAATATTTATTTTCTCAAAAAATGATATGATTTTATTAAAACACATCGTTAAGACATGTGACTACGGCGTATGCTGAAGATGTGTGTACTTCTTGGCTCGGTAGTCATAGCAGATTGTTGGCCTCCATTGTTACACGTTAGTGGACATCTGTGCCGGCGGCAGCTTCTTTTGTTATCGGAGCTATGACAGTTACACCTAGATTTAAGGATCATATATTCATTAAATAATATTACAATGCTATCTTTTAATAATACTATTAGAAATACTAGTAGAGCAATAATAGCATATCCTCTACTTTGAAGTGGGTACAATATAACACCTTCTTTATACACTGATAAGTGTAGAGAAAGTAATAAACAGTTATTGGAGAAAAAGAGAGTTTAGCTACAATACTAAATGAAATGTATTTATTGAATGTTTTGCGGTAAGCCTCTGTAGTCATCTATATTCTGGATGATTGATTAAGCATAAGCGGTAGAAAAAGATTACTATACAAAAAAGTAGATATTTTTAAAACACAGAATATACGCCAATACATTTTATACAGAGTTGACCGTTACCGAGATATTTCATATTATTGGTCTCAGTTTTTTCATACTTATACTTTTCTCAAATGGAAAGCCGTTATTGTTTTTTCTTTTGTTAGTCAAGCAAAGAGAACGAAATTTCAAAACCCTCTTTAAATATTTAAATATCTCTAAAACATACTGTATTCCCGCAATCTCGCTATATCTAAGAAAATAATGAAACAAAACATATTTTTGAAGATGTTTATCTAGGTTAACGCGAAGTAAATAGAAGAAAAACATTTTTACTTTCTTTATACATACCATGTACATAGTGTATAGAGAAAATATTGCACTCCACACAAAAATTCGGTACCGAGATTTCACCGGCATTGTATGTTTTAGGGTCCCCTGTATCCAAAAAAAAGCATTTCCCCAAAAGGTGTGTGTCCGTGTGTCTGTGAGCACGATAACTGAAAGACGAAAAATCGGTAAAATACCAAACTTGGTATTTAAGTTTAGTATCTTCCAGGGATGCGACACGAAGATTTTGTGAAAAAGCCCGCATCCTTTATATGGAGCGTTTTTCGAAAATTTTAATTTTCTCAAAAATTGCTCTAACGATTTGATTAAAATCTCGTATATTTAAGATATTTACATGCCAAATAAAATGTACATCTTGAATTTTCTGTGAATAACCTCTGAAGACCTTTTTATTCTGAATTAATTTTACGGAATGTTGCATAACTGCTGAACCGTAAGAGATGGACAAAAACTTAACACACAGAAATGTAGAGCGCGTTAAAACACACAATTTATGTTGTATACATTTTTTGGTGGAGTTGATCGTTTTTAAGATATTCCTTGTTTTTGGTTTCAGCTTTAAAAAAACTTAAAAGGTTTCTCTTTTAGGTATTTGTCAACTCCTGTCCATACAAACAAAGGAACTTCAGTCACATATCAACTAGCTTTTGACTATCACTTTAACGTATGATACTCCCTTATTTTTCTTCTGCGTACAGAGAAGCAAGTAATAACACTATTTTAATAATTTTTCTCAATTACCATGAAGTATATAGAAGCATAAGCTTTTTAACAATAATTTGTTGCAGAGATGTAGAGAAAGTCAAGTGAATGGAACACATCAGATTTTTCTTCTTGACTGCTCTAGTGGTAAGCTGTGAGTTGTCGATTGTTTTAAGATGTATGATCATTAATCTGTTCCTAAATCTAAGCACACCAATTATAACTACATCGTCTTAAATCTTTGAACTTCCCATGTATTAAGAGCACTGTGAATTGAACATTTTAAATTCCAATATTGTTTATTTATTTTATTCATACTAATCTCTGCAAAAGTTTAGCCATTCAATCCAAATAGTTTCCACAGAATTAATTTATTAGGATTTTAGTTTTTTGATACTTAATGCCTCTTGCTGAATGCATTTCGGGTGAAATCTGGGTGTAACGCAACAATTTCTCACCTATGTACTATGTGCAAGGTTTGTAAAAAAAAAGTAAACATGTATGTACATTGTAAGGTTAAAGACAATTAGGAATATTTCCGAAATTTTTAATATCAAGACAAATTGTTTCGAATAAATTGCGTGTTTTAACGAGATCACATTGTTCGTGTGCCAGGTTTTGTCTGCACCTTATGGGATATAGTTATTCAATAGCATACAACATTTCTTTAGATTTAAGAGGAATTTGCAAGCTACTCACCTAAATATCTTAAATATATGGAATTGTAATTAAAATCTTTAGATCGATTTTAGAGAAAATCTTTAGCATTTCACTGTAAATGGTGGTTTGAGTGGGCGAGTTTTCTTGAAAATGTTCACGTCTCATCCTTGGAAGATACTGAACTTAAACACTAAGTTTTGTTTTAAACCGACTTTTCGTTTTTGAGTTATACTGTTCACACATACACGCAGACATACACACATAGCACATATTCTGTTTTATATTGCTTTGATAGGTTCACGTCTCAAACATATTTATATTTCCGATGAAATCTCGGCAATACAATACAATCCCGATGTATTCTCCTACTGTGCGCAGTAAAGAAAGTAAACAAAATACTATTTTGATAATGGTTTGATATAGCTTGCGTAACTACTATGTTATGTTTGGAGTTCAGAAAAAAAACTGTCTATTTTTGGATTTTCACAAAAACGGTCCTTAATAAGGGGCATTTTGAATGTCGCTTTCGTGAATCAAATCTTCAATGAACTTTAAAACCAACAAGTTAATGATATATTTAAAATGATTCAATGTTTATGATAGGAGTTGGATTTTCTGATACCAAGACTGAGTAAAATTAAAAATCTGTTAAATACAGCAAGAATGTGCATACCATAGGAAGAATACATTGCAAATATTTTAGATGTTAATTGTAGATTGCGGGCATATTCATGCTGAGAATTAATTATACTGTTTTAGTTGTACTCAATAATACTTTGTCAAACACAACTTGCAGCAGCTTTTTGATTCGTTAACCTGCGTACAGGTTATTATAAGATGTGCTCACAGATAATTGTATTATGTTTTGGTTAAGTACTTACATTATTATATTGACTCATTCATTCTCCCGTCAGAGCATAAGCACGTAATAATGTGTCTCTGACATATTTATTACAAAAAACACCATAAAAACATAAGTTTCCAAATATTATATCAACCTGAATTGGAAAACTTATTCTCACTACTGACAACTCATGGCCTACGTGTTGATATATCCCAAACAAAGTAAAACGAATGGCTTATCCTGACCCTACATTGAAAGATAAATATCCACTTCTTAAAACTGTATTTCACAAACGACCACAAAGGGTACAAACTATCCACTCTCCATGTGTAATAATATATGACATATATATGTGCTTAGAAGGTCTATTAAGGTTAAATCAATAAAATGTCCAAATATTCCTTCTGATGTGATGAAACGGCAGTGAAAACAACATTATTCATCAGACTGTCATATTGGAATTTGGAATTGAAACCTCCTTCCCTTCTTTCTTCTTCCTCTTCCACTTTATGCCCTGTTCAGGCACCCTTCTTCGCAGAAAAATCTTCTGGTTATCAATGTGACCACTGTTCTTTTCACGAAAAGATGCATTCGTCTGAAAGAAGAAAGACTACAGGGCACTGATTTATGTTTCTATCTCTCAAGCTGTGGCAGCATATTCGCGATGGTGTCACCTTTTCCGTCGAATTATGTTCGGATGAAGAGAAAAGAAACTGTGGAAAGAATTCATCGGAAAGTACGAGGGAGAACAATCCGTTGGGACGAGCACAAGTATAGACCGGCTAACTGTAGCGTCCAGCATGTTTTCATCTTGGTAGCTTTTATTCATTGTCATGTTTGATTGTATTTAATTTTTCGATTATCCACAGGACTTTTCTTTTATTTATTCCAATATGTTAATTTAAAGTAGCAGGGAATTAAGTTCAAATTTTCTTAGGTACATCACTTTTTGAAAACATTGAATAGTGAAAGAAACAGTGTATTTTATTTAAATGAAAAAGGTTTTGATGTTTTCTGTTAAAAAACGTTGCACATTAGATTAGATAATGGAGGCCAATTGGAGTTTGTTGACCTCCTATACGTCAGCCTAAAAGATTTAGTGTGATGTCCCATGCAGGGTTCACTCTCATTGTCTTCTAAAATCCGCTCCTTGAGCAAGTTTCAGTATTTTGGCTCTAACGTTAGAGTCCACTCCCAAAGTTCCCCTGATTCTGGACAGGACAAGTCTCTTCCTTTCCAGGAATGGGCAGTCAAAACGAAATATGTGAGGCAGTTTGCTCTTCTTGTTTGCACATTCGACATATGGGTTGGTCTTATAGATATTCCCATAAGATGTTTCAGTAATCAGAGCAACTACTCTTCTGATTTCAGCTCTGGCCAGTTTGAACTGAAGAGGAGACCCACGCTCCTTGTTTGGACTTAGAACCAGTTTTCTGGCTGGTTTTTGTCCAGGGTAAGTTTCCCTCCTGAATTGGTGTAATTCCTTAGCCCATGTTTAACTAATATTTTAGCAGTACTGACATCAACAACGGTTTCAGGGGTCTCTGCTTTCATTTTGGCTAATGTATCTCATTCTTTATTTTCCTGGACGCTCCGTTGCCGCCCTCCCCCCAACTTTAGTTTGTTGCGGCAAGACACAGCATTTAGTGCACTCAGGCAATTCTATACCAAATTGGATTTTAACTGGTTGGTAGACAGTGCGTTAAGAGTGTGGATTGATAGCAGTGGATGCGAAATGTTTGGCACTTCTTGGGAAGTAACTGCTGCGCATTTTGGATCGTGAAGGCTGTAACGTTGAAGGAAATGTTGAGGATAAGTTTCCTACAACAGATGACGCGGATCGGTATTTAGCACATAATTTCGGGAAGTCCGAAAGCTACCATTTTGGTAGTGCCCAAAGAGTCGAGACCCGATCGCCTAATACGGATTCTCACCCTCAATCTGAGTCTGATTCCGAATCTGACAGACAGTCAGCATTCATTACGTGAGTAGCTGAGCTACTATTGGGTCAGCGATGAGTAAACGCTGACGTGATACAACCCCATTTTATGCAGTTCAGGGACGTGGTGAGGCAGTAACTTGACAGTAACTTTTCAGCAAAAATATATACGGCACTGGCATTACGTAAATGCAATGTCCTTTGAAAATGCTCGCTTACGCAAATATGTAAGTCGTCTAGAACATCAACAAGAAAATTATATTCTCGACTGGGAAGGAAAGAAGTATTTCTTCCTTTGTGTCGTGTGACTGGTACAAAGGTCAAGTTTCTGATGGCCCGTTGTTAGTGGTTTAAGCATAACCAGTTTGATGTTAGTCTGTCATGACGTGTTAATTGCTGTTAGTCGGAATGCTGTGAACTATAGAGGTATTCACTCTTGGTTTCTTCGATGGAATTCGGTCCTGTATAGATGGAATCTCATAGGAGCAGAACAAGTGATTCTTCCACATGGAATTTTCCCTGGTAGGGGCGTGGATCCTCTGCAGCCACCATGTTGCGAAAAAGCTACGAGTTCCACATGGATTTCCGAGTTAGATGAGGTTTCGGACAGCTACTGAATATAAGGTAGAAAGTAAATGTTCCTGTTTAAAGTCCCTGGCCAAGTCTCGCAGGAGAAGTACAGTGGTAGTGCAGTGCGCGGTACAGAATAATTCATGGTATATTGTCGGCCATATATGACGAAATATTGTTTTATTTCAATTTATGAAGTACATTCTAATTCAAGATAAAATGTATTCTGCTAAAACTCTGATGCTCAAGCAAGAAAGTGGTGCATTGAAAGTAAATTTCACAGGTGTAGTAAAAAGTTAATATTTCCCCCTTTTTACTGTAAAATGAATGCTATCGCGTAAATGTAATGTTACCCATTATTAATACCTTTTAGTTTGTTAATACCTTTTATTATTTTATGTGTGGTAATGGTGGTATTTGGGGAAAATATATATGCAAATGCAATGTTAATTCCTACTCTTACGTGGGTTATCCACGAGTGAAAGTCATATTATTATAAAAGTTAGAAAAGCTAATTACAACATTATTCCTTGAAAAGTGAACTGTGTTTAATTTAAAAAGGAGTATCATTTCCTATGGACATCCAGTCACTTAGGTATTTGTTTAGACTACGATGACCGTTAGACTTGGGAGAAGGAACTCTGGGTCGTGACGAGCATATCTGGTCAAACGTATTTTGTATCGAGATTGAGTGGAGAACTTGTCTTACTGCAGTTCGTGTTAAAAGCGTGGAGGCTGTAGTGCAAAAGGGACATTAGTTATCATTTGCTAGTTCGCCGAAGTCACAAACAAATGGCTGAGGCGCAAGTTATTGAAGCAGCTCAACCAGTTACAAGGCCTCCCGCTTCAGCAAGATCTATGGGCAGAAAAACTACGTCACCTATCCGCATTTCGCCGCTTTGGCAAAACTGCCCAACTCAACGCCTACCCTTTAAAGACAGCTTATTTTTTAGCCACCTCATGACTTCAACCAATGTTCTACCCCTGGTGCAACTGAACTATTGGCTGCGCCGATGGAGTACGAATACGAAGATCCCCACAGACTGTAATATGCCTTGCTCTCAAAACATGTACCCACAGGGGACAAATTTAGGCGACATGGCAGATCAACTGCTTATCTTTGCTTCCGCTGTATTGGCCTGGAAACACTACACCGAAGCTAAAGGACTTCAAAGTCTCACAATCTATTTGAGACTGAGTGTATGGCAGAATCTGTGCCACTGCTACAGGGCACAAGTGACTTCATAGAAAACTGACCTTGGAATTGCAACAATCAAACAGTCAGCTGTTGAATACTCTGACAGGGATCATATTTGCCACGATTATTGTATTCAGCTAGTTGGAGACGCGGCACATCTACCAGACTTCCAGCATTTTTACGAACAGAACGTTGGGAAAGCGGACCACTCTATCTATGGATCACCCGCATTTAAGGTTACTCTAGGAGCCGAAATAAGACGACCTGTAACTATCCCCTCCAAAAGAAAACATGATGTTACGTTCTGCCTTTCGCTCTATTCCTTACATAATTTCCCTTCAACTAATAAACACCTAAACCTTAAAAAAACCTTGAGAAAAAAAAAGTCTTCACGATATTGTAAGGCTAACACAAAAAGATGTGTTTTATCTTTAACAGAATTCATTGATAGTTGCTTTAAATAGTTTGACACATCGAAAAAAAAATATTTTCCTCATGTGCGTTCTTGGAAACAGGCCATAAATAGGTACAGCCATTCGTTCTAATATGGGATTTGTTAAATAAATTGTTAGTTAGATAACGATTTACTGCTTAGTTTATTTAATACAGATATTCTCTTTCCATTAGACCTTTAAGTTTCGGAATAAAACTAAAAGTTCACTCCTCTGGGCAGGAGGGTACCAAATGCAATAACAACTGTGGAGCTTCAACTTCCACTTCATGAAACTAGGCTAATGGATGGCCAACGTTACTTCTTCTGCCTCTGGGCTTACGGTTTTAAACTGCAGGAAGGACTAGGACAAAGAGCATGTTTTGTTAAGTTTTCATACCGGCGTCTTGTTCTTTTCAAGTAAATTAAAAAATGTCTAGGGCCCTTCTTATGTAATCAATAGATGTTTTTACTTTCTCTAGCAAAATGCATTCCAACCAAAAATTGGATACCCAGAGATTACCGAAAGGATGTCATATATAAATAAAAAACTTTTGGAAATAGGTCCATGTGTGTACATGTGTTAGTGTCTTCGTGAAAACGATACTCGAAAACAAAAAAATAAGTAAAGTACCCAATTGATTATTTAAGCTTTGTATCTTGCAAGAATATGGTACGAAGATTTTTAGAAAAATATCCCTACCCCAAACCACCCTTTCTATAGAAAATATTTCTAAAATTTTGATTTCGTCAAAAATGGCTCGGACGACTGTGATTAAAATACCGCATATTAAAGATATTTACAGTGCTAGTCAAATGTAAGTATATCTTGAGTTTGTCTCTGAAAACCTCTTTATTCTGGATGAATTTTGCATAAATGGTAGATAGACAAAAACTTACCACACAAAAAAAATGTGAATCTCGTTAAAAAGCACAATTTATGTCATATACATCTTTTCGTGGAGTTGACCATTTCCTTGTCAAAGGTTGCAGTTTTAAAGTGAATATACGGGAATATGTCAACTTCTAGCCATACAAAGAAACCAATTTCAATCACATGGCAACCAGGTTTTAAATGATTTGATTATCACTATAGCCTAGTATATTTCCTTATTTTTCCTTCTACTTACAAAGAAGGATGTAATAAGACAATTTCTGCTGTTTAACCCGATTAGCAGGAAGGAAATGAAGAATAAGCTGTTTAGCAATACTTTGTTACTTTGTTACAATACTTTGTGAATGAAATATATCAGGTTTTTTCTGTAGTGTACATATTCCTAATTCTTTCCTTGAATCTTTATTCTACTCATACAGTGATTTTTCAACTCCTGGTCATGCAAAGAAAGGAATTTAACTCACAAACCAACAGCTTATAAAACATTTGACTATTGCTTTAACCTAGTGTATTCCCTTATTTCCCTTGTATCTACTTATAGGGAAGTAATTGATACGAGAATTTCTGCTATCTTCTGCATATCTTGATTAGTACGAAGTAGAGAGAAGGACCGGTTTTTGTAAGAATAATCTGTTGTAGAATAGCTAGAGAAAGTAATGTGAATGCGGCACATCAAAATGCCATCCCTGAAGATTACAGGCGGCTGCTGAAGTTGGAAACTACATTTCCACTGATGATAAGTAGTGGTTCTCTCTGGCATGCAATGGATAGGCTAAAATTGGAAAGACAAATTCATACAGAAAAAATAATCTTATTATTACATTCATGTAAATTTCTCTAGCCATTCATTTGCAAACTACTCTTAAACATGTTTATTTCTTTCTCTGCTTCATGCTAATCGAGATAAACATTTTTAGAAATGACTTTATTACATATTTTCTTTTTAGTACAATAGGAATATGTGAATACTCTATGCTTAAGGCATAGTCAAATTCTTTATGAGATTGTCTTATGTGATAGTTTTGAAATTCCGTTTTATTTTTAGAATAAAGGAGGAAGAAAGAAAGAGAATAACGCTTCCCATTTCAAGAAACTAATGGAAAAATTCAAAGTAGTAACAAATTGTTAATTCCACAGAATAAAATGGAAAAACCATCGTATTTGAAATAAATTATGTGATTTACCTCATTTATAATTTTTATATAGTATGATTTTGTCTTCCTCTTGATGATGATGATGATAGTGGTGGTGGTGGTGGTGGTGATAGAGTTTGAACAGCCTAAAGGTTGGTTGGAACCGAGGCGGAATCATGCGAGAGACCACAAGCGACCGCGCGGCTAAACAGACTGTCCCGCGGTGGTTTGCCAGTTCCTTCCGAGAAATGGAGGTGAAGGAACACAACAACCAACTTTGGAAAGGAGCGCGAAAGAATCCTGGTCGGGGAAAATACCCATGCTTTCACTGGGAACCGAACGACTGTCCACCTACCAAGGACTGTCTATTTCTCTGGTTTACCAATCATGCAAAAGTCATTCAGGGTGAAAAGGTTTGCAGAGGCTATTTTCAGAAACTTTCAGATATGCTTTTAATGTTTCATTAACATTTCTTAATCACATGGTCTTTTAATCTAAGTCATTAGAGCCATTTTGGGGTAAATAAATAGTTGCGGAAAATGTCCCTTCTAAAGAACGGTTTGGAGTGAGGAGATTTTCTTGAAAATATTGTGTCCTTGGAACATTCTAATTTTAATTCCAGTTCATTGTTTAACTACCTCTTTTTTTTTAATTACACTGTTGATACACAAACGTACATACAAACAAGCACAAATCTTTTTCTAAAAATGTAATGTGCTAAATTTACATAAATTATATACCTATGCTGCAGCACAATATTACTTTATACTTATCAAGATAAACATTAAAACAAATTATTTTACTATGATAAGTATTATTTTCTTGTACGAGAGTAATGAGAAAATACAATAAGCTAAAGCGAGAGACAATTTTTTTTTTTTTTTTAAAATACAGTTAGTATATTATGATATAGAAATCTCGTTCTCCTTGTTTGACCATGATGAAAAAATATGAATAGCGTCTTTCCACTCGAGAAATGTGTAAGTATTGTACAATTTAAACCTATAACAAGCAATATCTCGTAAAGGCTAGTTCCAAAGTAAAAATGTATTACACATTAATTGTGTGTTTTCACGAAATCGACATTTTTGTGTAGTAAGTTTTTGTCTCTTAAGGTTTACCAGTTATACTAAATTCATCCAAAATGATGAGGTCTCCAGAGGTATATATTCGATTTCATGAAAATATTTTAAATATATGGTACTTTAATTAAAATATCTAGAGCCATTTTACACAAAATCAAAAATATAAAAAAAATGTTCCATGTGCAGTGTAGTTGGTGGTGGGGGTATTTACCTAACAATCTTAATGCCGCAGTCTTGGAAGCACTAATTTGGTATTTAAGCGAATTTTCGTTTTTAAGTTATATTGTCTATAGTCACACACAGACGCACAATCACACAGACACGGAACTTTTTCTAAAAAGTATTTTTTATTCAGGAGATATCAATAGATGTTTTTTTTTTTCTGGTGAAATCTCGATGTATAATTTTGGGTGGAATATAATATCTTCTTTACCTATTATGTACATACTACGTGCAGAGAATGTAAAAACATGAGCTATCCCATTTATGAAGAGGACGTCACAGAGCCCAAAAGCACAACCCTTTGAGGTGGTAGTCTATTGTGGTAGTGCTAGGAAGAAAGTATTCTTTCTGGGATGTGTACGTGTGTGATAGTAATTTTCGCCAGCAGTATATCTTAACCACTAATAAGTATGCGTATTTACCTACTCTTAATTCTCCAATATAATGTCATTTCGGTATATTGCCATGATTAGAGCAACTGTGGTTCAAATCCCGGCTATAACATTGCACTTTTTCAGTCTAATCTATCTTTCTACAATGATTAAAAAAACCGAATGGAAAGCAGAAGATTCCATGGTTCAAATCCCTGCTTTAACACTATTTTTTCAGTCTAATTCTACCTTTATGCCATGATTAGAGAAACTGGATGGAAACCGGAAGACTCCATGGTTCAAATTCCCACCTTAATATTGCATTTTTTAGTCCAATTCTACCATGAAAAGAGCAACCGAATGGAAACAGAGATTCTGCAGTTCAAATCCCGGCTATAAAATTGCATTTTTTGAGTCAACTTCTACTATTTTAATTTTATTCTAGGCACGACTTATGAGAAAGGACAGTTTATTGCCTATACGAAATTCCTTCTGAATGAAGAAGACTTCACTGTCTATTTTCAGAAAATGTCAAACTAAATTTTATTTGCCATATAAATATCTTAAAGATATGGTATTTTGGTCAAAATTGAGACAGAAAATTTTGATAAAATGTAACCTTTCCATGTAAAGATAAGCTTGTAGTAGAGAAATTTTTATGAAAGCGGTAATTGAATGTCTTTGTAAGACACAATTTAATAAAAATTAAGGTTGATATTCATCCTAGTTTTAGATTTTGACTTAAGCAGTTCACAGACATACGGACTTATTTTTAAAATGTTATTATTGGATTCTGGCGTTTTCAATTATATGTCAATACTGACACCTGACAGGCTAATAGGCATGTTCTAAAGAAAATAAAACTGCATCAATTGTTGCAATAGTTCTCTACTTTTACTCAGCAAACATATCAGATTGCAACTGTTAAGATAAATGCATCTGCAAAATTTGGGAAATCCAGAGAATGTAAGATATCTTATTGGAATTTATAGTTTGTTTTTGTTTGCTTTGTTTTTGTTGTTTGTAGCTTAAAGGTCTTTAATGTGGTTGATCATGTTGGGTGATGAATGAAATTGGTGAAATGATGCTCAAATGATCCATTGAGCTTAAATTTACTACTCCACAGCAGCAGGCACCCTACTCCTACACTTCCAAGTTGGACATATAGCAGATATTATTAACTATAGCAGTGATACTTTTTCCAAGTATCAGATTTCAGGTTTATTCAAATAATAATTTTTATTGTCAACATTCATTCGTTAATGAAATATGAAACATGACGCATTTTAAAAATATTCAACGTAAAAGTTCAAGATTCCAACTTACCTAACATAAATAGTCTTTATATCAAGTCTAATTGTTGCAGAACAATGATCGGTTATCATATCTTCAATGATTTTTCAAAATTTAATAACGTATTTTCCAAAATTTGAATTACTTCAAAAGATTATATTACTTACCAAAATCTTAATTTACTTCAAGAATAAGTATAAATATTTTGAAACAAATCAATAAAAAATTAAATTGTGTGGAGCCTTTTTAGCAAGAAAAGGTCTTGGGAAAAGTTTCAAGAAATCAAGGTTTAAAGCTAAGCGTACCTTTTAATAAACATGCATCTATCCATTTATAGTTTCAGTTCATTGGTAGTTAATCTGCGCTAAGTGGGAAAAGCGAGAATTTTCTTAAAGTTTGGAATTCATATTGTTTTATGATGAAGAAACAAGAATTTTTTAATGTTTCAAACTTTTCAAAATTCAAAAATTACCTTTTATCATAGTAAATTAATGTGAATTCTAAACGTTAAGATAATGTATCTTTTATTCCCATTTGCGACTTTAACTACCAATTAATGGAAGCTATAGGAGAGGCGCATACTTGTTCACAGGCACTCCCAACTTTAAACCTTATGAACTTTTTTCCAACACTTTTCCATACACAAAATGTTCCACACGTGCAATTTTTCACTAATTTGTTCTTAAAATCTTATACTGCCTTTTTCAAAAACACGTTAAAGAAAATGAACATATTGCTTTTTCTAAATATTGCTCCAATTTTGATAAATCAATTATTAAGTTTTGAAATTATAGGTTTTGGTGAGTACAAAAAGTAGTAATTTTTCTATACTAATTAGGGCCAGCATAATAAAATATAATATAACGTCTATTTGTAAATTAATTTATTACAAAATTGGACTTTTGTATACAATATTTTTAAAAATGCATCACGTGGTTCATTTTTACTAAACTAATGAATTTAGGCGACCAATAGTTATTATCTAAATAAATATCCAAGCTGAAATTTTGATACATGGCAGAAATATCAGTGTATTGTTTATAATAACTGGTATAGATTTCAATAAAATATCTTAAATACTTTGGATTTTTAAAATTACATCACCTTAAGTAAGAATATATTCGAAAAACTACATATTTAGAGTGGGAGGTTCTCTACAATTCTTGTAGATATATGAAATCGTAAGCATGTAAAACGAAAGTCTCTATGGATAAAAAATCTATGCTATAAGCATATTTAACGTGCATATTCAGAACATTATTTTTCGTTCCCCTTTCTCCCATGCACTATATACAAGTTTCTGAAGGAAAAAAAAAAAAAAAAAAAAAAAAAAAAAGCTTTTACACTTGGAGTATTCTAAAGGTTATTACGCAGTAGCAGTCGTTTATTTAATAGAAAGTCCAGTAGGAGACTACCTGCCGTTCAGCTTCGCTAGCCAACCATGAACTCCCCTCCCACCAGTAACGCAACATACGAGGCTATTGTGAGATTATTACTGCAATTTTTTCTCAGACAGTTTTTAATTTATTACTTTCCAAAATAGCTTCTGGTTTAGCGTTGCTCCTGAATGCAATGTCAGCCTGGAGATAAAAGTATTGCCTTCATTATTTTGTTTTCGAAAGTGTTTAAAACTAGTTTTATAAATGAATTCTCTAAAAGCGCTGCATTTAATGACTGTCATAAATTAAAGGCTAATGCTAAAAAAGGAGAGTACTACAACTTTTAGAGTTAATTATTTGAATCTCGATGTGCATTCTTAATCATGTATAAACGCAAGTAGATAATTTATTGTATTTAAGGAAAATATTACTTTACTTTCTCTACCAATTATTTATTTTCATTCGTAATTATACAAGTCATTTTTCCACAAACCAAAAGTTAATTTCTGAAACACATCAGCTTCTACACTTATTAAATTTAATTGTGGATAAAATTTATGATGTATTCCATTTACATAGTTTTCACTACTTATTCTGCCTGAAATTATTCTTATGAAAGTTTGTTCTACTTCATGCTAATCGGAATAAACCTTAGAAAAAATTCCTTATACGTAGAAGGACAATAAAGAAATACACTAGGCTAAAGCGACAGTTAAATCTTTTAAATCTGGTTCCTATGGGATTCGGTTCTCTTTCCACGGCCAGGAGTAAAGCAAAAGAGATATGAAATCGATAAGCACTTCCTGATTTAAAGTGTTGAAGTATTTTAAAACTAAAGAGAGAAACAAAGAGAGAGAGAGAGAGAGGGAGAGGGAAATAAGAACCTTTTTATGTTTCATGAAATCTAAATTTTGGTGTAGTAAGCTTTTTATGTCTCTTACAGTTTACCAGTTATGCAAGTGTCATCTTGAATGAAAAGGGCCATTTCCAGAATATTCAAGATACATAAACATTTTATTTGTCTTGTAAACATCTTCAATATACGGCATTTTAATAGAAATTGGTAGTCATTTTTGAAAAAGGAAACATTTTTTAAAATTTTTTCAAGTAAAGGGTAGTTTACAGTGGGGAGATTTTCTTGCAGATTTTGGTGTCCTTGGAAGGTAATAAACATAAATATCTACTAAATTTTGTATTTAGCCGAATTTTCGTTTTTGAGCTATATTGCAAACACATACACAGATTTGTTTAAAAATGTATTTTAGGACTTAAGGTACCTCCAAACATGTTTTTCTGGTAAAAATCTCGACACCAAATTTTTTGGGTGGGATTCAACATCTTTTCTACCTACTAGGTGCATAGTATGTGTAGAAAAAGTAATACGAACACTTACACAAGTTGTGCTAGGGTTTTCCATTACTTGTTAAAATGGTATTTTTATTTTTCACTTCAAGATTCATAATGGTGAGGTCTCAAAACATATTTCCGGTGAAATATGGACATCGAAAACTTTAGTAGAATAAAATACCACTTCCACTTATTATACGTAGTAGAGAAAGTAAAAAGGAAAAAGAGGGCCTTGAGCTGAGAGTTCTTATTCGTCCCATTAACGTCCTGATTAATTATTCGCAATGGATATTTACATTATATCTTAGCGAAGTCACCGACCGCAAGCAGTTAACCAATGAGCAATTTCTCTAATGGATTGTGCAATGGCTAAAGATCGACGGACAATATCAATGCAACAGATAATCATAAATATTGCAAGTTTCTCATTAACAGCTTACCAACACCGCTTGTTTAATTATCCCAATTCGGAATACAGCGTTTTAGTTAGTACGGAAGTTTATTGCTGACCGTTTGTTCATTTTACGGTTCATAGTTTTAGTGCCTCTAACTTTCTACTATATTAGCTCATTTAGTGAAACATTTACAGGCTTCAACATGCTGGAATCATGATCATGTACTTCATTCTTCACTTCTAATATGAACGAAAATATTCCAATTTGAATAGAAGACTGTGCCATTTTTACTTTCTCTATACGTACTATGTACACAGCCCAAAAAAGTCGATGCCGAAACTTCACCGGAAATATTTATTTTAGGGTCTCTGTATAAAAAAAAAGTATTTTCAGAAAAAGGTCCGTGCGTGTCGTGTGTACGTGTGCCATGTGTCTGTGAACACAATAACTCAAAAACGAAAAATCGGTAAAATACCAAACTTGGTACTTAAGTTTGGTATCTTTCAGGTATACGACATGAAGACTTTGAGAAAAATCCCCCCAACCCCAAACTACCCATTACATGGAAAATTTTTCGAAAATTTTGATTTTCTCAAAAATGGCTCTAACGATTTTGATTAAAATGTCATATATTAAAGATATTTACCTGACATATAATATATATATATATATATATATATATATTGAATTTTTGGGGAATAACCTCTGAAGACTACTTTATTCTGGATGAATTTTACGGAACTTTGCATAACTGCTAAACCGTAAGATATGGACAAAAATTTGCCACCCAGAAAATGTAGAGCACGTTAAAACACACAATTTATGTTATACACGTTTTTTTTTTTTGTTTACATTTAGAGTTGATCGTTTTTGAGATATTCCTTTTACCTTTAAGAAACTTACACTTTTCTCATAAAGGAATTTGTCAACTTCTGTCCATGCAAAGGGACTTCAGTCACTTAGCAATCAGCTTTTAATTAATACGTTAGCCTATGCTACTCCCTTATTTCCCCCCCCTTTCTTTTTTTACCAAACTGGTACTTAAGTTTAGTATTTTCCAAGGATGCGACAAGAAGATTAATTCATCCCTCACTTACCAATCCAATTCACTCCTCACTTACAAATCCAATTCACCCCTCACTTATAGTGGAAAATATCCCTACCCAACTCCACTTTACATGCAACATTTTTCGAATATTTTGATTTTCTTAAAAATAATTCGAATGATTTTGATTAAAATACCATATATAAGACATTTTTATGACTAACAAAATGTATATCCTGAAATTTCTGGGCATAGTCTCTGAAGGGCCCTTTTTCTGGACTAATTTTGTGTAACTTTTGTATTACTGATAAGCCTTAAGAAATAGCCGAACTTATTACAAAAATGTAGATCTCGTTAAAACGCATGATTAATGTCATATACGTTTTTCACGTGGATTTGACCGTTTCTGAGATATTCCTTGTTATTTCTTTCAATTTTAATTATTTTAACTTTCTCAAACCGGAAGTAATATTTCTTTTTACCTCTCTTGTTTTACTGCGGGCCATGCAAAGTGAACAGAACTTCAATTACTTTACATAGTTTTTAAAATATTTGCCTAGTGTATTCCCTTATTTTTCTTCTACTTACAAGGAAACAAGAAATAAGACAAATTCTATTAAAGTTTACCTTGGATTAGCATGTTGTAGATAAAAGAATAATCCCCTCCAAAATTAACTTCTTTTGGCTACCGGGGACCCTAAAACGTGTATTTCCGGTTAAATCTTGGTATCGAATTTTTGGTTGGAATGCAATACCTTCTCTATACGCTATGTATTTGGTAAGTAAAAATGCAATGAATTTCACGCTTTCCTGAATGCAGAATTCACGAGATTGTCCCGTGCAGTTTCTCGCCAAGTGAACTCGCCAATATTTGCAGCTGTTCACCTGTAAACGAATATCTAGTAGATAATTATAAGCCGCCTTTCACATCCCTAAAAAAAGAACATTGCACGGGAAACAAATGATCGTATTTCAATACACCGAAATGCAAAAACGCAGATATCCACTGTTAACGTGTTTACTGAGCGTCTATGTATTACTCTTATTTCGCATGTATTAGAAGCTTCGCAGTTGGCTATTTTCATGATCCGTTTTAAGCGCTTGGCTGTTTGGAGTTGTTTTTGTTTATGCTGTCGCACTGGCATCACAATGTAAAATGCATAAGTTGGACACATGACTGTTGTCCCGCAATAATTGTGTTTACAGAAAACAAAAGCGGTCGAGTTTCGTCAATATTCTTTTATTTTTAAACACCGAAAACCTTATTATACAATCCTGCAAGCATCTGCCTGTAGAAACGTTTGGTTTGCATAACTGTTGCAGCTTTGTCTTCAAAATGTATTAAACCAAAAGCGATGTAGCAGTTAGAGGACTATTTTGCATATAAAACAATCGATGTTTATAAGCATAGAGTATACAACAGCGAGGAACACTTCGCGAATTACGATCTACATAATTCCTATTGTGAATACCACCGCAGTAGGAAGCGATGAAGTGAAGGAACCACATAAAGCTACAGGTTACAGAGACGCGCGGAAGTCCCTAATAGATCCAGGCTCGAAGATCCGTCCCATGCACTTGTCTAGAGAGGGTGATAAAAGATCTATCGACCAAGTAGTCCTCTATGAGAACCTATGTTTATTTTTAAAACTAAAATATATACTGTTTTACAAGAGATGATTATGAACATATAATCATGATCACTATCATTACCATCAACATTATAAGAACATTATATATCATTCGGTCTATTTCTGCTTAAAATTTTCTAAGGGCAGAAGTGTTTTCTCTCACCTTTTCTCGGTTTCGCAACTCATCGGTTACATTTTATTTGTACATAATAGTAAATTTTAGATGTGAGTCTATCTGTCTCCTTCTTAGTGGTTAATATACATTTTTATCTTCTCTACTTAGCTTATAGTATATACATAGAGAAGGTAAATGCATTCCACCCGAAATTCGATACCGAGATTTCACTGGAAATACACGTTTCAGGGTCCACTGTATTCAAATAAAAGCATTTATTGGAAAAGTAGGTGTGGAAGTATGTTTGTATCAGTGGGTACGTGTCTGTGTGAATACAATAAATCAAATACGAAAGTCGATTAAGTACAAAATTTGACACATAATTTTAGCATTTTTCAAGGATGTGACACAAAGAAGCTCAAGAAAATTCCCCCAGCCTTTACATTGAAAAAATTGAGAATATTTCGATTTTCTTAAAAATGAGTCTAACGATTTTGATTAAAATATCGTATATTAAAATATTAATATGACAAATTAAGTGTATATATCGAACTTTCTGGGAATAGCCTCGGAATATCTCTATATTTTGGATGACTTCTGTATAAACCCTTAGATATAGCCAAAACTTACAACACAAAAAGCATATACATCGTTGAAACACACAATTTATGTCATAACCATGTTTGTAGAGTTAAACGTTTCGGAGGTATTCTTTGTTATTGTTTCAATTTCAAACTACTTGAGCTTCTTTTCACACGGGACAAAATATCTCTCTTGTTTTATTCCTGGCCAAAAAAGAGTACCGGATTTCAATGCTTTCACATAGCGACCCTTTTAAACTATTTGATTACTTGTAGCAATATTAATTTATTTTCCTTTTAATTATAAGAAAGCAGCTAATGAGACAGATTCTGATGGATAAGTAGCTCCGATAGCATGATGCAGATGAAGGAATGATGTTCTGTAAGAATAGCGTTTTGTAAAACAGTTAGAAAAAGTCATGGGAATGGATCTTATCACATTTTAATTATATCTTGTTCAGTTCTAAATAAAATATCACAACCCAGATAATTAATACTTTGTACCTGCCCTATCTATTAATTATATTTTAAACCTTACAGGCTTTATACCACAGTTAGTTTTTGCCCCTGGTATCTGAAAATTACATATTCCTATTTGCTATTTTAACTGATGAGCTACTCTCAAAAATCATCCTCTGAGTTTCCATATAGTGTCTGATCATCGGCGAACAAGAGAACTTTCAAAATCAAATTCTCTAACCTAAAATCTTTGCTCAGTTGCTGACCTAAAACCCTCAAAACAAATTCAAAACAAGATTAGGAGGAAAGGTTGAGGAAAATGCATTTTGGTCAAAATGTATGATTGTGCTGCTGTCTTTCTTTCTATTTCAGAAATAAGTGTTACTGATATGCCCAAAATTGCGGCCCTTCATTGAAAGTTTGTTGAAAGCTGCTGCCAGAGAGATTGTTTAATGTATATGATTAAATTATAAAGAGATAAAATTTCACCTCAACTAACATGTTCACTCTGAATGATTTTTGCATGACTGAGAAACCGTAACAGATAGACAAAGTCTTACTATAAAAAATCTAGATCTTATTAAAGCAAATAGTTTTAAAATTGCAATTTCACTGACATCATGTAGCAATCCACTCTTAAAGGCATTGACTATTGCTTTAGCATGGGATTCTCTTTCTATCCTTGCACTATCAGGATATATAAAGTAAAACAATTCTGTATAACGTTTATCTTGATAGCATGAATAAGGTAACATTTATCATAAGCGTTAGTGAGAATAATTTGTTGCAGAAGTGAAAGTCGTGTGAATGTAACAAGTTTACCACTCTCCATCCATAATGCATTAAACTTCTTTAACAATACATTTTTTTGTCCTTCGATTCTCTCCTTCACCTAGGTACTGGCAAATGCCTGCGAGATTATTGTCATTTACCCCTTCGTTCGTGATACATAGAGATTTCCATTGGCGTTAATAGCCCTAAAGCAGCAATCCAGGAAAACAAATATATATATATACAACTGGATATGAAGGCTTTCAGTGGACAGTTAACAATCAAATTATGATTATTTTTTCTCGAGATATTCAGCCTTGAAATTGTTATGTCGTTGGTGACGTCACTTCCACTACTCGAATAATTTGCTTGCTAAGCACCAACCTATGTGATATATTTAGGAAGTTATTCTAGTGGGAAACTGAAGTGTTATGCTTTTACGAAATTCTTAGGCTTTCACGGTCGGTGTCAATACTGACTGGAGTATAATCCGGGCTTGTGGGCCGTGGTCTACTGGGCTCCTCCTTCTTCTTCCCAGACGTTTCGTCTGCGACTGCGGCAGACATCTTCGGTGGCAACGGCGAGGTCGAAGTGCTCTAGTGGACCACGGCCCACAAGCCCGGATTATACTCCAGCCAGTATGTTATGTTTTTGGCTGTGTTTCTAAAAGGACTAATGCTGCTGTGAAATAGTAACAGTAATTTGAGTATGCATCCTATATGTTTAAAGCTTATAGAATTAAAATTATCTGATGTGTTGCATTCACACGACGTTCTCTACCTACAAACTTTGTTAAACAGATCATTCTTTTATCTATATCAAGCTAATTGAGATAAATATAGCACGAACTGCCTGATTACTTGGTTCTATGTAAGTGGAAGGAAAACATGGGATAACACGAAGCTAAAGTGATAGTTAAGTCTTTTCAAAGCTCATCACTATTTCAAACAAATTGATATCTGTTTTATGTGTCCGGGGGTGAAAGAAATATATGGAACAAAAGCTAACTTCCCGCTTGCGAATAGCTTAAATAGTTTAAAACTGAAACCAATAACAAGAAATATTTCAGAAACGGTTAACTCAATAAGAATATATATTATATATATTGTGTTTTAATGAAATCTATATTTTGGTGAGCAAGATTTTGTTTATCTCTTATGCTTACGAGCTATTCACAAGTCATCCAGGAGGAACACGTCTTCAGTGGCTATTCCCAGAAAATTCAAGATAGAAATTTCATGTTGCTATGAAAATATCTTAAACGTGGTATTTTAATCAAAATCATTAAAGCCGTTTTTTAAAACAATAAAAATTTTAATTTTCTTTGGGGGATGGAATTCTTTTGAAAATCTTCGCGTCGCATACTTGGACGATGACGAACTTAAATACCAAGCTTGGTATTTAACAGACTTTTAACTTTTTAGCTATTTACCCAGATATATACACACAGACATACACGCCTACATTTTTCTGAAAATTATTTCTTTTTGGTCTCAGTAGTCTCCGGTGAAATCTCGGTACCGAGTAAGTAAGAACTAGTAGAGAAAGTAAAACGCGCAAACGAAATCCAATGCATGGGAGATATATGCAGCGTAATGTTGATTTGTCGGCGTAAATGTTGGTGAATTTGAGTATCCATATCGAACAAAACGCTTCAAAATATGGCTCCATCACTTGCCTATTCTGGGTGGTTCCTTCCGCCTCTGGCGAGGTGGCTTAGTTCAGGCAACAATAACCGAGAGTAAACACCAATATATAAACACAGTTTGCTTGCTTCGCTTTTATTTCTGAGCAAAACCGAGCTGTTTCGAAACCAATAAAAGGGTTTCCATGTTGGAATAGTTATTAGAAGTTACCGTTTCATAAAATATTGCTACTAGTATTACACCAAATAAGATGAAATGGCAGTCCTCCAAATTTGAACTAATCCTTCAGTGTTTGGTCCTCAAGTACGTTGCAATGGATTATTACAGGTTAAGTATTTGATGTTGTAATTCAATGGAATTATGCTCACTTCCAGCTTCCGTTTAGTCAGTACGCTGACCTGAAATCTATCATTCAATCTTATTTAATCATACTAATGAGCACTTGCGACCCAAAGGAAACAAAATCAGATGACATTTTATAACATATATTCACTAACGTCATTATAACTGTTACGTGATGGTTACTAAGATGTTATCGCATATGAGTTCCTTTAAGTTAAGAACATATCTATTTTCAGCAGTCTATTTAAGGTCATTTTCCCCGTTTTGCAAGTCACCTCACTTGATACTCCACTTATAATAACAGTAGTGCTGTTGTGACAGAAGAGATTTTGTTGTAACTCTAGTCTCAAGTTTATGTTAAAAAATCTGATGTGTTCCATTCACATGACTTTCTCTACTTCTGTGTAACAAATTATTGTTAATAAACTTATTCTTCTATTTACTTCATGCTAATCAAGAAAAATTAGCAGAAATAGTCTTATTACTTGCTTCCTTGTAAGTAGAAGCAGAATATGGGAGTATCATAGGCTAAAGTGAAGTCAAAAGCTGGTTACTAGGTGACTGAAGTTCCTTTGTTTGTATGGACACGAGTTGACAAATTCCCGTATGAGAAAAGTACAAGTTTTTCAAAGCTGAAACCAAAAACAAGGAATATCTCAAAAACGATCAACTCCTCGAAAAAAATGTATGTAACAAAAATTGTGTATTTTAATGTCCTCTACATTTTTTGTGGGATAAGTTTTTGTTCATTTCTTACGGTTTAGCAGTTATGTAAAATTCCTCCAGAATAAAGCAGTCTTCAGAGGCTATTCCCATAAAATTCAAGATATACATATTATTTACCAGGTAAATATCTTTAATATACGATATTTTAATCAAAACCGTTAGAGCCATTTTTGAGTAAATCAAAAATTTCGAAAAAATTTCCATGTAAAGCATAGTTGGGGGTGGGGGAGTTTTCTTGAAAATCTTCGTGTCGCATCCTTGGAAGATACCAAACTTAAATACCAAGTTTCATATTTAACGGTCCTTTCGTTTTTGAGCTATGCTGTCCACAGACACCAGACACACACACGCACACACACATGGACCTTTTTCAAAAAATGCTATTTTTGGATTCTGGGGGACCCAAAACATGTATTTCCGGTGAAATCTCGGTTTCGAATTTTTGGATGCAATACAATACCTTCTGTATACACTATGTACACAGTACGTATAGAGAAAGTAAAAAGGACTCATATACGATTATTAAAAATACTTTTACAACGTTTGGGGTTGAATTCCTGACATCAAAACAAGAAAATGGGTTCATATAAACATATGCTCTAAAGCGCTTCATTTTCGCGTTATCATTTTTTTTTAATGAAACCCTCAAAGGCTTTTTGGGTCCAACCTAATAACTCCTTTTATTTATGCAATCATTCATAGGAAACTTTGACCCATTTTACTCCGTAGAGTTGGCTTTGTGTTGCTATGGCTACTCGTTAACACTTGTCATTTATCAGATGCGTAATGCATTCCCTGGTGGATTTTTGGTTAGATTAATATGTTTTCGACAAGTGGATATAAAAGCTTTACTCCCCCAGCATACCTTACAAATTCTGGCCACAGTGACCTCATTCAGAACACTCTCCCAGAGCTAGTAGAAAATGTGCCTCAGCAAATAAGAAGAAAACTGTGGTTTATACATGATGCTCTAGCACATTTTAGTTTCACTATTGGAGATGCACTGGCTTAGTATCTAGCATTACAAATGGGTAGGAGAGGAGGACCATTTTCATGGCCTGCACGTTCCCACGTCCACAGTCCTTTAGATTTTTATCTTTTGGGAGCACCTTAAACTATAGGTTTATGGAGCAGATATCCCGGAGCAAGAAACTCTTAATCTATCTGTCATGGAAGCCTGCAAAATCAAGCGACACCAACTGGGAGTATTTGACATTCCATGCTTCGACGAGTGCTTGTGTTTCTAGACGCAAGAGGAGAACATTTAGATAATTTGCTATAAGTTATATTTTTGGAATACAAATCATGAAATCAACTGGGACGTGTCTTTAGTAAAATCAGCTAGGACGGTATCAGAATTAACAATGTAGGAAAATATATTTATACACAAATTCAAACAAGAATTAATTACATTTGACACCAAAATTGAGATCCAGCTGATCTTCAAATTTGTCAATCCCACCAGCAGAGGGCAGCGTAGTAGATGAAGGAAGTAGGTGCCTGCAAGCTTGATGATTCAGTCGTGCAAAAGAATTGCAGAAGCCACGAACACTTGACCAAATCAAAATTTCTTTTAAAGGGTAAGTGAAGTTTTTGAGTATTAATCAAGGTCGGCTCAAATTACAAACAGCTCTTTAGTTCTTCCACAAAGTGGTTACAATCAGAATATGCTCAGAATGGACTGTCTTTCGAAAAATTTCTGCAGTATAGATTCTTTCAATGTTCGCTGTGGCGACTATACATCTCGCTACGAAATTCCCGTCAAACTGTTGCATGCGATGCATTCGCTGTGAAAACCGAATGCTGGGAAGGCTTCATTGCCACTTGGTTACATGACTGGAAATTTCCAGAAGCTGTCACACGTGTAGTACACCGCAGGTGTTCACAAACTCACTCCGATGTAACCATGCGGGCTTCGACGTAAAAGAGTCTCTCAACAGAACACGTGTCTACTCATACAGATGTAACAATCAAGCTGCGGTGTCAAAAGAATTTTCCGCTGGCACAGTAACAATGAATTCCAATAGTCAGCTATGCCCTATGAAGCAAGCCGTACACACAGGTTTGGCCATTAAGCCCGCAAGACTTTTTCACAATCTACATTTTATTTCTTATATAAATACGGGTATCTTTTAATATGGCATTTGGTCAAAATCGTTAGATCCAATTTTGAGAAAAACAAAGTTTTCGAAAAATGCTATGAATAAGGTAGTTTGGAGTGGGGGGATTTTGTTGAAATTCTTCGTGTCGTATTCTTTGAAAATGCTGAATTTAAATATTAAGTTTGGTATTTAACTGACTTTTCGTTTTTGGGTTGTCTGTTCAAAGGCACATGGGCACACCCACACACACACACACATACACACGGAGCTTTTTCTAAAATAATGTACGTACATATTGCAGTATGAAATTAACTTTAATGCTTGAATTGATTGTTTATTCATGTATTAGTATTCGCCATAGCTAAAGATTCGTTATTTTTTTCAAACACACATAAAACGTTAGTCTGTTATTTCATAATGCCAAACATTAACATAAAGTCAGAAGACTACAAAACCCCAACACCTTTTTTGTATTCATGTATTTCCGATAAAAATGGGTAATGAATATTTGAGTTGAATATAATACCTTCTTTATCTACTATGTACTTGTTCATACCTGTTAGAGAAAGTAATAGGCCTCTGTAAGTATTATTTGTTGGGGAGGGGTTAGAATGTAAGATATAAGATTTATTTAAGTTACAGCAGCATATTTTTATTGGTGTTTTAAAAGCTACACCCTATATGAAAATGCTCTATAATATTATTACGCTATTCTACATTTTCTCATAATTGCTTTTGACATTTAATGAACAGAACTGATTAAAATCATCATAATGTTACAGCAGCGTCAGCTTTTCCCCCTTATTAATTTTTCTAGCTCGTATATACAACGTACATAAATAGATGGCCAAAGTATTGTATTTCACCCAAGAATTCGATTCCGAGGTTTCAGCAAAATACATGTTTTGAGATCCCCTGAAACAAAATAAGCATCTTTATAAACATGTCCGTAATTGTGTCTGTGTGTGTCTTTGTGTGACTGGGTGGCTGTGTGCCTGAAAGCCAGGGAGAGAGATAGTATGTATGTGAGGCATTAAATTCTTTAAGTTTTAATATCATACATAGCCTTTAAGTTCATATCTTTCGAGAAAGCGACACGAATATTTTCAAGAAAATTCCCGCACCCCAAACTACCCTTTACAGGGAAGATTTTTTAGTTTTGATTTTCTTTAAAATAGCTTGTAACCATTTTTATTAAAATACCGTATCTTTAAGATATTTCCATGACAAACAAAATGCATAGCTTGAATTTTTTTTGGAATACTAAGCTGTTCTTTTTCTGAATTTCTTTTGTATAGCTGGTAAATTGTAAGAAATAGAAAAACACTTATCTACTATGCAAAAATATAGATCTTGTTAAAAGACAATTTATGCCATATTTGCATTTTTTTGGTGGAGTTAATATTATCCATGATATTATTTGTTGTTGCTTTCAATTTTAAACTGTAATCTTCTCAAACGGTGTCATTTTCGTTTCATTTCTCTTTTGTTTTACTCCTGGCCATACAAAGAGAACCAAATTTTATGTGTTTCACCGACTTTTTAAAGGATTTTATTATTGCTTTAGCTTCGTGTATTACCTTAGTTCATTTCAACTTAAGACAAACTCATACAATAATTTCCGCTGTTTATCACGATTACTTTGATGTGGATGAAGCAATAATCTTTAGTAGCAAGATCTTGTATAACCGCAACTGGGTAGTGTGGGGGTAGCATGTCTGTCTTACATTCACCAGGTCGTGAGTTCGAATCTCGCTTAAGATGAGTTACCCGGTTTTTCTCTTATCCTGAAAAAACGAATGCCGAATAACTTTAAACTCCTGGATCCTGAGATCATTTGAACATCATTTCACCAATTTCCTTCATCGTCCAAGGTGACCAACCACGTTATAGGACTTTAAGTTACAAACCAAAAAAAAAAAAGTTTACATAGAAAGTAATGTGAAAAAAAAAACCACATCATATTTTATTTCATCACAGCTTTCTACTTACTCTACACATACTATGTACATAGTGTATACAGAAGGTATTCCACCCATAAATTCGATACAGGAAATACATGTCTTGGGTACCCCTGAATCCAAAAAAAAGCATTTTTGGAAAAAGGTCCGTGTGTGTGTCAGTGTGTCAGTGGACATCATAGTTCAAAAACGAAAAGACCGTTAAATACCAAACTTGGTATTTAAGTTTCGTACCCTCTAAGGATGTGACAAGAATATT
Organism: Hymenopus coronatus; assembly: GCA_030762935.1. Taxonomy (NCBI): domain Eukaryota; kingdom Metazoa; phylum Arthropoda; class Insecta; order Mantodea; family Hymenopodidae; genus Hymenopus; species Hymenopus coronatus. Next base: position 78,406,901 of record CM060895.1, on the reverse strand, counting down.
TAAAAAAAAATTCCCCCGCACCAAACTACCCTTTACATGGAACAAATGCTCAACTTTGTTTTATAAAAAATGGCTCTAACGATTTTGATTAAAATCTCTTATATTTAAGATATTTACATGTAAAATAATATGGATATCTTTAATTTTTAGGAAATAGCCTCTAAAGATCTTCTGGATGATTTTTATTGAACTTTGCAAAACTGGTAAACCGAAAGAGATAGACAAAAGCCTACTATTTAGAAAGTGTATATCACGATAAAACACACAATTTATGTCATATAAACATATTTTTTTCGTGGAATTTATCGTTTTTGGGATATTCCTTGTTATTGGTTTCAAAACAATTATAGCTTTTTCATACAGGAATTTATCAACTCCTGTCCATACAAACAAAGGAACTTCAGTCTCATAGCAACCAGCTAGTGACTATCACTTTAACCTATCGTACTCCCTTATTTTACTTCTACTTACAAGGAAGCAAATTCTGCTAATTTTTTCTCGATTAGCATGAAGTAAATAAAAACATGAGCTTTTTAACAATAATTTGTTGCACAGATGTAGAGAAAGTCATGTGAATGGAACACAGTTTTTTTGTATATTAATGCCACGTGTAAAGTACTGCATAATCTGATATGCTATTCTAAAGTTCCTAAAAGCATGAGTCATAATTACTTCTGATATTTACTGAACAGAAACTGTATTAAAAGCATACCAATGTTACAGTAAGGTCTTCTACCCCTTATTTTTTAGCAATTGATTGGTAGGAAACATAATAGAAGCATACGGTCATATGATTGGCGATCACGCACGTGACCGAGTTTTCCGCTCTGCTGCGCACGCCCGTATATTACTACAATTGGTATAAAACATTTTTGCCGCTCCAATAAATGTTTTGTGTCGTGGGAATCTACAACGTGAGAAACTTTTTGTAGCAGATGAGGCAAACTGGCACAGCAAATATTGATTGATTTACCTATTCTGCAAATTCTGTACCAAAATTAGCACCTGAAACAACCGCGTTTTAACTATCATTACAAAAGTTGCCCATTGTTCTAAGATACATGGCGAGCTTTTAATAATTCTATTGTTACATTCAACAGGAAAATATTAATAATTAGTATAAGGTATTGTAATAATATATAAATACTACGTGAAACATTTAATATTCGAGACTTGACAGGGTTGGTATTTTAAATATCTACATTTCAAGCTCATTTGGTAGCATACAAGACTTTATGCATTACCGACGCTAAATCAAAACTTATCTTATACGTATGTGCGTGCGTGTACGTTACGGAGGAGTATTCCACACTGCAGTCGAGGGATTATTGTACGTCTGACCTTGGAGGAAGGATGAGATCAGCGTAATTTCATAGGAAGGCCGACATCTGGTCAGAGAGAGCCGTTGTGGAGGGTCCCCAACAGTTTACAAACATTTTTTATCTCGACGCGGGGAGTGCCAGGAGCCCCTGGCCCAGTCCCGGATAGACCACTTGAGTAAACAGACGACCATTACCGTCATCCCGCCACCAAGAGCTGTATTTCCATAGCGCAATCACCTCCACAAAACAAGTCCTCGTAGACACGACTCTGAAAGAGACCGGTTGAGAGGAAATGAAGGTCAGGAAGTTCGGAGGAATGAACAATCCTCTCCAACATTCGCTTAGTGACCCGGTAAACACCCGAAAACCCCATGGATAATACAGGTTGGCCGCGGGCCTCGAGATTGAGGCGACGAGCTATCAGTCTGTTGCCCACAGATAGCACTGTAGGACGAAATCACAACTTACGGTCGCGATATGGCGGAATTTTGCCAAAGAACTTTCTTCTTTCTAGGTAAATACGCACTACACGGGACCACCGACTTATCTTCTCTTTCGAAGGACGCTATACTGAGGAGTTTTGAGTACGAAAAAAATTCGTCACCCTCCGCCAACTTTGAACCTGTAATATTAGGTTTTAGAGGCTAGCCTGATAACCACTACACCACGGAGTGCGAGGGTTTATGGCTAGAAAACTACTAATAATACTACGATTCAGTGAACAAGTTATCCTTCACAGTTCTATTTCTATTTTTCTGGCACGTATATACATACAGTGTACATAGTTGCTAAAGAAGCTATTGTATTCCACCCAAAATCCGATGTCGAGATTCCATCGAAATTATATGTTTGAGTCCTTCTGAGTCCGAAAAAGCATTTTAGAAAAGCGTCCATGGTGTGCGTATCTCTCTGAGAACCGCATAGCTCAAAAACGAAAATACCTTATATACCAAACTTGGTATTTACGTTTAGCATCTTCTAAGGATGCAATACAAAGATTTTCAAAAAATTGCTCAATACAAACTACTCTTTCCATGGAAAAATTTTTAAACATTCTGTTTTTCTCAAGAATGGCTCTAACGATTTTGATTGGTATGCTGTATATTAAAGATACTTACATCACAAATAAAATGTATGCTTGGAAAGTTTTGGAAACAGATTCTGAAGATCTCTTTATTCTGGATGAGTTTTGTAGAATTGTGCATAACAGTTAAACCGTAGATAAACAAAAACTTAATACTTACAGAAAAAATATAGAGCATGTTAAAAGTTTTTCTTGTAGAGTGACGTTTTTTGAGCTACCTATTTTTTCCTAAACGGGACCATGCAAAACGAACCGAACATCAATTGCTTCACTTACGATCAGCTTTTAAAGGCTTTGGCTATATAGCATAATGTATTCCCTTATTTCGCTTCTACTTGAAATAAAGCAAGTAATAAGACCAATTCTGCTAATGTTTATCTGGATTAGCATGATGTAGATAAAAATAATCTTTTGTAATAATTGTGTGTATTTGAAACAGCTAGAGGAGGTTATGTAATTGGAACAAATGATATTTTTTTTGATCGAATGAGTATTGAATATCGGTATTAGTATTAGTAGCAAGTATCAGAAACAATGTAATAGTTTATCAAACACTAATAAATACAGATATTACGTACGCTTCTGGTAGGTATCGCAGATTTTGAATACGTGACGCCAATATTCAGCAGGCAGGCAGGCAGGAGTTTTAAAAGCCCTACATCCTTTCCACGCTTGCCTTTACAGTTCACCTGACATATTTCCTAACGCACATCGACACATAACCTCATATTCTTTTCCATCCCTCTTCCCACACTCCACCGGAAAGGAGAGTGAGTGATAAATCCCTGCTTTCGCCTAAGAGAACGTAATAATGGAACCGATGATGATGTGTTAAGATTTCCATTTCTGAAAGCGCTCACCTCTGCGCTCCCGCTTGTTCCTTTATTTCAATTTTCCCGTAGTAATAAAAAGCGATGTGCGGCAGGGGAGAACTCTAAATGCTCCGCATATACATCATCCGAAAATTTGTTTTCAATAGGCTTTCTGTGTTGGCAGTAACCCTTTTGTTTGTGCTTGAGTTTATTTTTTCTCGTCTGTTGCTAGGTTACGGCTAACAATCACTCTCAATAAGCTGCCGTGATGCATTTACTCGCTTTGTCTCTATAGGGCAGATTTCTACACTTCTGTTCTTTTTGGGCGTATAATGAAGTGCGAGTAGAGCATGTTGAAACTGACGGTAGCATTCCTTTTTTTTCTTTTCATGCGCTATACTCAAGAGCCACACGTGGTGTAATGCGATCGTCTGCTGTTTAACGCAGCACTGGTAAATAACATAGAGTATATAGTACTAAAATTATTCGTTAGGGGTTAGAAAAATCTGATGTGAAACATGAATATTTGTGCCACTGAATCATATTACATACCTTTTACTCAAAAAACAATCAATTCTTAACGTACATTATGTGATTTACTATATATTTACTGTCTTTACTACATATAGTAAGTAGGAGAATTTTTGTATTCCCCAAAAATTCGATGCCGTTGCCCCAAAAATAATGTTTTGAGGCCCTTGAACACAAAGATCTATTTTTATGAAAAGACCACTGTGACTGGTTGTGTGTATACATGTGTATTTCATTGTATATGTTGTTGCAATCTTCGTTCGTCTACTTTGGAGTTGGTCTGAATTAGTCTACATACCTCTTTGATGTTCGGTGATGCGCCGGCTAGAGCTCATCGATACTTGAACTCTCATAATCGACTCTCACTAAGAGGAGGAAGGATGACATGGGTATGTCACACTGGGTAGACTAACAAAAAACATCTGATGTGTTCCATTCACATGACTTTCTCTACATCTCTTCAACAAATTATTATTAAAAAACTTATTGTTCTATTTACTTAATGCTAATTGAAAATAAAATTAGCAGAAATAGTCTTATTACTTGCTTCCTTGTTAGTAGAAGCAAAATAAGGGTGCACCATAGGTTAAAGTGATGGTCAAAAGCTGGTTGCTATGTGGCTGAAATTCCTTGGTTTGTATGAACAGGAGTTGACTAAGTCTTGTGGGAGCAAAGTATAAGCTTTTATAGCTGAAACCAAAAACAAGAAATATCTAAAAAACGATCAACTCCATGAACAAAAGACATATAACATAATTGTGTTTTAAAGTGTGTTTGTGGTAAGTTTTTGTGCATCTATTACGGTTTAGCAGTTATTCAAAATTGCGTAAAATTCATTCAGAATAATAGTCTACAGTGGCTATTCCCAGAAAATTCAAAATATACATTTTATTTGTCAGGTAAATATCCTTAATTAATGATATTTTAATCAAAATTATTAGAGCAATTTTTAGAAAATAAAAATTTTCGTAAAAAGTTCCATGTAAAGGGTGGTTGTGGGTGGAAGATTTTATTGAAAATCTTCATATCACATCTTTGGAAGATACCGAACTTAAATACCAACTTTGGTATTTAACGCTCTTTTCATTTTTGAGCTATGCTGCCCACAGACACACACAGACAAATTGTCTGAAAAAGCTTTTTTTGGTTTCAGGGGGTCTCAAAACATGTATTTCCGGTGAAATCTCGGTATCGAATTTTTAGGTGCATTACAAAATCTTCTCTATAAACTATGCACATAGTACGTATAGAGAAAGTAAAAAAATGCTTCACTAGATTCCTCAGAATTTATGCGGTTTATTCCTAATTATATTATAATTTCGGCACTAATCCGTCGAGCGCCTCCCACATAGCTCCTGTAGGTTTAATAAATTACGCTTATAGCTGGAGCTTACTTAATTGCGATATAAAACTTGCACATCCAACCAAAGCGGTAACTGTGATGGATATCACATAACAGAGAACAGACAGTACCAAACAGAACGTATACACAGAGTTTTTTTCTCGTGTGCTCGCTACTTTTATACCCAAAATATCCAAGCTTCGTGCTCATCTCTGATTGGGTACTAAACAGCGCGAAAATATAGTTATCATGTGATTAAATTTTGGTATTTCATTGTATTTTATTCACGTGACCTCTCTTCATAATGGAAAAGTCCCGAACTCCGAGCTTTTAGGAAAAAAAAACTATATCTGTGGAAACTGCCTGTTACTTAGACCTTTAATGCACCAAAATTTTGCTCTTACAAAAGCGCTTGTATTTTCTGGATTAACAAAAGAAGTGGCCTTGGCAAAATCTTACTCTCGCTGTTTGTGTTCTGAGATCTGCCAAGTCCTGGCTTCTAAGGCAAATATCTTTCCTGTACTAAACTTGTGCATATTAATAATCAAAATAATTGACTGATACGTGTATAGCTGTCTATGAGAATGTCTGTGTGAGTGTCCTTTTTATTTTATAGTGTTTAACGCCCTCGTTTACTTCATATGGCACCGCAGGCGATGACACTGATGATACATGGAATAAAGCTAGAGAACCGGTGGAATGCGAAAACGGTAAAACACTGAAAAAACCTGCCCCTCCGCCGTTCTGTCCACCATAAATCCCACATGCAGTCGCCCTGGAGCGAACCCGGGCCGCCTAGGTGAATGGCGAGTGGTCTAACCACTCGGCCACGGTACGGGCCCATATGTTTGTATGCAGTAAATGCATGTGTGAAGTATGTGTGCGTGTGTAACTGTGTGTATATGCGAGTCTGTGTGCCTGTATTTTTGTGTGTGATGTGTGTGTCTGTGCCTAGGTGTGTGAGGCTGTGTGTGCGCGCTCTCGGGTGTCTGTGTGCGCAACTGCGTGTGTGTCCAAATGTGAGACAGATCTGTGTCGCATCCTTGGAAGATACGAAACCTAAATACCAAGTTTGGTTTTTAATGGTCTTTTCGTTTTTGAGCTATGCTGCCCACAGACACACAGACATTTTTCATTTTTTTATTCAGGGTATCTCAAAACATGTATTTCCGGTGAAATCTCGGTAACGAAATTTTGGTTGCAATGCAATATCTTCTCTATACACTATGTATATGATACGTATAGAAAAAGTATAAAAGAATTATATTATAACACTCTTAAATTAAAAATATATGCATCTCCATATGAAAAGATAAGTAGATTTTGGTAATGAGTATAACATGCAGTTAGTTCCAGTGAGTTTTCGCACACTGGTTTGCGGAACATGCCCTACTTCTAAGGATGGGCTCGGAAATGTGGTGCCACTAATAAACTGAGTCCCTGCAGCTGATGATAATTGAAACCCGTCCCCCTTCCTAATCTTTACAAGGTTGTAGGAAGCGACGGGACCGCACGCGTGTGTGTGACGCATGCGCGCTGACCACAGGAAGTACATTATGTAGTTAGGTGGCAAAGTTTCACTTCTTGGTTTAGAGCCATAAATTTAAGGGTAGATCCAGTTTCTTGCTCAATACCGGCAAACCCTTAGAGCCTAAAGGTTAAGTCGGGGAGGTTACAGGATAGGGTTAAGTCGACCGCACGCCCTCTGTCCCGCCCTTCCCTTCTAGCAAGTTTTTTGTGTCGCTTTACGTCATAGTGTCAGAAGTCTGTGTGAGCAATTCTTATAAGAAACTTTTTCTTACAAAAAGTTTGATGCTCATGAATACAGAGTCTCTTAAGTTTAAAGCATTCCTGAGCATCAAGAAAGTGTATACGTATGATTAGACGTTATAGATATGGTGTCACTTTAGTATCTGAACCTAAATATAACGAGAAACTAATTTCCCTTGTCCTGCGTAAATTTAAAAAAAATCTGATGTGTTACACGCACATGACTTTCTCTACATCTCTGCAACAATTTATTGCTAAAAGCCTTATTGTTCTATTTACTTAATGCTAATTAAAAAAAATAGCAGAAATAGTTTTATTTCCTTCCTTGTAAGTAGAAGCGAAATAAGAGAGTACCATAGGTTAAATGATAATAAAACATTGGTTGCTATATGGCCGAAGTTCCTTTGTTTGTATGTACAGGAGCTAACAAAGACCTGTGTGAGAAAAATACATGTTTTTAAAGCTGAAACCGAAAACAAGGAATATCTAAAAAACGATCAGTTCTATGAAAAGAATGCATATAACATAAATTGTATATTTTAAAGTGCTCAACATTTTTGGGTGGTAAAGATTTTTTTCCATATCTTACGGTTTAGCAGTTATGCAAAATTCCGTAAAATTCATCCAGAATAAAGTAGTCTTCAGAGGCTATTCCCAGAAAATTTAAGATATACATTTTATTTGTCAGGTAAATATATTTAATATATGATATCTTATTCAAAATTGTTACAGCCATTTTGGGGAAAATCAAAATTTTCGAAAAAAGTTCCATGTAAAGGGTAGTTTGGGGTGGGGGGATTTTTCCCAAAATCTTCGTGTTGCATCCTTGGAAGATACTAAACTTAAAAACCAAGTTTGGTATTTTACCGACTTTTCGTTATTGAGTTATCGTGTTCGCAGACACACGGACACACGGAGACACACACACACACACATACACACGGACCTTTTTCTGAAAATGCTTTTCTTTGGATTCAGGGGGACCTAAAACATGTATTTCCGGTGAAATCTCGGTATCGAATTTTTGGGTGGAATACAATACTTCCTCTATACACTATGTACATAGTACGTATAGAGAAAGTGAAAATCTGATATGTTACATTCACATCACTTTCTCTACATCGCTGTAATAAGGGAATACATTACGCTAAAACGAGAGTCAAATATTTTAAAAGCTGGTTGCCATGTGGCTGAAATCCGTTTCTATGCATGGAAAAAGTTTACAAACTTTCATGTGAAAAACGTTTAAGTATTTTAAATCTAAAACAAATAACAAGGAATATCTAAAAAATGGCCTACTCCACGAAAAAAATGTATATGACATAAGTTGTGTGTTTTAACAAGATCTACATGTTTTGTGTAATACGTTTTTGTCTGTCTCTTACGGTTTGCCAACCACACAATATTCAGCAAAATTCACTCAGAATAAACATGTCTTCAGAGGTTATTCCCAGAAAATTAAACACATACATTTTATTTGTCATTTACATTACTTTTATATACTATTTTACGGATTCTTCGTTTTTGAGTTATAGTGTTCACAGACAAATGGTCACACACCCAGACGGACCTTTTTCTAAAAAGGCTTTTTTGGGTACAGTAGACCCTAAAACGCATATTTCCGGTGAAATCTCGGTATCGAATTTTTGGGTGGAATGTAATAACTTCTCTATACACTATGCACATAACACATGTAGAGAAAGTAAAAATGGCAATCAAAGAATGAAAACTGAGTAATGGATAAAATGCTCCAGCTAAGATGAAAATCAGAGAATTAGAAAGTTTAAACTTTTATTATCATTTAAGTAATTAAGGATTCATTTTTATTTTCTCTAACACGTATATAAAATATACATAGTAGGAAGAGTTATATTTAACACAATAATTTGATACCGGAATTCAGCGGAAACACATGTTTTAAGGTCCCTTGATTCCAGAAAGAGCATTTTTAGAAAAAATTCCATGTGCGATTGTGTGTGTGTGCGTGGGTGTGTACAGCATAGGTCAAAAACGAATAATCCGTTAAACTTTAGTATTTTCCAAGGATATGACGGGAAGATTTTTAGCGAAATCCCCCAAAACTAAACCGCTTTTTTAATGGAAGATTTTCCGTAATTTTCTATTTTCTCAAAAATTGACGATTTTGATTAAAAGACTGTGTATTTGCGTGACAAATAAAATAAATGTATATCATAACTGTTTTGGAAATTAATAGAAATAAACTACTTGTAATATACAATTGTCTGATCTGGTGAAAATAATATGACTTTTGTATAACTAATAAACTACAGGAGAGAAAAAAAGCTTACTACACAAAAATATAGATCCTTTAAAACACAACTTTATGTCATACACAGTATTTTTGGTAGATCTATCCATTTCCGAGATATACTTTTTAGTTATAACATTTCCAATATTTAAACTAAATTTGATATGGGAAGTCGTTATTCACTTTTTCATGATGGTCATTCAAAGAGACGGGAATTCAAATGCATTACATAGCGACCACTTTTAAAAGATGTGACTATCGGTTTAGCTTATTTCCCTTTTTTTAGGAGTTAAGTTACAAAACCATTTCTGCTAATATTTATTTGATCAAAATGAAGAAATTAGAATAGTAAGCCTTCATAAAGTAACATACTTCAGAATAGATTCCATGTAAAAGGGTTGTTTGGAGTTCGGAGGATTTTTCTGAAAATCTTTATGGTGCATCCTGGGAAGATATTAAACTAAAATGCCAAGTTTGATATTTAACGGTTTTGAGTTATGCTGTCCACAAACACACACACACACACACCCACACACACACACACACACACACCCACACACACACACACACACACAAACACATACTGATTTTTTTTCTCACAAAAATGCTGATGTGAAATCTTGGTATAAAATTTATGAGTGGAATACAGTACCTTCTCTACCTACTATGTATATTGAACATACGTGGTAGAGAAAGTCAAAATTAAAAATAAGATGTTAGAATATAACATATCTGAAGTGCTACATTCACATGAGTTTCCTTACATTTCTGTAAAAGTTATTGTTAAAAAACTTCTATTTTATACTAATTGAAACAAACATATGGTCCTATTACTTGCTTCCTTATAAGTAGATGGAAAACAAGCTAAATGTACTGGGCTAAAGCGATCGTCAATTTTTAAAAGCCGGTCTCTACCGGATTGAAATCCATTTCTTTGAATGGCCAAGAGTTGAAAAGTTTCTGCATGTGAAAAGTTTAAGTATTTTAAAACTGAAACCAATAAGAAGGAATATTTCGAAAACGATCAACGGTACGAAAAAAATGTATATAACATACATTGCGCGTTTTAATTATCTATATGTTTTGTGTAGTAACGTTTGTCTGTCTTTTACGGATTACCATTTATGTAAAAGCCATCCAGAATGAAGGTATATTTAGAGGTTACTCCCAAAAATCAAGAAATAATTTTTATTTGTTAAGTAAATGTCCTTACCATATGATATTTTAATCAAAGTTGTTAGTCATTTTTTATAAAATAAATGTTTTTTTCCATGTAAATAGTAGTTGGGAAGGGGGGATTTTCTTGAAAATCCTAGTGTCGCATTCTTGGAAGAGGCTTGAACTTAAATATCAAGTTTTGATTTAATGGATTTTTCGTTTTTGTGCTATGCAGATCACAGACACACACGAACATTTTTCAAAAACTGCTTTTTTTTTATTCAGGGTGTCACAAAACATGTATTTGCGGTGAAATGTCTGTACTCACTTTTTGGGTGAATACAATACCTTCTCTAAACACTATCGTAATACGTGTAGAGAAGACAAAAATGTCCATAATTGTCTATCTTTCAACAGCTTCACTCAAAAACCAAAATTTGGTTAGGTATCAAACTTAGTATTTAAGCTTAATATCTTTCTAGGATGCGACACGAACATTTTTAAGGAAATTCCCCAAGCCAAACTTTTTTTGAAATTTTCCATAGATGCGGTCGATGTACCGCCATGTTCCTTATGGTGACCTATAGGCAGATTATTAGACCCCATAAATAATAAGACGTAGCAGTTGTACCTTCCACATTGGCAACAAAATACGAATCAACAAATTCTCAAAACCTTACATTTCACTTATAGAGTAGGTACCGGTAAACTAGAAGTAGATATATGTCACTATAGTATGATAACGGGAACATGCCGACATTTCTGCAACATGATGCCAGTGGTAACACAGGTCCAAAATAATACCCCATTTATCCTGGAAGCAGGTCGTGAAGACCGCATTAACTGGCTGGGGGGGGGGATCGAAGCGCTGACCATGTCTCCTTCCCCAATACTGCAGCCATCTCCACCAAAGGTGCAGAAGGGCCATTGCACCCAAATAACCTTCAAGGACGTAAATGCTACCTGGTATCCCTCACTTTGTCCTAAACAGTCATCGTTACTTATCCCTGAGATAAAACACAATTGAGGGTGTGCACTCAGCAAAATCACTTGAGTTGAACCTCATAGTGCCAAAAATTGCATGTTCGTATGTATGTGTGTGTGCATATGTTGATATCCATTATGAACAACGGTCCTTGCAACAGAAGAAACAGGGGAAACTATCATCATCATCATCAGCATCATCATCATCATCACAATCATCATCATGGATTTTTAAATTCTAAAGTACTTTTAAATCATATATTCATGGAGAAAATGGTGTGCATAAGCTCCACTTACCTATGTGTTTTTATGATGTACAATACATTTTAATTTATCATAAGTTGTAATGTAATAGTGGTGTATCATATTTATTTATTTAATTATTACATTTATAACGCTTTATATTAACACTCTACCTAGAGTAAGTGTTTTACCATTAAAACCAGTTGAGAAATTCAATGCCAGAGCTGGAATTTGAACGCGGTTCTCCCGCTCTCCATGCGGCTGCTCTAACGGTTGAGCTATTGTAAGACATTCACTTCTCCAACTGATTCATGTTTTTTAGTTGGTAACCAAATGGCATGTCTCATAACTTCAGAGAATACCTTAATAGTAATTTACATACCGTAGGTACTTAAAGTATGGCAATATCCACACAGTTATGGTGACTGTTGAGCAATTTTACTATTATATTTGTAATGTTGTTATATGAAGTTCCTACCTAGATTATATGTTTAACTGTTAGTCATTTTTGTGTACGTAAGCCGCTATTAAGGTGTGCTCTGAAGTTATGAGACATATCGATTGGTTGACCGGGTAAACAAATGAACCAGTTAGAGAATTGAATATCATACCGGCATGTTATCACAGTAGCTCAATAGTTAGATCACCCCAAGGAGAGCAGGCTGGTTCTAACATAATGTATTTATTTATACTAAGCTAAATACGAGTGAATATGACATGTTCAGCCCTGCTTTTACGACAGTTCCTTAATTCTGGTTTGTTGTCTCGTTTGGAATGAGTACTTGGACTCTGTTTGCCGTTCATATCTATTTGTTCACTTTGTTCAAGTGTTGCCCTGTCTTCTTACAATCTTAATGGATCATTTCTGTTACAACTACATTTCTTTCTAACCTAAACCATTTCTTATTGATATATTATTTTCTCTAAATTTCAGTTTCTTTGCATTTAAATGCTATGTATTCCATATTTTCATTTCAATCGCATATAGGATATTGCTTTTGTGGGATTTCTTACTTGTTTTAGCCTACATGCCCATGCTATGTCTTCTCGCTCCTCTTTGTGTGTATGAATGTAACAGCTAAGCATCAAAAAGAAAATCTAATCGCACACTTGAGTAGTCTGTCAACTCCGAGTCGCGGCACTTTCTTCGCGTTTTGCTCAGCGTCTCGGCAGGACAAGAGATGAAAATCGGTTCAAGTGTAGGTAGGTCCTCATCTATTATGTAGAAGTCACCAGTGCGAGGTGTTGAGAAAACGACAGCTGCAGCAAGGCGAGCCATCCCCACTGCTGACTAAATCTCTCTCGAGGGTCGAAAAACCAAGTTAAGGCGATAGAGATCTCACCTCCCAAACTGTCTCCTACCCCCTTTCTTGTTGGAGATTAGCAAGGGCTTCCCTCTCTAAAGTACTTACGAGCTACCCTCTGCAGGGGTTGGGGATCACTACCCTTACATCATTTCCTGCCAAAGGGACAAACTTACACTCCATTTTTTTCGGGACATCTCATCAAAGGACCAGATTAAACCCCAGAGCATTTCTGTGCTCATTTTGTGAATCTTGCAGATATGTGCTGCAGTGACTGTTACAGACGTGGTGCAAGCGATATCCGACAGCATCCATTGTTAGCACTAATCCTATCACAGGAATACAGCATGACGTGCTATGAAAATCTCTGGCCGTAGAATTCGTCGTCCAATCTATGTTCCAAATACAGATATTGCGAGATACTTATAAATTTCCAAAAAAAAAACAAAAAAAAACTACATTCTTTATAAAATTTGTTTTATATTTAAAAGGAATCTACTTCTTTTCAAAGGCTTGCTCTTAATGCCGTAGCTTCGTTTTGAAATAATGTTCTTATGTTATCACTATATAATGGCTTTCTCTATTGACGAAATCCTTCATATACCGTAGTTCTCACGGAGACAAATGGCTCGGCGTTTCGTATGGGACTGGTAGTTGGGAGGTTGTGGGTTCGATTTCCTTGCCGACCTCTCTGATTCATGTTTTTGGGGAGTTTTTCCTTAGTCACTAGGCTAATGTTGAGGAGGTTTCTTCATTCCCCGAACTTCCCAATATTTTATCTCATTCTCCGTTTAATCCGACCGCTCTCTAGCAGGGTTTCAAGTGTTGGTGAGTGTGGCGCTCTTCCGTGATTGTGAATGAGCTTTGGAAATACAGTTCCCGGTGGCGGGAGGGAATTGGAGTCGGCTGTAGGATCCATAGGCTTCGGTCAGACCTTGAGACATGGCTCCAAGCGCTCTCCGAGTTGAGATAAACTTCTTAGACTATATAAGGGCCCCACCACGAGCCTTTTCCCCCCAAGGACTGGCTTCGGAAGCCCATCAGTAATACTCTCATATTATCATCCTATCCTCTTTGGGTCTGAGGCATTGTAAGTCCTGTTGACTGCAGCGGTAACCCCCTCCGGAATAACGCACACACAAAGACATACACATACACATACACATATGTACATCATAGCTGTCATACAAGACTGATTCATAAATATACTTTTTTCTCTCGAAAATATGCACTTTCCGCTCATGCTATCAGTGTGGGAAGTTGAAATTTCTGCTATTCCTGTGTTTTGCATTTTTACCATAGATGCTAACAAAATGTTATCATTTTTCTATTCTGGTATGCATATTTACTGTTGCAGATATGCAATGTAATCATATTTGAATTTTAACATCTAGATTCTAAGGTCTACTTTATTTTACTTTATAATATTTATGGTTTAATATATACAGCATTTAAATGTAGCTTTTTGGGCACAAGAAGCTACTTCACCTGATTATTCAGTAGTTTAGACAGCACTACCAGGAGTGACCAATCGATCACCAGCACGTAGAAGCTAGCGCAGTGCACCTTGATACTGCTTTTGAATACCTGACAGTAATTAATTTTTTTTGTGCGAAAATGTTTCTGCAGTCGTACGGAGTTTGCATCTGTGTGGCACGACATACTGCTGCCGGCTATGACATTATTCTTTGATCGTTCTTTAAACCTTTTTCTTATATCTCTGTACATAAACTCTAACAAAATTAACTCCTACCTCTTGTAAATAATTAAATTCGCCCTTACGCAGCTAAACACGCATTTTACTGAGTAAAAGCATTTAGATTGACACGATTTAGCGCGATCACTATAATGTATTATATTTCAGATCGTTTGTTTTCCTTAAGTTCCTCTAATGTGAGAGTGATTTTCGAGGTTACGTCAGGATTTTCGATACTTTCATTTAATATTCCTTGTGCTAGCAATGCACGTCTTCCCATGAGTTTATTATTTTACACTCAACCAGTAGTGTTAAATGCATCCACAGTATCGTGAATTGAAGTTGTGATAGGCGACAATTGTGCAGGAAATTTCAAAATTAATTCTTGACGAACACGACGGGCCGATTCGTATTTAAACTAGCAACAACGTATATCATTTACAAGTGATATTCGTTGTTTTAAATACTGTCTTCCCCATTGGGCAAATGATGCCAATGCTTATATTGTAACTGAAGGAAAGAAATTCAGTTGTGAGTGCGGAAGTTTGGAAGGCTTTGACGCACAACTTGCGAGAGGTCAAGTTTTTTACCCTCCATTATTCAGTATTGTCGAAAAATAAAATGAAATTCTCCTGCGTTAATTTGAGGAAATCGTAAGCGAGTGTGAGTGAGTGAGTGAGTGAGTGAGTGAGTGAGTGAGTGAGTGAGTGAGTGAGTGAGTGAGTGAGTGAGTGAGTGAGTGAGTGAGTGAGTTAGTGAGTGAATGAGTGTGTGTGTGTGTGCGTGTGGCATCCCAGAAGAGGTTCCTCACTACATAAGTTTATTGTGCGTCAGACGCCAGGAAGATACGATGAGGTGAGAGTATTATCGATGGGCGGCCATAAGCGGACAGTGGAAAGATCTACCATGGAGGGTCCTTCACATAGTCGTCGAGGGAAGCCTAGGAGCCCGCGCTCCTACAGACCACTCCAACGCCATCATACCACGAGAACTACATTTTATAAAAGCGTATTCACCACTATGGAAGGGCGCCATTACCGCAGTCCTCGAATAATGTGTTGCAAATAAAACGGCAGGGCGCCAGTGATGCATGGGCTACCGCACTTCCCTACCAGCACAACTCCGAGTTTTATAGCGAAGTACGAGCACAAACTCTTGCTTAGACGAGTCGAGTTAGAACAGCCTAATCTAGTGTTTACTTTTGTACAAACGGTAGCGAACATCTTCTCCTTCATAGCTCATTGATCGTAATATTTTTCATTGTTCATTTTTTACTTTCTCTGCACGTACCATGTACATGCTATATAAAGAAGGTATTGTAATGAACCTAAAAATTTGGTACCAAGATTTACCGAAAATACATGTTTCGGGTCCCCTTGAATAAGAAAAAACAAACATTTTTATAAAATGGACCATGTGTGTGCTTGTGTGTGTGTCTGTGGACAGCATAGCTCAAAAACGAATAGACCGTTAAATACCGAACTTGCTATTTAAGTTTCGTATCTTCCAAGGATGCGACACGAATATTTTCAAGAGAATCCCTCCACCCCAACTACCCTTTACATGGCATTTTTTTCGAAAATTTGTATTTTCTCAAAAATGGCGCTCACGATATTGATTAAAATATCGTATATTAAAGATATTTATCTAACAAATAAAACGTACCTATATCTTGAATTTTCTGGGAATAGCCTCTGAAGACTACTTTAGTGTGGATAAATTTCACGGAATTTTGCATAGCTGATAAATCGTACGAGATAGACAAACACTGACCTAACAGAAAATGTACATTTTAAATTCGTTAAAACACACAATTTATGTTAAATATATTTGTTCGTGGAGTTGATCGTTTTTGAGATATTCCTTGTTATTGGTTTCAGGTTTAAAATACTTATATTTTTCTCATACGGAAATTTGTCCACTCCTGTCCATAAAACATAGGAAATTTAGTCATATGTAACCAGCTTTTGACTGTCACTTTAACCTATTGTATTCCCATATTTATTTTTTACTCATAAGGAAGCAAATAATAATACTATTTCTACTAACTTTTCTCGATTACATTAAGTAAATAGAACCATATGCTTTTTAATAATAATTTGTTGCAAAGATGTAGAGAAAGTCAAGTGAATGTTTTGGCCCTGGATTGTTTATCAGTCCAGTCAAATAGAGAATTTTTATCAGCTGGTTGGAATCAAAGGTGGTAGTTTTATAGAACGAAGTTAGCCTCTTTTTATCTGTAAAAGTGTATGTGTTACGTTTTCTTTCTTTACATACGTACATTCCAACTTTATAGTAATCGATGGTATTAACGAATTTTTGCATTCATAATTTCAGGGCTATTTGAGCTGCTTACATGTCTAAGTATTAAATATTCTGTGTTCAGAATCTGAGGTATTTCCCAAATGGGACGTAACATCTCCTTCTACTCCAATCATTCGTGTTCCAAATATGTGGGTCAAAAGCAGCAAGTAAGAACGTGACTCCATTAGTGTCATTTCTAGAGTGGAAGTTAAAATGGAAAGACAAGTGGCCTGAATCTAATATTATCCAGAACGGTCGTCCCAACAGATGTCTTGTAAGAAAGAAAAGAAGGACGGTCGCATTATTCAACATGTTAGCTAGATATTTCCTCGATAACGTGTAACGCTCGCATTTTGAAGTTCAAAGTTCGATTCCCAGTGTTATTTTTTTTTAAATACCAAACTTAAATACCAAGTTTGGTATTTTACCTATTTTCGTTTTTGAGTTATCGTGTTCACAGACACACGGACATACACACACACGGACCTTTTTTCCGAAAATGCTTTTTTTAGATGAAGGGGACCCTAAAACATATATTTCCGGTGAAAACTCGGTATCGAATTTTTTGGTGGAGTGCAATACATTCTCTCAGCACTGTATACCCTACTTTTATTTACCTTTTTCTTTTTACCTTGTTTTGCCGTATTATTACTGTTTTCTTACTTTTACAACACATACATATACACAAACATATAACACCCATGCCCAAGGCAGGACTCGAACCCACGATCCCCAGCGCCACGAAGCACCAAAGCCTTGGCGAGCGCGGCCATGTGGATCGGCATTATTGGCCGCTCTGACTCTGCTACTTTCTATAGCACTATATACAATTAACATAGTAGAGAAGGTATTGTATTTCACCCAAAAATTCGAGACTAAGATTTCAAAGGAGATATATGCTTTTAGACCCACTGAACCAGAGAGAGGGAGGGAGAGAGAGAGATAGGCATTTAAAAAAAAAGTGTTGGTGCGTATGTATGTATGTCTGGACAGTATACTTCAAAAACGAAAAGTCAGTTATTTTCAGGAAAATCTCCCCACATTAAGCTACTGTTTACTTGGAACATTTTCGAAATTTTTTATTTTCTCCAAAATGGCTATTACGGCTTTGATTAAAATACCACATATTCAAGATATTTACTTGACAAATGAAATGTATATCTTGAATTTTTCTGAGAATAGCCTCTGAAGTCCTCATTCTGGATGGCTTCTGTATAGCTGGTAAAACGTAAGAGATAGACCAAGTCTTACAATAAATAAAAACACATAGTCCTCGTTAAAACAGAGGATCTAGGTATTACACGTTTTTTTTTTTACTTTCTCTACACGTACTATGTACACAGTGTATAGAGAAGGTATTGTATTCCACCCAAAAATTCGATACCGAGATTTTACCGGAAATACATATTTTGGGTCCCCCTGAATCAAAAAAAAAAAAAAAAAAAACTATTTCTACTTATAAGGAACTAAGTAATAATATTCTGCTAACATTTATCTTGGTTAGCATTTTGTACAAAGAAGAATAATCTTTTGTAGAAATTTTGTAGAGTAGCTAGAGAAACTCATGTAAGTGTAACAACTGGCCGCGCCATGGCCGAGTTGTTAGACCACTCGCCTCTCACCTAGACGGACCGGGTTCGATCCCAATCGACCGTATGTGAGATATATGGTGGACAAAGCGGCGCTGGGGCGGGTTTTCTCCGGGTTCTACGGTTTCCCCCGCCATCCACCGGTGCTTCATCTTCATTCATGTATCATCAGTGTCACCGCCTGCGGTGCCATAAGTAGTTAAAGCGGGCGTTAAACACTACCTGAGAGTAACACATCAGATTTTTCTTAATGCACAACATTTAAATTCTCATTGTAATGTGGTATAAGTATCAGTGACGTCTACTGAAAGTTTCCCAGGCCATATAAGCATCCGATACTGTTTTTCTCATCTTGTTTAACGCCCACTTTTACTACTATGGCACCGCAGGCAATCCTATATCGGTAACTTGGTATTTAAGTTTGATATTTTGCAAGGATGCGATATGAAGATTTTCAAGAAAATCCCCCCACCTCCAATTACCCTTCACATGGAACTGTTTTAGAAAATGTTGATTTTTACTTTCTCCATACGCACTATGTACATAGTGTATAGAGAAAGTATTGCACTCCACCCAAAAATTCGATACCGAGGTTTCACCGGAAATATATGTTTTAGGGTCCCCAATATCCAAAAAAAGCATTTTCACAAAAAGTTCCGTGTGTGTGTGTGTGTCCGTGTCTGTGAACACGATAACTCAAAAACGAAAAGTCGGTAAAATACCAAACTTGGTATTTAAGTTTAGTATCTTCCAGGGATGCGACACGAAGATTTTGAGAAAAATCCCCCCACCCCCAACTACCCTTTACATGGAACTTTTTTCGAAAATTTTGATTTTCTCAAAAATGGCTCTAACGATTTTGATTAAAATTTCGTATATTAAACATATTTACCTGACAAATAAAACGTATATCTTGAATTTCCTATGAATAGCCTCTGAAGGGTAGTTTATTCAGGATGAATTTTACTAAATTTTGAATAACTGCTACACCGTAAGAGATGGACAAAAACTTACTACACAAAAAATGTAGAGCACATTAAAACACACAATTTATGCTATATACATTTTTTCGTCGAGTTCGTCGTTTTTGTGACATTACTTATTTTTGGTTTCTGCTATGAAAAACGTATACTTTTCTCATACAGGAACTTGTCAACTGCTATCCATATAAACAAAGGAACTTCATTGACATAGCAAGCAGCTTTTGACTATCACTTTAACCTACGGTTGTCCTTTATTTCGCTTCTATTTACAAGGAAGCGAGTAATTAGACTATTTCTGCTAATTTTTTCTGATTAGCATAAGGTAAATAGAAGTATAAGCTTTGTAAGAATTATTTGATGCAGCGATATGGAGAAAGTCATGTGAATGGTACACATCAGATTTTTAAAAGTGTATTTTACTGTATCACGTACATAGTATGTAGAGAAGGTCTTGCATTGAACCCAAACTTCGTACCGAACATTCTTTGCAAATATGTTTTGATAATTCCTGTATAAAAAATCAGTGTCCGTCAGTCTATGTGACTGTAAAAAGTCTTACCCAAAAACGAAAAGACGTCTTTGGTGGCCCCCAAAGGTGTCCATCTGAAGAAAAGCTCCTACTCACTAAACTCAACTGCACATTACATAAAACATTTGTCCATTTTCAAAAAAGGGACTCTGATCGATTATAATCATATATTTAAAATATTTGCATGACAAATGAAATGTGTATTTTGAATTCTCTGGGTATAGGCTGTTAAGTCGATCATTAGGCTGGAATTTTGTATAAGCCTTTATAACGTTATACTTTAATTGATAGACGAAAACTTAGTGAACAAAAATTATAGCTCTCTTTAAAATACATGTTTTATATCACATAACCTTTTTGCGACATAAAGCCGTTTCCGAGATATCTGTAATTAATGGTTCGAATGGTTCAATGCTTTAACATTTTTATATTCTGAACAGAGGCAGAGAAGACATTTCACTCCAGCCGAAAATTCGATACCGAGATTTCACTGGAAATACAGCTTTTAGGGTCAGTTATATAAAACATATTCATAAAAATCTCATGTGTTCCATTCACATGACTTTCTCTACATCTCTGCAACCAATTATTGTTAAAAAGCTTATGCTTCAATGTACTTCATGATAATCGAAAACAAATTAGCAGAAATAGTCTTGTTACTTGCTCCCTTGCAAGTAGAAGGGAAATAAGGGTGTACCATAAGTTAAAGTGATAATCAAAAGCTGATTGCTATGTGACTGAAGTTTCATTGTTTGTATGAACAGGAGTTGACAAATTCCTGCATGAGAAATGTATGTTTTTCAAAGCTCAAACTAAAAACAAGGAATATCTAAAAAACGATCAACTCCACTAAAAACATATATATGACATAAATTGTGTGTTTTAACATGTTCTACATTTTTTGTGTGGTAAGTTTTTGTCCTTCTCTTACGTTTTAGCAGATATGCAAAATTCCTTAAAATTCATTAGAATAAAGTAGTCTTTAGAAGCTATTCCCAGAAAATTCAAGGTATACATTTCTTTAGTCATGTAAATATATTTAATATACGATATCTTAATCAAAATCGTTAGAGGCATTTTTGAGAAAATAAAATGTTTCGAAAAAAGTTCTATGTAAAAGGTAGTTGGGGGTGGGGGATTTTCTTGAGAAATTCTTCATTTCGCATCCCTGGTATACACTAAACTTAAATACCAAGTTTGGTACTTAGCGGTCTTTTGGTTTTTGAGCTATGCTGTCCACAGTCACAAACACACACATACACGGACATTTTTCTAAAAATACTTTTTTTTTGTTCAGGGGATCATTTATTTCGGCTGAAATCTCATTATCGAATTTTTGGATGCATTACAATTACTTCTCTATACACTATGTACATAGTGCGCGTAGAGAAAGTAATAAGATCGTAAAAATAGTTAGCAATGGCACTTATAAAATAGAGGAATATATTTGTCCATAACAAATCAGATTTTCTATTAAAGGAACTTCTAAATGTGCATTATTCTTAGAAACCAGATATTCAGTTAGAATTTTTAATTTGATTATGGGAGGATATTTTTTTTTTTTTTTTACTCATTACTCCCCCTCACAGACAGATCCAATAATTCCCTACAATCTGATCCAATACTCCCGACACAAACCTCTATCCTAAAATAAGTAAGTACCAACTTTTGCAGAATCATTTACATAAAAAGGAAAAATTTAACCTAAAGATGGTAAATGTGTGCTCTTCTTATTGCACCCATCACAGTACAGTTTCTGGGAAAGGGGTCATCCAGACATTTACGCATATAGCTGTACTCTTAGCAGAAGCATTATTGCCGACCCCTTCTTCACGGAAGAGATTATAAAGCAACTCCCAAAGGGTCAAGAGCAGATGGTTTTGCTAATGGGGGGAGACTCCATATAAAAATGCTAAAATCCGTCTTTGTTTTCACTTAGGTTGAGAGGGAGGGAGGGATGGAAGCAAGTGTTGGTGATTACGACGGTCACAAGTGTGCAGTAACAGTCCTTCATGGACATCCGTGCGTGAATGGAAGGGGTGAAAGAGAGTGAAATTTATAACGATTGCCATTACGTTGATATCAGCACTGCATGATAATGAATCTATGTTGCCACTACTCGACGATCCGGCTTCGGGCAACTTGATGGAGGTCCAAGTGCTGCCATTTACAGCCCAAAGGACTTCTTAGGACCGAGACGCGGGGAGTGGGAATACGCTAAATCGAGTCAAAGTGAACAGCAGCATTAGAAATGAACACACAACACACCCAAAGTGATAACCTGATGTCACTTTCACACATTCTTATTTATTAATTTCCCTGTAAATTATTTTTACAAAATTTTAATCTTCTATCTCGTTTTTACTTTCTCTACCACGCACAATCTACATAGTAGATACAGAAGGTATTGCATTTCTTCCCCAAAAAATCGATACGGAGGTTTGACTGGTATGAAATAGATAAAAGAATAAGCTTTGTAAGAATACTTTCGTATAAATAGGCAGAGAAAGGCATTTGAATGGAACACGTACAACATCGTTGTACGTATCATTGTAGGTATGAGAGAAGCATGTCGCTATGTGATGGCTTTGAAATTCAACTCTTTGAATGAGCCCTGAGAGAGGGAGAGGGAGAGAGAGAGAGTGAGAGAGAAATAAATTGCGATTTTTCAATCGAAGAAAAAAAAAAAGATTCAAAATTTCAATCGACAAAAAGGTTGCCAATAGTTTCAGTATGAGTCATTAATACGAAATATTCGCTGGTAAATTACTCGTATATATATTATGATTCATTAGGAAAAATCCGATCTGTTCCAATCACATGGTTTCCTGTACCTATTCTGTAACAAATTATTCTCAAAAAAGCTTATTCTTGTATTCATTTCATGCTAATATAAATACTCATTCATAAAAATAGCATTATAACTTATTTTCTTGTAAATAATGGATAAAAAGGGAAAACACAAGGCTAAAGTGAAGTCAAACCTTTTAAAGCCTAGTCGCTAGGCGACTTCTATCTTTTTGCAAAGTGAGAGTACAAAGAAGAATAAACATAAATGAAAATTTCTCTTTGAGAGCAATATAAGTATTAGAAAAATTAAATCAATAAGAAGGAATATCTTAGAAATGGTTAGAATTGGATATTAATGTGTGTATATACATATTTACTTTCTCTACATATGTACCTACATAGTTACATAGAAAAGGTAGTGTAATACACTCAAAAGTTGGATTCTGAGATTTCACCGGAAATACATGTTTTGTGGACTCCTGAATGCAAAAATCTGATGTGTTCAATTCACCTGACTTTCTGATCTCTGTAACAAATTATTGTTGAAAATTTTCTTCCATCTACTTCATGATAATCGAGATAATTAAAATAAATTGTCCGTATTACTTGGTTCCTTGACACATACATCCACACACACACACATACACACACAAAGACCTTTACCTAAAAATGCTTTTTTTGGATCAAGGGGGTCCCAAAACATGTATTTCCAGTGAAATCTGGGTATCGAAAAAGCATTTTTAGAAACATGTCCGGGTGTGTGTCTGTCTGTGTGTATGTGTATGTGTGTCTGTGTGTCTGTGGGCAGCATAGCTCAAAAACGAAAAGACCGTTGAATACCAAACTTGGTATTTAAGTTTCGTTTCTTCCAAGGATGCGACATGAACATTTTCAAAAAAATCCCCTCACCCCCAACTACCGTTCACATGGAACATTTTTCGAAATTTTTTATTTTCTTAAAAATGACTAACGATTTTGGTTAAAATATCGTATATTAAAAACATCTAGCTAAGAAATAAAATGTATGTCTTGAATTTTCTAGGAATAGCCTCTGAAGGCTATTATTCTGGATGAATTTTACGAAATTTTGCATAACTGCTAAACTGCAAGAGATGGGCAAAAATTTACTACACAAAAAATGTAGAACACGTTAACACTTTATGTTATACATATTTTTAACATGCAGTTGTTCGTTTTTTTAATATATTCCTTGTTTTTGATTTCAGCTTTGAAAAACTTACTTGTCTAATACAGGAATTTGTCAACTCGTGTCCATAGAAACAAAAGAACTTCAGTCACATAGCAACCATCTTTTGACTATTACTTTAATATATGGTACTCCTTTATTTCGTTTCTACTTACAAGGAAGCAACTAATAAGACTATTTCTGCTATTTTTTTTCTCGATGAGCATGAAGTAAATAGAAGCATAAGCTATGTAACAATAAATTGTTACAGACTTGTAGATAAAGTCATGTGGATGGAACACATCAGATTTTTAATGTAAAACCAACAACAGCATGACATTTTTTATTTCCTTGCATATATCGATTATTTAAATGAACAATATTTTTTTGTTTTCAGTATTCCTTCTTTTCTTGCTCCTCCCCCTCCAACCCCTTCCATCCTTCTTTCTTTATTTTTTCACGCTTTCTTTCTTTTCCTTCCATCTTTCTTCGTTTCTTTGCTTTTTTCTTCTTGGAGGCACCTATCACTGGAAAAAATGAAAATATCTACTGCCGACATTCAGCTCGTTAAATTAACTCTTGGATGCAAATTTTCTTTACTGAGGTCTTGCGCTCAAAGTGCGGGCATAATTCATCAGCACCTGGGATACCAGACAGCTGATCGTTGAACAGATGGCAGACCTAAAGCAGCCGTTAGAAATTAAAACTCTGTAAATACTTATCTGCCGAATAGGGACCCTACTGAGGGAAAAAACTAATACACGTCTATTTTTGTTTCCGATATATTTTCACAATAATACATTGCAGTTCAATCTGCAATTTCAATACATCCGAGGCACTTTGTTAGTAGGAGCCTCTCACGTATTCAACTCATTTGATTTGAGACACTGTACACTTTAAGTGTTCTTAATTCATATGGTAAGGATTTTAATTTCTAGAAAGTAACGTCCACTATGGACAAATCTTTATTTAATGTGCTTATAGCTTGGCAAAGGCAAATGAAAATAAAAATAATAATAACATTGTGGCGGTAACACGCAATAAGACAAATTAAATTAGTTAGCCGGAGGCAAATTTCTATATCATTGACACACACCAATGTGCAACCATTACAAAAAAAAATCAGATGTGTTCCATTCACATGACTTTCTCTATATATCTGCAACAAATTATTGTTAAAAAGCTTATGCTTCTATTTACTTCATGCTAATCGAGAACAAAAATGTCAGAAATAGTCTTATTACTTGCTTCCTTTTAAATAGAAGCGAAATAAGGGAGTCCAATAGGTTAAAGTGGTAGTCAAAGGCTGGTTGTTATGTGACGGAAATGCTTTTGTTTGCATATACAGGAGTTGACAAATTCCTGTATGAGAAAATATAAGTTTTTGAAAGGTGAATTCAAAAACAATGAATAACTAAAAAACGACCAACTCCAGAAAAAAAGTGCATAACATAAATTGTGTGTTTTAACGTGCTCTAATTTTCTGTGTAGCAAGCTTTTGTCTATCTCTTACCGTTTAGCAGTTAAGCAAAATTCATCCAGAATAAAGAGGCCTTCAGAGGCCATTCCCAGAATATTCAAGATATACATTTTATTTGGTATGTAAATGCCAGTAATATACGGGATTTTAATCAAAATCGTTAGAGCCATTTTTTAGAAAATCATAATTTTCGAAAAAAGTTCCTTGTAAAGGGTAGTTTGGGGCGGGGAGATTTTCTTGAAAATCTTCGTGTCGCATCCTTGAAAAATACCAGACTTAAATGCCAAGTTTGGTTTTTAACGTCTTTTCGTTTTTGAGCTATGCCGCCCACATACACACAGACACACACATACACACAGACAGACAGATACACACACGGCAATGTTGTAAAAATGCTCTT
Organism: Hymenopus coronatus; assembly: GCA_030762935.1. NCBI lineage: Eukaryota > Metazoa > Arthropoda > Insecta > Mantodea > Hymenopodidae > Hymenopus > Hymenopus coronatus. Next base: position 78,381,125 of record CM060895.1, on the reverse strand, counting down.
TTCTTGATTCAGGGGGTCTCAAAACATATACTTCCGGTGAAATTTCGGTATCGAATTTTTGGGTACAATGCAGTACCTTCTCTATACACTATGTACATAGTACGTATAGAGAAATAATAAATTGTGTGTTCACAAACCTCCATTATTTGTGTAGAAAGTTTTGTCTATATCTTACTTTATGTAATAATATATAATATTAATTAATATAAGAGGACCTAAGGCACTATTCCAGAATATAACGGTACACATTAAAATGTACTTTAATCAATAACGTTATAACCATTTTTGAGAAATATAACGAATGTTTCTCCACGCAAGCAATGGTATGGTGGAGAATTTTCTTGAAACCCTCCATGTTGTATTCTTAGTAGATACTGTACTTAAATTCCAAGTTTTGCATCATTCAATATTTCGTTTTTTAGTTACGTTGTACACTGTTCACAAAAAGCCAGGTATATACTTTGATACCCGAATTATTATATCTATTACACTAATTTTTATTTTATAACGGAATAATCAAAAATAGACAAATAATTGTGATAATAATTTCACATATTAAACTCAACGAATAATGTAAAACGCACAAGCTATCATTTTGCTATAGATAATTCATAGTCAGGCATGCTAAAAGAGCACAAGTTTGAATTCGGTGCTAGGTATATAGAAGTTCATTAGTAAAGTCAAATTACCTTGAAGCCATCCACTTAGGTAGAAAGTCAGAGTAGTGAAGGTGATTAAGCTACAAGAAACGCAATAAGCAATAACTCTATGAAGCTGAAGGTTCAGCTCTTGGAAAGTCAATAAGTTTTGAAATCTAGGATGCTAAAAATCACTCGTAGACCATATCTGAAAGTTGGCAGAGGAAAACATACTTAGGAATGAGCAAACAAAGAAAATATGTCTCAGTCTCAGATGCTACTACGAAATTGGCAACGTAAAACATAGAAACTTTAGTTGGGTAGTCAGTAGTAGGCAGGGCTTAGATTAAGAAAAGACCATGCATTAGCAAACTTTTGTTACTCACTCTATCGGCTGTTACGATTCTGGTTATTCTCAGTTTGTTAGTAGTTACGGAAGTGTTACTGCGATCAGTAGCTAAGTGCTGGGCTCATCAATCGTTCAGCGATGATCCGTAAGGATTCAGCGTATAGTAGGCTAGCGAATCACGGGAGCTTTAATTTTAACTTTATTATGGAAGCAGAGCTTTTCTGCGACATAAATTCTTAATACTCTGAAAGTATGCAAATATAATAAAACGCAGTTAGAATTGCTCGTGTTTAGATTCAACAAAAGCTGACTATTCATGTTAAAATAACTCGTTCTATTCCAGCTCTTGAGAGCTTGCTCTCATATGCACGCAAACATTGGCACTCCTTCCTTACCAACTCCACTGTGCCTGCTTAGCTTTGTGCATAACGAAATAACCACAGACAATGATGTTTCATTGAGAATGATACATGAGAATGGTAAATAAACTTTCATATAGAAGGGAAATTGATTATGCGTTCAGAAGGTAACTGAATGTTTATTGTTTTCTAAACAGTTATGGTTCGTGAAAAATTATAGCATTAGACATATGCTCATCAGCACGGAAAAGATAACTTTAAGGCATGATTATGAAACTTTGAGCTATAAGACTGATAAAGCTCCAGTTAAATGAGGAGACCTTCCTATCAATACTGGTCGGCAAGTTCATGTATACGCATTTAAGAAAACCTACCTAAAATACCAACTATCGAACAAATACCTAAACTTATGTTTAAATTCAGTTCAGCATCTTTCAAAATTCCACAAGAAATGTCCCAAACAGTCTTCAACAATAATAATAGTAATATGCCAGAATTAAATATTCATTATGAGCTTTATTCAAACTGTAAGTATTCACAATCACCTCTTTCTTCAAATTTCTAGTTAGTGGTGCACAGCAGTGGCGCAGTTGTCAACACACATCCTCATAGAATTGCTACACAGCTGCCAATACTGATGCTACTTGATTGGCTGGTTGGTGCATTCCGGAAAGGTTTCCACACTGCAACCACCATGAACTTATTGTGCGTAAGATCCTAGAAATATATGATGATATGAGAATATTTCGTCAAGCGGCCGTTCCGACTGCGGGAAAGGAGCCATTGTGGTGAGTTCCTAACATAAACCCAAGCAGTTCTTCATCTCAACGCGGAAAGCGGTCTGGGTCTGACTGAACACCGATTTCCAAAGAGCAGTCACCACCACCACCATGAAAAAACGCCCCCACGCAGTCTTCACCGGCACTTTCAATCTTAAAGGAGACCGGTTGGAATGTTGGAGTTGAAATGAAGGGCCAGAACGTTCGGGGAAATGAAAGAACCTTCCCAGCATTCCCCTAGTGACCCGGGAAACATGGGTCACAGAGCTCGTCCGCGGGTATCGATCCCACGACCTACTAAATGCCAGTACCAAACGAATCGCTTGACCCACCTGTCTCGTTTGCTTGATCGATTAATATGCTTGTTGAATATTTTATGATTTACGAATGTATTTCCTTTCACGTTTCAATTGAGGCGCCTTAGATTCCCCAGAGTGCACAACTCCGTAACCTCTATTTCTATAAATTCAATGGGAAGAACAACTGTTATGGCGATTATGAGGTCGATAGCGACGACGTAATAATGTTTAAAGGGCAGAACCCCTTTTGGGAAATGAACAAGGGTTGGCCCTAAACGTTTCTGGTCATGAACCCTGAGCAGAATGCCACCAATAATCTTGCAGCTGCCTTTCTATTCGTTTGATATAGTGTCGCTATGGGGGATGTTAGGTGCCAAATGCTACTGCGAATTTGATTTGTAGCATTTCTCTTCCCCACGTTAGCCGAAAATTGTTGATTAATTTGGGATGCAAGAGGGGGAGTTTGTGTAGAGTGTGCAATTTAATGGCGTTCTTATCGGCCAGTGCCGGTTTGATCATAGGTCTGCCATTCGCCTGGGATACCTAAATCATCCACCACACACTGTGTTTACGCTAGCCATGCACCTATTTTTCTTCATATTATCTAATGTGTGAAACATTATTTGTAAGTACGCAGGGATTAATACGAAAATACGAACGTAATTTACAACACTGATGACGAGATGGGAGGATGGTATAATTTTAACTTCGTTGGAAAATAGTGCACATATAATTAGTAGAGGCAGTTTTCCATTCTAACCAAAAATATAAAAAGTTCACCGAAACTACATGATTGAGTCTATTGATTTTAAAAATATTGTGTCACATTCATACGATTTTTCCTGCCTATTTTGCACCAAAATATTTTGACTAAAGCTTATTTTTTCATCTACTACAATCTAATCAAGACAAGAATTAGTACAAATGGTCTTATTTCATATTTTCTTGAAGGTACAGGAGCAATAGGGGAATAAGTTTAACCCAAAGTGGCAGTCAAATTTTATAAAAAGCTGGTCACTATATGTTGGCTTTGAAATACTGTTCACTTTGATTAGATTATATTAGATTGTCTTTTGCAAATATGATGATCAAGCAGGTTTCGAACATACAACATTTCAAAGCATGCAAAATTACACACACTAAGCATATAACATTTAAAGTTCTCGCTTTACATTAATAATAACCAGTAAACATCATAAACCATGACGTCTGTAGCGGACCGAGATGGGGGACGCAGCGGCCGGGCGGTAGGCCAAGGTTCCCCGTGAGCTGTCGTGCCATGGAGCTAAACATCATAAACGATCAAGTGCATTAAAACTCAAGACAGGTGTTACAAATATAAACTTGTATCACTTGGACTTTATTCCCGATGCCACTTCACAGTTCTTGCACCCTTATTTACACTTATTTTATGTAAGATCTAAATTCTTAAAATATTAAATATGTACCTATATAATAATATGTCAATTTAATTTCTAAATTGTTAGTTATAAATCTTAGTAATATTATTATAAAATATAATGGATTTTATTTTCTTTATATATCTAACTTTAAAAGACTAAATATGCAGTATCTTTTAAAGTGCTAAACTTTATAATATTGAACAGTGTTTCTGGAACGCAGTTCTCCATTAAACAATAAAACGTTTTAGGAAAAAATATAGGCTATATAGTAAATTATACCTTCGAAATCTAAGTCATATTATATCATATTAAAGCCGTATATACAAAACTAGGTTTTATATTGTGTACACATGCGTCATTCTCGATCTATTGGTCTTAAGATGCTATTCCCAGAAAATTCAAGACATATATTTCGTTTCCATAAAAATATCTTAAACATAAAGTATTTTAAACACAATCATTACAGTTACTTTTGGGAAAATAAAAATTTTCGAAAAATATTGCTGTTACTGGGGTACTGAGGTGGGGGAATTTTCATGAAAAGCTTCGTGTCGCAAGTTTGGCATTTAACCGACTTTTCATTTTTGGGCTATGCTGCCCACAGACACACACACACATACACACACGCGCAGACAAAATCACACAGGTGACAGACACACGCACGAATGTTTTTCTAAAATTGCTTTTTTTGGACTCAGCTATATATTTTCGATTAAATTTTATATCGAATTTTTGGGTGCAATACAATACCTTCTCTATACATTATGTTCATAATACGTGTAGAGAAAGTAATTAAGAAATAATAAGAACGAAGAGTGAAAAAGGAAGTTAGAAGATCAGAATGCAGAATCCTTGCAAAGAAACCAAGAAATGGCGACTAAAGAAGAAAATAAGCATTTAATAAAGAACGGAGAGGCAAATAAAATGAATTAATCCTACACACGAGGATAAAAAGATAATGAAATATCGGGTTAGCCACTAAATACAGTAATAAGCCTGATATCGTTTCTTAAATAGTTTACTTACAAACTTGCACCTATTATGTTCAATTATTCATGCAGAACAATAAAGCGGCATAGCTCTGAGCTGAAGAATGAGTGCGGTTAGCGACGTAGTTCTGGAGAATGCTAGCGAAAACCAGGAGAAGAGCGTGACAAATTGTAGTGGCCGACAATTACCAACATAATGGACTTGTGGCCACATTAGCACGCAGGTAGAGCAAAGAGCGTGAAGGGAAGCGGCTTCCACAACATATGTTCCACAACCCTCCTCTTCTGGAGAAATGACTGAATTATATTGGGGCTATGACCACGTCTCATTAACAACTAAGCACGTCTTGCATGCTTATTAGAGCACATGCATATTTCATTCTTTCTCTTGATTCTCTCTTTCTCTTTTTGAGAGATATGTCAAATGTCAGTTAAAACGTTCTTGTTGATTGTATCTGGACAGAATTTCCAAACAGATTATTGATAGATGAAGGGAGAGTTTGTGTTTTAAGTCCTTGGTTTCATAGAAACTCTTAAATAGTAAGATTTTATGCAATAAGTGGATAATCTTACTGATTAAGGCTTGAGGGAATGTTTATCGTATGTGCACTGAACAATTTTCAAAATGCCATTCACAGTTCTTTATGACCGGATCCTACACAGAAGAAGTATCGCGCTGGAGTCTCCTCGCGGGATCCGAAGCTCCCTCTTGGACCAGGGAGTTATAGTATTTTTCAGAAAATGATGACCCTTCCCCAAGACTGTAACATTTGCGGTTAGGGGGTTTGCTATTGGAAAACAACCCTCGTTGTTGCGAAGTCATCTGGTGCTACATTGCCTCTCGTTCCTAGTACAGGTTCGTCTGTTTGTTTGCTAATGATTATTGCCCAGTGATGGGGGAACAGTTTCATTTGAGGGCCATCATGTTTTGGAGAAAACTATACCTCCGTGACTCTTTCCATTAGCCCAATAAATAGGTTACTAAAAAGAGCCCCCCCTCCTTGCCGGAATGTGAACATACCTACCAGAATGGACGTGCATACGCCAATTAGATGCGTCACCTCCACTGGGAAGATTACTGAAAAACGTCTGTGGGGGCAACAGCCATCTAGCAGGCCGTCTATTAGCTGTCCAGGCTTGTACCAAAGGACGTTGAGGCGTCTATCAACTCCGCCCAAACATCACCATCCAATCACGTATCCAATCTCCCATGGATTTCAGGATCTCTGCCACGCCGAGTCCAATCCAATCCGAACAGCTAGCTCCCTTTCGGGAGGGGGTTAGATATTCAGCCCTGTTACTTCTAGTAACGTCAGAAGTACCACGAGTACGTGGGACCCACAGCACTCGCACCAAAGCAGCTAAAGAGGTCGGAACCTCCCCCCTACAGTATACGCAAAAGGGATACTAAAGGGTATAGACACAGAGGTACTAAGCACTACTGGAAAGTGTAACTTACTTAGGGTAGCTTATATTGCTTCTTTACGCTGATTAAAAATACCTCGACATTCATCACTACAAAATCCTGTCGTGCTCTGATTTTAACACTTTCTGACACCTTGCCCACATCCTAGCAGCTGTTTCGGCCTCAACAACAAAACTAAAATATTAACAGTACATATTTGTTGGATGAAACATTTTATACACCATTAGTATTATAAATTGTAGGAAATATATTATAAATAATTCGCCTTCAAAACTGAAAACATCTGATGTGTACCATTCACATGACTTTCTCCATATCCCTGCAACAAATTATTCTTAAAAAGCTTATACTTCTATTTACTTTATGCTAATCAGAAAAAAAATAGCAGAAATAGTCTAATTACTCGCTTCCTTGCAAGTAGAAGCGAAATAAGGGACAACTGAAGGTTAAAGTGATAGTCAAAAGCTGGTTGCTATGTCAATGAAGTTCCTTTGTCTATATGGATAGGAGTTGACAAGTTCTTGTATGAGAAAAGTATACGTTTTTCATAGCAGAAACCAAAAATAAGGAATGTCACAAAAACGACGAACTCCACGAAAAAAATGTATATAACATACATTGTGTATTTTAACGTGCTCTACATTTTTTGTGCAGTAAGTTTTTGTCCATCTCTTACGGTTTAGCAGCTATTCAAAATTTAGTAAAATTCATGCAGAATAAACTACTCTTCAAAGGCTATTCCCAGAAAATTCAAGATATACATTTCATTTGTCAGGTAAATATGTTTAATATCCGAAATTTTAATCAAAATTGTTAGAGCCATTTTTGAGAAAATAAAAATTTTCGAAAAAAGTTCCATGTAAAGGGTAGCTGGGGGTGGGGGAATTTTTCTCAAAATCTTCGTGTCGCATCCCTGGAAGATACTAAACTTAAATATCAAGTTTGGTATTTTACCGACTTTTCGTTTTTGAGTTATCGTGTTCACAGACACACGGACACACACACACACACACATGGACCTTTTGGATATTGGGGACCCTAAAACATATATTTCCGGTGAAATCTCGGTATCGAATTTTTGGTGGAGTGCAATACCTTCTCTATACACTATGTACATAGTGCGTATGAAGAAAGTAAAATTATGTTTGTGAAAGAGACCTACCTTCAATCTGTGCACTTCATTTGTTACTAAACCAATAAGCAAGATAGTCACTTGCATGCATTCCCTTCATGGTAGAGAAGTAATGTAGCCTATTAATAACTCAGATTAGTAATTATAAATACATATCTTGACTATTTTATGTCATAGTGCTTCGCATATTTTTTGCCAAAAAGAAGAGAAGAACATATGATTTCATCTTGTCTCCACAAGCAACGGCAACTTGGGATATCGTTATCTATCAAATTGTTACTGAATATCACATTAATGTTATTGATTCGCGTCTCATAATGCATTAATAGTTATTCAGATACTGAATGCAGTAAAAATTGTTTATAATGACAGCGTTCTGTAAAATATTTTCGAATATTTGTAACCTGTGTTACCTTCGATATAATGGACCAGGCATGCGGTTATGTTTCTGGGTAACTTCCTAATATAAATATTTGGAATCTGTTTTTGACACTTGCTCCAATACCACATATATAATTTGAAAAATATATTAAATAAACCACTGAATAAAACTATAGATATGTTAAATGAATCTGGTATTTAGCAGGTATAAACTAGAACGATTGGGATAAAGTTTACATTAGTAAAACTAAAAGAAACTTAAAAACGCGTTTAAAAGAACATAAAAGAAATATCAAGTAGTCACCATTTTTGGAATTCTAACTATGAAATTAGACAAGAAATCAAATTGTTAAAAGTCATCAATACTCCATTGGAGTTAGATATCTGGGAAAAAATATTTATTAGTAATGTAGTCAATTTTGAAATATCACTAGCAGATGTCATTAAAATTAATAAGTTGAAAAGTAAAGTTATAGACTTAAAATTAGCAAACACTTCCGATTTATTCCATCAGAGGTTGCCAAGGTCGCGTCGAAAGACGGCACATGTTAATGAAGTCCAGCCACTACCACCTGATGCCGCTCTAATCAGTACGACACCTATATTAGAGGTTGAAGAAGCTCACTTGTTACCAACAGTGCAGCAAGTCAACATAGCCCAGTATGCTGATGACGTGCTGTTATTCTGTACAAACAAACACCCACGCAGAGCCTTCAACCCCATTCAGAGACACCTCCGCCTCATCCAAGAGTGGTGCGAGAGTTGGCGGTTGTCCATCAATCCGGAGAAAAGCCACGCTATTCTCTTCACCAAGCGCCGCTTTCCCGCAAACTTCCCTATATTCACGTACCTCAACCGAAGGATACAATGGAGGAACACCATAACCTACTTGGTGGTGAAGCTTGACAGGGGCGTCACTTTTGGGGAGCACATCAGGGAACTGAGGTGTCGGGGTCAAGGGGCTACGGCCTCCTTGTACCCGATGCTGAAGTCCAGGATGCCGATTCCCCTTAAGTTGCGCCTTTTGAGAGCTCTCATAGTGCCCTTGCTAATCTACGCCTGTGAGATCTGGGGCATGGCGGCAGACTCGGTGATATTTAATTCAGAATTTATTATTTTTTTTGAGATTAATATTCTTAATGAATATTGATTTTTTTTGTTGAGTCTGCTGTTGCTTCAGCGGGTACAGAAGAGATGTATCCGGGCTATCCATTCCGTGCCTCTTGGCTTTCCAACGAGACTCCTGCACGAAGCCTCTGGTCTACCATACCTGGAGGACAAGATTAGGCGTCGGGCGACCAAATTCAACGAAGGTTACCATTCCATCGGAGCGCCCTCGTTAGGTTTCTTGGGGATTACAATCCCACAAACCGCCGCTTCAGGCGATACCGGCTTCCCCGTATGGCTTGCGGGCATTCCCGGTAACGAAGGAGCACCTCCAACAGCTGATATGGCTAAGCTCCTTACATTCCTTCAAGAGTTGCTTGGATTCAAAATTAAAACCTCAAAATAAACATTTTTGAATAAACTCACACCAGCGGTGCACCATGATAGGCAAATGTCGAGGGGCAATACTTGTCTCCTCCGTCACTCTCCGAGAACAGGGACACGTCTAACACACCTCGGGCTACCCTCAGCCTGCCAACTGCTCTGGTCTGGACTTAACTGAGACGTCTGCAAACCTGCTAGAGGATGGCAGTGTAGATTGTCGAAACGTGGTCAGGCCACCATCATCAAAAATAGTGGCGCAAGAACATTGCTCATAACAGGACATGCAAGAGCGGCGCATACCTACAGCGGTTTCATAAAATTGAAGACCTCACATGCATCTGCAACAAATCTTTACAAACTATAGTGCACGTCATATACCAATATGAAGTGTTAAATAGTGAAATAGAAATGTTAATATAAAGAATAGTTAGGTCAGTCGGCCAAAGGCCAACTAAGAAAAGTGATCTTGTGAATAAATACAAAGAAAACCTTCAGGAATTTGCTAAAGCCTTAAACCTAGATACTCTACAGGCACCGCAAAGGACATAATCGCAAAAACATCACGCATGTAGCATTTTACTCGATGTAATAGAGCATGCAGGTAATAAAACGGTTAAAAAATCTGATGTGTTCCATTCACATGACTTTCACTACTTTTCTGCAGGAAATTATTCTTAAAAAGCTTATGCTTCTATTTACTTCATGCTAATCGAGAAAAAGGTAGCAGAAATAGTCTTATTACTTGCTTCCTTGTAAGTAGAAGCGAAATAAGGGAGTATCATAGGTTAAAGTGACAGTCAAAAGCTGGTTACTAAGTGACTGAAGTTCCTTTGTTCGTGTGGACAGGAGTTGACAAATTCCTTTATGAGACAAGTATAAGCTTTTCGAGTCTGAAACCACAAACAAGGAATATGTAAAAAACGATCCACGAAAAAAATGTATAACATAAATTGTATGTTTTACTGTGCTCTACATTTTTCGTGTGGTAAGTTTTTGTCCATCTCTTACGGTTTATCATTTATGCAAAATACCGTAAAATTCTACCAGAGTAAAGTAAATACTAAGTTTGGTGTTTTCGTTTTTGAGCTATGCTGCCCACATACCCACAGACATACAGACACACACGGACATTTTTCTAAAAATTTTTTTTTTGGATTCAGGTGGACCAAAAACATGTATTTCCGGTGAAACCTCTGGATCGAAATTTTGAGTGCATTACAATACCTTCACTATACACTATGTACATAGTACGTATAGAGAAAGTAAAACATGTGGAACAGTGTCAGAAGTGATGCCCAAATTTGTCCAACATGAAAGCTTCAATATGGGTATTGTTTTTAGTAGAGCACTTCCTAATCTACACTGACGATGAAGTGTTTTGTTGATATATCTTTTATTGGCGCTGAAAACTATAGTTTCGTATCACATTGGATTGAGCAACAACATCTTGGTTCGGTGTTATTTTGAAACATACTGTATATGATATATAGTACTAACTATAAACTCTGATTCAAAGACAGTATTAATTTTCAGTATCTATATCGGCTCAAGTTAACATGCAGAGTAAACAAAGACTTCGGCTTCTGTAAGTCTCGGCTGCTATCACTCTACCTTCTCCAAATGACAACCATGTTGCTGGTGTGTGCTGACAAATGACAGTCATATCGTTACTCGATATTCCGCCATCGACTTGGCATTCGGACGCAGGGCGGCGGTGACATGACCAGCAGCCGGGGGAGGGTATGTGGTAGATGCAAACCTCCCTCATAAATCATGCCTTGACCGCCACCTCCACCACCAACAGCACGGGCAAATCTATTGCGGACCCGGCGTGTGTAATCCGACGGGTTCTCATTTGGAGATTTTACAGAGACAGTTTCAACCCTCGAGTGCATGAAAACCGCAGTCCTTCCGAGCAAATATTCCTAACTAGACCTACACAGAAAATAAACGAAATTAATACCCAAAATTCTTAGAATTAGCTCCGTATTTATCTAAAATACGACTTTTGCCTAAAACAAAATAGCAGTCCCCCTTCCACAAGTTTGCATGTTAAAGCAAAACTTTAATCCTCTAAAACTTAATACAAAAAGATAAAAAGAGAGAAGAAAAGTACAATGTGCTACAGTAACATGACTTTCTCTATACATTCCACAATAACTTGTTTTTTAAAACTTACATTTGTCAATCTCCTTTATGCTAATAGAGATAAACATTTGCAGAAATGCTTTTATTACATATTTACATATATACACAATGTTAATAGGGAGTTACGCTAGTTTTAAGCAATAATATATCTTTTAAGAGTCGGTCGCTCAGTGATGGTATTGAAATTACTTCTCTTTGCTTGAACAGAAAAAATAAAAACATAATAACAATTTTCCACTTGAGAAAAGCATTAGCATTGGAAAATTTGGACAAATAAAAGAAATATCTCGATGTGTGTTTTAACGAATTCTACAATTTATCTGTCTCTTATGGTTTACCAGTTGGGCAAAAGTCATCTGAATGAAGACTTCATAGCCTATTGCCCAAAACTTCAAGATAGATGTTTCATTTGACGTGAAAACTTCTTAAACGCACGGTAATTTAATCCAAAATCGTTGGTGCTGTTTTCCAGAGTGTAGTTCGGAGTGGGGAGACTTTACACAACATTTTTGTGAAGATCCTTGGAAAATACTTAACCGGCTTTGCGTTTTTGAATTATGCTCCTCTCACACAGAAATGAACACATGGACCTTTTTCTAAAAATGATTTCTTTTGGGATTCAGAAGTACCCAAAGCACTTTTTTTCGATGAAGTCTCGAATTTGGGTGGAATGTAATACTTTCTCTATCTTTTAAATGCATTATACATGGTAAAAAAATAAACATTAAAATTAGTTAACTTTCAGGCGTTTCCGTTAGATGGCATTTAGGAAAGGACCAAACTTTTACATGGAGTATTTAAAAAACTGTTAATCCCAAAAAAAGGTCTATTTGACAAAAATGGTATGTATTAAAGCGTATAACATTTTTACTTTCTCTATATGCAGTATGTACATAATGTATAGAGGTATTGCAACTTCACCCAAAAATTCGATACCGAGATTTTACCGGAAATATATGTTTTAGGATCTCTTTTATCTAAAAAAAACATTTTCGGAAAAAGGTCCGTGTGTGTCCGTGTGTCTGAGAACAGGATAACTTAAAAACGAAAAGTCGGTAAAATAACAAACTTGGTAATTTAAGTTTAGTATCTTCCAGGGATGCCATACGAAGATTTTGAGAAAAATTCCCCCGTCCCCAACTACCCTTTACATGGAACTTTCTTCAAAAATTTTGATTTTCTGAAAAATAAAATGTATACCTATCTTGAATTTTCTGCGAATAGCCTCTAGAGTGTACTTTATTCTGGATGAATTTTACGGAATTTAGAATAACTGCTAAACCGTAAGAGATGGACAAAAACTTACTACACAAAAATGTAGAGCATGTTAAAACACACAATTTATGTTATATACATTTTTTTTTGTGCAGTTCACCGTTTTTGAGATATTCCTTGTTTTTGGTTTCTGCTTTGAAAAACTTTTCTCACACAGAGATTTGTCTACTGCTGTCCATACAAACAAAGGAACTTCAGTGACATAGCGACCAGCTTTTAACAATCACTTTAACCTATGGTACTCCCTTATTTCGGTTCTACTCACAAGGAAGCAAATAATAAGACCATTTCTGCAATTTTTTTCTGATTAGCATGAAGTAAATAGAAATATAAGTTTTTTAGGAATAATTTGTTGCAGAGATGTAGAGAAAGTCATGTGAGTGTTACACATCAGATTTTTTCTTTAGTAATATATTACATTTTACGGTTTACCAATTATACAAAAGACATTGTGAATGAAGAATACTTTGCAACTTGCTCCCAGAGAATTCAAGATATAAATTTTACTTATAATGCAAATACTTAAACATATGGTATTCTAATCAAAATCGTTAGAGCCATTTTTCAAATAACAAAAAATTTTCCCTGTAATGAGTAGTTTCGGGAGAGAGGATTTTCTTCAGTGTCTTGTATCGCATCCCTGCAAGATGCTAAACTAAAATAAAAAAATCTGATGTGTTCCATTCACATGACTTTCTCTATATCTCTGCAACAAATTATTGTTAAAAAGCTTACGCTTCTATTTACTTCATACTAATCGAGAAAAAAATTAGCACAAATGGTCTTAATACTTGCATCCTTGTAAGCAGAAGCGAAGTAAGCGAGTACTGTTGGTTAAAGTAATGGTCAAAAGTTGGTTGCTATGTGACTGAAGTTCCTTTGTTTGTATGGACCTGAATTGTTAAATCCATGTATGAGAAAAGTATGTTTTTAAAGCTGAAACCCAAAAACAAGGAGTAACTGAAAAACGATCAACTCCACGATAAAAATGTGTATAACATAAATTGTGTGCTTTAAGGTGCTCTACTTTTTTTGTGTTGTAAGTTTTTGTCCATTTCTTATAGTTTAGCAGTTATGCAAAATTCCGTAATATTCATCCAGAATAAAGTGGTCTTCACAGGCTATTCTCAAAAAATTAAATATATATATTTTATATGTCAGGTAAATATCTTCAACATAAGACATTTTAATCAAAATCGCTAGAGCCATTTTTGAGAAAATAAAAATTTTCGAAAAAAGTTCCATGTAAAGGGTAGTTTGGGGTGGGGGGATTTTTCTCAAAATCTTCGTGTCGCATCCCTGGAAGATACTAAATTTAAATACCAAGTTTGATATTTTACCGACTTTTCGTTTTTGAGTTATCGTGTTCACAGACACACGGAAACACGGACGCACACACGGACCTTTTTCTGAAAATACTTTTTTTTGGATACAGGGGACCCTTCCGGTGAAATCTCGGTATCGAATTTTTTGGTGGAGTGCAATATATTCTCTATACACTATGCACATTGTGCGTATAGAGAAAGTAAAAAACGTGTTTAACTCACTTTTCGTCTTTGATTTCTACATATACACGCATGATCACACACTCACACACACACACACACAGGCGCGCGCGCGTGCCCGCGAAATTGTGCGGTCCTTTTCCTAAAAATTCTATTTTGAATTCAGGGATGCTCAAAATATGTATTTTCAATGCAATTTCTGTATAAACTATTTAGCCCATCTCTACGTACTATATGCGAGGTAGAGAAAGTAAAAATATGATTTGCTCCATTCACAGTATTTACTCTACATCTCGTTAACAAATTATTGTTAAAATCTTATTCTCCTCTATACTTCATGCAAATCGAGAAAAACATTAGCAGAATTGGACTTTGGTTTAATTGTTTTTTCACACAAGCCGTGTGTAGGACAGGCTTTGGATAGTTAGAGTTAGGTTGAAGAATTCAACGCTATAGCCGGGACTTGAACCAAGGATCTCCCAATCTCTAACCGGTTGTTCTGCCTCTGAGGTACCATGGCAACATACCGGCATAGCATTGAATTTCTCAAATGACTTGCATGTTTCCCGGTAAACCACAAAGTGATCTCGAAGTATTTTGAGATGACAAACTCAATGGCAACTTACAATGTTGAAAGTGCTTTAAGCCCAGGATTCATAGTACAGCCAACTATTATGGCCAATGGGTATTGGTTTAATTAATTTTTCACTTGTGTGCCATGGTAGCTCAGTGGCAGAGCAACCGGCTAGAGATCGCGAGAACCTTGGTTAAATCCTGGCTCTGGCGTTGAATTTTTCAGCCTAATTCTGCCTTTCCAGAAATGGACTTATTACTTGCTTTCTTGTAAGTAGAAGGGAAACAAGAGAGTACATTAGACTAAAACGATAGTCAAATCTTCTAAAAGCTGGTTGATATGTGAATGAAATCCGTTTATCAGCTTGCCAGGATTGGCAAATTCCCATACCATGTGAAAAGTTTTAAGTATTTTGAGTCTGAAACTAATAACAAGGAATACCTCAAAATGGTTAACTCCAAAAAAAAAGAAATGTACGTATATAACATAAATTGTGTGTTTAACGACATCTACACTTTTTGTACACTACGTTTTTTTTTCCATCTTTTACAGTTTACTAGTTATGCAAAATTTGGCGAAATTCATTCGGAATGAAGAAGTCTTCAGAGGCTATTCTCAGAAAATTCAAGATCTAGATTATCATCAAAACGCGGTATTTTAATCAAAGTCGTTAGAGTCCCTTTTTGAGAAAATCAAAATTTTCGCATGTTTTTTCCATGTAAAGTGTAGTTTGGGATCAGAAGATTTTTCCCAAAATCTTCGTGTCTCGTCCTTGGAATATAAATACAAAGTTACGTATTTTACCGACTTTTCGTTTTTTAGTTACCGTGTTCACGGACTCACAGACACACCAACACACATACGGCACCTTTTGCTAAAGATTTTATTTTTTGGGTACAGCGGACCCTAAAACGTGCATTTCTGTTGAAGTTTCGGTATCGAGTTTTTATGTGAAATGCAATACTTTCTCTATTATACTATGTAAATAGTACGTCTAGAGATATATACGCCTTTCCTTCAACACTGGTTGTAACATGATAGAAGAACTTCTAAACGAAATAACAGAGCATATAACGAAAATATCTGATTTTGTGATCGAGAGAGAAAGCTTTGTGATCTACGTATAGCATAGGTGCTAAAGGTTGAACTAACTTGTCAACTTTGTTTGTGTGGTGTTTATAACGTATTTTTTAAAAGACTTCGAACTAAAGTAGAATTTTTAACACAAGCAGCACGAGTTAAAAGTCGATTTTTATCAGACTAGTGCAATAAAGTGTTTATGCCACTCCATTGTTACCAACTTTGGTTTCATGACTAGTAGATTGCAATTGTTTTTTTTTATGTTCAGTTGTTTATTAAATAGATTCGCTTTGTTTTGGATTTATAATAATTATGGAATTTTACATTATAATTAACCTCCCTTCGCGATCGCAATACCTGTTAATAATTTACATTGTCATGTTTTAATTCGTCGCAGTGATATCGACACTGTTCGCATAGCGTTAATCTATTCCTTGAGTAGGAAACCTTGTACTTGATGTGAGTAATCGATTACTGTAATGGCTGCGAGTATGAATATGGATGATGTTTAGTTCTTAGAGCCGGACGGAATTTTGGAAGGGTAACATACCTAAAAATTCGAGAAAATAGTATGAAATAGCATATCATTAACTAGTTTAAGGTACAAAATGTTGCAACAATTAACAAATACTAACCTCCAATAACGGCAGTATGAACATAACAATAATAAATAATTCCTATACAATAACGTTTTTATTTTGAGTAAAGATCTCTTTAAGTGGTTATAGTTTGTTTATTTAAATACCTTATCAGAGTAAAAAATTACTTCTACATTCTCATTATGCATGCGCAGGTCTATTGATATTATCAAGTTTGGTATTTAACCCCCTTTTCGTTTTTGGAAAATGCTTCTCCACAGACACAAACAAAGACAGACAGATACACACACACGGACCAGTTTCTAAAAATGTTTTTTTTTGGATTCAGGGGGTCCTAAAACATGTAATTCCGGTGAAATCTCCACATCGAATTTTTAGGTGGAATACAATACTTCTCTATTCCTATGTAAATTGCACAAACGGGCTAGAGAAAGTAAAAATTAGAAAAAGGCCCTGCGTGTGTGTGTGTGTGTATCCGTCCGTGTGTCTGTGAACAAAAGTCAGCAAAATGCCAAACTTGGTAATTAAACTTAAATACTAAGTTTGGCATTTTGCTGCACGAAGATTTTGAGGAAAATAGCCCGCCGCAAACTACCCTTTACATGGAAAAAATTTGAAAAGTTTTGTTTTCTCAACAATGGCTCTTACGATTTTGATTAAACTGCCATATACATATTAAATGAGTTTGCATAAGAAATAAAATGCATATATTGAATTTTCTGGGAATAGTCTCTGAGCCCGCCTGGGTAGTGTGGTGGTAGCGTGTCTGCTTCACATTCAACAGGTCGTGAGTTTGAATCTCGCTTAGGGTGAGTTACCCGGATAAGGTTTTTTTCGGGGTTTTCCTTTATCCTGAGAAGACGAATGTCGAGTAACTTTAAGCTCCATGGACCCGAGATTATTTGAGCATCATTTCACCAATTTCATTCATCGTGCGAAATGACCAACCAGGTTAAAGGACGTTAAACTACAAAAGAAAAATAAAAGGCCTCTGAAAGCTTCTTCATTCTGAAAAACTTTCGTTCTATGTACTAAATAGAGAAAGTAAAAATAAAAGATGACTTATATATCCTTAGAATACCTCATTTTAGAAAATATGAAAAATTATAAAAAAATCGTGAAAAAAAAGCCTATATACCGTTTCAAATGTACATCTAATGAATACAGACCGTTTTGATTTTTAATTTAATCGTTTAAAAGAAAATATCTTGTCTAGGCTTTATAGCTTTGTTTTAAAGCATTAACGATTACTTTCGAAGCATGCTATGTGGCAGACAGGAGGCTAAAGCTTTCATCAAGTAAAATTACAGAGATAGATCTTACACGTATTCGAGATGAGCGTAAATTTTGTTATTTCTTCCATCCAACCGGAAAGCAGCAGGTAAACGTGATCTTCTGTAGCAGATATACGTTATGTTTATCTTAGGATGTCTGTATTAGTTTACTTGAGCTGTCGTTGCATGTGATTCTAATTAGTGCTATAATTTTCAAACATACAGCCATTTCATTTACGTGATATAAAGCAGCTAACGTATGAAATAATTACAAATATTCCAAAGAAAGATCAGTAAAAACATTCTCATAGCCGGGATTAGAACTATAGATCTTTCGGTCTCCGAGAAGACATTGTAAGCCACCATCGGGGTAAGTGATCTCAAAATAATTTGAGATGTCCTTGTGATTTACTTCTTGCTAATTTAGAAAAATTAGCAAAACTGGTCTTATTACTTGCTTCCTTGCAAGTAGAAGGCAAATAACGGAGTACCATAGGTTAAAGTGACAATCAAAAGCTGGTTGCTATGTGACTGAAGTTCCTTTCTTTGTATGGACAGGAGTTGACAAATTCCGTTCGAGAAAGCATAAGTATTTCAAAGCTGAAACCAAAAAACAAGGAATATCTAAAAAACGATCAACTCCACGACATAAATGTGTATGACATAAATTGTATGTTTTAATGTGCTCCTCATTTTTTGTGTGTTAAGTTTTACGGTTTAGCAGTTATGCAAATTCCGTAAAATTCATCCAGAATAAAGTAGTCTTCAGAGGCAATTCCCCGAAAATTCAAGATATACATTTTATTTATCGTGTAAATATCTTTAATATTTGACTTTTAATCAAAATCGTTATAGCCATTTTTAATAAAATCAATTTTTTTTCAAAAATGTTCCATGTAAAGGGTATTTGGAGGTGGGGGGATATTCTTGGAAATCTTCGTGTCGCATCCTTGGAAGATGCCAAACTTAAATACCAAGTTTGGTATTTTACGGTCTTTTCGTTTTTGAGCTATGCTGTCCACAGACACACAGGCACACACACACTCACATACGGACCGTTTATGTAAAAATTCTTTTTTTTTTCCGGTGAAATTACGGTATCGAATTTTTGGGTGGAATACAATATCTTCTCTATATACTATGTACATAGTACGTGTAGAGAAAGTAAAAACTTGACCTAATTGGGGAATTTAATGTCAAGTCGGTATTTTGCCATGATAACTCAATGGTTAAGGCAACCATACATGCACCGGAAGAACCATGGTTCATACTCTGCTATGGTATTGCACTCTTTAGTGAGATTTCTCCAAAAGCTCATCTATAGGTTGTAGGATGTAGAATATTGGATAGATGTGGACAACTCACTCACTGTGATACCATGGTGGATTGGTAATGCTTACGCTGTCTGGAGGCATAAATTGGGCGAAAGAGCCATAAGAGTTCCCAGGCCGCAAGCAAAGTGGACCACAGATACATACAAAAGTGCTTAAACTTTTAGTTTGAACACACCATTAGAAGCAGATCCAAGAGGGCAACGCAACGACCCTAGCAGGCGAAACAGTACACTCAGAAAAGTTTACCATAACGCAAGCAACAGCGCCATCTGCCCGGCCCCTCAAACACTGCAGGGCCTGAATATACACCTGAAACATGAAACGGAAATGAAATGAGGTTAAGCTGAATCGTAGTAGAATACACCATCCTGGCATTCACCTTGGCACCTGGGAAACACACACACACACACACACACACACACACACACACACACACGTGTGGACGGTCACCGGGAACTGAACCTGGGAATTCTCGAATGCCAGTCTCACGCGTTACAGCGAAGAAGTCTAGATTGATGCTACTTAGCTACAACAGAGTAGAATGGGACTACTCACCCGTAGGTCCCGGTTTGATTTCCGGTTGCGGCGGGGAGTTTTTCTTTAACCAATATTATTCCCTATCCCCCACAGAGTCAGGAAGTATGTATTTGAGAGTGAATGTGTGTATTTGAGAAACAATTTAAACCCAACGTAAAGAACCTACATACAACGAGTTGTTTCTAATGCAAAGGCCCCGATATGATGCTAAAGGGGACTACATAAATGAAACATAAAAAAAAATAAAAAAAAATAAAAAAAAACAACAACAACAACAACAACAACAGAGAATGTATTGCATTCCACACAATTTGTTATTGAGGTTTCACCGGAAATACGTGTATTGACAACCTCCTACGTTTTAAAAGTTTTGTGCAGATATTTATTTCTGTGTAAAGCTTAAAAATGAAACATGGGTAGTAAAGTTCAGGTATTCCATGAGAATATTTACACGGAGAACATGTCAATAATTTTTATTTGCTCAAAAATGTCCCTAATGTCACAGAGACGAACGGAATCCGCAAATAGTTCTAGGCACAAAGATCCGACTCATTGCCGAAGCTGCCAAGATAGAGCGATGAACGAACAGTCGACCAAACAGCCTTCTGGTGACCACGGGCAGAACTCTTTCTTTTGGACAAGCATCCGCACCATGTTTCCGCTACCACCATACACAACAAAGCCTAGATGCACACGTGAAAGAAGAGAAAGAATAGGAAGGATATCGTAATAGATTATAATCCACAGTTCACCGATCGGAGAAAACTACAAAAAGCCAAGGTCATCGTGAGTGGTCGATGAGAATCAAACCTGGGACATCACGTATGTGAGCCTCACACACTACTGCAGAGATATATGCCCAAATTATAAATGATAAATCGTAAATGATAGACAATATCGTTTTACACAAATAATATTAGTCCTATTAAAGTACTTAATTCATGTAACATATCATTTTTGTCACGTAACTATTTCCGAAATATTCTTAATGTTCAATTTATTATGCACTTTTCGAGTTCTAAACTGTAATTCGTTTAATTCTCACATTAGGGCCAAGAAATGGCATTTCAAAGATATCACAGCAATCCGCAATTAAATAAGTAAAAAAACGCTTAGCCAACTAACAACCAAACAGAACAAAAACTATTGTAAGATAGTAGAAAATCTGATGTGTTCCATTCATATGACTGTCTCTACATCTCTGTTACAAATCATTGTTAAAAAGCTTATTTTTCTATCAACTTCATGCTAATCGAGATAAACATTGGAACACAGAGACAAAGGTCTTATTATTTGCTTCCTTGTAAATAGAAGGGAAATAAAGAACTACCATAGGCTAAAGCGATAGCCAAATATTTTAAAAGCAGGTTGAGAACATTCTTAAGTATTTTAAACCTGAAAGCAATAACAAGGAATATCTCAGAAATAGACAACTACAATAAAAATGTGTGTAAATTAAATGAAGTGTTTTGACCAGATCTACATATTTTGTGCAGTAAGTAATTCAAAATTGATTCAGAATAAGTAGGTCTTCAGAAGCTTTATCCAGAAAATTAAAGATATAAATTTTATTTGTCATGTAAATGTCTTTAATGCACTATGTTTTAATCAAAATCGTTGCAGGCATTTTTGAGAAAAACAGAATTTTTGAAAATTGTTCCATGTAAAGGGCAGTTGGGGGGGGGGGGAGGATTTCCCTGAACATCTTCAAGTCATCGTTGGAGATACTAAACTTAAATACTTAAGTATGATGTTTAACGAATTTTTCGTTTTTGAGTTATGCTAACCACACACACTCAAAGACCGACCTTTTTCAAAAAATGCTTTTTATTCGACTCAGGGTGACCCAAAACTTGTATTTCCGGTTATATAGAACACCTTTTCTATACATTATGCAGGTAGGTGTTACGTGTAGAGAAACATAATGCGGTTATAGCATATTTTGATTACTTAATTCTGTTTGACTGAATTGCTGACAACTAGCGAGGCAATCCCTTTTAATTAAGCAAGGGTAACGTCTCTGACCCGCTTTAGGGATATTTTGGGTTCAAAAGCCACAGAACTACCAATCTGGCTGGGAATTTTAAGTAATTTTTCTCGTTGTCAAAGTAAATATCACATTAAATATTTGATATCTAAATCCAATGTTCCATCTTCGGTGTAAAAATACAGTAATGATGAAACTAGATGCTAATAGTGACTTTGCTGCCATCTATCCACAGATATTTAACGCTGTTGAACTGAATGACACTCTAACGCCATCTAGTTGTCGAGGAGCAAAGTAGTGTGATTGTGGATTGGTGTCCTTGGAAGGAATAACTGAATTCTCTATATGACTACAGATGTTGGAGACCATGACCTTTAACTGTATGCACCATCTGACTACGGGTGTGCAAGTAACTAGTCTGTGGAACCCTATTGACATCTCCTTGGCGGAGTCGTATGGTCCTGAAAGGTCCACCATGTACCGTGAGCGAGACATATTCCGGAAAAGGTCCGTCGCGATGACAGGATGAAAGGAACCACTCCAGTATTCAACTTGCGATCCCGAAAAAAGCATATGTCGAAATGAGTGGTCGAACGTACGTTCTTCTGAATGCAAGTCGCATATCACGGCGTCGTCTCCTCGTTTGATGGTTTCCATCGATGACAAACTTTGAAGATAGAAGTCGTAATTCCGCAGTTTCACTAACCATTAAAAATCTGAAGTGTTCCATTCATATGGGTTCTCTAGCTAGTCCACAAGCTTTCCTTACAAATGATTATTCTTCTATCTACTACATCCTAGCCGAGATAAACATTAGAAGAAATGTTCTTATTAATTGCTTCCTTGTAAGTAGAAGGGAAATAAGGAAATACATTAGGCTAAAAGGACAGTGAAATCGTTTAAAAGACCCTTAGGGCTTTTGGCCATCCGGGAGTAAAACAAAAGAGATGAAACGAAAACTTCCTATTTGAGAAACATTTAAGTAATTTAAAATTAAAAGCACTAACAAGGAATATCTCAGAAACGGTTAACCGTACAAAAATATGTATGTGACTAAAATTGCGTGTTTTAATGATATCTAAATTTTTAGGCACTAGGTTTTTGTCTATCTATTACGGCTTACGAGTTATACAAAAGTCATTCAGAATGAAGAGGTCCTCAGAAGCTATTCCCAAAATTTCAAAATTTATATTTCACTTCTCGTGAAAATATTTTAAACATGAGGCATTACAATCAAAATATTTGGAGTCATTTTTGGGATATCAAAATTTTAGAAACATTTTCATTGCAAAGGGTAGTTGAGGGTATTTTCTTGAAAATCTTTGTGTGGCATCCTTGAAACATAATTATCAAATTTAGTATTTAAGCGAAATTTTGTTTCTGAGTTATTAATCATAGGCACACACAAACACACACAACTGTAACTTTGTCTAAAAATGATCTTTTAAATGCAGAGATCTCAAAATATATACTTCCTGTGAAACTTTTCTATAACATTCACTAAATCTAAACCAATTTAACGTCAATAAAATCATCTACATTCTTCCAAATCCAAAACTCATTTTGAAAACTCAAAATGTATAAATTCAAATAAAGATGAATGTAACAATTCCAAGTCCGATGGGTAGAATACAACACCATCTTCAACTACTATGCTGTTTATCGTACCTGTTAGAGAAAGTAAATAAATCCAAGAAAATTCCCGCAAAAGTTTCTAAAGAAAAGCCTTCGCTAATGCCATAAGACTTAAAGGTGGCTATATAAATGCAACAGTAAAATATCTGACATGTTCCATTCACATGACTTTCTCTACATCGCGTTACAAACTGTTGTTAAAAAGCATATTCTTCTATCTACTTTATGATAATCGTGATAAACATTAGCAGAAATTGTCTTTACGCTTCCTTGTAAGTTGAAGGAAAATAAGGTAATACACTAGACAAAAACGATAGTCAAATGTTTTAAAAGCTGGTTGCCATATGTGGGTGAAATCTGTTTCTATGCAGAACCAGGGGTTTAAACTTTTCTGTGCGAGAAAAGTTTAAGTATTTTACATCAGAAACAAATAATAAGGAATATTTCAAAAATGGTCAATTAAACGAAAAAAACGTATATGACATAAATTGTGTGTTTTAACGAGATTTACATTTAGTAAGTTTTTGTCTATCTCTTACGGTTTACCAGCAAAATACAACAAACTTCATTCGTAATAAAGAGGTCTTTAGCTGCTATTCTCAGAAAATGCAAGATATACATTTGGTTTGCCATATAAATTGGTTTAATATGTGGTATTTGAATCAAAATCGTAAGAGCCATTTTAGATAAAGAAAAATGTTCGGGATTTTGTCTACGTAAAGGGTACTTTGGGATGGAGGGATTTTTCTCAAAATCTTCGTGTTGCATCCCTGGAAGATACTTAACTTAAATACCAAGTTTGGTATTTAACGGTCTTTTCGTTTTTGAGCTATGATGTCCACACAGACGTACACTTTTCGGGGACCCCAAAACATGTATTTTCGGCGAAAGCTAGACATAGCATTTTTGGGCGGAATACAATACCTGCTCTATCCACTATGAACTTTGTGGATAAAGAAAGTAAAAATAAAAAAAATCTGATGTGTTCCATTCACATGATTTTATCTACATCTGTGCAACAAATTATTGTTTAAAAGCTTATGCTTCTATTTACTTCTTGCTAATCCAGAAAAAAATTAGCAGAAATGGTCTTATTACTTACTTGTATGTAAGTAGAAGGAAATAAGGAAGTACCATAGGTTAAAGTGATATTTAAAAGCTGGTTGCTATGTGACTGAAGTTCCTTTGTTTGTCCTGTATGAGAAAGGTATGAGTTTTTTAAAGTTGAAACAAGGAATATCTAAAAAACGATCAAATCGACTAAAATATGTATATAACATAAATCGTGTGTTTTAACGTGCTCTACATTTTTGTGAGGTAAGATTTTGTTCATCTCTTACGGTTTAGCATTTATACAAAATTCAGCTAAATTCATTCAGAGTAAACAAATCTTTAGAGGTTATTCCCAGAAAATTTAAGGCATACATTTTATTTGCCAGGTAAATATCTGTAATATATGATATTTTAATCAAAATCATTAGAGCCATTTTTGAGAAAATCGAACATTTTTCCATGTAAAGGGTAGTGGGGGAATTTTCTTGAAAATCTTCGTTGCATCCATGGAAGATACTTAAGTACCAAATTTGGAATTTCGTTTTTGAGCTATGGTGTTCACACACACAATCACAGGAATCTTTTTTCTAAAAATGAATTTTTCGGACTCAGGGGACCCCAAACCATGTTTTTCCGGTGAAATTGCGGCATCGAATTTTTGGGTGGAGTACAATACCTTCTCTATCCACTCTGTACATTGTGCAAGCGGGTTAGAGAAAGTAAAAATAAAAGATAAAGACAGGAATAGGGAAATTCCACCATTACCTGAACAGTGCAGAAGGTGGTAACATTGTGACTTGCAAGACAGTTGCGTAACGAACGCAGTGGCTTGCGGGCTGGAAGGGCTTCCAATACCTACGTGATAAGGAAGACATGTCTAGCGACCGACACGGCGGGGATTTACGTCATTGCATGGGGGATTGTGAGGGATAAGCCCCAAGTAATAAGGTGGCAGAAAGAGTCAATACGAGGATAAGGTGGCTGTTTAATGATGACGTATTGGAGCGGAAAGGTGAATATGACAGCGCAGTAAGAAGATTTCCACCGGCTTCACACAAATGAGATTTTTTATTATCTCTGTGACCTACCACATGCATTACTTGTTTCTCTGTGTACATGGTAATAGGAAAACATCCGTGACGTAAACATTCTTGGATAGCTAGAGTCAGATGAAAAATCTGATGTGCACCATTCACATGACTTTCTCAACATCTCTGCAACAAACTATTCTTAAAAAGTTTATACTTCTATTTACTTCATGCTAATCAGAAACTAAAAAAAAAAAAAAAAAAAATAGCAGAAATAGTCTTATTACTTGCTTCCTCGTAAGTAGAAGCTAAATAAGGTTAAAGTGATAGTCAACAGCTGGTTACTATGTCACTGAAGTTCCTTTGTTTGTATGGACAGGAGTTGACAGTTTCCTATATGAGAAAAGTATGTTTTTCAAATCAGAAACTAAAAACAGGGAATGTCTCAAAACGATGAACTCCACGAAAAAATGTATATAACATAAATTGTGTGTTTTAACGTGCTCTACATTTTTCATGCAGTAAGTTTTTTTCCATCTCTTACGGCTTAGCAGTTACTCAAAATTCCGTAAAATTCATCCGAATAAAGTACTCTTCAGAGGATATTCCCAGGAAAATCAAGATATACATTTTATTTGTCAGCTAAATATATTTAATATACGATATGTTAATCAAAATCGTTAGAGACATTTTTGCGAAAATCAAAATGTTCGAAAAAGAGTTCCATGTAAAGGGTAGTTTGGGGTGGGGGATTTTTCTCAAAATCTTCGTGTCGCATCCCTGGAAGATACTAAATTTAAATACCAAGTTTGGTATTTACCGACTTTTCGTTTTTGAGTTATCGTTTTCACAGACACACGGACATACGGACACGCGCACACACACACACGCGGATCTTTTTGTGAAAATGCTTTTTTTTGGATATAACGGACCCTAAAACATATATTTCCGGTGAAATCTCAGTATCGAATTTTTGGGTGGAGTGCAATATCTTTTCTATACACTATGCACATGGTGCGTGTAGAGAAAGTAAAAGTTCAATGCCATAGACAGATTTGAACCACGAATCTACCGCTTCTCTACCACTGAGCTACCATAGTAACATCCCGCCTCATATTGATGCAGGTCTAAAAATAATTTTTGAACTATATATTGTTGCGAGTCAACTGAACATTTTAATCCCTGTTGGTACAACAATAATTATAGTAGCTCCTGTGAAAGAAGCTTGTGTGTCTACATCTATTACTACTTAGTATTGAATTTCTCAACTGACTGGCATGTTTCCCGGTAAACCACAAGATGATTTTAAATTATTTTGAGATTACAATCCCATTGGCGTCTTTCAATGCCGCACTTTAAGTCCCGGGAAACATGACAGTCAGTTGAGAAATTCAATGCCATGGCAGCATGTTGCCATGGTAGCCCAGTGAGATCCCTGACTCAAATCCCGTCTATAGTCTGACTCTAACTATCCAACTCCTGTCCTACACACGGAGGAGCTGTACACATGGCAAAGAAGAAACTCCGCAGAGCCGCAGCTGCTAAGGCAGCAACCGTCACCTCTTCCCCGGCAGCCGCCGAGGAGGCAGTAACTCCGAAGCCATTGGTCGCGGCAAGCGCTGTTTCGCCGCCGACCGCCACCGCAGTCTCGCCGCAACTGCAGCCGCAGTTGCCGCCCTCACCGCTGCCACCGACGTCTCCACCCAGCTCGACGACGCCGCCACCCCGGTTCAGTGCTGTGGTACGGGGGGTCCCTAGGGACCTTTCCACCCGGCATCTGCTCACCGCCGTGCAGTCGCGGTGGTCTTCTTGCTTGAGGGCCACCCGCATATACTGCGACCGGGGGCCAACGCCGCTCGTTCGTCTGGAGTTACAGGACCAGGCTGACCTGGAAGCTGCCTTTGCATCAGGGTTGCCCTTATTAGGGCGACTTCTGGTCGTCGAGGCTAGCCGACAGGAACGCCATCGGCCCTGCCGACGCTGCTGTGCTTACGGTCACACGGCTGAAGTCTGCTCTTCGCCACCGAGATGCCACTACTGTGGTACCAACACCACCACCGCCGAGTGCACTGGGCACGATCTCCGCCGTCGCCGCCGGTTCTGTGCCAGCTTGCGTGGCACAGGACACTTCACCGGGCAAGCCCAGTGCCCTCTCTACCCCAGGAGCAGACCACTACCACCACCCGCCCGGACTACACCACCGCCGACCATTATCGACACCACACCACCTGCAGCCTCGATAGACGCAGCGACACGGGACACCATTCAGGATCTCCACGCTGAGATCTTGAACGTCGGCGCCCGTTTAGCTGCCCTTGAAGAGCTGTGCAGTGTCATCACTGAAAAGGTACAGGACCTTCAAGCTGCCACCACCGCCGCCATCGCCACACTACAGTCCACCATCGCTGAGCTGTCCAGCCGGATAGCTAGTATTCAGCCGCAGCCTCAGCAGGACCTCCAGCCGCAGCAGCTCCACTCCGCCGAACGGCCCCACTCCAGGGGCCAATCACACATCGGGGCTGTTACAAGACCCGGGCCTGAGTCTTGGATTCTTCGTTCACGGCAGCTCGACTGGAGAAGAACCAACACTAGCTCCAAATCAATCCTTCACCCTCTAATTCCTCTACTCCTCTCCCTGAATATTCCGCGGTGACAGTCTGGGCCTCGGTCAAGTCTGTCTTCCGGTCCTCATTTCACTCCTCTGACTGCACCCTGCAGTCAGTTAAATTATCACCTTGAATCCGCGGGTGCAATCATGCGGTACCGCCTCACCTTACTTCCTTCTAATACCGGTGGAGGGGTTTTTTAGTCGGTATGCCAACATGGGAGACCCCGACACTCCGGGTTTGCCCGGGTCAGTCCTTAAGGTGGATTTTTCCCCTCCACTCGAAAAAAAAAAAAAAAAAAAAAAAAAACACGACTTATGCGAAAAAAAAACCAAAAAAAACGTTAAATCGAATAAACATCCTTCCTTAAAAATTTTATCTCTGACATTCACACGACTTTCTCCATCATTTTTAAACAAAACAAAAAGCAACGTATTCTCCATATCCCTCATCCTATCCGTGGTAAGCATTAACAGAAGTACAAGAATAATAAGAAAATGCCCTTGGCTAAAGCGACTGTCAAATCTCTTAAGAGTTGATTGTTAATGGTTAGTTCCCCAGAAAAATACACATCTGTCATAAATTGTGTGCTTTAACGAGATCTACATATTTTGTATCTGTTACGGTTTACCAGTTAAGCAAAAGACATCCAAAATGAAGAGAATTCAGAAGCTATTCCCGTAAAATTTAAGTTATATATATCATCTATGACATATAGTATTTTAATCAAAACTGTTACAGTAATTTTTGAGAAAATAAAAGTTTTAAAAGTATATACCTGATAAGAGTAGTTTGGTATTTGGGGGATGTTATAGAAAACTTTCCTGTCCAATCCTGGGAGGCAGCAGCAACGTTTATTTTTATTTTACATAAATATATTTAAAAATTTCGATCGGAATACTACATGTATAAGAAAATGTCATAAAACATGTTTAATTTATGCGAAAAATCTGTGAAATTCTATTGATTCTAAATTATTTTTAATAGCTAATAAACCGCAAGAGACACAAAAATCTCTCTACAGGAAAACGTACATATGGTTAAAATTTCCAATGTATATAAAACAATTATGGTGTTAAGCTTTTCTGAGATATTCCTTTTTATTGCTCTGAATTTTGCAATACTTATATATTGCGCTGCATCTGATTACCTCCAGAAACCAGATCCGTGGTTCAATACCAGCTATGGCATCGACATTTTCAGTCTAACTCTACCTGCCCAACTCCTGTCCTACATATGGCTTGTGGGAAAAAACAAAATCAATGCTGCTATTCATTAGAAGGAAAGGATAGCTTTTCACTTTCTCTATACGCACTATGTACATAGTGTATAGAGAAGGTATTGCACTTCACCAAAAAATTCGATACCGAGATTCCACCGGAAATATATGTTTTAGGGTACCTGTATTCAAAAAAAGTATTTTCAGAAAAAGGTCCATGTGTGTGTGTCCGTGTGTCCGTGTGTCCATGTGTCCGTGTGCCTGTGAACACGATAACTCAAAAAAGAAAAGTCGGTAAAATACCAAACTTGGTATTTAAGTTTAGTATCTTCCAGGGATGCAACACGAAGATTTTGAGAGAAAAAACCCACCCCAAACTACCCTTTACGTGGAACGTTTTTCAAAAAAATTTTTTTTTGAAAAATGGTTCTAACGATTTTGATTAAAATATATATTAAAGATATTTACATGACAAACAAAATATATATTTTGAATTTTCTGGAAATAGCCTCTGAAGACTGCTTTATTCTGGGTCAATTTTGCGGAATTTTGCATAACTGCTAAACCGTAAGAGATGGACAAAAAATTACCACTCAACAAATGTAGAGCACTTTAAAACACCCAATTTATGTTATGTACATTTTTTTCGTGGCGTTGATTGTTTTTGAGATATACCTTGTTTTTGGTTTCAGCTATAAAAACATACTTTTCTCATACAGGACTTTATGAACTCATGTCCATACAAACAAAGGAACTTCAGTCGCATATCAACCAGCTTTTGACCATCACTTTAACCTATGGTACTCCCTTATTTCGCTTCTACTTGCAAGGAAGCAAGTAATAAGACTATTTCTGCTAATCTTTTCTCAATTAGCAGGAAGTAAATAGAAGCATAAGCTTTTTAACAATAGTTTATTGCAGAGTTGTAGAGAAAGTCATGTGAATGGAACACATCAGATTTTTAAATAAACATCTTAAACGTTTATTGAAAAATAATGATTTTTAAATTTTAAAATAAGAAAATTTTAAAATATACATAAAACCTTTTTATTTAAATAAAGCTTATTTAGATGCTAATGTGGGGTAAAAATTTCAGCCCTTAGTGTCAATTAGTTTCCAATATATTTTGTTTAGAGCGTTTAACTTCTTCAGAAATTTCTTTCAAACATAAAATTAAAAAAAAAGTGTAACATGAATTTCCAAACACAACTTCCCAGTTCTTCGAAATTCTCACATGAAAAAATATGAACTCTCATGCCTATTCTGCGAATAGCTAAAGTAGAGCTTTCGGATCAGAATAAGCAAAAGATCTCTGTCTAACATGTTGAGTGCAACAAAATGCTCTAAAAACTACTACGGAGGATTATATTCATCAATGTTTTTAAGCTATTTACAGTTAGCGTGACTCTGTGGAGGTTGTACCAAAATAAGCTAGAGATTCGAAATAGTCATATGCAATTAAAATATGAAAATGGAAAAAAAAACTATGAAAATCCTATTTCACTCGCCTTAAAGCTGTGTGGGGTCTTCCATGAAGAGAGCATATGAATAAGGCAAGACTAACGTAAACATTTAGTACCCCAACAATGAATGCAGCTATTCTGTTTTCCTCTAGAAGCTTGTTTGCCTGGAATGATTTATCATCTAGACCAGTAATACACTCACGAACATTAGCTGTGCTCTGGAGAAGAGCTTCTTTTTTTTTTAAGCAACAGAAAGTGTTACGATGATGATATTCTCCACGCAGAGCTTTGCGTATCTACTCTTTTTTCCATATTTCTTTTCTTCATCCTCTTCGCTTTATAGGATTTACCAAACCACTCACGTTTCTTTAAGGCAGAAGAACAGTACATTTTCTAAAACCACATTTGCTTGGCAGATCAAACTCAGGCATCTACAGCTGGGTAAAAGTATTAGTTAAAATATTTCTCTATAATAATAAATATTTGACAAAAACATCTAAATTTGTTCTTTTCACATGACTATCTCTACATATCTGCAACAAATTACATTTAAAAACCTTATGCTTCTATTTACTTCATGCTAATTGAGGAAAAATAGCAGAAATAGTCTTATTACTTACTTCCTTAAAAGTAGAAGCGAAATAAGGGTGTACCATAGGTTAAAGTGATAGTCAAAAGCTGTTTGCTATGTGTCTGAAGTTCCTTTGTTTGTATGGAGAGTATTTGACAAATTCCTATATGAGAAAAGTATAAGTTTTTTAAAGCTGAAACCAATAACAAGGAAAATCTAAAATACGATCAACTCCACGGGAAAAATGTATATGATATAAATGTGCTCTACATTTTTTGTGTGGTAAGCTTTTGTCCATCTCTTACGGTTTAGCAGTTATGTGAAATTCAATAAAAATCATCCGGAATAAAGAGGTCTTTAGAGGCTTTACCCAGAAAGTTCAAGATATATAACGTTTATTTGTCAGGTGATAATCTTTAATATACGATATTTTAATCAAAATCGTTAGAGCCAAGTTTGGTATTGAATGGTCTTTTCGTTTTTGAGCAATGCTGTCTACAGACACACAAGACACACACACACAAGGATTTGTTTCCAGAAATTTCTTTTTTGGATTCAGGGGGGACCCAAAACATGTATGTACAGTGAAATCTCGATTTAGAATTTTTGGGTGGATACAATACCTTCTCTATACACTATATACATAACAGTGCACAGAGAAAGTATAACAAACTTGGTATTTAAGTTTGGTATCTTCCAAGGATGCGACACAAAGATTTTCAAGAAAATCCCCCCACCCCTAACTACCGTTTACGTGGTACTTTTTTCAAAAATTTTTATTTTCTCAAAAACGACTCTAACGATTTTGATTAAAATATGGTATACTAAAGATAACCTGACAAATAAAATGTGTATCTTGAAATTTCTGGGAATAGTCTCTAAATACTACTTTATTTTGGATGAATTTTACGGAATTTTACATAACTGCTAAACCGTAAGAAATGGACAAAACCTTACAACACAAAAAATGTAGAGCATATTAAAACACACAATTTATGTCATATACATTACAATATATAAAACTTACATACCAAATTTGGTTTTAAACGGTCTTTTCCTTTTTGGGCTATGCTGTACACAGACACCACACACACGCACACACACAACACACACAAACATGAAAACACATATTGTCGGTTAAATCTCAGTATTGAATTTTTGGATGTATTACATGTCTTCTCTATACACTCTCTACCTCTCTTCGAGGTAAAATATGGTACATGGTTGTTACCATGTGGATTATACCGCTGTCTGTCTACCTGCCTCTGTGTGTGTGTGTGTGTGTGTGTGTGTGTGTGGACAGCATAGCTCAAAAACTAAAACTTGGTAACTAAAGCTGGTATTTAGGTTTGGTATCTTCCCAAGGGCGATAAACTCTCCCAACTGCAAACAACCTTTTACATGAACAAATTTCGAAAATTGTGATTTTCTTAAAAATGGCTGTAACGATTATGATACAAATGCTGTATATTAAAGCTATTTGCATCCCAAATAAAATGTATGTATTGAATTATCTGAGAATAGCCATTAAAGGCCTCTTTATTGTAGATGGATTTTGCCGAATTTTTTAAAGTGCTAAACTGTAAGAGATCCTAAAAACTTACTAAAAAAAAATGTAGATTTCGCAAAACACACAATTTATGTCCTTTACGTTTTTATTGTGGAGGTAACTGTTTCAGAGCTATTCCTTGTTATTTATTTCAATTGTGAAGTACTTATACTTTTCTCAGACAGGAAGTGTCCGTTTTTCTTTTTTTCCACTCCTGGCCAAGCAAAGAAGCGATTTATAATGACAATCATATAAGGATACCTTTTAAAACAGTTGACTATCAGTTTAGCCTAGAGCATCCCCTTAGTTCCCCTCTGCTTATAAGGAACTATGTAATAAGAAAATTCTGCCAATGTTTATCTCGATTAGCATTGTTCAGAAAGAAGAATATTCTTTTGTAAGAAGTTTGTAGAGCAGCTAGAGTAAATTATGTTACTGCAACATATCAGATTTTTTTCCCCTTCTTGGTGTTTGGAATGTTCTTTACTGGTTAGTGCAACGATCCACACCGAGTTGCCGGTATAATCAATTGGCCGTTTAGTCATGTTATTCTAAAGATGGACTTTCTTTCATTTGTATGTTAATAACGTTTAAGATAAATCTTTTCCTGATATTTTTAACTTACATTTAGAATGCTTCGCGGCTTCACATCTGATACCAATCGCCGTTGTAGAAGTATGCTGGGTGATGTATAAGACTGCATAACCCCTTACATGATAGCTTCCCGGAATCCCTTCTTGGAATCTTACTCCTAGAGGCAATTTATTTTGGGGCTTCTCGAGAGATCGTGTTTACCATGAATTACTTCCTGACTGAACTCACCTCGTAAACAAACTTCTAGTGCAAGTGCAACTATAGCACTTGTAATGCTGCACAGGGTGCAGAGAGAGAGCTAACGAGGAGGATCGTATATGTGCAGAGCAGAGAGATTTATTTTGAGCATCGTTTTTGTGTTTCCCGAACACCACAAGGAGACCGGAGAGTAGAACCCCCAACTTACTGCTCGCTTTTAATCGTTTCTTTCACACACGGAAGTAACAACACGGGCCAACAAAATAAAACTTTTCAAAAACTTGTAAACGTTCATAGATGATTCTTATAGTTTTGATGTCACTGATTCCAGATTTGTTCTCAATTCTTTTCTATTACCCACAGTACTTCATTAACTCCATGGCACGACAGCTCTCGGGGAACCTGGGCCTACCGCCCGGCCGCTGAGTCCCCCATCTCGGGCACTACAGATGTCATGGATGGGGTGCAGTTTTGGAGGGTGAGACGTGGTCAGCGCCTCGAGATCCCCCTGGCCGGTTAATGCGGTCCTCATGACCTGGAGCCGCTACTTCTCAATCAAGTAGCTCCTCAATTGGCCCCCCCCCCAGGGCCCTTACGAGGCTGAGTGCACTCCGGGCCAGGTCTCCCAGCGGGGGAAAAATCCCACGCCGGTACTGGGGATCAAACTCAGGTCTCGCGCTTGGTAAGCAGCTGCGCTACCACCGCGCTAAGGAGACGACCATGTAACTTCATTACAAACCAGAAAATTAGCAGAACGTATTCTAGGAATGAAAAATAAATTAGTGTTACAATATGTACAAAAACTTTTATCTAAGTGTAAACTAGAAGATATCCTTGGTGCACAGTCTTCTGCGTCCATCTACTTATATTTCCTTTCTATCTTCTTCTTAATGTTCCTGGTATAGCTTTGTCTCCTATGAGTCACTTGCTGAATGTCTCGATGAAGTGACTAGTAGTAGTCTCCCATCATACTGGCATTATTGGGCCCTGTTACCTTCTTTCCATTACTTTGATGTCTTGATGAAACCGCTCACCTTACTCCTGACTCACATTACCAAAATTGTCTGGGAAGAAATCAAGGTGACTATTCAAAAAGGGATTTTTCAGGCTCATTAAACGTCCTAAACTTTTGAAGTTATCCAGAATGTTGGCTACAATAAAAATATATTGTGGGGTCCTTTTTGTC
This sequence comes from Hymenopus coronatus, assembly GCA_030762935.1. NCBI lineage: Eukaryota > Metazoa > Arthropoda > Insecta > Mantodea > Hymenopodidae > Hymenopus > Hymenopus coronatus. Next base: position 78,346,464 of record CM060895.1, on the reverse strand, counting down.
GCCAAAAAACTTGGTAACAACCTGATTAAATGATAGCCAAGCCTATCATTTTTTCAAATGTGGTGACTACTACGCAAGCTTACTGCAACGTTTGAGTGATGAGGTGAAAAGAGAAAGACTTCATTTGGCAAAAAAAAAAAAGTCTTGTTTCATCACGACAATGCTCCGGCCCATCGTTCAGTCATTGCAATGGCAAAAATGTGTGAATTAAAGCTGGAATTGCTTGAACATCCACCTTATTCGCTATATCTAGCACCAGTGGCTACCTTCCAAATCTCAAAACATTTCTTGGATGACGAAGATTTCACAGCAACGAGGTCATTGATGCAGTAAACAGCAATTCTGGGGTCCTTGATAAATCGCACTACAGAGATGGTTTAATTAAACTAGAACACTGATATGACAAATGCATTAGCTTTTCTGGAGATCATGTTGAGAAATAAAGCAAAACTTTTTCAAATTCCGTTTACATTGAGAGGGTCGGGACTTATCAGCCGACCCTAGTACATATAGTTTTTACAAAATATTGTTATGGTTAACATGTAACAAGATCTAGAGGTGAAGCCACCAAACTAACCGTAGTGTACGACCAACAAGGAAAGTAATCGTCTAAGCTCATTATTATAAAATTTCGATTGAATGATTTCTAATGATAGTTGGACACAATTCTTTCTTCGACACTTGCCATGTGTAGGATGAAAAGGTAGAGTCAGACTGAAACATTCAATGCCATAGCCGGGGTTTGAACCATGGATCTCCTGGTCTCCATCCAGCTGCTCCAAAAACTGAGAAACCATGGAAACATCCTCCCACATTAACGAGTCAGTTGAGAAATTTAATGTCATGTCGGCATATTCTATGGTAGAGTGATTGGATGGATACCGGGGGGTCTCTCGTTCAAACCCGGACTATGGCTTTGAATGTTTCAATCTGACACTACCTTTCCAATACTCTCTGCTTATACAATGATTTAACATACCCTCCTAGCCATCTTGATATAACGGTACAAGGAAATACAGCAAAACGTTATGCTTTCTAAGCAGTATTAGCATATGTTGGCCTTGGAAGATTTCATATTGTTTTGTTTTCTCGTTTCTTAGTTACTAAATCGTTACTAAATGGAATTCTCAACGAAGTCAAAGCCTTCTTCCCAAACTCTTTTATACTTTCAGTGAGTTCGTATTCAAGTACAAGGATTTGTTAGTATTTCTTAATGCTTTCCTAACTTATGAAGGACACCGCCTGAGCTGATTGATTAGATCACTCACCTCTGACCAAGGCGGCTAAGTGTCGATCCCAGGGAACCGTGGATGAGATTTGGGTGGATCAAGCGGCGTCTGGGCCGATTTTCTCCCGGTTACCGAGTTTTCCCGGCAATCATTTCACGAATTGTGCTACCATCCCCTTTCCTTTAATTTATTTCACGTTAATTTCATATCTTCTTCGTTACTCTCAAGCCTGGCTAGGGGCCCACCCCCGTTCCAAGTTTTTCTCTATGATCGAATGATCTCCGACTCCTCGATAGACTTCTGACTCTAAGAATTTGTGTGTAAGTCCTTCACACGAGGAAGGTAAGCTAACTAAATAAGTAATTTATGAAATCAATGAGATGTTCATGACCATCTCCGTCAGAACAAATTTGGCGTTTCATTGGAGAAAAAATGCTTAAAATATGTCTAATTTGGTTGGTTTGTTTCTTTTTGTGTTTTCCATATACACACAGGGTGGAAGGTGATTAGTGCAAATAATGTGATATTTAGTATAATACATCAGTGTATCTGTTTTGTCTGCTTGTTAACTGTACTTAAATGAAGCACAAATTTCAGGGTGTGATGTTTTGAACGGTCCTTAGCTATATCTCTACTGTGTCTGCATACATGATTCCACCAATAATCGGGGACAGAAAGGACAGAGGAGGATCAACCGTGTGTTCTGTTACGTAAACAACCGAACTCTGAGACGGGGAATAATGACATCCTAAAGAAATCTTGAAATGTTCCTCATTAACATAAGTTTAGAAAATAGCGCTAAAATGCAAATACTGGACCATCATATCGTCCCCAAACGCTGATTCAGATATATTCACTAAACCTCTAACCCTGGTAAATGACATTTTATTTGAAAGCAAGAACAAGTTTCGATAATTATGGGTGGCCACAAAAGACAAAATAAAGTAAAGATTAAAATAAAATTATTGAATGAAATTACAATAGTTCATAAAACCAAATTAATATGAATTGATTAATAATACTAATTAAAAGTAGAAGCGTAGTAATTCTTATGCGAAGAAATTTAAAAAAAAATAGGAATCCAGGTAGTGCCGATATCGCTATATCTAGAATCTTCAATAAAATAATAAATACTAATACATACACATATAACGACTAACAAATTTTCTCTTTATAATACTAAAATATACCTTCATGTATGATATAGATTCTCTCTGTGCCAGAGTTGTGCTTTGGTCTGTCAGACTTTTGGGGCGATGACTGTACGTCATCCGTTAAATTGCTGCCAAGATGGCGTCGAGTTAATCCTAGACTACCGCGCACTGACCATTCGCATCGAGTGGCCTAGCAATATCGTGACAAGTCGCCTTACCCCTGGAACTTCTGCACCACGCTATTCACATGTAAAGTGGCTTCCAGCGATGTTCTTCCTTCCGTTTCATACAATTCCTCTTCTCTCCCTCTCTTTACATTATGCATTCCTTCTCTTCGCGCCGACCCCACACCTTCTTATATCGGTTTTTCCGCAGGAGATCCCGTTTGTAGATACGCAATTATAGCTAATCCGGTCTTTTCTCCCTTGCGCTGCATCCCATAATTATTGCAGGAAGTTGGGCCTTCGTCTAAGTGTTGGAATTTTTAAGGAAATCTTTTTATCCACCTTTATCCCGTTTATTTGTAATCTGATTGGGGCAGCTCTCTGAAAACGACTCCAGAATTTTATTCAATAATCCTCTTACGGAAACGAAGATTCTAACTATCTGTATTGCTGAAACACTCACAGAATTAAAGCCGCGCCTCTGGACATAAAACAGTCACAGAACGGTTGTAGCTATTCCAAAATTCAAAGTGCTCGTATTTTTGGGAAACGCTATTAACGCAGGCGCAGACAATTTATTGACTATTACCTGCGCTTCCTTATTCTTGTACTGCATAATGCAGTAGTGTTCATTTCAGTGGTATTCTTAGCCAAATGTGCTTTTGCATAGGTTACTACTGACCTCAACTGGCAATGAAATAAAAAAAAATTGAGGAAGTTTAAGAAAGGCAGTTTTGATATTGTAGAAATAAGAAATACATTTTAGTTATTGTCTAGAAAATGTAATAATATAAATGTAATTTCAGGATCCTAGTGGTATTTATAAACGAACGCCCTTGTTTATATAAAAATTCTCTATACTTAAAATAAGAAAAGAATAGGAGATAAACAAGCAAGAGAAGAGAGGAGAGAAGACATGGGAGAGAAGACAAGAAAAGATTAGAGTAGACCAAAAGGGGAAAGGATGGTAAAGAAGTAGAGAATCAGGGTGGAAAAGGAGAGTAAAGAAGGGAGGAGATAGTGTAAGGGAAAAATGTAGGCAAATGAGACTTTAAGATAAAATAAGCAAGATGAGATGATTAGAGGTCAAAAAGACAAGGTTAAGTGAGGGCTGCAGGGGTGAGGAGAAAAAGAGACACAACCCAAAACAAATAAAAAGAAGAGGCGAAAAGATAATGGGAAAGAAGGGAAAAGGATAATTAATGAGGAAATAGGTTAGAATATACAAGAACAAAAGAAGAAGAGGGGAAAGAAGAAAGGAAGAAAAAATGAGGAGTCTGAAAGATGCAAATAGGCAGATAAAATGTGAGAGAATAATTAGAGATATTAGAATAACAACATTATAATCAATTTATGTTTAATAAGTCTATATGTTACTGAAATAGATAGAAAACAACTATTTAAAACACTAAATGAATAAATGATATTAAGTTCCTGAAGACGGTCTATAAAGGCTTATTAGTAATTGCAGATATAACAAATTGACGATTCTCAGGAGATAGGATAGAAACAAAGAAATAGAAGATACCAATGAAGAAGTAAAACCCAATAGCAATGCAGTAAGGCTTATATCTAAAACTAACGCTCATGATTGAAAATCCTTATTTTTTCATTAACATGTATTCGGTCTGTAATTTATTAGCCTAAGGCTTATAAAACACTATTTTACAAAACCTACCCTGTCATTTAAATTAGTTAAGACTTACCTCTCAAAAAGCCAGTCTTCTAACTGTCGGAGTGGTCCTCGAAGGGAACTATTGCATCTGAGAAACATCCCTGAAATACAAGAATTATAATATCATGTATTTATGAAATCGTTAAACACAAAATAAAATAAATATAGATTGATTAATTCATCCGAATGACAATAAAGTTGTGTTGTAAAGCAGATTGATGTTATAAATATTTCAAGTCAGCAGTCTTACGGATTATAGCTTTTTTTTTTTTTTTTACTTTCTTTAGTCGTATATACAAGGTACGTAATTGATAGAGATTTTATATTGAACTAAAAAATTCGATAGCCATATTTCACTGGAACTATCAGTGTGTGTGCGTTTATGTTTGTTTATATCTGTGGACATAACTAAAAAACGAAAATACCAAACTTAAACACTAAACTTGGTATATAACTTTAGAATATTTTCAAGATGCGAGACAATGACTTTTAAGAAAATCCCCCCACCCTAACTATCATTTACATGGAAAAATTTTCAAAAATTTTTATTTTCTCAAAAATGACTAATGATTTTAATTAAAATGCTGTATAATAAATGTATATCTTGAATTATCTGGGAATAATCTCTGAAGTCCATTTTATCTTGAATGACTTGCATGGTAAAGCGTAAGAGATATACAAACGCTTTCTACATAAAAAATACAGATCTCGTCAAAACATAAAATTTACCTTCTTTACAACTTTGTTGTGAAGGTAACCGTTTCCGAGAAATTTCTTTTTATTGGTTTCAATTTTAAAAAAAAAATCTGATGTGCTACACTCACATGCCCTTCTCTACATTTCTGCTACAAATTATTGTTAAAAAGCGTATGCTTCTATTTACTTCATACTAATCGAGAAAAAACTAGCAGAAATAGTCTTATTACTTGCTTCCTTGTAAGTAGAAGCTAAATAAGGGAGTACCATAGGTTAAATTGATAGTCAAAAGCTGGTTGATATGTGACTGAAGTTCTTTTTTTCGTATGGACACGAGTTGACAAATTTCTGTATGAGAAAATTATGTTTTACCAATCTAAAACCAAAAAACGAGGAATATCTAAAAACAATCAACTCCACGAAAAATTGTATATAGCATAAATTGTGTGTCTTAAAGTGCTCTACATTTTTTGATTGATAAGTTTTTGACCATCTCTTACGGCTTAACAGTTATGCAAAATTCCGTAAAATTCATCCAGATTAAAGTAGTCTTCAGAGGCGATTCCCATAAAATTCAAGATATACATTTTATTTGCCAGGTAAATATCTTCAAAATACGATATTTTAAACAAAATCGTTAGAGCCATTTTTAAGAAAATAAAAAATGTTGATAAAAATCCACGTAAAGGGTAGTTGATTGTGGGGGGATTTTCTTGAAAATCTTTGTGTCGCATTCTTTGAAGATACCAATCTTAAATACCAAGTTTAGTTTTTATCGGACCTTTCGTTTTTTAAGCTATGCTGCCTACAGACACACACACATACACAGACACACACAGACAGTGAGACACACACACAGACATTTTTCTAAAAATGCTTTATTTTTTATTCAGGGAGTCTCAAAACATGTATTTTTGTAGTGAAATCTCAGTATAGAATTTTTGGGTGCATTACAATACCTTCTCTACACACTAGGTACATAGTATGTGTAGAGAAAGTAGTACTTATATTTTTCTCAAAGAAGAAGCCGTTCGTGTTTCTTTTGTTATACTCCGAGCCATACAAAGAAGCAAATTTCAATGATAAGCACACGATGTTAAAATATTTGACTATCACTTTGATATTGTGTATTCCCTTATTTTCGCCTGTCCAATTTATAGCTTCAGTTATTTGGTAGGCAAGTGGACAAAGTGGGAAAATGCAATATTTTCTTAAGTTGATAGTTAATAAAATATCTATTATATAATATTTTTAAATTCTTCACAAGTTTGATGATATTTTGGAGCTACGTATCGTAAGTATAGCTAAATTTGGCTAACATTTTCAAAAAATCATTAAAAAAAAACATTCAACTATTAGCTTCATTTATGTAATACGGTTTTTTCTCTCTCCTTTAACCTTCAAAACTTGACTGTTTAAATGCCCAAAAGCATTTAAATGTGTTTTACTTGATTTTGCTTCACCTACCTTTGTTGCATTTTTATAACCAGTCTCGTTTAAATGTTCAGCAGAACTTCAGAGGGAATAAAGATAAAAACATGGCATGTTGGTTTTGCTACATATTATATGAACGAATGAATAAGCGTATTTAAATGCCAGTATACATACACTGATCTACATCAATGGCACGTATCCACAGAGCATATGTGCTTTTGTGATACACACAATAAAAGCAAGATTTAAAAAAAGAAAGACAAAAACAGTGAACACGAGCAATAAAAGGACAATAATATTTAAATATATCTTCTTAAATTTACAACATAAAATAAACGTAAACTGTATTCCGATGCAGTAGTGTGCCCTATTATAGAAAACACTTAATCAGTATATGATATAATTAATTTATTCATCCAGGATAAATTATTAAAGCAATTATATTTAAAACCTTTTTTAAACACACAGAAGTATGAAAAAATCTATATATCTATGTTGTGCATTAGTATTAAAGATTGAATTAGTGAGTATTTTTATTTTTTTAAAATTGACTTCTTTTGTTTCATTTATATAGCCTCCTTTAACATCTGTCATATCGAGGCCTTGAATTAGAAACAACTCGTTGTCTGTAGGTTTACGTTAGGTTTAACCCATTTTATTTCCACAAAAACGCACACATTCTCTCTCATATACATACTTCCAGACTCTGTGGGGGATAGGGAATAATTCTGGTTAAAGAAAAATTCATACCCCAGTGGGGAACCGAACCCGGGACTCACGGATGAGAAGTCAGCTCGCTGACCACTCGACGACGGAGGCAGTCAATTACGATTTCTCATCGTGTGGAGCAATTGAGTAGTTAGAATGACAAAAATGAAAATTTGTACCATAAATGACCCAAACTCACAGTTTTCCCCCCTTTTTAGGTTCCCACAGTCACCAAGGTATTTGTCGTATTCGATACATCCACTTAAAACAATAGTAAAACTGAAAATAGATGGTAACAGTGAATGAAACATCTAGAAGAATGGCACCCTAATGCCATCTGTCAGAAGCGTGCAGAAGCAAAGATAGAGTACTGAGGTCTGTATGATCATGTTGCGAAGCTGCCCCGTCATAGAAGCATAGATACATTTGCCTAGCTTAAGGTAGAAACATGATGAAACAGGTATTAGTTTTGGTACATGGATGAGACCTAGAAAAGGGATAACTATCATCGCGGATTGCGCCCCAGTGACTGGGACAGAGAAACGTGCGTATGCCATTGTGATCTGTTGTGGCTTACGTGACCCCTAGGAGGAAAGGATGAGTGGAAATACCTAAAGGATGACCAGGTCAGGATGAGATGGGCGCAAGAAAGTACGGGATCCCTAAGGCTTCCAGATCATATACATCCAAGGCTGATTCACAAGCCCCACGCCGTGGTCCCGAAAACTCCCAAAGGTGGTTTCTGACTAAGGAACGAAAGCAGGAAGAAAAATTTACAAAAGCAAGCTATCACCCAGCCACAGCCCGCCAAACACTGGCGAAAGAGATGACAACGAAGTCATGGAAACAAATATGAGGAACAGAAAATTCGTGGTAGAAGGTGAACTACCCCAGCATTCCATGGAACAAAGTGAGCGTTCGCCAGGTATCGAACCCGGTATCTTTCAAATGCGGACTACAGGCGTTGCCACCTAGGCCATCCCGCTCATTGACATGAAACCTAGAGGCCAGCTGTGCTCCACACACAGATCCACGTAAGATTTCCCAACATCCGTCTCGAATGATCATGTAGTTAAAGCCACATAAGAGAGACAAGAAACTTACAATAATACCCTTACAAATAGAACATAATCCATCGTGACCGGCAAGATTTAGAAATTTCAACAATGCGTATTGTTAAACATATGCATATATAATCAACATCGCTAGAAGTATTTTTGATAATATTATAGATAATGCAACATTCCATGTAAAAAAATAGTTTGGATAAATACTTTCTTGAAAATATTCGCTTAACTAATTCCAGCATAATAGGTATAAACGACAAAGCTGTAAATTTTTATTTTTATTATAAAAGCAGTGTATGGACATCATTTAATTATTTTGGCCGATTATTTTTCACGATCCGACATTTTTAAAAGCCTAGCAACATCTTTAAGTTATAATACACTATGTTTTAATGCTACTTCTCCTTTCTGTATGGAAATTTTTCTGATTTACATTGTTGAACATGAAATATATTCTTTTCTTTCAGCTTTGCTCCTATTTTTATGAAAATGTATACAGATAATTTCAAGTGTGCTGAATTTCCTGATTTCTTTAGCTCAAAAAATAATTTATCCTGAAAAAAAAATTGAATACCAGCAACAGCACACAAATAAAAACTTAAATAATTTACATTCATTTTAATTGCATTCAAATATCATAAAATGTCACTATCATGGTTTACTGACAAATATGAATATGCGGGACAGTTTTTGAAAATTTTCTCACTTTTATTATCTGCGAAAATTTTCGAGTCAGAACTTCCACTTTTGCACAGATATTTCTATGCTCTCTCGTATTAAGTATGGAATTCTCAAGTAAATAGATTTAAATTACATTCAGTCCCTTAATTTGTTTGGTAGAATTTTGTTTTAAATAATTATTTCTGAAGTTGCTGTGGACAAAAATCGAATACGTCTAGCCTTAAAGTAATACGTAAAGTAATAGGGAAGAAGTATGTTTGAGATCCTGTAACACAAAACTGCATATTAGAATATTGATAATTCAATACTTTTTGAGTGCAAATCAAATGTTAGCTTAACTACAACTTGGTCTTCAATATATTTTTTAGATAAAAATTAATTAATATTATTACGCTAAAGGAAGTTATTAATACAATTATACATATAAAAGTTAGGACTTTTCGCGTCTTAATAACGAGGTCGATGTGAATGCAGTACAGATCTATAATCATTTTAACAATCTTGCGTTTAAAACAGTGCACTATTAAGAAACTTTAGACAAATGAAAACGTATTGAATGCTGTAGTAACTTTTCGTAAACAGTTGAATCACTTTATGAGCAGTACATAGACTATAATTGTAAGAGCAGATATTCGCATTCGGAGGTTAGGAGGCCAACTCTTTATCTAGAAGCCAAATTAAGGAAAGCTAGAGTATTTAAGATAACTTGTTGAAATGTATGCTAGTTATTACACACAATAACAGTAATGGTTTTGACATATTTCAAAATTCTCATTTGAAAGCCTATTTATAATTTATAGAAAGAATACAAGTTTTAATGGGCAAAGAAATTCGTACGATGATAATGTACATTTTTCTGTGTTGTAATAACATTGTTTAATAAATGTCAATTTAGTTGTTTTTTCACACAAGCCATGTGTAGGAAAAGAGTTGGATAGGTAAAGTTATACTGAAAAATTCAATGTCCTAGCTGATATTTGAACCAGGGGTCTCCCGGTCTATAACCGGTTGTTCTACCACTGAGCTAATTAGGCAAAATGCCGGCAGGAATTCATTTTCTCAAATGATTCGCATTTTTCTCAGTAAAACACACGGTGATATCAAACTATGACATACCCAAATAGAGACTATCAATGTGGTAAGTACTTTAAGTCTCGGGCTTGATAGTTTCGACAACTATTAGGTCAATTAGAGTCTGAGACGGATTATCGCCCAGGTGAATAAGCGCATAACAAATATTTGGAATTGATTAAATTGTTTAGGTTAATTAGTAAGTAAGATATAATGTATTTATTATATATTGGATGTTCAGAGAGATTGTTCCTGGACAGCGTTTCTAACTTCAACCCCAGAGTTCTCAAGAGTTCTCAGTTGTTTACGCTATTCCTTTGTATATTGCAAGAGGGGAAAGACGCTATTGTGTGGTCACGTCTCCGCAAGAGAAAGAAGGTGACACATAAACCGGGGAACCACAAGGAAATTTAGGCCAAGACGAGAAAGACGCATTGACCAATTACAATTAATCACGCCACGGCAGAAGCGCATCCCAAGCTACTTTCGGCGCCAAAAATTGGCCAATAAGATTACGAGTTGAGAGTTTTGCTTGTGGGTAGAATTTGTTATAAATATAGAGTATTCGCCGCAATTTTTACGCAGTTAAATTAACTCCAAGGGGAAATCTGCGACATACAAATCCAGAGTAGGCGCGAATTAGCAGAGTTATTATAGTGAAGAGGCAGTTGGAATGTAACTACACGTAAACTCTGTGATGCCCGAAACACGAATCCTCGTAAATATAGTAAAGTTATTACAGTGATCCACGCCTAAGGAAGCCACGGCGCAAATGTAAAGAGTCTACAATTATTCTGCAGTAACCGTTGCACTCGTCGCCGCGCAAAGTTTAGTTACCTTTATGCGCGTTACGCTCTTGTTCGAGGAAAATTATCGAAACTCACTCGCGCCAGGAACATTCTTGGGAACGCTTGTAAAGAGAAATAAGCTTTGACTGAACGAAAAGTGCCGACGTTATTTTAAGTTAATTTCCGTACCACACCCTGGAGATCACGGTAGCTAAATACCAAAGATAGATATAAATAGATCTCAATTGCTTGTCGCTGAGCCCAGCAATAGCCGTGGAGCATCGAGAATCGACTTTAGCAGCTGCAACGCCGGAGAGAGGACCAGACGTCGCTGCGCAGCCGAGCCCCACCAGGTACGTCCACCAGTTCCCGCTTCAAGTCACTTAAACGAATTCTTAAGCGTATACCTGATGTGCCAGTAGATACAGCAGAACATACGTATTAAGGCAGTTTTTTTTTTTTTTGCGGATGTGCAATTTTGGGGTGGGAAACAACAGGCACGTATATAAAATCAGTTAGCAATTTGGAAAATAGTTCTTCGAGTTTCACAAGGTACCTCGTAATTCTGGAGTCTGTAGGAGGTGGGATCTGATGAAGACACTGCACTGCAAAATAAGAGATGTGAAGTTGAGCGTTGAGTGGTTGAGACTGAAGGAGGCAAGTAGTTCGACTCCACGTTCCATATATTATAAATTCAACGGGAAAGTTATCTACCAATTCATGGGCTGTTGAGCTCTAAAGAGATTTGAGAAGAATAGGTATGGAATCAGTATGGCAAAGAGGCAAATAAATAACAAAAACGTATGGAAACGTGTTAAAATGAGATTAACAGACATCATCCGACAGGAAATTGATTTGAGTTCTAAAGTTGAGCCTCCTCTGGCGCTAGCAAACTACATAATATTGAATTGGGGTAAAGACAAATATACTTCACTTAGGGAGCAGGAAAGATCAGGAATGGTATGCTTTAGGCTGGGAGGTTAGACAGCTCAGAACATGACAGGCAATTCTGGAGGAAGAATTTGCTCATTCTATGATTTGGATGAAGGCTGGCTACATATTTTGGCGGAATGAGCACAATGGGAGAACCAGCGAACAATTAAACTAAAAGGAAAATGTGTAAGTTCTACTAGAAGGAGATTGGCATGTTGGGATCTACTGGTTAACCAGAAGAACTTGCAAAATGTGGGCAATTTCCTGGCTAGAGTGCCAAGGCAATTTAAGTGTTTTTAATTAGTAAGAATCAAATTATCTCTATTTCTCCTTCTTTTTCTTTAGTTTTCTCTTTTGTTTGGTTTGTCACCTTTAACTTGTATCTGAAATATGCATGCGACTCATCTGATAACTGTTTGTGTAATAACTTTAATCATTTTCCATCCATAAAGATACCTATATCTGTCTACATTTTTGTTAGATTAACCGTTTACGAGATATTCCTTCTTATTGGTTTCAATTTTAAACTACTCAAACTTTTCTCATACGGAAATCATCTTTCGTTTCATCTTAATTTTGTTTTACTCTTGGATATGCAAGAAAATCAAACTTCATTTGTTCACATAGCAACCAGTTTTTAAAGGAATAGACTCTCGCTTTAGCCTAGTGTATTCCATCATTTCCCTTCTATTTGCAAGGATTTCGTATTCACAGTCGGCTTACCCTCTTAGTATTTAGAACTGACACTCCCTAGGACTTACAAGTGGATGCCTAGGGGCCAGTAGCCTGTTGAGGAGCCAACGGCACGAAACCATAGAATGAAGAACGTAGAACGAGTGGTCGGGACCCTGAGGAAGTGGATGATATGAAATGCAAGCACAATTAATGATAGGCAAGGTGATGGTGGAGTAGCTGGTGGAATAATCGGCGAGGGAAACCGGGTGGAGCCGGAAAAAACCCACTCAGACACTACATTGTCCACCACAAATCCCACAGCCTAGATGGGAGGCAAGCAGTCTAACCACTTGGCCATGGTGCCACCATTTACAAGGAAGAAAACAATAATACAACTTCTGCAAATGTTTTTCCTCATTAGTATGATGTAGAAAATAGAATCTGTTGCAAGAATTGTTTATTTGTAGAACTGGTCTTGTGAATGGAACACATCGTCTTTTTTTCTATGTTTTTTATGTAAGGAGTCTTAAAGTATGTCCGGGAAGGTCCTAATTTCCAACTACGTCACATGTACACACGTTTTGGGGGTACATGACTTCAATGGAATGATCTGCATGGACAGCACCTATCACGATCAACAACTTGCACGTTGTATAATGAAACCTACTGAACTGCAAAAGCAGAACTCTGTCGCTAATTTCACAAACTAAAAATTGGCGAAACCACAGCTACACTATAACCTATTTTTACTTTCTCTACACTTTTTATCAAATTTGTACCGAGATTTCACCGAAAATAGACGTTTTAGGGTCTCTATATATAAAAGTTATTTTCAGAAAAAAGCCTGTGTCCGTGTGTCTATGAACACGATAACTCAAAACGAAAATTCAGTAAAATAGCTAACTTGGTATTTAAGTTTAGTATCTTCCAGGGATGCAACACGAAGATTTTTAGATAAATCTCCTACGTTTTACATGAACAAAATTCCGAAAATGTTTGTTTTTTCAAAAATGGCTCTAACGATTTTAAATAAAATACCGTATATTAAATATATTTATATGGCAAATAAAATGTAGATCTTAAATGTACTGGGAATAGCCTCTAAAGACCTCTTTATTCTGAATGAATTTTGCGTAACTAGTAAACCATAAGAGATAGACAAAAACTTACTACAAAAATGTAGATCAAGGTTGAAACACACAATTTTTGCCATATAAGATTTTATCGCTGAATTTGCTATTTCTGAGATATTAATTTTTATTTGTTTCAGATTTAAAAAAAAAAAAAAAACTTTAAATTTTTTTTCACACGGAAAGTTGTAAGCTTGTGGCGCATAGAAATGAATTTCATGCACATGGCAACCAGGTTTAAACATTTGACTTCATTTAGCCTAGCGTATTGACTTATTTTCCTCTTACTTACAAGCAAGCAAGTAATTAACACAATTTCTGTTAAAGTTTTCGATTAGCACGAAGTATATAGAAGAATAAGCTTTTTAACAATAATTTGTAGTTGAGATGTGAGAAAGTCCTGTGAATGGATGAACCAGATTTTTTTTATGAGTATTTCCAGTGAAATCCCCCGCTTTCACATTCTTCAATAGCGGCAGGAGCTTGGAAACCTTCAGATACAGCTGTTGACTTCCTAATTTAACCAGGTGTCAATGAAGGTATCTGCTGCCTGAAGTAACGTTCCTTTTAATTAAATTTCATATTTGCCTTGGTTTAACACAGGACAACACAAAGGAAAACCAGAATTCGCTTCTAGCGCCCCAGTAAAGCCATCACATCACAAACGATGGTCCTTATCAGGACCAGGGATAACCAAAGATCATTTAAAACTATCACTGTAGCATTTAGGTATCTAAACAGGTGGGGGGTTAATCTGAAACACTGGCCTTTCCCCGTAGGAAAGGTTAACTTTCACGACCTTATTCTGTACCATTTTCATTACAAAGCGTTCGCTAAAACCCTAAGCTGATGGAAGTTAAAGCGTTTCGAAAGGTTTGTTAGCCAAATCCAACCCACTGTGTGTTCACACAGGTTTAGTTAACAGATGGGTGTGGGGGGGGGCTGTTTTGTAGCCATGTTTGGTTTTGCATAATCAGCACTAAATGTAAATGGCTGCCGGGGCTATATATTTATCTTTCTACCTGCGTTAAATTAGACTCAGATCGGCTTAAAACGGATGCTACGTTAAATGATGCCAGGCAATGGTTATCTGGGGCAGAATTTCTAGGCTACCGGCATAGCTTGTTAATATGGCGATAACACCTTCACGTGAAGTTAAAAAGAGGTGTGTGAAATATAGCCCCAATGGTTGCATCACTGAGACAGCTTCATGGCAATTTGCGGAGGTAAACGCAATTTGTCTTGCCTGACAGTCCACACTTTAAACCACCACCGAGCCGGTTCAAATGTCAGATGTGCTTAGCGCTTTCATCCCATGTTGAACATACCTATCATTACGTCTTCTATCATATTTTAGAACTTCTGCGATGTAATATGGTCGAATTCCAATAGTTCGCAGTCCTCCGTTGTCTAAGGGTAACATGCCAGCCTCGGGCTGTCAATTCGCGGGTTCAAACCTAACGGAAGCAAATGGCTTTTTTTTTGTGCTAAATTTCATGTAAATGTCATAGATTTACGACACGTAAAATATCCTCCGTACTGAGATAGAGCAAAACAGAATTGGACGCTGAGAATTTGGCGGTTAAAGAGCGACCTTAAACAAATTTGGTTTCTCAATAACTCGTGGTAACTAATGCGCAAACTTCCATGAATTATCCACGTAACACTCACCTTACATTTACAACGGCGTCTCAATAAATAGCCGTGTTAGGAATGAAAACATAATTTTCATTTTCTGTACTTTGTACTTTGTACATTGTACAGAGAAGATATTGCATCTCAACTAAAATTTTGATACAGAAATTTCACTGGGTTCCCTTTTTAAAAAAAAGGAGATTTTTATAAAAATATCCATGTGCGTATGTTTGTGTGTGTGAGTGTGTGTGATCAACAGGGATAGCATCTTGGGGACGAATAGCGGGACAGAATCGACGTTAGCGCAGCATGGTATTTAGTTGTGCTGCTTTGACAATGCAGTGTGTGCGTTAGTGGTAGTAATAGAAGGAAAATGGGGCAGTGGTTATGTGGGCGGTAAATATAAATGCAACTCATTTACTGGAACTAAGAATTTTAATATTTGCATACGTTCAATTGCTGCTGTGCAACAAGTCATCAGCATCATTATCCGCTTCATTTTCTCTCAAGATACACAGTTTATAGTACACAACATACATTTGTAAAGTCTCAAATGAGAATCGTCTCCGATTGGCAGGCTTTATATTGTGACACATTTCGCTGCACACCACAAGATATGTTTGGAGCAAAACGGATATAGGATACATCATCGACTATGAAGGACATTAGGGACTATTAGTGGCATTAGATTGCTGATGGGCTATTGCTCCATCAGTAATTATTTCTGTAGTAACACCTCGTAGCACATTTTGTATTTCATGTATTATTGGAAATTTGACATTTTTTTTGCAAACACTCTTCACTTTCTTTTTCACACGGTCTAAAACGGGTCTCTGATAAATTGCTTACATAAGTTCATCGACAGCCTTCAGGGTTCGAGACATTTCAATATTTCCAAATATATGTATTACTGTCGTAGATATTATTGCAAATTTCTTCTGTGTGAATTGCAAATCTTCATTCAATCTATTTGAAGCAAAATATTTTACAATCTTGATTGAAGAACATGCACTATCATCAAAGACGTTAATTATCTGTTAAAATAGTATTATAATATACAGTATAGTATACTGCTGAGTCGAACCACGTTCCCCAACGCGTTACTACAGGTTGTTTACATACGCGTCAAGTCGCCAATGCAGGTCTATTTTTATTCGGTAGGTACGCAACTGGAATGCGCATGTCTCCCGCTATCGGTCCCCAAGACTTCATATTTAAGCTCGTGGTGTAGTGGTTACCATGCACAGTAGGGTTACCTCTAAAATCCAGGTTCAAAACTGGCGGAGGATAATGTACTTTTTTCGCACGCAAAAATCCTTAGCATGGCTTCCTTCGGAAGAAAAGTAAAGTTGGTGATCCCGTGCAATGTTTATTTGCTCTTAAAAGAACCCTATACCATGAAAAAAGAAGGTTCCTAGGCAAACTTTTCCACCGTTTCGCGTCCGCAAGTCGTGATTTTGTCCTACAGGGACATCTGGGTGATGAATTGGTCTCTAGTCATAATGGCGTATAATGCCGAGATCATAGACTAGAAATTCAAATCTGATCATGGAGAGACATCGTAGTTATGTTCTTTGCTCCCCTTAGGAGATACAGGAAATGCTACCATATTACACAAACAACAACAAAAACTACTACTACTACTATATTTACGTTCAGCAACTTTTAACAATGCAATACGAAAGCTTTAGATAAATCTTCTACTCCAAACTATCTTTAATAGAAAGAGTATTTGAAATATATGTTTTGAAACCCCCTGAACAAAATAAACCATCTATAGATAAAAACTCAGTGTCTTTGTGTGTCTGCCTGTGTGTGTGTGTGTGTTTGTATGTGTGTCTGTAGACAGCAAAATTCAAAAATGAAAAATCCGTTAAGCACCAAGCTTTGTATTTAAGTTCAGGATCACCCAAAAATGCGACACGAAGCTCCCCACTTCAAACTACCCTTTACATGGAAAAATTATAGAAAAATTTCTATTTTCTCAAAAATGTCTCTAACAACTTTGACTAAATATCGTATATTACATGACATATAAAACTTTTCATTCGAATTTTCTGGGAATAGTTTCGGAAGTCCTCTTCATTCTTAACGAATTTTGCGTATTTCAGCGAAATCTACATATTTTGTATAGTAAGCTTTTGCCTAACTCTTACGGTTTATTAGTTATAATCCAGAAAAAGTCATCCCCAATAAAAAAGGTCTTTAGAGGCTATTCCCAGAAAGTTCAAGATATATATTTTATTTGTCATGTAAATATCTTGAATAATATGGTATTTTAATCAAAATCGTTAAAGCTATTTTTGAGAAAATCACAATTTTCGAACATTTTTTCCATGTAAAGGAAAGTTTGGGGTGGGGAGATTTTTTCTCAAACTCTTCATGTCGCATCCTTGGAAGATATTAAACGTGTTCAATGACACACGGAGGCACTCACACATACAGACCCTAACACGTCTATTTCCGGTGAAATCTCGGTATCGAATTTCTGGGTGGAATGCTATACCTTTTCTATACACTGTACATAGTACGCGTAGTAAAATTAAAAATGCGTAACTGTTTATCTAAACTAAGAGAAGATGATCCATGAGAATATTACAAATCTGTTTTAATAAAGAAAGGAATACGATCAGCATTTTCCGCTTCATCAGAGATTGTTAAACAGATACAAAATAGGGGTGTACAAAGCTCGGTCGATTTAGTATTAAATTAAATAGGTTCTGATTAATAATGATTTGTTGAACAACACAGGATGATTCACTCTCGCTGTGTGTAGACCAGGAGATAGTCTCCCCTCCTTCACAGGAGTGTGTCTGATTGTGTTGGCAGTTGTAGCGTCACCCACAGGTTATTGAGGAGGGGCAGTGAGCGGCTTAAAACGGCTTGGTACCAACCTGGAGAGGCGGGTGGACATGTTCAATACGCCCACTACATCTGCACATAACTGGGAGGGGAACTGAACGGCCTCCACGTGCAAGAGACATGCTTTTTACGTCCACGGAGTAGCAGCCTGGTTCAGCCACAGCCATCAGAAGATGCTCGTTGGCTCTTACACTCGAAAAAAATTGTTGGTTTTATGTCATATTCATTTTAGCATCAATACTTTCACTTGTTCAGAAACACTTACAGCAAGCTCAGATGCGAGGAGGACCATACAGTGCAACTGTTTGCGAAACTATGTTTCTATCCAAAATGTAAAATCTCCATTCTTCTAACATTTTTATTACATTTTTGCTTTCTCTAGCACGTATGTACAATGTACAAAGTAGGTATAGAACGGATTATATTCCACCCAAACGTTCGATACCGAGATTCACTAAAAGAACATGCTTTAGGGTTTCCTGGATCCAAAAAAACCGTACTTTTAGAAAAAAGTTCCGTGTATGTGTGCAGAGCATAGCTCAAAAACAAAAAGTTGGCTAAAAACCAAACATGGTATTTAAGTTCAATATCTTCCAAGGGCTGGAGGAGCCGTAGACGAGTGGTTAGACAGGCTCGCCTTCAATTTGTTTTTTTTTTTTTTTTTACAAAAAAAATACAGTTCCGGAGGCTCCTTTTTTCTCCATTTTTTCAGTTTCCTATATTTCCTTAGTAGACCTTATTATTCTTAACGTTTTCCTGTAACATATACATACACAAATATAGACACATTTACAAACACAGAAACACCCATGCCCAAGGCGGGAATCGAACCCACGATCCTGTGCACCACGAAGCGCCAAAGCGGAACTCTTTAGGAAGCGCGGCCACCGGGATCGGCAAGATTTTTTTAATAGTGTTTAACGCCCGCTTCAACTACTTATGGCACCACATGCGGTGACACTGATAATACATAAATGAAGATGGAGCACCGGTGGAATGTGATGGCGGGGAAAACCGGAGAGCCCGGAGAAAACACGCCCCAGCGCCGCTTTGTCCACCACAAATCTCAAATGCGGTCGCTTGTGATCGAACCCATGCCGTCTAGGTGAGAGGCGAGTGGTCTAACCACTCGGCCACGACTTGGCCGATAGTCAATTCAGGCGGCCCAGTTCGATTCCAAGCGCCCGCTTGTGATATTTAAGGTGGACGAAGCGGAGTCTGGGCGGGGTTTCTCCGGGTCCTCCGGTTTCCTCCACCTCTTATTTCACACATTGCTCCATCATCACCTTTCCTGTCAACTATTTCGCTTGCATTTCTTATCGTCCACTTCCTCACGCTCATGCTGGCTATGGTCCAACCACTCGTTCCAGGTTCTCCACTCTCTGGTTTCGTGCTGTTGGCTCCCCGACAGGCTTCTGACCCCTAGGTATTCGCTTGTAAGTCCTAGAGGGATATCATCCTAAATACGGGAAGGGTAAGCCGACTACGAATCTTCCACGAAGATTTTCAGGAACATTCCCACACCAAACTACCCCTTACATGGGACATTTTTCCAGAATATTTACTCTCTCAAAAATGGCTCAAAAGATCTTAACTAAAATACTATATATTTAAGATATTTTTATGACAAACGAAACGCATATCTTGAATTTTCTGGGAATAGCCTCTGAAGACCTCTTCATTCTGGATAACTTTTGTATAACCGCTAAACTGTAAGCGATAGGTAAAAACTAAGTACAAAAAAAAAAAAAAAAAATGCAGATCTTATTAAAACACACAATTTATGATATATATATATATATATATATATATATATATATATATATATATATATATGATTTTTGTAGAACTACCTGCTTATGAAAACTTCGTTGTTATTTTTTTTTAATTTAAGGTAATAAGTATTCTCAACCGGGAATTTACCATTCTTTTTTCTTTTGTGTTTCTCCTGGACATACAAAGAAACCCGAATTTCAATCACATTGCAACCCTTTTTTAAAATATTGGGCTATAGCTTTAGCCTGTGTATTCTTTGTTTTAGCTTCTACTTAGAAGTAATGCAAATGTTGGTCTTTATTAGCATAAACTAGATAGAAGATTAAGCTTTTGTAAAAACAGTGTGTTACAGAATAGGTAAGGAAAGTCATGTGAATTGAACACACCGTATTTTTTTAAAATTTATACTCATGTTTCCTGTGTTAGTAATTATAGTTACCTATATAATTTTCAGATGATAGGCTAATTAGTTTCCATTTTAATCTTCTTCTTCAACCCTAACAAAGATGAGGCATATTAGAACTGCTGCTAAGATAGTCCTTAAATTTCTCTCCCCACCTTCTAAAGCACTGCGTCATAATTCTGAACAATGTTTCCTAAGAAATCTCGCAACCTAAATTTGTATTGATATCTTTGTTGTTCTATTTTCTACTTCTAATTATTTCATTCCGCAATCAATCTTTTCTTTTTACAGTCACTATGAAATCTCATTATTTGTTTGTAATTAGAACAAAATTGTTTCATCGCTAAAGATTCGTTGATCTACAAGAGATCAGGAAAAGAAAAAGAAATCAGTATCTTCATCCTAAACATTATCAGGGATTAAGGATCGAAAGGATTGTTTCGTACTAAGAATGCAATTGTGGTGTTCACCTTTTCTTCGAACTGCCAATGTTTTTCTTGCCCATGGGTTTATAACTTGGAGCAATTATGGATTGCAGTAATTTTCTAGTATATCCGCTTATTATTTCCAGTTAGCTCCATATTGGTGTATTGGCACAGGCAACTTAAAATACTGATTTCCTTTCTGATCTCTTATCTCTTTTAATTTAGAGAAAGAAATGGAATTTTATTTATGGGCACTCTTTAACTATGGTCCTCATTCTATATTAGACGTGAAAGACCGTTTAATTTTACTCAGAGGCCTCTTTATCAAGTTTGAGGTTCTTTTACATGCTGTAAATCTATGACACGGGACCATCTCGCTTCCGAAGGAAGCCATGCTAAGGATTTTTACGCCCTAGAAGAACTCCATCGCCCTCCACCAGATTTGAACCCGCGAACTTGGGTGCCTGAGGTAATCACTATACCACGGAGGGTGACTTTAAGTCTAATAAAGTATGACCCGCAATGCTACTGAAAAATCTCAGCATTCTATTTTTACTTCTTCATTTTTGCTGAGTGTGCAGTTTTCAGAACCATACAAAAACATGAGTACAGCCATTACTTTATAAAGTTTTAGTTTAATTTCTTTCCTATTAGTTTTAAGGTTTAGTTTTATTATACCGTATATACCAATAGTTAAATTTGCAGATGCACAAATATTCGGATTTTATTTGTATAATTAGAACAAGTTTTAAAAGGAAAATTATAGTACAAGTGAATAGCTTGAAGTACCGTGTATAAAAAGTCTGATGTGCTCCATTCAAATGACTTTTTATACATCTCTGTACCAAGTTATTGCTTATTCTTCTATGTACTTAATGCTAATCGAGTTAAACATTAGCAAAACGGTCTATTTAGTAGTTCCTTATAAGTAGAAGGGAAATCAGGGAATACGCTAGGCTAAAGTGACAGTCAATGTTTTAAAATGTGCTTGCTATGAAATTGGGTTCCGTTTATTTGCATTGCCAGGAGTTGACAAATTTTGAATGAGAAGATTTTTAAGTATTTTAAAACTGAAACCAATAGGAAGGAATATTTTTAAACGGGCAACTGCACAAAAATATAAATAATTGTGTGTGTGTGTTTTAAGGAGATCTAAATCACTTGAACAGTCAGTTTTGTCTTTCTCTTAAGGTTTACCAGTTACTCAAAATTAAGAAAAATTAATCCAGAATAAAGAGATCTTCAGAGGCTATTCCCAGAAAATTCAAGATAAACATTTTATTTGTCATGTAAATATCTTAAATATAAGAAAGTTTAATCAAAATCATTAGTCATTTTTGAGAATACCAATATTTTTGAAACTTTTTCCACTTAAGGGTAGTTGAGGTGGGGATATTTTCTTAAATTATTATTATCATTATTATTACATAGTATCAATAATAAATATCGTTGATATCAAATTTTGGTATTTAATGGTCTTTTCATTTTTGAGCTATGGTGTCTTCACAGACACATACACACAGTCACACATGGGCATTTTTCTAATTTTTTTTTTTTTTTTTTTTTGATTCTGGCATCCTAAAACATTTATTTCTGATGAAATCTTGGTAATGAATTTTTGGGTGCAATACCTTAGCTTATCTTTACACTATGTAGATAGTGTATACGTGTAGAGAAAGTGAAAATAGTAAATAATTCTAAAACATATTCATGTAATATTCTACATTAAACGTATCATATTTTTAAACTGTTAAGTATCTTACTTTGGAGGCTATCCTGTAAAGAATTATACAGAAAATCTAAGTCAAAGTAAATCATCATTTGAAACATAATATGTTGGTCATTAACATCAAGGAAAATGTTTATTAAATTAGTAGTTTAGTGAATTTAGTACTTCTATTCTGATATTCCTGGTTAAATACTACTTTCACTTAGACTTTTAAGTTACATTAAGGCTTACAACATTCACTCCTCAGGATTCAAGTGTAGAGTTGTAAATTAAGATACACTTTCCTCTTCTGCAGTGCGGGAGTAGAGAGTCTGTTTCACATTCAAGAAGAGCCAAGTTCGAAACTCGGTTAGACTGAGTAACCCAAATAAGATTTCCTCTGAAGTTTTTTATTACCCTGTGAAGACTAATATCGAGTAACTTTTCACCGATTTCATTCATCGTCCGATATGACCTATTCAGGTTAAAGGACGTTAAACTTAAACAAAGGGTTCACTACATCCTGCACTACAAAAAATTGCTGTTTTCAAACTCCCATTCTATACTGGGTGTGAGGGACTGATTATCTTTGCTCAAAGACCTCCTTATTAGACTTTAAGTTCTTTTACGTGCCATAAATCTACGAGACGGGACTTAATGGCTTTACTTCCCTTCCGAAGGAAGGCTAAAGAATTTTACGCCAGCAATCCATCGACCTCCACCGGGTTTGAGCTCATGACCTTGAAAAACAGAGTCTAACAGATTACTCCATGTTATACAGCAACGTCGCAGATAACAAGCCATCCCCATTCCTCGTATGGTCTATTGCTATTTGCAGGTAGTACACTTATACCGATTGCCCAGGCCGTAGCTTAGTGGTGAGACCGCGAGCCTGTCAACTAACAAGGCAAGGTTCGATTCCAAGCTACTGCATGTGGGATTTTGGTGGACAAAGCAGTGCAGGGACGGTTTTTTCCGGGTTCTGCGATCATATTCAGCTGTACTCCATATTCATTCCATCAGTGTCAGCGTCTCCGGTGCCAAAATATAAAGAGGGCGCTAAACACTATATCGTTTTTATCTACCGTCAGTTACCCTTAGCCGCTGCTGCTTACATTATCTACATTGCTTTACGATTTGAGTATAGATATTTTGTAGGGCATTGCCTAATGATGTTACACGAAATAAAACGTTAATTGGAAGGGAAATTTGATAAGAAAAGGCGGAAGTTTATGGCATTTTCCCTGTATTTGCCAGTTAAGTGGACTCAGTAAATATTGGGAAATCTCTATCATAGAGCACAAACCTGACTTCCCCTTGAGTCACGCCGTGACCGAGTGGTTATAATACTTGCCTCCCACCGAAGCGGCCCAAGATCTCTCCCAGGTAAACGCATGTGGGATTTGTGGTGGACAAAGCAACGAGGCGGGTTTTCTCCGGTTCCGGTCCCCCTGTCGCATTCCACCGGTGCTCCATCCTCATTTTTTTATTGTTTCATTTGTATAACCTCCTTTAACTTCAATGTTCGGGGGCTTGGGTTAATAAATGTTATATTACTAGACATACGCACATTTACTCTCACATTCATACTTGCAGACTCTATGGGGGATAGGGAATAAAGAAAAATTCCCCGCCCCAGTCGGGAATTGAACCCGGGAACTCCGGGTATGAAGTCAGCTCGCTGACCGCTCGACCAAGGAGACAGTCTTCTTCATTCAATGTAGCACTAGTGTCATCGCGTGCGGTGCCTATGTAGTAAAAGTGAGCGTTAAACACTATAAAAAAGACTCCTTAATAAACTAACGACCTGGTCGAGTGGTTAGACCACTCGCTTTTCACCTAGACGGTCCGGGCTCGATCCCAAATGACCACATGTGTGATTGTGGTGGACAAAGTGGCGCAGGGGCGGGTTTTCTTCGGGTTCTCCGGTTTCCCCCGTCATCGCATTCCATCGGTTCTCCATCTTCAATCCATGTATCATCAGTGTCATCGTCTGCGGTGCCATTTGTAGTAAAAGTGGTCTTTAAACAATGCAAAAAAAAAAAAAAAAAGAACTAATGACTTCGACTACAAATATCGGTGCTTTTTCAAAGGTTGCCTCTAGGCCAGATAGAGGTAAGCATCATATCCTGCTTGCTTTATTCCTTTCGATGTCTTTTGAATGTAGCGTTTACATATTTACTTCAGGTAACAAGATAACAGCGAAAGAAGAGTTTACTTTGCTATTCCTATCATTTAATTTGATTTACTAGTAGTCCCATAACGACTGCAGTGCCCTGAGCTGGCGGAGCGAGAGAGAGAAAGGGCAGAGGCAACTTTGTGCTGTGCGGGTTGCGGTGTGGCTCCTACAGACCGCGTATTGTTTGTCTGGGAGGCCCGATTTATTGTTGCAATTGTTTATTCTCTCCCAGCGCTTTGTGGAGTAACTTCGGCGTCCTTACCGCAAGTCTAGTGTGCGGTGTGAGCCAGCAAACCGAACAGATCAAGCTGCAGCGTTTCTCCCCTTTTACTCTTCCCCAATGGACCAGTAAAAAGTAAAGCGCATTCTTATGGAGGTACTTTCCAGTAAGACTTACTGACTGGTTCTCTTTCTCTTGCGTTGACTGGCACATACTACATTGTCAGAGAAGTATTATATAGGTAGAGAAGTTTAGTCCAGAAATTTTAACGAAATAACTTTTGTTGTCCCTGAATAAAAAAAAAAAAAAAAAAAAAATTCAGATGTGTTTCATTCACATGTATTTCTCTACATTCTCGCATTGTCATGATTATGAAATTCTATGATATTTGCGTGAATAAAGAAAGGAAAAAAAGCAAATGTCAATTTAGCACTTGGAAAGTTTATGAGTATTTGAAAACTGCAAAAAGTAAAATGGATTATAGAATGCTTAAATACGTTAAAAAGTGCATTTGTGACAAATATTATCCTTTAAGAAAGCTCTATATTTTTAAATTAGTGATCTTTGTCTTTATTTTAATGTTTGCTTCTTTTTTCAGATTACCCTCCACTTTGTAGTACCAAAACCCTCAAGGACTTACAATCCAATTCCTTGGGTCAGTAGCAAGGCAAAGAGAAATATAACTCTAGATCTTGCATACCCAGGATGGGTGATTAGCCCAATGTTTGATACGGTGGTGAAGGGGAAGCAAAAGAAGAAGACAGAAATGAAATGGTGTGATTGGAAAATTCGCGCATCAAATTACACAGCCCAACAATCCCCTAACAACCGAGAAAAACGATTCTGATCCTCACCGAAGGTGAGGACCTCCCAAATGCTGGTCGCAGTTAATATACCAGCATTATAAGACTTTACATTCTGATAATAAATAACTAAACAATAAGAAACTAAACCTAAACCATCTCATCCTAATAAAATTCTAATTAAATTAGGACTAATAATTAAAAAAATTATTGACAATACAAATATCAAAACCAAAAAAAATAAAACGATTTAATGTAACATCCCTTTCCCACTCCTTCTACCAGTTATACAAAACTTACATAGAATGAAGATTGAAGGTTGATACAAATTGAAGATTGTATTTCAAAAAAAAATTCAAGATAATTATTTTATTCCTCATGAAAATATCTCACTAAACTGTATTTTAATGAAAGTAATATAGGCTCTTTTGACAAAATAAAACGTAACGAAAATTCTCCCTTAAACGACAGTTTGCGAATGAGTCATCCTGAAAATGCTACTATTGATAATCATGGCAGGTTTTGTGTTCTCAATTTATTTGGTTTATTTCTTTGAAATATGTGTAAGTTTGCTTTATTACTTTTTTCTTTGAACAAATTTTAATGCATGTAATTTGTTGATACAAATGTCTCATTTCTTAGAAAGCTATTGAACAAACTATATATAATTTTAGAGTGACAAAACAAACTCTAAGTTATTGTGGATATGCTTGCTTATTTCAATAAGTAATTATAATTAATCATAAGAGGTATAAATTAAATAGATCAGTGAACTCATAACGCAATGCTCCACATCTTATAAGACTTTCTGAGATAGTGAATTTTGAATTTAGCTGATTTTAACATTACTGGAATATTTTCTTAAATCTTCCCTTAAACAATTGTGTCATGAAAGACGTATTATCATGTCGATCACGGCTTAGACAGCGCCGTGCTGGCAGATAACTTCTCTGACACAACGGTTATACGGAGTAGTCTATATTCTAGGCGTGGGCTCCATAATCCTCATAAATGAGTTGAGCGTTGGTAAGCATATTCAAAGATATCCATGTCCTGGTCTCAATCTGTGTATCGCCCGAACGGGAAGCGTGCTACGTTTCCCATGTGTTCGGAATAATTAAGGCCAAGCAACGCCCGGATTGCTTCTATTCTAACGCGTTTACAAATACTGTTATGCTTACACATAGCTTCCGCTTACTATACTCCGCAAGCCAAGTAAAAGAAGTAAAAAAAAAAAAAAAAAAAAAAAAAAAAAAACGTGCTTCTAATCTTCTCTTATTAGTTCTAGGATGCACAACCTCTAATTTTGTATAAATATTAGGGAGAAAGGGCCTTTGTTTATTTTTACTCAACCCATCCCTCCCTTACTGATCCAATCCATCCCTCCCTTACTGTGTCTAGTTAACGCAATCCATCAATGGAATTTGACCAAAATTGTGAAAAATTTAATCATTAATGTTTTCGTAATAAAACAATATGAATTCCAAACATTACTTACCACTTGGCGTATTTAAACCATCAACCGACGCTAGCCAAATGAGATGGGTCCGCGGTAACGCATGGAGATTATATTCAACAGATCTGCAGTTCAATTCCGAAGAATCACCCCGTCTGGCCACGGGGTTTTCGTGGTTTTCCCCTGATCACAAACCGAATGTCGTAATGATGTATTCTACCACTATTCTCCTTTCCCTCATTTACTCTCGTTTTTAACTTTCATGTTTCGGATGTACTCGAACTTCAGGTTCAACAGTGTTGGCAGCGTCGGGCGGATGGCGCAGTTGCCGCCCTGTTAGATTACTTTCTAAAATTGTGCGGGTATTCAAATTGTAAAAGTTATGAGTTCTGCATGTCTCTGGGAGCCTCTCTGCATACGAGCCTGGGCCCTTCTCCACCAACCTCACCACCTCTCCGGAGGTGCAATAGCTACAATCGATCTATCATGGTAGCAAAGTGAGCGAGATGTCCTTCTCCATTCCGGTATTCTACATTTTAATTGAAGCTATAAATACAGAGTACATGCTTGTTAACAGAACGCACAACTTTTTAACATTGAATTCTTACCAACATATTTAAAATATTTTTTCACAATTCAAAATTCTCCACACGATATACCTAATCTTGTAAAATTTAATTTAATTTATTTCAGAACTTTTATACTGCTTCTCAATGGAACATTAAATAGATTACATAATACTTTTAAGGTTAGGATTCAGTGTTGAGATGTTAATGAATAACTTTAAAAAGAAAGGTTTTAGAATAACAATGAAGTTTTTTTTTTACAATAATTGGGACCTACTATAAAATATTTGACCATCCCGTAGCGCAATAATAATGTGCCTGTATCTGGCATTTGAAATCCGAGTTCCATTCCATATTGAAGAATGGGAATTTTTTCAGGATTTTCCCTCGCTGTTTCCCAGGTCTGGGTGTTGTCCCTTCACTCCATTCTGCGGAAGGCACTGACAAACCGCCATCTGTTCATCCTGCCTAGTAGCCGCGGTCAGGTTATACTCTTTTCGTGATTCCATACCTTCGAGTTGTTCACTTTTCATTATAACAGATTCTTGTTAAAAAGCTCATTCTTTTATCTACTTTTCTTTTATAATCGAGATAAACATTACCAAAAATGGTCTAAATTATTTTCTACCTTACAAGTAGAAGGCAAATAACGGAATAATCTGGGTTAACTTTAATTTGATTTTTATGCAATGTTTGATTTGTTTCAGGTCTTGCTGAAATTAATCGGAGTCCTTTCGATTTTGCTGAAGCAGAATCTGAATTAATTTCAGGTGTTTAATGCTGAGTATGTCCGAGGTGGATTTGCACTAATTTTTACCTTCTCTACACACAATATGTACATAGTATATACAGAAGGTTAGGTATTGCATTCCACCCAAAATTTCGATACCAAGATTTCACCGGAAATACACGTTTTAGGGTTTCTGTATAAAAATAGCTTTTAGAAAAAGGTTCTGTGTGTGCGTATGTCTGTGAACATGAAAACTTAAAGACGACAAGCTAGTAAAATACCAAACTCGGTATTTAAGTTTAGTATCTAGCAGGGATATGACAAGAAGATTTTGAAAATAAAATCGTCCAAAATACCCTTTACATGGAAAAAATACGAAAGTTTTAGTTTCCTCAAAAATGGTTCTAACGATTTTGATTAAAATACTGTATATTAAAGATATTTACATATCAAATTAAATGCATATCTTGAATTTTCTGGGAATAGCCTCAAAAATATCTTTATTCTAGGCAAATTTTGCTGAATTTTGCGTAACTGGTAAAGCGTATTAATGGACAAAAGCTTAGTACACGAAAATGTAGATCTCGTTAAAACACACAATTTATGTTCATATACGTTTTTTCTGAGATATTCCCTGTTATTTTTCGGATTTAAAATACTCCTGACGCTGCATAGAAACGGATTTAAAACACATGCCAACGGGCTTTTAAAATATTTGACTATCATGTTATCGTAGTGTAATCCTATATTTTCCTTCTATTTAAGGAAGCAAGTAATTGGGAACACTTCCACAAACGTTTATCTCGAATATCATAAAGTAGATAGAAAATAAGCTGTTCAATAACAATTTGTTACAGCGAGCAGAGAAAGTCATGTGAATGGAACACGTTTTTAAGTGAATATTCCAGACCCTTCGTTATGCGTTTTTTAGAGCTAAGGGGGTAAATGTTATTGGCTTCTCGGCAGGCTTCTGTACCTGTGAAAGTCCTAGGGGGGGGGGGGAGTGTAAGTCTTCCATACAGTGGGGGCATAAAAACTAAGTTAGTAGGTTTGCTATATCTGATATAATAGATCCTTTTGGTAAACTCAGACTGCTGCAAATTTATGTGGTTATTTTTAAAAAATGCATCACCTGGTGCATTTTTAATACAACAATGGAGATACACAGAATGTATATTTATAATAGCCATACAAACCATAATTTGAAACCTTACTGCTATATAGGTATATGCTAATTTCAATAATTAAAAATTAAATTAAAAATAAGGTAGGAATTAAACTCCCTTAAAAAAATAAAAAGAAACTATATTCAAACTACAAAGAGTAAAATATAATATCAGTTTAAAATATAATATCAGATCAAAAATTGCTCTATTAATGTTAATTTCCAACATATTAACCACTAATCATTTCATCCAATTCATGATTATATATATATATATATATATGCTTTCCCCAAAACGAATAATGCAATGTGATAGTTTATTTGAAGATCGCGAAAAAACTTCTCGTTTTGAATGTGGATTTGATCCAATTAGATCTTCACGTCTACCTTTTTCCTTACGATTTTTTATTGATATTATGCAGCAATCATTATGTAACTTTGTAAAAGTTCATGATTATAGTCATTGTTTTATTACGCTTCTGGCCTTTATATTTTGCATGTTAGAGGATCTCAAGAAACTATTGCACAACAGGCCTAAAGAAGAACACATGTTGAAGACCTAGAAGACGATGATCAGAAACACCTAATGAGAAAGTACAGAAAAAAGTGGTAAAAAGAAAAGAAAAGTGATATAAATATTTACCTACATATGTTGAATTAAAAAGAAAACGATTCTGTCCAATTAGATTATTATTTCATTATTTTTTTTTTTTTTTGCTGTTTCACCATAGCCGCTCTTCGTGATGTAATGGTTAGCATGGCTTCCTTCGAAAGGGAGGTAAAGCCGTGGGTCCCGTGTCGTAGATTTACGGCACGTAAAAGAAATTCAAGACTAATAGAGAGGCCTCTGAGCAAAATTATGCGATCTTTCACGCCCAGTATAGAATGGGACGCTGAGAACCAGAGCAGTTAAAGAGCATACATAAATAAAACACCATTTCACTTTCTTTCATCACGTTAAAAACTTTACGCCAATGAAAGTAAAGCACCCAAAGCGGAGCAGTTTGCATATCCACTGCAGGCCAAAATTTAAGAGATGATAGGTTAAGAATTGCCATCTTAGAGGTTTTCATGGACACCCAAAAGGTACAAATACTGCGCTTGGAAGTTTTATTAGTACAGACAGAGGTATCTATATTTCAGTCCCTACTTCTGACATTTCAAATTATTAACACATTGCGTTCTTGGAAATTCAATTATGGTAATAGCTTTGAAGCAGATGTTTCAGGAAAATGACTTCTGCTTTTCACACATATCTCTTGCACTTTTAACAATCATCAATTGACAATTTGAACATCGTACAAGGTTCTAAAACATATTGTAAATACTTCTGTAAGGTTTTATAAGCAACTGGCAATTAGAAAATAAAAAGCGCTATGAATTTTTAAACTTTAAAATGAATAAATAAGTTCGTAACTTACAATGTTTAACACAGTAATTGTTAATTACATCAAGTTGAGATGTGAGGAAATTTTCAGAAATTTCGGGATGAGGCGTATAACCTAAAAAACGTATTATTCGTTTGCTTTAAATTATCTGTAAAAAAATTAATGTGTAGAGAAAATTCTTGATACTCTTTTATTTATTTAAATAATGTTAACGCTTTATATCATTACAAAAACATTTAACTTCAAACCATACATCAACAATAACCCGTAATGAATACCATTTATTGTAATCCATTATTTACCTTAACTGTTACTGCACCTTGACTGGAAATATTAGTTATTTTTTAATGTAGAAATAATATAAATAATGTAATAAATATAATTGAATATTTGTCTTTTAAGGCTATTACTTTCGTGTTTAATTAGTAAAAATAATGTATAATATACATAAAACTTAAATAACTATTGTTTGAAAAATTGCATTACACATAAATTATAATATTTTGAGAGAACAAAGGAATAACATTTAAGCCATCTGTAAGCTGATTGCAAATAATCGACAGTTTTAATGATAAAGTCTTCTTTTTACTTTCTCTATAGTCACTATGTACATAGTGTGTAGAGAATGTATTGCACTCCACCAAAAAACTCGATACCGAGATTTCACCGGAAATATATGTTTTAGGGTCCCCTGTAACCAAAAAAAGCATTTTCACAAAAAGGTCCGTGTGTGTGTGTGTGTGTCCGTGTGTCCGTGTGTCTGTGAACACGATAACTTAAAAACGAAAAGTCGGTAAAATACCAAGCTTGGTATTTAAGTTTAGTATCTTCCAGGGATGCGACACGAAGATTTTGAGAAAAATCCCCCCACACCCAACTACCCTTTACATGGAATTTTTTTCGAAATTTTTGATTTTCTCAAAAATGGCTCTAACAATTTTGATTAAAATTTCGTATATTACAGATATTTATCGGACAAATGAAATGTATATATTGAATTTTCTGGGAATAGCCTCTGAAGGCTACTTTATTCTGGATGAATTTTTCATAACTACAAAACCGTAAGAGATGGACAAAAACTTAACCCACAAAAAATGTAGAGCACGTTAAAACACACAATTTATGTTACATACATTTTTTTCGTGGAGTTGATCGTTTTTGAGATATTCCTTTTTCTTGGTTTCAGCTTTGAAAGACATACTTTTCTCATACAGGAATTTGTCAACTCCTGTCCATACAAACGAAGGAACATCAGTCATATAGCAACCAGCTTTTGGCTTTCACTTTAACCTATGGTACTCCCTTATTTCGCTTCTACTTACAATAAAGCAAGAAATAAGACTATTTCTGCTAATGTTTTCTGATTAGCATAAAGTAAATAGAAATATAAGCTTTTTAAGAATAATTTGTTGCACGGATATAGAGAAAGTCATGTGAATGGTACACGTCAGATTTTTTTTCTTGAAAATTGATTACTTTCTTTAATTGCATGAACATTTTCTTTGGAAGCTAGGAGAACACTTTAATTCCTAATTTCTTTCCTAAGCCATTAACTTCTTTCTTTATTCGGCTGATGATTTGTTGGTTAATTTGATTCAGTGTATTATCAAGCATGTCATTGAAGAGTTCATTATTGATTTCACTATTAAATATTTATTTTTAATATTTAATTAACCTGTTACAATCTTCTAAAGAAGTTATCTGGAAGTATGTTTGATTAACTTGCTGAAGCTTTGTTAAGCTGTATACGAGTCAGGATTTAAGTATTTATCACTTCCTAGATAGTCCCATTGGACTTTACTGTGACCCCAATTCCTGGATAGAAATGTGTAGGCTACTGTTGCATGATGCAATTTTAGTGCTTCGTGTCCTATAAAAAAGTCCTGGAAACCCATGCAAATCCAGGGTGGTGACATATCATATGTGGTAAACGCTAACATCACAATAGAGATACCCCATAGGGAATTAGACCTATATAAGCAAGCGCTCAGAACCGTTTGCTCTTTCTTGTCTGTTGTGGATTGTGCTGTTGGCCTGCCAATTGGCCATCGACGCTCATCTGCTCAGCGATAATACTGCTAATCATCCTTCAAAGTAAGCCACGATGGAGAATCTCCAATAATATAGCTGTTAACACTCTGAGTCTTAACTTACAGTCATGGCTGCCCAGTTCAAGAAAACCAAATTCCTAAGTCAGGCGTTTCCAAAGTTTACATCACCAGAAATACTGTACATCAGCTTGTATTGGGGGCAGTTGGCGGTAGGGGGCAGAGTTGTAGAGTAATAAATAATTCTATATAAATAGAGCCCACAACATCCCTTCAGGGCAAGGCTTCCTACTTGTGTAGTGATAGCTCGGAATTTGTACTCAAATATGGGAAGCCAATCCATTGGATGTTTTTCCAATATTTTAACTTTCCTAATCACTTCTTCAACCTGTTCACTTTTAGCCTGGTAATATGTACTGCTATAATACTAATCTTATGACTGTATTATAATCTTCTCTTATAATTAGTTTTGTCTGCGACATCAGTTTTTATCTCACTATCACTTTACTATTATGTGCTGCACTTTCTTATCTCCCTCCCTAGCCTTCTCCATTTCGCTCTGCCCTTAGAGATCCTCGTCCAATCTGTCTCGGCTGCCATCTGCAATATATCTGCCCATCTACATTTAGGACGGCCTCTCTTCCTTTTCTCAGTTCGGACGTCCCACTCTGGTGTAGTGTAAGCCCATCTATCCTGTAACGGCATGACCTCCCCACTTCCATTTTAGCTCAAGTGCTTTACTTCCCACGTCCGTTATTTTCGATCTTGTTCTTAGAGTCGCAATGGTGCACTGTAAATACCTGCCACAGATCACAGTGAAGAGTGATAAAGGAGTTATGACACAAGAATATTCAAATGTACTTCACTGTCATATTCGATTGCTTTTAAGTGTGCACATTGATTTGCATCTGGTGTCCGAGATCGTGAATGCGGTTTTACTGTATTCAATTCTGGAAAGCTCTTCAGTTCCTGGAGTTGTATTGCACAGTATTATATAGTACAGTACGATTACCAATTATACATTTTTATCTATTATCAAATGTCTACATCCCTAAGAAAATATTCAGCTTTCTTTAGCAATATGTTCTAAAGTATGTTTAAAACTTGATGAATTTATAAAATTATACTCGTACAGAGATTTAATTATAATGTTAATGCTAATAAGGATGCTAATAATAATGGTTACAGAAATAGCAGATCAATGAAAACATAATTTAATTTTTTTTGTTTTATTTCTCAACAGAATCTCCAGAAAGGCTAATACATTTGTCATATCGGTGTTCTAATTTAATTAAACCATCCTTGTATTGCGATTTATAAAGGTCCTCAAAATAGATGTTTTTCGTCCTTCAAGAAATTTTTGGAGGTTTGAGAAGAGGTACATAGTAGTCACTGGGTGCTAGAACTGGCAAATAGGGTGGATGTTCAAGCCATTCCAACCTTAATTTTCATATTTTTCCCATGCAATGATTGAACGATGGGCCGGAGCATTCTCGTGATGAAATCAGATTTTTTTTTGGCAAATAAGGTCTTTTTCTTTTCACCTCATTACTCAAACGCTGCAGTAAGCTTGTGTAATAGTCACCAGTAATAATGATAATGATGATGATTATGATAATAATAATAATAATAATATCTGATTGGGTATGATTATCACTGTACACTTGTTAATTAATTTTATTAAAATTACTTGCCTGTAATGTTTACATGTCCTTTGTGACAAGTATTATAATGACGTCTTATATTAGCTCTATATGCCCTAGTAAACTTCTGGAACAAATAAGGCACCTTATATTTTCGTCAGAAGCAGTATAGGAAAATTGTTGCTCCCATTCGTCTTTAAAAGTTTATACGTTTCCGTATTTTCTTATTATCATTTGAATCACTGTTTCACTTCGATAGACAGTCCACAACTGCACGTCTCAGGGAAGGGGTGAATGGGCTGTAATATTATAGCCTATACCTCCCTCCCCTCATTCTGGGACTGTACTCGCGAATAATTTTGGAGCAATGAAGATTTAACTGAAACATATAATGCTATTTTCAGCTATATTGATGTTCTCCTCCATCTAACACCCTAAAGCTACACACACAAGTACATCCTGTATGGTGTAATGGACAGATAACCTTATTTGAGAATTCATATTCCTGTAGCATTTACTTGAAGAACTTTCTGATTGTTGATTTCAGTTGCATATTCTTTTCCTCTGCTTTCTGTTTTGTTTATACTCAGCTCTATCAAAACGTGCCTTTTTAGTCATCGCACTGCTGGCTGTTCTTTGAGTGAACACGTATTCATGGCCTTGGAGAACAGGTGGTCTTAGTTGTCTAGTCGCTGTCCCACCTCATGTATTTTCATTCCAATTTCTGTTGTTTGGAATATGAACATTTGGATCGTGACACTGTATATAAATATAAGGTATTTACCTAGAAATTGAGAGAAACCACGATAACGACTATCTGATTGACCAGTACACGGAATTTGATCTCAGAACTCCGGAAAGTGGTTGCGAGTATCGCTGGATGGGATGATCACGTGAATTATGCATCTAGGAAAGCGTGAAAAACCTAGCATTTCTTAATGAGGAATCTAAAAAGAGGGAGTGCAAGGTCCAGGTAAATTGCCTACAAGTCCTTAATGGAGCCAGTTATGGAATACGCAGTAGCATGCTTTGAACCGTATAGAGTTCATCAAAGGTCGTCTCCTTAGCGCGGTGGTAGCGCAGCTGCCTACCAAGCGGGAGACCTGGGTTCGATCCCCAGTACCGGCATGGGGATTTTTCCCCTGCTGGGAGACCTGGACCGGGGTGCACTCAGCCTCGTGAGGTCCCTGGGGGGCCAATTGAGGAGCTACTTGATGGAGAAGTAGCGGCTCCAGGTCGTGAGGACCGCATTAACCGGCCGGGAGGGGCTCGAGGCGCTGACCACGTCTCACCCTCCAATACTGCACCCCATCCATGACGTCTGTAGTGGACCGAGATGGGGGACGCAGCGGCCGGGCGGTAGGCCAAGGCTCCCCGTGAGCTGTCGTGCCATGGAGTTAGTTAGAGTTCATCAAATTGAATTGTCGTGAAAAAATTCATAGAAGTGCTAAAAAATTAGAAGAGCTACAAAATTCATAAATTTTGGGACTGCAAAAGGTAAGGAAATTAAATGGGGGCCATTAAAACCTAGGCGTAAGAAACTAAGATTCATTCGCATTATTTAAGGCTTATGTTGGTTTAAATGCATGGGTGAACATTACTGACAGATTAGAAAACCGACATATTACGGACGAAACTATCATTTTTCAAAATTAAGGGTAGAAGGTAAGAGCTGAAAAAGGAAAGTGCTATTTTGTTTATAGAAATATAAATTAATTACTGCATTGCCTGTAGCAGCCTGTCAAGGCTGTCCCTGTCCCGGAAAAAAAGTATAAAAATCTCAATACAATAAATGTGAATAAAGAACTGTAAGTGATACTGAAGTGCATGTTTGTGATTTCATATTGTTGTAAATACTAATTTCAACTCATTGGTGATTAGATAGCTACTTAATGAATGGAAATAGAATAAAATTACTTCAAAGTTATACAAAGCCATACATTATTTGTTAAAATGATTATATTTATACTTTTATGAAATATAAAATCGTTATTTAGTTCATTTTCCATCTTGGTCATGCAAAGAGAAGGGAATTTCAATTGTATTGCACAGCGACCAGCTTTTAAAAGATTTTACTGTAGCTTTGACCAAGTACATTCCCTTATTTCCATTTTGTTTTGAGGGAACTAAGTAATACACATAGTTCTGCTAACTTTATCTCGATTAGCATGTAGTAGAGAGAAGAATAAGCTTTTGTAAAAATAATAGGTAAAGAAAGTCAAGTGAATAGAACAAACGATTTTTTTTTACTCCTGACACCATGCAAAGAAAATGGGATTTAATGGCCATCACTTAACGACCAGATTTTAAAAGATGGGACTATCGCTTTAGCCAGGTTTATACTCTGCACCTACAAGAAAATAATTGTAAAATTATTGTTGTTGATATTTATCTTGGTTAACATGGAGTATATAAAACAACAGTAAAAAATAGTAAAAATATTTGTTGCAGAATGTCATGTTAATGCAATACACCAAATAATTTCCCGTCTTGGTATTGTGGTGGTAGCGTATCTGCCTCGCATTCAAGAGGTCGCGAGTTCAAACCTCGTGTAGGGTAATTTACCCGGATAAGGATGTTAGGAGGTTTTCCTTTATCCTAAGAAAACGAATGTTGACTAACTTTAAGCTCCATGGACCCCGAGATCATTACGGCATCATTTCACCGCTTTTATTCATCGTCCGATGTGATCAACCAGATAGGATGTTAAGGTTTCTTTGTGGTCGACTTATCCTCCCCTTATTTAGGAATAACACCCCCTTAAGACTTACAAGCGCATGTCTAGCGGTCAGAAGTCTATCGAATGGAGAACCTGGAACGAGTGGTCAACCGTGGCCAGGCGTGGACGTGAGGAATTGGATGATCTAAAGTGCAAACGAAATGGATGATAGGAAAGGCGATGATGGAGCAATTGTGAAATTGGGTGACGGGAAAAAACGAAGGACAAGGATAAAACCATCCCAGGCACCGCTTCGTCTACCACAAAGCCCACATGCGGCCTTCTGGGTTCGAACCCCGCCTGGGTGGGAGGCCACTCAGCCATGGAGCCACCTCGTATGGTTAAAAAATCTGATGTGTTCCATTCACATGACTTTCTCTACATCACCGCAACAAATTATTGTTAAAGAGCTTATGCTTCTATTTACTTCTTGCTAATCAAGAAAAATAAAAGCAGAAATAGTCCTATTACTTACTTCCTTATAAGTAGAAGTGAAATAAGGAGTACCATAGGTTAAAGTAATAGTCAAAAGCTGGTTGCAATGTAACTAAAGTTCCTTTGTTTGTAAGGACAGGAGTTGTCAAATTCCTGTGTGAGAAAGTATAAGTTTTTCAAAGTTGAAACCAAAAATGAGGAATATCTAAAAAACGAGCAACTCCACGAAAAAAGGTATATAACATAAATTGTGTCTTCTAACGTGTTCTACATTTTTGTACAGTAAATTTTTGTCCATCTCTTTCGGTTTAGCAGTTGTGCAAAATTCCGTAAAATTCATTGAGAATAAAGTAGTCTTCAGAGGCTATTCCCAGAAAATTCAAAATATACATTTTATTTGTCAGGTAAATACGACATTAGAATACGATATTTTAATCCAAATCGTTAGAGCCATTCTTGAGAAAATCAAGGGTAGTTGGGGCTGGGGGTATTTTCTTGAAAATCTTCGGGTCGCATCCTTGGAAATTACCAAACTTAAATACCAAGTTTGGTATTTAACGGACTTTTTGTTTTTGAGCTTTGCTGTCCAAAGACACACACACACACACACACACACACAAGGACATTTTTCTAAAAATGTTTTTTTTTTTTTGGGATTCAGGTGAAATCTTGGTATCGAATTTTTGGGTGGAATGCAATACCTTCTCTATACACTATGACATCGTATGTGTAGAGAAAGTAAAAAAATGATATATTTTATTGTTATTGTGGATTACTTATGCAAAACCCTCTGAAGTTCATAAATATCAAAGCCTCCTTATGCTACATTCAAGATTATTAATATGGAAGTCTTGACTTGGGTGCTTATTAACCTTTGCTTAAAATCTTGTGAAAAAATAATTTCATGTTGTAGGACAAGCGTCGTCTTGTATAGAGATAAAAAGACCTGTCTTCCTTAAAAATAAACAACTCTTTAATCAGAATAAATGCCTAGGAGGTATACTTAATTTTACATGTTTCTTGCGCACATTCCCCCCTATGTAACCGACTAGCCGCAGGGGCAACATCCTATACAACCTTATCGGCGAAAGAGGGCATGCAGAGCGGGTAAAGTCAACATTCATCTGTCTGGTTTTGTTAAGCAACCCAGCTCCAGTAACAAAGTACTAAGAAAGAGTCTAGAATCTAGGTTAATTAAGGATGGTTTCCGCTCTATAAATTCCGCTTAAAACCTGGGATTGTGCATCTAAAACCAGTTGGTAGATTTATAAGTGGCCTGTTGCATTACAATTGTGTCTTCGTCCATGCTTGGAAATAAAACAAAAGACGTTATTGAGTATATTTCTTACACTACATTAAACACAGATAATTGCAGTCTCATAATGTCATGTTTCTACTTCTTTATGTTTAATTCTGAACATTTAGATTATTCTAATTGCAATAAGAAACAGCCTTTAAAGCGCCAACCAACAGAGGCTATTGATTTATTTCAATATATTTATGATGGTAAATTAGTAGTATATAACATTAAACGTTATCTAGCGATGGCTCCGCGATAACGGGCGAGGCTCGAATTTAGCAGATCCTAGGTTCATATCCCGGCGACCACCCTTTCTGACGAAATTTTTGTGGTTTTCCTCTAGTCACCAAGGAAAATGCTAGGATAGTGTATTTAATCATGATTAGGGGTGGTGATATAGCGCGAAATGTTCATAAATTCTTTTACTCTTGTCTTTTAATTTTTCACGAGCTCTAAATCATATTTTAATATGTTTTGAAAATGCGATAAAATGCGAAATTGACTCAAAATGCGAAAATTATACTAAAATACGATATAAATGAGAAATCGGCGATTTTTTAAAAATGACTTTTTCTTTCTTTACTTTCTTCCAGAAATTGCATTTGATGAGCTTGTGCACCCTTGAAATGTTCATGATTCTGATACACTTGTCCACCGCACTGATGCGGAACTAATTCCCTCATCCCTCATATGTTTGTAAAATACATATTATAAATCTGAACTTGGCGTACAGAAATAAATCAATTTCACAGTTATCAAATTTAAATAATAATCTTATTTTCTTGTTAACAAATATTAAAGAAAGGGATTCCACTTTATTTACATGAATGTGTGTATAAATTTGAATACAAAATATGAGAATAAAAAAATCATGTCCTAAAATGAGGACACTGGCCTTATGTATACATTATTGACACATGATTCTTATCTGATATGTCAGCAATTTTTTTTATTTTGTTATTGTTATTGTTGAGAGTTTAGTACCTGTGTACTAATGTGATATTGTCACATTAAAGCTTTTTCATGAGACAATATGTGTTTATCAGAATCAATTCAAGATGTATGTTTTTATTCAAAATACTCTAAAATGCTAAATGCACAAATGAAAATGCCAAAAATGTTAAAAATCACCACCCCTAACCATGATCCATGTTTCCTTCAGTTCCTCTCATTTCATTTCCCTTTCATGTTTCAGGTTGTTTTCAGTTCCTGAAAGTGTCGGTGGTTCCGGGCAAATGCCGCAGTTACTTGAGCTGTGGAAACAACCTGGACACCGAGTGAGCTATCTCTCCTGTTATCGCCTCTTGGGATTGCTCTATAATAGCGCGTGGGTGTTCGAAAC
Source organism: Hymenopus coronatus (assembly GCA_030762935.1). NCBI lineage: Eukaryota > Metazoa > Arthropoda > Insecta > Mantodea > Hymenopodidae > Hymenopus > Hymenopus coronatus. The sequence goes on along the minus strand of CM060895.1, from coordinate 78,306,256 downwards.
CAAATTTGGGTTTTCTACAAGTCTGCATGAGGACCTGGGACTCCTCCTTGTCATTTCCCTGCATCCCGGGAATGTGGCAATAATGGGTTCATCATGTCGCAGAGAGTGAGTTATCCTACTTCATTCCTATATCCTACATTCCAAAACTTTCATGGACAAATAAAATGTATAACAAAACGTCTTCATTTAAAGAAAATGCTCTTTAGATCTCTTCATTCACTGTCAAAGAATGCTTGCTGAAATAACTGATGTGTTCCATTGACATGACTTTCTCTATATAGATGTAACAAATTATTGTTAAATATGATATTCTTCTATCTATTCTGTTTAATCGAGATAAACATTAGCAGACTATGTCTTAATTACTTGGTTCCTTTTACCTAGAAGAACAATAAGAAAATACACTAGGCTAAAACGATAGTCAAATTTTATAAATCCTAGTTGCCAAGTTTGCAAATTTCCAGGTGAGAAAAGTTTAAGTATTTTAAAGCAGAAACAAATAACAAGTAATACCTCAGAAATGGCCAACTCCATGAAAAAACGCAAATGACATAAGTTGTGTGTTTTGACGCGATCTACATTTTTGTATAGTAAGTTTTTGTATATCTCTTACGGTTTTACCAGTTAAGAAAATTTCAGCATAATTCATTCAGAATAAAGAGGTCGTTAGAGGCTATTCCCAGAAAATTCAAGATATGCATTTTATTTTTGATGGAAATGACTTTAATATGCGGTATTTTAATCAAAATCGTTAGAGCCATAAATACAAAATTTTCGAATTTTTTTCCCTGCGAGGGGTAGTAAGGCCAGGCAGGATTTTCTTGAAATACTTCGTGTCGCATCCTTTGAAGATAACAAACCAAATTTGGTATTTAACCGTCTTTTCGTTTTATAGCTATGCTGTCCACAGACACACACACACACACACACACACACACACACGCGCGCGCGCGCGGACCTTCTACTGGAAACGCTTTTTTTCGATTCAGGGAGTCGTGAAGCATGTATTTCCGGTTACATCTCGGTATGGAATTTTTGGGTGCAATACAATACTTTTGTATCCACTATGTACATTGTACATACGGAGCTAGAGAAAATAAAAATTGAAAGAAACTGTAAAAAAGTATTAAATGTGGTGTACTCATATGATTTTCTTTACTCTCTTCTAAAACTGTTGTTACAAAAGCTTAATGATCTATTTATTTAATACAGATAAACTGTTATTACTCATTTACACATTTTCTTCTTGGTATAAGAAGAATTCATAGACTAAAGCTACAGAGAAATCTTTTCAAACCATTCAGTATTTAATGGGTTCAAATATCAAATTTTCGGGTGGGATATTATACCTTCTCTACCTACTACGTATATAGTACAATAGAGAAAGTAAAACACATTTATTTCACATATATGCTTCGAGGGATCTACATTGTTGGATAATAAGACGATGTCTATCTCTTATGGCTTAGCAGTTATACAAAAGTGGTTCAAATAAACCGATTTTACGCGCTATTTTAATAACATTCAAAATATGCATTTTATTTTCTATGGAAATAGACTGAGCATGTAGTATTTTAATCAAAATCGTTAGACCCATTATTGAGAAAATAAACAATTTCGAAAACTTTCCCATGAATTTAAATATGACGCCAAAGACATCGACGGATCTTTGTCTAATATTTGTGTAGGACGTTTAAAAAGACGCGACTCATGGTTTTCCAGTGAATCTCAACATCAAGTTTAAGTGTAAGTATCTAATACGAGAAGAAGTAAAAATGTGTGTCCACAATGTAAAAAGCCAAACCAATAACAAGAATATGGAAGAAATCAGTATTGAAATCTAATGGTACCATTTACATGGTTTCCCCTAGTTATTCTGCAACAGGTTATTCTTACAAAGCTGATCTTTCTCTTTACTTCGCGCTAATCCTGATAAATATAAGATAGCAGAAATGGTCGTTTTAATTACTTATGTATAAGTAGAAGGGAAATAAGGGCTAAAATGATGGTCAAATGTTTTGAAACTTGTTGCTATGTGATTGAAACTCGTTCCTTTGCATGACCAGGAATTGGAAAACTCCCGGATGAAAAACTGAATTTTAAAATATGAAACCAATAACAAGGAATATCGGAAGTGGTCACTCCACAAAAAATATATGACATAAATAATTGTGTATTTTAACGAGATCTAGATTTTTTACTTAGTAGGATTTTGAATTTTTTTACAGGTTATTAGTTATGCAAAAGTCATCCAGAATAAAGAAGTCTTCAGAGGCTCTTCCCATAAAGTTTAAGATATACCAACATTTTATTTGCAATGTAAACATTTTAATGTACATATTTTTTAATCAATAGTTAAAGCTATGTTTGATAAAATAAAAAGTTTCGAAATGTGTTCAATGTAAAGGGTATTTGGGAGGGGGGAGGAGACTTTCTTCAAAAGTTTCGTGTCGCATCCTTGCAACGTACTAAACTTAAGATTAGTAAAATATGTTTGGTTTGGTTTTGTGCCTTTTCGTTTTTGCATTATCGTGTTCACAGACACACAAACACATACACACACGCGGTTCTTTTAACAAAAATGCTTTTTTTTTGATACGAGAGGCCCTAAAAGGTGTATTTCCGGTAAAATATCAGCTAAATTGGTGTTTGGAATGCAATGCTTTTCTACCTGCTACATTGTACATACGTGCCAGAGAAGGTAAATCGCATTAATTTAAATAATGTATTCGGGTGGTGCTTTAGGATAATAACTACAAATAGATTGTGATTACATAGTGTCGCAACATCTTTTTACATCACATGTTTAACATTATTTATTTTCTAAAATTTTTGTCGAAAACTCAATAGAGCTTGAAAACCCGAGAAAAACAGATTATGCTGCTTTCAGCTAAATTACTTTTCTTTTTAGACAAAGGAATGTACTCAGAAGGATGCGCTATTTGGTTGAGTTAGATGTTTAGACTACGGAATTCTCACCGTTGTTAATTAGCTTAGATCTTTGGGCCTCCTGTTAAACGCTGGAAGGAACATTAAATGTAGGATCGTAACAGGCCTCTATAGGTTTAATACTGGAAGGATTATGATGATGATAATGATGATGATGATAATTATCTAACCGCGGTAATCAGTTGCTCGTTTGCGGACAACGAAGAATATTCCGTCCAGATCTTATAGTGAAATATGATCAAAATTTGCGAAAAATTAAAAAATACTTCTTTTCATAATAACATGATATAAATTCTAAACTTTAAGAAAATATTTAGTTTTTTCCATTTGACACACTTTAACCACCAAAGAAATTTGAATATTGATTTTATTTTTGATGAATGGGCAAGTATATTGGGAAGACATTTAAAAATTTATTAAGATCTTATTAAGGAATATTTATTTTCATTATTCGTATAGTTAACATATTTATTTATATAAGATATGATAATCTATTTGAAGCTATAAGTGGGCAGAACGCACTTATTAACTAACTTTGAACGTTATTTTCTGTAAAACCTTCTTCCAACTCGCTTCAATACACAAAATGCTCCACATGATGCAATTCTTTGCTAATTTGTTTCAAAATTTTATACTGCTTTTCAAAAGTGCATTAAAGAAGATAGTCAAATAATTTTTCAACATAATGTTCCAATTTTGAAAAATAAGTAATTAAATTTGAGAAATGAAGAGAGTACGAAACATAAATTATTTATAAAACAAATTAGGGTTAATATAAAGAAACCTAATATCATAGATGTATTTATAAACTTATTTACAATAAAACTGCATTTTGGTCTGAATATATTTAAAATACATAGGATGGCTCATATCTATTAGAGTAATCAGTTTAGACAGCAAAGTTATTATTTTAATAACCATGAAAGTTAGAATGTTGATGTATGACAAAAATATCACTAGTGGTATGTATAATAAACAGATATCAATTTCGATAGGTTACCTTAGATACAGTGAATTTTCCAAATTTCATTCCCTTAATAAAGGAATTTTACCTCCGTGGTGTAGTGGGCAATGCTAATCTCTAGTACCCAAGATCGCGGGATCAATCCCGGCCATAGTGATATAGCTTTCCGGACGTAAACAGAAAGTAAAGCCATTGGATCCCATTTATGTAAGATAATATCCTGAAATAGAGGTTCCTGGGCAAAACTCCAGTATTTTCACGTCCGAAAGTCGTGATTTCTCCTATAGTGCTATCTATGGGCGACGAACTGATCACTCGCCACCATGTGACGAAACCATGATCTAGAAATTCCACCCGAATCAAGAAAACATCGTAATATGTAGCAAAATAATGTCGAAATACTGTGATGGATTCAACTGTCTATTTTTCATCTTTAAAGCATAAGTACGTTCTGCAGTTTCTTAGTTTTATCAGATGCTTTTTAACCTTTGTGTTAAAGTTTGCAAGAAAAATCACTAAATTCTTTCTGCTAGTGTAAAATAAATTTCGTTGACAGTTTTACACATTTTTTGTAGTTCTGTTTTATTATTCTGTGGAAATGCGTGTTAGTAGTTATAAATTGTGATTAATGAGTTAAACAGGTATTAAGTTTGTAGTTATTGTTTAGGTTTAAATAAATTGATTAAACGTTGTAGTTACTTCGAATTCATTTAAAATGTCTGAAACAATTAAAGCCTGGCTATTAGTTATGGGCAGGAGAATTACTGCATTGCATCCAAAAATGTATGCTGAAATTTCATTGCAAATTCACGTTTTGAGGTCCGGTAACCCTCCACCCAAATCTTCTGTTAAGCATAAATAAAAGAAAAGGAAACTTGGTAGTTCAATTTAATATCTTTCAAGAAAGCGACATAATTTTAAGTAAATGTTCTCCTTACCAAGTTAACATTAGCAAGACCATTTTAATATATTTTTACGATATGTTGTACCGATTTTATCAAACTCTGAATATTTACCACAATGTAACGTCGAATACACTTTACATTTTTAATTTTGTGTGAAGCCTATAAAAACTTCCTAAATTCTGGGCAAAGGTTTTACAAATTTTACATGTTTTGAGGACCCCTGAGTATAAATTGCGTGCGTGTGATTGTGTATTTCTGCAGATAGCATAACTGAAAAGCGAAATTCCGTTAAATACATTGTATTTAAGTTATATCTATGGTTATTTATATCTATGGTTACGATACGAAAATTTTCAGTAAAATTTCAAACTACTTTTTATGAAAGAATTTTAAAATTTCGATTTTCCCAAAAATGGCTGTGATAATTTGTATTAAAATACTATATATTAAAGATACATACATGGAGAATAAACTATATATCCTGAGTTTATTGGGAATAGCTTCTGAAGTCGTCTTCATTTTAATTTACTTTTGCATAAATGGTAAACCGTACGATACAACCAAAACCTTGCCATACAAAAATCTAGATTCCATAAAACACATAATTTATGTTATAACAGTTTCTAGAGCTAACCATTTCAAAAAAATGTTTTTGTTAGATCCAAAGATGTTCGAAACATGTATTTCTGGTGAAATCTTGCTATCTATTTTTTGAGTGGAATACAATGCTTTCCCTATTTGCTATATATATTGTACGTGGTAGCGAAAGTAAAAATATCAGTTCCACGGTATGACCTATATTATTTGCTTCAGTCTAACTGGCTGACTAGTTACTTGTTAACCATGGGCACATATTACGGAAACCAGCCTAAAGGTAGATGCTCGGTGTTATTTTACCATGCAACTGTAACCTTAAGCACCTGTATTCATACCTGCATTACACTACAGAACATAACGAGTTCTCCGCCATGCTTGAGAAGAGAACGCAGAACACTAAAGGATGTTGCAACCCTTTTTTCATGCGACTTAAGCTATTACATATTTTCCTACGCATATATAAGCTGCGAAATATCTTACATGCTCTTATATTTTCTGGATTTCCAAATGGAATTGCGTCTGGCTATATTTTTTGTCGCTTTTTACTTTCTCTACACGTACTATGTACATAGAGTATAGAGAAGGTATTGCATTCAACCCATAAATTCGATACCGAGATTTCACCGGAAATAGACTTATCCAAAAAAAGTATTTTTAGAAAAAGTTCCGTGTGTGCGTCCATGAGTCCGTGTTTTTGTGAATGCGATAACTCAAAAACGAAAAGTCGGTAAAATACCAAACTTAGTATTTAAGTTTAGTTTCTTTCAGGGTTGCTACAGAAGATTTTCAAGAAAATCTCCCCACACTAGACTACCCTTTACATGGTAAACATTTCGAACATTCTTATTTTATAAAATATGGCCGCAACGTTTTTGATTAAAATACCGTATACGAGTATTAAAGATATTTATATGACAAATAAAATATATATCTTGAATTTTCTGGGAATATCCTCTGAAGACCTGTTTATTATGAATGCATTTTGCTGAATTTGACGTGACTGGGAAAGACTTACAACACAAAACATATAGATCACATTAAAACACACAATTCATTTCATTTACGTTTTCTTCGTGGAATTGACCATATCTGATATATTCTTTGTTATTTGTTTCAGATTTAAAATACTTAAACTTTTCTCACACGGAGAGTTGCAAAGTCTAGACCCGGCATAGAAACGGATTTCATTCACTTGCCAACCAGTTTTTAAAAGATTTGTCTATCGTTTTAGCCTACTGTATCCCTTATTTTCTTTCTACTTACAAGGAATCAAGTACCTAATTAAGACAATTTTTGCTAAAGTAGATAGAAGTATATGCGTTTTTACCAATAATTACTTTCTCTATACGAGCTATGTACACAGTGTATAGAGAAGGGATTGTAAAGCACCCAAAATTCGATACAGAGATTTCACCGGAAATACATGTTTTGAGACCTCCTGAATCCAAAAATACCATTTTTAGAAAAAATGTCCGTGTGTGTGTCTGTCTGTGTGTGTGTCTGTGTCTATGTGTGTATGTGTGTGTGTGTGTGTGTGGGCAGCATAGCTCAAAAACGAAAAGTCCGTTAAAAACCAAACTTGGTATTTAGGTTTGGTATCTTCCAAGGATGCGACAAGAATATTTTCAAGAAAATCTCCCCTCTCCTAACTACCCTTTACATGGAACTTTTTTCGAAAATTTTGATTTTCTAAAAAATGGCTCCAAAGCTTTTGATTAAAATATCGTATATTAAAGATATTTACCTGACAAATAAAATGTACATCTTGAATTTTCTGGGAATAGCCTCTGAAGAATACTTTATTCTGGATGAATTTTGCATAACTACCAAACTGTAAGAGATGGACAAAAACTTAACACACACAAAATATAAAGCACGTTAAAACACACAATTTATATTATATAATTCTTTTCATGGAGTTGATCGTTTTTGAGATATTCCTTGTTTTTGGTTTCAGCTTTTAAAAGCTTATAATTTTCTTATACAGGAATTTGCCAACACGTGTCCATACAAACAAACGAACTTCAGTCACATAGCTACCAGCTTTTGGCTTTCACTTTAACCTATGGTAGTCCTATTAAGACAATTTCTGCTAATTTTTGTCGATTAGCATGAAACAAATAAAGGAATAAGCTTATTTACAATAATTTGTTACAGATATATAGAGAAAGGCATGTGAATGAAACACATCAGATTTTGTTACAGCGATGTAAGTCATGTGAATGGAACACATCTGATTTTTAGAAGTAGATTTCCAAGTTTCAATGAAAGAAAATAACTGAATAAATGGAGAAGCTAATAGATGGCAGCCTTGGTGTCAGAACGACCAAAGATAGAAATATTACGCGTATGCATAAATAGACCTATTTCAGCCAGCGTAGCAAGAAAACAGATCCGATTGTTTAATCGATGCGTTCTGTAATCCGTGTCATGTGATTTTTACGTTCTATACCAATTAATGTGTACGTTAACTGTGTTTCACACAAAAATTCGATATACAGTTTTCACCGTTAATACATGTTTTGAGGACCCCTGAGTAAAATTTTGTGTGTGTGTCTGTGGACAGCATAACTCAAAAACGGAAAATCCATCAAATGCAAAAGTTAGTATTTTTGTTTATAACTAAGGTTTCAACACCAAGATTTTCAGGAAAATTCCTCCACCACAAACTGATTTTCATGGAAGAATTTTAAATTTTCGATTTACTCAAAAATTACTAATAATTTAATAATTAAATAATTCCATATAAATAATTAAATTCCATATACTAAAGATATTTGCATGGAAGATAAACTGTTATATCTTGACTTTTTTGGAACGAGCCTCTAAATTGCTCTTCATTCTGATCTACTTTTAAACCATAAGAGAAAGACAAACGCTTACCATACAAAAATATAGATTACATAAAAATACATATTTTATGTCATAATAGTTTATGTCTTATAGCTAACCATTTCAGAGGTATTCTCTGTTATCGGTTTTAATTACAAAGTTTCTATTAATGTTGTTTTTGAATTAGGGGGACCATAAAACGTGTATTTTCAGTGAACTGTTGACATCGGATTGATGAGTGATATACAATACCTTCTCTGCCTAATTACTATGTACGTGCTAAAGAAAGTAAAATAGAATGTTAGGGCGACAGTTCTTAAATATTTTACTATCACTATTTCTTTTGTATTTATAATGAAATGTGTAAAAAAGCTATTTTTCAAAATTTAGCTCATTTAAGAGTAGAACTTTTTCTATACATTCTGTTTCTGTATTCACGGGACATCAAAACATACATTTTCCATGACATTTCGAATAGCATTTCTGGAAGGATACAATATCTTCCTACTTACTACGGACAGTGTATATTGTAGAGAAAGCAATCCCTTTTATAAAAACTGTTTGTGATAAGGGAGTAGAGAAAGGCATGTGAACACACAAAACTTCAAACTTTTTACTATGTACGTGGTAGAGAAATTACTGCAATTTTGATCCAAAAATACCATACTCCTGAAGAAACAGAAACGGTCTTAGAAAAAATATCCTAATGTGAGTGTGTGTGTGTGTGTGTGTGTGTATGTATGTATGTATGTATGTATGTATGTATGTGTGTGTGTAAACAGCATAATTTAACAAACTTGATATTTAAGTTGAGCAGCTTCAAGAATACGACACGGAAACGTTCAAAAAACGCCCACCTCAAACTACCTATTACATAGAAAAGTTTTTAAAAATATTGAGTTTCTCAAAAATGGCTCTACCGATTATAATACTATATATTGAAGATATATTCAGGACAAATAAGATAATTTGAATCTTCAGGGAATAAACTATGAAGTACTCTTCCTTCTAGATGACTTTTGTGTAAATAGTAAACGTAAGAGATAGTCAAAATCTTATGTCACTAAAAACGTACAAAAACGTGTATCTCGTTAAAGCACTCAACTTATGTCAAATACATTGTTTTGTAGAGAGTGACATTTTTGAAATACTTACTTGTATTCCGTTTACATATTCCACCACTTACACTTTTATCAAATAGGAACTCGGCATTGTGTTTTTGTTTGTTTTTCAGTGCTGACGGTACAAGGAGAACTAAATTTCAAAGTAAACAAATAGCGACTAGTTCTTAAAATATTTGATTATCGCGCTGCTTAGTGTGTTACCTTATTATCTTTTACATACAGGGAATAAGTTAATAAACTACTATAACTAAATAAATCATTAACAATTAAATAAATTAAAATTATAAATTAATTAAACTATTTAAATAATTTCAAATTCAAATTAGTACAAAATCTCCCTTTAAAGTTAACAAATTTGAAGGTAATAAATGTAATATTAACAATACATATTAGATTGAAAATTTTGGTTAACATTTTATTTTACTATATAATAATATAATCCCAGGAAAACGATTAAGGCACGAAAACCCAGAGCGAATCGTTAAAAAAAAAAACACCAATTTTCTTAAAGGCCAAGAAAGAACGATTTAAAAAAAAATTCAAAGAAACCCTGACAGAGTTTCACAGATATTTTAACAAGGTATAGCTGATTTTATTGTGAATGCATTTTGCTAAGAATAAGTTTTACAATTGTTACATTTGTGAGTTACAGGCCTTGAATTCAAAATTTGAAAAGTAAATCTTGCGATAAAACAAAGTCTGATTGTTCCGACTAGCAAGTGAGTTTTTCAAAATTATAGGAACTATACTTTCCCTAAGCGTATGAAACCCAAAATGTTGCGCAAGCTGAAAGAAAGCACACTATAGCCTACCCTTGGCGGTTACGCAACGAAACTTAGCTGTGCTCTTAAGGACGATCTGTCCCTCAGGAATTTCCAGCTAGACTGAAGAACTGTCTCCCAAGGTGCTCCGCTGAAGAGCGGCAGGAATGAGTAGTTCGAAATGTTTCCACCAGATCACAACTGAATCTCGTCACATACTTCTCTCTGAAGATATAAATGCGTGGGCGCACAGCTTATAGGAAGAGGTAGACAAACAGTTCAGAGGACAGTTATGTATAAGATTTTTTTTATATTTTTTGGCTTGTGTGGAGGTATCAATAATTCATGATTTTCTCGAAGCATGAAGCTGATGAAGAATAAGCTTTAGTAAAAATGTTTATTGCAGAATATATAGGGAAAGTTATGTTAATGTAACATCATATCTTTTATATAAAATTATCTGATGTGCTCCATTCACATGACTTTCTCTATATCTCTGCAACAAATTACTGTTTACAAGCTTATGCTTCTATTTACTTCATGCTCGTGGAGAAAAAAATAGCAGAAATAGTCATTTTGCTTGCTTCCTTGTAAATAGAAGCGAAATAAGGGAGCACCATATGTTAAAGTGTGTCAAAAGGTGGTTGCTCTGTGACTGAAGTTCCTTTGTTTGTGTGGACAGGAGTAGAAAAATTCCTGTATGAGAAAATTATGTTTTTTAAACCAAAAAAAAAGGAATATACCAAAAACGATCATCTCCACGAAAAAAATGTATGTTACATAAATTGTAAGTTTTAACGTGCTCTACATTTTTTGTATATTAAGTTTTGTCCATCTCTTACGGTTTAGCAGTTATAGAAAATTGCGTAAAATTCATCCAGAATAAAGTAGTTTTCAGAGGGTATTCCCAGAAAATTCAAGATATACATTTTATTTGTCAGGTAAATATCTTTAGTATATGAAATTTTAATTAAAAATCGTTAGAGCCATTTTTAAGAATATCAAAATTTTCGAAAAAAGTTCTATGTAAAGGGTAGTTGGGGGTGGGGGATTTTTCTCTTCGTATCGCATCCCTGGAAGAAACGAAACTTAAAAACCAAATTTGGTATTTTACCGAATTTTCGTTTTTGAGTTATCGTGTTCACAGACACACGGACACACATACACGGAACTTTTTCTGAAAATGCCTTTTTTGGATAAAGGGGACCCTAAAACACATATTTCCGGTGAAATCACGGTATCGAATTTTTGGGTGGAGTGCAAATCCTTCTCTATACAGTATGTACATAATACGTATAGAGAAAGTTATAACTCCTTTGTGTTCGGTGGACCACAAATCGTGTATTCGTGTATATATAGTAAACATAAAACGTGAATCCAGTAACCCCTGTATACTATCTCCCGTATACATCTACTTGGTTCCTGGGAAGCAATATTTCTTTGCAGCAGCATCAGTTTACACTAACTAGAAAAAATGTTCAGACAACAGAATATATGAGTATCAAAGAACTATGTATATACATATATTTTTTGCATAAATCTGAGAGCTGGAGGGGTAAGTTAGCGACCATCCCTAACAATGATTGCTATTATCATAACTAACCATGAATAATAATTCATAGTGCGGGAGACGAACCCCCACAAAGTACCTTCATTAAAGCTAACTAATGGTATACATGACGGAAGGGAGAACCTATTCATATATCACTTGCCCGCACTCGTACATCAGTAATGTTTATTGTTATTACAGCTTCACGTGGTCGTGTCACAGCGAACGACTGTTCACCCTCAAGATAAATTCCGCCAACATTTTTTCCCCTTTTCTGTATTCACTTGTTAATTCGTGTTAACATTGTCTTTAACCTGTGTTGTGCACTATTTATGATCTGTTGTTTATAACGCTTTAAATTGACGTAAAAAAAAACAAATTTTCATGGTTAGCAGTACTAGAAATGAACACGAAGCGCTGTGGAAGTTAAAATAAAATCCAATATGTTTCATTCACATGCACAATCAACATATTCTGTTACGAGCTATTCTTAAAACATCTTATTCTTCTATCTATTTCTTGCTAATAAAGTTAAACACTAGTTTAAATTATCTTATTATTTAGTTTCTTATAAGTAGAATGGAAATAAGGGAATAGACTAGGCTAAAGCGTTAGTTAAGTATTTTTAAATAAAGGGGGACTTGTTTGATAATGTTTAACATCCACTTTTACTGCATAGGGCAATAAAATCGATGACATTGATGATACACGAATGAAGAGGAATACCAGTGGAAAGCGATCACAGGGGAAACCGGAGAGCCTGGAGAAAACGTCGCCACTTTGTCCACCAGAAATCCTACATACGGCCGCCTGGGATTAAACACCACTCAGCCACGATGCGGCCGGACCAAGTGAGATGGTTTAGGGGCTGACATCTTTGGCCCGCATTTGGCAGGTTCTCGGTTCAAATCTCATGGATCAACCAATCTGACTGACTTTTTCCTTATGCTTACTCTCAGTCAGCAAGGTAAATTTAGATTGGCTATTTAATAACACAACTTAAAGTTCTATCTTCAGTCCTAATGGTTGAAGGGGAAGAATAACAAAAGAACTGAACTGAGTGCAAAGTTGGCAGCACTATCTCTCTATAGACAGTGTAAGCAGCAGAAGACTGTACGACACCTATAACCCTATCTGCTTGTCATGTAGTATCGTATATGGGGATATGGACTAACTAGCTGATTGAATTCTATCATCTGACTACGAATGGTGGTAGCAGTTATAATAGAAATCATGATATCTGGCTGTAAGCGTCATTCTGACTACAGGTAAAGCAGTCAGACTGTGTCAGCAATCTCACACGAAGCTAAAGTAGTACGTCAACGAGGTATCCTATGGAACAGTCGTGATATGATCTAGAAGTTAATGCCATGCAAAATAACATTGATAAAAATATATTTTAAACCCTGATTGCTATGTGATTATAATTCAGTTATCTTTGCATGGCGAAGGAAAAAACAAAAACAGGAATGATAATTTCCCGTTTGAGAAAGTTTAAGTATTTTAAAACTGAAATTAATAAGTAATATCTTGAAGTTTGCTAACTTAAAAAAGTTATATGACATAAATTGTGTGTTTTAACGCGATCTACAATTTTTATGGTAAGTTTTTTGTCTGTCTATTATGGTTTACGTGTAATGCAAAACTCATTCAGAATGAAGACTACCTAAGAGGCTATTCCCAGAAAATTAAAGATATACATTTTGTTTCGCATGTAAATATTTTTAAAATACTCTGTTATAATGAAAGTCAATAGAGTAATTTTTGAGAAAATCAAAATTACCAAAAATTGGTCAGTGTAAAGATAGCTTGGGTTAGAGATATTATCCTAAAAAATCTTTGTGACACATCTTCGGAAGATACTATACTTGAATACTAAGTTTGGTACTTAATGGGCTTTCCTTTTTAGGTTATGCTGCCCCCACGCACACACGCAAACACACTCAAACTATATCTGTATTTTCGATGAAATCGGTATCGAATTTTTGGTAAAATACGACACCTTCTCTGCATACTCTATGCGTAGATACACAGTACTTGATAGAGAAAGTACTAATATGTAATTATTGTTAGTCATATGGGTCCTGAATAAATTTTTATCGGAAATGTAATCATGGAAGATTGAAATAACATATGTCATACAAGTATTCGGTATAAATCCTGACCACTCGCACAGTTTTCTAACATCCAATGCAGACATGGCTTCCGCACTATCCACACCCAGCACTCACGAGGCTTTCTGTCCTTCAGTCAACCACGTAGTCTCGAGCATTAGTCTATTACTTTCTCTACACGTATTATGTACATAGTGTATAGAGAAGGTATTGTAATGCACCCAAAATTCGACACCAGGATTTCACTGGAAATACACGTTTTAAGAATCCCTGATATTACATAAATTGTATGTTTTAATGTGCTCAACACTTTTTGTGTGTTAAGTTTTTGTCCATTTCTTACGGTTTAGCAGTTATGTCAAATTCCGTAAAATTCAGCCAGAATAAAGTAGTCTTAGGAGGTTATTCTAAGAAAATTTAAGATAATTTGTCAGGTAAATATCTTTAATATACGATATTTAAATCAAAATCGTTAGAGCTTTGTGAAAATAAACATTTTCAAAAAAAAGTATCATGTAAAGGGTAGCTTATAAGTACCGAGTTCATACATTTTTTTTTTTTCGTGGAGTTGATGGTTTTTGAGATATTCAGCTTTGAAAAACTTATACTTTTCTCACACAGGAATTTGTCAACTTCTGTTCATACAAACAAAGGGACTTCAGTCACATAGCAACCAGCTTTTGACTATCACTTTAACCTATGGTACTTCCTTATTTCGCTTCTACTTACAAGAAAGCAAGTAATAAGACTATTTCTGCCAAGTTTTTCTCGAATAGCAAGAAGTAAATAGAATAATAAGCTTATTAACAATAATTTGTTACAGACATATAGAGAAAGTCATGTGAATGGAACGCATTAGATTTTTTAAGACCGGAAGGCAGTTATCTTAGAACACATGTTTGTTTGAAAGTGTTATTTTAAAATACCAATTGACTCGTCGCGTTCAAGAAGTAAACATACCGAAATTTCCTGCACAGTTGCTTTCTTTCAGAACCTCAAATCAGGTTTTGTAAATACATTTGAGGGTACTGGCTCGGTGTAAAACAATAAACACATGTAAAAATGTGCTATGATAGCAAAATAAATATTTAGTCGAATTGGCCAACAATTTTGAACGTTCGCCACGAAAATCACTCACCTTAGGGAACTGAAATACGCATCATTACATTTGCTGAGCTAAATGTTTATTCAGTAGAATATTTATTTATCTGTGGAAGAAGAACAATTCTAGCATGTATTATGAGGAATGTTATTATATTTTATATGCAGGAATACAGGTTTAAGAAGCGAAGATAGATTGCGGTCCAGCCCACTGTTGAATGCAAATGCAGATGCAAAACCCCGTGGAAGGGTCGGGTTTTATATGGAAGACCTTTAACAAGCTTATATAAACATAAAGGATGACCCTTTAAAGTATGTATTTGCTGTCAAATGACACAGCTACGTTTGGAGAAATGTGATTTGGAAAATAATCAAAGAAAAAATCTTATGTATCACATTCACATAATTTCCTTCCTATTTTGCAACAAACTAATATTCCAATTGTTTATTTTCTCAGTACTTCATGTATATATTTGGAGAACTATTTTTATTACGTACTTCCTTGCAGATGCACGAGAATGAGAGAATGCATTATATTAAAGCATTATTAAAATCCTTCAATAGCTGGTCGTTTTTACATGCACTGGCATTTCGTTCTCTTTGCTTGACCAGAAAAAAGCAAAACTAACAAAGGTTTTTTATTTGAAGAAATGTATAAGTTCTATACTTGAAACAATAACTAGGAGTATCTCAAAAACGATTAAGTCCAGACAAAGGTAAATAAATAAAATAAATGTGTTTTAACAATATGTAAATTGAATGACCTGCACTTCAGAGATTATTCCCCTGAAGAAGCTCAAGATATACACTTGAGTTACGATAAGAGTTTCCAAAAAATTGCATGAAAAGGAAGCTTTTGGAAGATTTTCTTGAAAATCTTTTTGTCGCATTCTTAGAAAATTCTGAACCTGAATATCAAGAACGACTTTTAACAGACATCCTTTTTTGTGCTTTTCTGGTCATAGACACAAGCACAGACGCGCGCGTTATGTTTTTATTCAGGATCTTAAAACATGTATTTTCAATGGAATCTCAGTATCGCAGTTTTGAGTGGTATATTTTATGTGCATGGCAGAGGAAGTAAAACAGCCATTTTAAATTCGGCGTGTCTCAAAATATTAACTACTGACATAAAAATTTGGCCAAAGTACACAATACTTCCCCTATCTACTATAACATGTTGTAAAGAAAGTAAAACCATTCTAAATACATTAGATGTAAGAGAAGGACAGGTGTAAGATTATAGGTGTTACAACGCGAGGTGGGGGGGGGGTATTGTAGTTCGCGCACTCTGACTACATCTATTGTGGCTGACTTCCCAAGGAAAAAAAAATAAATGAATTATTAACCACAGGAGGTTACAGGGCGTAGGCAGACAATGCACAAAGACGCGCGAATGTTGTTAACAGTTCTAGGCTGGAGGATTCTTCTCACTGCTGGAGCTACCTAGTGAGTGCAATGAAGCACATGTCGATCCAGAAGCCCTCTTTTGTCCACGGGGAGCAAGAACTGTTTTCTTTGAGCAAGCATCCGCGCCATTTGTCCGACACTCACATAAGCCTGAAACCTAGAAACACATCTAAAAGATGAGAAGGGACTGGAAAGAAGGGGCAAATTATGATAAGCAAATAATGTCAGATCGCATACCAGTTTTTATCTTGCACGAAAAACCTAAGGTCAGATTGGGCAGTTGAGGGAATGGAGGCGTGGACTTCCTGAATTAGAACCTCACATGTTATCGCTAAGATATCTAGTTCAAAAAGAAAAGAAGTACATTTGATGTCATCATGTTTCAAAAACGACACACATTGCCGTACTGAAGAAACTAATAAACTACCACCAAAACCCGAGATTAGTTTAACGGAGAGACCCAACTCTTTGAATCACAAGCTCTGGATAATGTATCACTCAATAGAATCAATTTCTCTGAATAATTAAAGAAATTATATCTAAAAAGAGCAGATGTAAATTTAGCCAACGCTATTCATTGAAACAAAATAGATTTATTAATAATTTATTTCCAAGCGCCCCATTCCAGCGAGTTTTACAAGAGTAATGAAATCAAGCTCATAAAAACAAGTGCAGTAAAACGATATTATATTTCATAAACACTCTACACAGCAATATTACATTTACTGCAGCTTTTCAAACACGACAGTATTTTACCTGATATGTACCCGGTGAATATGAGCTACAAATAAAACCTTCAGTTATTTAAATAAAGCAAAACACGTATACAGTACACTTTAATATGATTAAACAATCTGATGTGTTCCATTCACATTAACTTTCTCTCTATATATTTGGCACAAAGCTATTGCTAAAACTGCTTATTCTTCTATCTACTTCATGCTAATTGACATAAAAATTAACAGAAGGGGTCTTATTTCTTAGTTCCTTCTAAGTAGAAGGGATATAAAGAATACACTAGGCTAAAGCGACAGTTAAATCTTCTAAAACCCGGTCGCTAAGGCATGAATAAAAGTAAGACAAAAGATAAACGATTAGCGACGTTTCATTTTATAAAATTAAGTATTGGAAGATTTACACCATAACCAGGAATATCTTGGAAAGGTAAACTCTCCATAAAAATTATCTGATATAAATTATGTGCTATCCTTGTCTTACAATTTATCAGTTATGGAAATGACATCCGGAGTGAAGAGCACTTTTTGCAGAAAATTCAAGATCATATTTCATTTGTCATGTAAATATCTTAAACATACGGCATTTTAATCAAAATCGTTGTGGTCAATTTTAGGAAAATTACATTAAAAAAAACATATAACAGCTAATTCAAAGTGGGAGGTTTTCTTAGAAATCTTTGTTCGCATGTTTTGAAGATGCAGAAATTAAAACCCAAATTTGGTATTTAACAAACTTTTCATTTTTTAATTATGCTTGAGTTATTTGTTCACAGACACAAATGCGCACACATAGATATTTTTCTAAAAACAACATTTAGGGTTCAGGGGACCTTAAAAATGTATTTTCGGATGTCGATTTCTTTGGGTAGTATAAAATATCATTTCTAGTAATAAAAGTAAAAACAACGTCGATTCTTAAAGCCTCGTCTAGAACAGAAGTAAAACCATTTCAGTAGTGTGGGATCTTTCATATGTTCTCGAGATAGATTCTCCATAAGGTTAAGTTATCTAAATGTATGGGATGTATTTCCCATTATTCTAAACCGGCAACGGTTGTGCTATGATAGACGAATTTTTACCTTCTCTTTTACCTTCCTAAATAGCACATAGGTAAAGAAAGTATTTCTGGTAATAAGACTAAAACTGCTTATGTTTATTTTGATTAGCATGATATAGATAACAGATTAATGTTTTGAATAAAAGGTTTGTTTACTGAGCAGCTAGAGGACATCGTGTGAATGGAACATAGGATTCTAATTACAAGGATCCAACTAATAATGACAATTTCTGCTAATGTTTATCTGAATTATCATGAAATAGACGAATAAGCTTTTTAACAATAAATTGTTGCAGAGAAATCATGTGAATGGAACACATCAGATTTTTTTCTGTAATACATTTTTGTCTATCTCTTACGGTTCACCAATTAAGCAAAAACCATTCATATTGAAGAGGACTTCAGAGGCTATTCCTGAGAAATGGAAGAAATGCATTTTATTTGTCATGTAATATTTATTTATGATACAAGAGTTAAAAGTGTAGCAAAATAAAAGCAACTTTAACTTGAGTGTCATACACTATTTTTTAGACAACACAATATTTCTAGATTTATCAATACATTTATAATATAAGGTTTAACATCCCTTTTGTTCAAGGAATAGCACGTTTTCCTATCGCTTGGATGCGTGTATGTGTGTGTATAGAATTCGTCTATCGATATAGATTGGTAATCGATGGAGTAATGACAAATCAGTACTCTTTATCACAAAGCTTATAAATTAACAATTCTATTCCATTCCTTGTGCTATTAAATCATAAACTAGAGTATGTTACAATCAAATACCATGCAAACACGTTTTATATGTTTGAATTTGCCAATCGAAGAAAATTGTTGTGTAGTTCACCATGTTTAGACACCAGAACGGACTAATTAAGAAGGCGGTGGTAGCATTATTGCTTTTATTTTTTTTATCAGGAACATAACCCCATTTATTTTTATACAGATAAATAACAGAAAACAAACACATAATTCTTATTAATAATAGGCAACATTAGGTTCTTAACTGTGCAATTATGATGAAAGTGTGATATTTATTGTACAATTATTACAATTGGGAATGTTGGTTCCTTGTGATGAGGTACTTGGTGTGTTTGTGATGCTAAACTCAGACATCATACTATGTGATAGTAACAAAACTTAAGTTGGCAGCATTGGAGTGTTATAAATATTTAATAAGTCTAGAGTTATAAAGAACACTTTTTAGTTCGAGTATTTTGTGTTAAAAAGCGTACTGTTAACAGCGTCTGTCTAAATATATCTTTAATTTAGGTACGTTAGTTTGATCAAAATCCTTAGAGCCATTTCTATGAAAATAAACATTTTTGAATTTTTTTTCTATATAAACCGTAGTTTGAGAAGAAGAAATTTTCCTGAAAATCTTCTGAACTTAAATACCAGTTTGGTATATAACGCAATTTTCGTTTTTCAGTTTACTGTCCACAGACACACACACACACACACACACACACACACACACACACACACACACACACACACACACACACACACACACACACACACACACACACACACACACACACACACACACACACACACACACACACACACACACACACACACACACACACACACACACACACACACACACACACACACACACACACACACACACACACACACACACACACACACACACACACACACACACACACACACACACACACACACACACACACACACACACACACACACACACACACACACACACACACACACACACACACACACACACACACACACACACACACACACACACTCTGACCTTATTCTAAAATACTTTTTCTTTGCTGGTCCAAAACAAGCATTTCCAGTAAAATATCAATGTCGAATTTTTGGATGGTATACAATATCTTCTCTGATATATATATATATATATATCTGATATATATATGTGCTAGAGAAAGTAAAAAATACCTTAATTTTTTACTATTTCAAAAAAAAGGTATTCACATAAAACATGTATAATTTGTTTTGTAATATATATTTTGCATTTTAATTACAATATTAGAGAAATCCCAAGGAGTGACTATGTGAATGGAAACCTATCACTACGACCAACTTTGTAACTTTTCAGGTGGTTGAAATGCCATAGCACCGACTAGGTTTAAGTTACATTAAGGTATCAAACGATAGATTTGCCATTTGAAAATATGAATAATGTTTACTTTCTGTACACAAACTACGTTCATAGTATATAGAGAGGGTGTTGTATTCCACATATAATTTCGATACCAGGATTTCACTGAAGTATACATTTTCAGACCTTTTGAATAAAAAAAAAGCATTTTTAGAAAAAAGGTTGTGGTGTATCTGTGGACAGCATAACTCAAAAAAGAAAAATCCGTTGAATAACAGACTTGGTATCCAAGGTCATATCGCTCAAGAATGTGACCCGATGGTTTTCAAGCAGTTTTACTTGGAGCATTTTTCGAAAATTTTATTTTCTAAAAAATGGCTCTAAAAGTTTTGAGTAAAATATCGAAATCAAAAATACTTACATTGCAAATAAAATGTGAATTTTATGAAAGTAATCTCTGAGGACTTCTTTATTTTGGATGAACTCTGTTAAATTTTGCATAATTGGTAAACTGTAAAACCATGACAAAAACTTACTATTCAAATAAAATGTAAATCTCGTTAAAATACGACGTTTATGTATTTCACGATTTTTAACGTTATTTGTAGAGCTGACTGTTTCTGAGATATGCCTTGTTTTGGTTTCAGCTTTAAAATACTTATACTCTTCTCATATGGGATTTGTCAACTCCCTACCATACAAAGAAATTTCAATAACATGGCAAACAGGTTTTAAAAGATTTGACTATCAGTTCTTCATACAAGGAAACAAGTAATAAGACCATATTTTGCTAATTTTTATCTTGATTAGTTAAAGCAGATAAGAGGATAAGCTTTTTAACAGTTTGTTCTACTCGGTAGAATAGTTTTTGCTAATTACACTTTATATTTGTATCAGAATAATTATTGAAATCTTAAGGATAGTCTGTGGGAGCAAACAATCATGTAACGAACGTTTCAAGAAGCGAGTGCTGACGAGTTGAAAGACAAATCGGGTTATCTGTAAGCTCGATGGACCTCGGAATCCCCGGAGCATCCGTCCTTATAATTAGCAAACACGGAGAGGTATCTTAAATGTTGGCTTAAAACGTTAACTTTCCAAAATTCCTTTCTATTTGCCATTTGGAGTATGTGTATGTCAACCTCGTTACTGAAAACAGGCAAATGGGTTAAATAACAATGTTGGTATTTAAGTTCAGCGTCTTTCAAGAACGCGAAACAAAGATTTCTGAGAAACCATTCCGCCCCAAAATACTCCTTCATTAGCTAAAAACAATTTTGATTAAATTTTATATTTTTAAGATATCTCCATGAAAAATAAAATGTACGTTTTAATATTTTTTCCGCAAACACTGTGAACTCTTTCAATGTTTTTACGATTCACAATTTGCAGAAGCCCAGTAATACGCTTAAATCACACATACGGTATTTTAAGCTTTAGTTCTCCTTTTTTGCATATTTTTTACTTTCTCTACATAGTAGATTGGTATAATCATATTTCACTCCACTCATAAATTCGATACTGAGATTCCGTGTAACCAAAAAAAGAATTTTTAGAAAAATGTCCTTATGTGTCTGTGTGCCCGAGAACACGATAAGTTGATAAAATACCAAACTTGGCATTTAAGTTTAGTATCTTCCAGAGATGCGTCATGAAGATTTTGAAAATAGTACCCTAAACCCAAACTACCCTTTACATGGAAAAAATTCGAAAATTTTGATTTTCTCAAAAATATCTCTTACGATTTTGTTTAAAACACCGTATATTAAAGGTATTTATGTGGCAAATAAAATGTAGATCTTAAATGTTCTGGGAATGACCTCCAAAGAACTCTTTATTCTTAATGAATGTTGCGTAACTGGTAAACCGTAAGAGATTCCCAAAAACTTACTACAGAAAAATGTAATTCACGTTAAAATACACAATTTATGTCATATACGTTTCTTTTCGTTGAATTCACCAATTCTGAAATACTCTTTGTTATTTGTTTCAGATTTAAAATACTTGAACTTTTTTTCAAACGGAAAGTTGTAAACTTCTGACTCAGCATAGAAATGGATTTCATCCATGTGGCAATCAGCTTTTAAAAGATTTGACTATCGTTTTAGCCTAGTGTATTCCCTTATTTTCCTTCAACTTAAAAGGATAATTGTTTTAAGAATAATTTGTTATAGCGATGTCATGTAAATGGAACACAACCGATTATTGAGTTATGCTGTCCACAGATACAGACACATACAGAAACACACACACACACACACACACACACACTCACTGAACTGTTTCTAAAATGCTTTTTACTTTCTCTATGCGTACTATGTACATAGTGTATAAAGAAGGTATTGCACTGCACCCAAAATTCAATACCGAGATTTCATCGGAAATATACGTTTTATGGTCCCCTGTATCCAAAAGAAGTATTTTCAGGAAAAGGTCCATGTGTTTGTGTGTGTTCGTGTGCCTGTGAACATGATAACTCAAAAACGAAAAGTCGGTAAAATACCAAACTTGGTATTTAAGTTAAATATCTTCCACGGATGTGACACAAAGATTTTGAGAAAAATCCCCCCACCCCAATCTATCCTTTACTTGGAAAAAATTTTGACAATTTTGATTTTCTCAAAAATGACTGTAACGGTTTTGATTAAAATTTCGTATATTAAAGATATTTACTTGACAAATAAAATGTATATCTTGAATTTTCTGGGAATAACCTCTGAAGACCACTTTATTCTGGATGAATTTTATGGAATTTTGCTAAACCGTAAGAGATGGACGAAAACTTAAAAAACAACAAATGTAGGGCACGTTAAAACATACAAATTATGTTATATAATTTTTTTTCTAAGAGTTGATCGTTTTTGAGATATTCCTTGTTTTTTCTCATACAGGAATTTATCAACTCCTGTCCATACAAACAAAGGAACAACTAGCTTTGGATTATCACTTTAAATTATGGTACTCTCTTATTTCGCTTCTACTAACAAGGAAGCAAGTAATATTTCTGCTAATTTTTTCTCAATTAGAATGAAGTAAATAGAAACATAAGCTTTTTAGCAATATTTTGATGCAGAGATGTAGAGAAAGTCATGTGAATGGAACACATCAGACTTTTTAGATTCAGGAGGCCTCAAAATACGTATTTCCAGTGAACTTTCGGTATCGAATTTTTGGGTGGAATACAATAATTTGTCTATCTATTATGTACATTGCACTTTCGTGCTAGAGAATGTAAAAAGTTAGGATAATCAATTTCAGTGCCCTTTAAAAGTGCGTTTGTGTTAAATCTCCAGCAGTGCAGCAGTGAAGCTTTATCTGCAGCAGGAAGGAGTTAAGTGCTGGGAGAAGGCGCTCAAATGAAGGACAGTGTGCATGCTAAGTTGCGGGAAAATGAAGCTTCCTCTTTGCCAACTCCTTTGTTGTAAGCATGAGTACCTGTAGAGCCCCCAGGGTCAACAAACAGGCCCGCTCTTTTATCCCTTATCCAATTGGACCAAATGGGGTAGGGGCTGTAGAGATCATAATGGGAGTTATGTTACGGGAGTGCTTAGCCCCCTTATCTTTACTGCAATGTGTGTGTACAGCGGCGATAGTGGCGCCTCTATAGCAGGGAAACAATGACAGCTTCCGTGTAGAACTGGGGATGTTGCGGGGATAATGTGAGAAGCTTCCGCTAGTAAAGAAATCATTTACCTTCCCTCAAAAAGCTCTAAACCAAGTTCCCCTTCCAGCTTTTAATTAATTGAGAGTACATTTCCGTGCATTTATCAAAGCTATGGGTTTGAAGCACTGAATGCCAGCGCATAGCCGCGTGGGCTTTTATGTAAATAATTAAAGAGCATATCTAAAGATACGACCTTAAATATTTGCTGCTTGCACTTCTAGTTTTCATATATTACAGTTTATTACTTTCTCTACACGTATTTTGTACATAGTGTATAGAGAAGGTATTGTAGTGCACCCAAAAATTCGATACCGAGATTTCACATGTATGAAATACATGTTTTGCGTCCTCCGGAATCCAAAAAAAAAGCATTCTGGAAAAAAGGTCTGAGTTTGTGCGTTTGTGTGTGTGCCTGTGGACAACGTAGCCCAAAAACGACAAGACCGTTAAAAACCAAACTTGGTATTTAAGTTTGGTATCTTACAAGGATGCGGCACGAATATTTTCAAGAAAATCTCCCGACCCCCAGCTACCACTTACATGGAATGTTTTTCGAAAATTTTGATTCTTTCAAAAATGGCTCTAACAACATTGATTAAAATATCGCATATTAAAGATATTTACCTGACAAATAATATGTATATCTTGAATTTTCTGGGAATAACCTTTGAAGACTAGTTTATTCTGGATGAATTTTACGGCATTTTGTATAAATGCTAAACCGTATGAGAATCACAAAAACTTACCACGCAAAAATGTAGAGCACATTAAAATACACAATGTATGTTATATACCTTTTTTTCGTGCAGTTGATGGTTTTTGAGATATTCCTTGTTTTTGGTTTCAGATTTAAAAAGCTTGCACTTTTCTCATGCAGGAATTGGCAATTTATGTCCATACAAACAGAGGAGCTTCAGTCACATAGCAACCAGATTTTGACTATCACTTTAACCTATGGTACTCCCTTTTTTCGCTTCTACTTAAAAAAAAAAAAGCAAGTAATAAGCCTGCATATTTATGCTCTTTTTTCCTAATTAGCATGAAGTAAATAGAAGCATAAGCTTTTAAACAATAATTTGTTGCAGAGAGGTTATGTAAATGGAACACATCAAATTTTTTATATAATATATTTGCAGTAATCAGAGGAAGTATTCAATCCCATACCGAGATTCTATACGCAGATTTCATGGGAAATATATGTTTTAAAGTTCTCAGATATATGAGAGTTAGACAGAAAATAATGCCTCCATTACTGCCTCGTGGTCGTGTGTCCCGGGTTCGATTGCTGGCAGGGGCGGGGAATTTTTCTTTAACTAGATTTATTCCTTATCCCTCACAGAGTCTGGAGGTATGAATGTGAGAGTGGATATGAATGTGTTTAGTAGTATCTATAAAATTGATGAACCTATGCTCTAAATTTCAGTAATACGAGTTGTTTCACAAATCAAAGACTCCGATATGACGATTGAAGTTAAAGAGGGCTATATAAATAAAATAATTAAAATAAATTTACTTTCTCTACATAGCTCATGGTACGTAGGTAGAGATAAAAGCTGAAATACTCTATTCGCATGACTTTCTCTTTATCTCTGTAACAAATTATTGTTAAAAAGCTTATGCTTCCATTTATTTAATTCTAATTGAGGAATAGTTGACAGAAATAGTCGTATTACTTGCTTCCTTGACCTAGCAGCTTGCCTGCGTCTCCAACCACATTACGTCTGTAAAACTGTGTTCGGATTATATAACTTATAAAACCTGTGTATTATTACATAGTTACTACGGAAACTTGGTCAGAAATAGGTTATTACTCTACTCTCTTACAAGTAACAAGCTATTACCTTCGTGTATTCTTATGGAATATCTTAATTTGTAATAAAAGTGATTTTATTTTTCGAAAACGTCTAAGCGCAGAACAAAATACAAACATACTTTTATAAGGAATGTGATAGGTTTCTTTTCATCCTCTATTTTTTAGAATTGGGAAAAATAGAAATGTTTTTGGTGGAAAAATACATATAATGTTACACATCAGGGAGGACTTCGAATAGAGGTGTCGAAAGTCAAAATTTAAATATAGGAATAAGCGCAATTATCCGTATACATGCTACCGCATAAGTCGCCTTAAATAGCTTTTAAATAACAATTTTAAAGAACTTGCAAATATGACCTTATTGCTTAATTTTTCGTGAGTAATAGAACGCATAAAGGATTATGTGGAATGCATATTCAAATTGCTTCCAGTCTGCTTCCATTTGAATTGGAACATAATGGATTGCGTGGTATTTCTATTATAGTTTGGCATTTTAAATATATTTTTCATGAAATGGACGAAATTCTACACGTGATCTTTAAATTGCTTTTGTTTTGTTAATGACGTGATTCATTTAGTATTCAAAAGCTACTGACATTTTTCCCATGCATCAGCGCTTGCCAGCAGATGTCCATTGAGTGGAACATCCCCTCTCTTGCTAATATCAGAATGCGTTTAAAACATACTACAGCAATATGCACTTTAGCACAAATGTGACGGTGAATCCTGAAAGAGGATTTCTAATTTGGCATATAATTATTAACGCCAGTCTGTCAGTAGTCATCTGGTGCATTTTGACTCATACTGATGTGTATTAACAAAATGCTTGAGATCTTGACATCCATACCACTTAAAATGAGTGGCACTTCATAATTGAAAATCAGTTGTGCTCCATTCACATGTCTTTCTTTATCTATTTTGCAAATAATTATTTTTGCAAAGTTTATTCTTCTATTTATTTCATGCTAGTTGAGATAAAATTAACTGAATTAGTGTTGATCTAACTATTTTTTCACACAAGTTGTGTGCAGGACAGGAGTTGGATAGGTAGAATCAGACTGACACATCCAACGCCATAGCCAGGATTTGAACCACGGTTTCTAGCTAGTTGCTGTATCCACTGAGCTACCGTGGCATTAAATTATTTTAGATGACATATCCCAATGACGGTTGGAGTTACTGTGAGTACTCTAACTCCTAAGCTTCATAGTATAGCAAACTATTAGGTCAATTAGTGTTAATTTCATTGTTTTTCTTACACAAGTCCTGTGTGGGGCAGGAGTTGGATAGATAGAGTCAGACTGAAACATTCAGCACCATAGATTGGATTTAAACCACGGATTTCCCGGTCTATAGCCGGTAGCTCTAACCACTGAACTACCATGGCAACATACTGTCATACTTGTTATTATTTATTTCCTTGTAGATGAGTATAAAGCAAACAAGGAGATATACTAGGCTGAAACCATAGTCAAGGCTTTAATACCTCATCCTATGTGACGGTATTGAAATTGAAAACTAATACCATTCCAGGATAACAAGTAAAATCAAATGACAGCTTTGCAGTTCAGAAAAGTATACGTATTAAAAAACTTACACCAATAACATTTAACCACATCTGCTTTTTGTGCAGATAAAACTGTTATCTATCTCTTACGATTACTCAGTTATGCAAAACTTATGCAGGATGGAGGATTCCGGAATTATTCCCAAAACATTGAAGATATACTTTTCATTTGTCATGAAAATATCTTAAAGATAAGTATTTTAAATAAAACGTTATAACCAGCTTTCAGAAAACCATATGCTAGAAAAACATTCCACGTGAAAAATAGTTTCGTGTGGGGGCATTTTTTTGAAAATAATAGTGCCTCTCTCTCTCTCTCTCTCTCTCTCTCTCTCTCTCTATATATATATATATATATATATATTACATTCAGGGGACCACAAAACCGTATTTTAGTGAAAGCTCGGTATTATATTTTGGGTGAAATACAATACCTTTTCTGCCTACTATGTAGGTGGTACAGAAAAGGAAGTAAGGCATGAAAAATATACAAGGTCATTTGAGAGGATACTGGGGCTGTCAATACAGGTTATTATTAGCTTGTTATACTTACGATGTGTCTGCATTAAAGACATAGAAACGGACGCAAGCAGGTGATGTAAAGACAACTTCAGTATCATTCACCATGCCAAAAACAGTTTGGGCCGCGCCGTGGCCGAGTAGTTAGACAACTCGCCTCTCACCTAGGTGGCCCGGCAAGGTATATTTAGTGGAATAAGCAGCACAGAGGCGGGTTTTCTCTGGGTTCTCCGGTTTCCCCAGCCATCGCATTCCACCGGTGCTCCATCTTTATTCCATGTATCATCAGTGTCATCGCCTGTGGTGCCACAAGTTGTAAAAGGGGGCGTTAAACACTAAACAAAAAAATAAAACAGGTTTATGCTTACTGCAATAAGGTATGCTGGTTTAAACTTTAAAGAAAATACCTACATGTAATAATAATAATAATAATAATAATAATAATAATAATAATAATGATTTATTTTTAGATACAATTAAAATGTTTTGCATCAAGCCAGGTGGCTCAGGCCTTTATCTAGGATTGAATTCAGCAGGTCGTGTGTTCGATTCCTGCGGCAATCCTATCTGACCAACTGGGTTACTCCACTTGGATACGAAGCTTTTCAAGAGCTACCCCCCCAACCACATCTAACTACCTTTTACATGGAACATTATCCAAAAATTTTAATTTTCTCAAAAATGGCTCTAATTATTTTGATTAAAATATTTTTCTGAAAAACGAAATGTATATCTTAAATTTTCTGGGAATAGCCTCTGAAGACCTCTTCATTCTGGAAGACTTTTGTATAACAGGCAAACCGTAAGAGATGTACAAAAACATACTACACAAAAATGTTTCTCGTTTATTTATTCCTGGTAAGCAACAAGATTAGAATTTCAATTGTTTCACATAGCGACCGGCTTTTAAAGGACGAAACTATCACTTTAGCCTGTGCATTTTCTTATTTCCCTTCTACTTACAAGGAGATAGCAATAAGGCTAATTGTGCTTATGTTTATGTTGATTAGCATGATGTAGATAACACATCAATCTTTTAAATAAACGGTTTGTTTGCTGAACAGCTAGAGGACATCATGAGAGTGGAACATATATGTTTTTCCTTCTACTTACAAGGGAACAAGTAATAAGGACAATTTCTGCTAATGTTTATCTCGATTAGCATTATGTAGATAGAAGAATAAGCTTTTTAACTATAATTTGTTACAGAGATTTAGAGTAAGCCATGTGAATGGAACACATCAGATTTTTTTTTTTTATTCGAGGTGTGTCTCAAAACATAATTTTTTGACAAAATCTCGGTATCAAAGTCTTGGGTGAAATACGATACATTATATATCTACTTGTACATTATACAAGGGCTAGAGAGAGTAAAATTAAAAATATTTTTAGCATAATAAAATAATATGAGCACCATCTTTGCAAGAAAATATTATTAAAAAGCTAATACTTCTATTTGCTTCATGCTAATCGAGAAACAATTAGCAAAAATATTATTATGCTTGCTTTCTTGTAAGTAGAAGCGAAATAAGTGAGTACCATAGATTAAAGTGATAGTGAAAAGCTGGTTGGAATGTGACTGAAGTTCTTTTGTTTGAAGGGACAGGAGTTGACAAATTACTGTATGAGAAAAGTATAAGTTTTACAAAGCTGAAACCAATAACAACGAATATCTAAAAAACGATCAACTCCACGAAAAAAAAATATATATATACTACATAAGCTGTGCGCTTTAACGTGTTCATTTTTTGTGTTTTAAGTTTTTGGCCATCTCTTACGGTTTATCAGTTATGCAAGGTTCCGTAAAATTCATCCAGAATAAAGCAGCCTTCAGAGGCATTCCCCAAAAATTCAAGATCTACATTTTATTTGTCAGATAAATATTTTGAGTATACGACATTTTAATCAAAATCGTTAGAGCCATTTTTTAAAAAATCAAAATTTTCAAAAAAGTTCCACGTAAAGGGTAGTTGCGGGTGGGGGATTTTCTTGAAAATCTTCGTGTCGCATCCTTGGAAGATATCAAATCTAGATACAAAGTTTGGTTCTTAACGGACCTTTCGTTTTTGAGCTATGCTGCCCACAGACACACTCACACGCATACATACACACAGACACACACACACACACAAAGACACACGGATAGTTTTCTAAAAATGCCTTTTTTGAATTCAGGGAGTCCCAAAACATGTATTTCCAGTGACATCTCGGTATCAAATTTTTGGGTGCATTACAATACCTTCTCTATACACTAAGTACATAGTACGTGTAGAGAAAGTAAAAATGGGTCTGCTTGTTAAGAGGCACACATAACTTTGAACACTTGACGATTAACTGTAACAGATGGACAAAACAACTTACACCGTTTTCGGAATATTCCGTGTTATGGGTTAGAGTTTTAAACTACTTAAACTTATCTCAAACGGGAAGTCATCTTTCTTTTCATCTCTCTTTTATTTACTCTAGAAAACAAAGGGAAGGGAATTTTAAATGTTTCACATAACGACCGACCTTTAACGGATTTGACTATCGCTTTAGCCTACTGAATTCCCTTATTTCCCTTCTACTTACAAAGATGTAAGGGATAAAACCAATTCTGCTAATGTTTATTTCGATTAGCATGATGTAGATAAAAGAATAAGGCACCCGTATCTGCTTTAGTTCATTCTTCAACTTCAGTTACAGCAGGAGTCAGTTTATTATTTCGGCTTAGTAACGCCTTTTCTAGCCGATTATTGAAACTTTTATTGGTAATTTCTGTTTTTACAGTATTTATATCGGGATTAGGGGCTGATTTTGAGTATGTTGGGTGAGTGGTTAGACCGCCCGCCTCCCATCTAGGCGGCCCGGGTTGGATCCCAAGTGTCCCCATGTGGGATTCGTGATAGAAGAAGCGGCGACTGGGTGGGTTTTCTCCGGGTCCTCCGGTTTCCCTTGCCACTCATTCCACCAATTACTCAATCAACTTTCCAATCATCAATTTCGCTTACATGTCATATCATCCATTTCCCCGACCATTTCCCTGTGTTCATGCCTGGCTACGGCCCGACCTCTCGAAACAGGCTCTCCACTCTGTGGTTTCGTGCCGTTGGTTCCCTGACAGGCTTCTGATCCCTAGGCATTGGCTTGTAAGTCCTAGGGGAGTATCAGTCCTACACTTACGGGAACGGTAAGCCGATTACGAAACGAAGATAAAGAATAATCTAAAGAAAGTTATATGGATAGAGCACATCAGATTTTTTGTTAAAATTTTGGTTCAAAGATGCATCACTTTGGGTGTGTTACTTTTTAAATAGTTTACCACCTATGTACGGAAACCTAAAGTTTTATATTTCACCTATTTCTATTCATGAGCGTCTAGCGAAGTTGTTTTCAATTTCCTGAAAGCAATTCCACAATTGGGCTTGTTAATTTTTTTGTGTGGTTTAACGTCCTTTAACCTAGTTGGTCATGTTGGACGATGAATGAAATTGCTGAAATGATGCTCAAATGATCTCGGGGTCCATGGAGCTTAAAGTTACTCGACATTCATCTTCTCAGAATAAGGAAAAACCCCGAAAAAAATATCCGGGTAATTCATTCTAAGCAAAATTCAAACTCACGACCATTTGAATGTAAGGTAGACACACTACCACCACGCTACCCAGGGGGGCTGTTAGAAATTGAAATTAAAAAGAGTCAAAAGCGACACAGGAATTTAAATGAGAGAAAATGCATTTCTATTGAAATTAATTCCTATATTTTAGCAGTTTACAGAACATTTACGTCAAAAAGCTGCAACACTTGCTGTATTCCAATTAGCTGACACGGCAACACGAAGCGATGCCAAGTGATTAACATATTCATGTTAGATTCACCTGTCAATGAGCCGCAATTATAAATGTAACAAGAGGAAACAGTAGCGCAAGAATTAACAGCAGACGATAATGTATGGTGACACGCACGTGCTGCCCTCTGTAAATTACAAGGTGATTTAGTGTGCGAGGGTAGACCGCAAACAGTAATGCCAGCAGATCAGTGCTCGCCAGATGTTTCGTGCTGTTTGACAGGTCATCCATACCATTCGCTTTCCCCCATCTCTCATAAATATTACGTTCATAAACTATTGCCCTCCAAAATTTAAACATTTTCCAGTTTACGTGCACCCTCGCATCCTGTTTAATGAGCGAGTTGGCTTTTATATTTTTCAATAATTGCTCTTTGTATGCACTGTTTCACGGAGCAGTGCAATACAAGCGGAATAAATAGTGATAAAACTGTTTCTGAAACTTATTCATCGTGCCATAGGCTGTTTCGTAGAACGTAGCCTGGAAAAGCAGTATATTATTCTAAGCGTAGATTATTATAGGCAATAAGACAAATTCCATACTATTACAGTTGAGAATTATTATGTATTTGCGGAGCCCTTATTGCACGTTCCCATGGCCGCGCTCGCTAAAGTGCCTCGCTTTGGTGTTTCGTGGCACAGGGGATCGTGTGTTCGTGTGTTTGGACATGTGTACATATGTGTGTGTATTAGAAGCGGAAAGTAAAAACGGTAATCAAATAGAAATATAAAAAAAAAAGTGTGGGAAAAATAGAAAAAAAGGGGAAAAGGGAAAACAGCACTGGAGTCCCGACAAGCCTCCGGAACTGTATTTTTATAAAAAAAAGTTATATGGTCATCTATACCATTAGCTTTCCCTCATTTATCATAAATATTAGGTTCTTAAATTATTGTCCTTTAAAATGTAAATATTTCCCAGTTTACGGACACCTTCGCATCCTGTTTAATAAGCGAGTTGGCTCTTATATGTTTCAATAATTACTCTTTGTACGCTCTGTTTCGCGAAGTAGTGCAATACAAGCGGAATAAATAGCTTATCTCAATTAGCATCATATAGACTACAGAATAACCTTTTGTAAGAATAGTTTGTATTTGGAACAGCTCGAGAAAGCCATGTGAATGGAAAACATCAGATTTTTTTCAATTTTAAAGCTCACGTTCGTTTCATATTTGTTTTGTTTAACTCCCGCACATGGAAAGAGAAACGAATTTCATAATGATAGCTTTTAAAAAATCTTACTGTCGCATTAGTCTACGCTATCCTCTTATTTCTGTCCTACTTATAGGGAACAAAGAAATAAAAGTGTTTGTGGTAATTGATTACTGTGATGTAGATAAAATAATAATCTCTTGTAAAAATAATTTGTTTGCTGAACAGATAGAAAAAGTAATTTGAAAACATCGTCAGTTTTATTTTGTAAATGCATTCACTGAAGATACCGGATGACAAAACCTTCTAAATATCTGCCAGAGCATTGCATTGTTTGCGTTATTTGTGTTGTAATGAGGTTTGTTAACAGGTGAGTTAAATAAACATATAAATAAACATTAGAAATCAGTCAAAAGTGCTTTAATATTAACTAAGGACTTATTAAGCTAACGAGATGAATATTGTTAAGCTAAGGTCCCAGAAATAAATGCAGACGGTCCGATTAAATGAAGACTCCATGTTTGGTAATTAAATACTTAGGTGTGGAAATCGAGCGAGATGACTCCACGGTACTGGCTGAGACTCGCTTCAGTTCCCTTGGCCGACCTTCCAGACCCTGAGTTTTTTCGGGAGTTTTCTCATGTCACCAGGCGAAGGCTGGAGAGATTTCTTTCATCCACTTCATTTTGTCTCATTTTGTTGGCAGTTATGCTGTGGCCGAGGTGATGAAATTTCGCTTTGTAATTGCTGTTGTCTCCGCTGGCAAGAAGGTTGACTGTTTCGCGCGTTGGGGGGCGGGCGGGGCAATGCCTGACAAAACCTAGTAGCCTGATGAAGAACTAATAGTATCGTATGCGGCCCACCTCAACCTAACACTTGCTCAGCACACCTGATATCTCCCTTCATCTCGCGCTTGGTCTGACATACAATAATGTCATAGTGCTGAGTGTGGAATCTCCACCCCTCATCAGTCCATGCCACACCTAGATAAATAAACAGCTGGGGAACACAGCAGAATGAAGTTGCACATTGGCTAACAAAACAGCAAGAGTGGCTGGATGTATGAATGAGATTATATGAAAAAAAAATATTTAGATAAAATTACGAAAACAAGAATATATATAAAGCCGTGAAAATGACCTAAGTCGCTGAAACCTGCGATTACACTAATTAAACAAATCTTAGAAACAAATGAAGTTAATATTTTGAGGCAAATTGTATCAAATAAGGGAAAGATAAAATAAACAATAAAGAAATAAGCCAGCTGAATATCCAAAAAATAAAGTAGGCAATAAAACAAGTTTCGAATAGAACCAACATGTATTTCGCGTAGCATCAGATACGATAGTACTATAATGAGATGCTTTTCCAGTGAGTGGAAGATCACCAGGGAGATCCAGAAAGAGATGGAGAAACACAGTCCTAAAACGTGAAGAAGAAGGAAATCTTTTTCTAGACATTTGTGGACACCGTGGTTTTTACAATGACGTTAAATTGGTGGCCTTGGAGTGCGAAATCCTATTTTATTCCACAAGTTAGACGTTTCTGCATTATGTGAAAACTAGGTAGCTTTGCAAAGGAAGCTACAAAATTTCACATTTCAGTTACTATAATAAAATTATCTATCAACATTTTGGATAGCCAATTAATTATATATATTTCAACCTCATAATTTTCTGTATTTAGTGACATATCAAGGACAAAAAGTTGCTTTCCATTGGAATAATCACACGACAAAGCATACCTTTATGTACTTGGTTTCAGGGTTTAACCAAACGTTCTCTTTTCTTACTCTAAACTCCGGGAGGTGTGCAAAGAAAAAGAGATAATAAACCTAGCTAACATCTAAAAGACGAGCGTGTTCTCAAAGAGTCAGCTTGCAGATTATAAGGAGGAAGGTGTGGTAGTGTGTGTAAGTGTATGAGTGTGTTTGTGTGTCTGTATACGTAGTTAAAAAAAGTATATTTGGGTCTGGGGAATTCTTTATCTTTATGACCATATGAGTCAGCAGCTATTATTGTGCGAAAGTGTTTGCCTCTGCACCATTAAAGGAAAATATCTGCAGCGAGGATCACAGGTGTATGTAAAAGCGGCTCAAAATTGTATTAAAAGATAACCTATGAACTTCTACACTATTTCTTAAGCACTTACTTTGATCTCATTGCCATATATTTGTGATGTTCTAAAAACTAAAACTACTTTTGCTTTTTATGACCTACAGGATATTTTATAGAGTAAAAATTTAAAAATGTAGAAACCAATGCGTTCCAAACCGATACTACGAATACTCGAGCTAATTTGAAAACAAAAATTTGATGCGTTCCATTCATATGATTTTACCTACCTAATCTACAACATGATCCTTGCAAAAGATTATTCTTCTATCAATTGCATGTTAATCAAGATAAACGTTAACAAAAATAGCCTTATTACGAATTACCTTTTAGGTACAAGGCTAAAGAGTTAGTCAAATTTTTAAAAGCTGGTCCTTATGTGATAAAATTGGAATTCCTTTAGATGACCAGATGTATTAACCAAACCCACTTTTTTTTTTTTTTTTTTTTTAAGATGTGTATCTCCTGTGGTTTACCAGTTAATTAAAATACTACCAGAATAAAAAGGGCTTCAGCGGCAAATTCCCAGAAAATCCAATATATACATTTTATTTCCCATATAAATATCTTTAACATATGACACTTTAATCAAAATCGTTAGAGTCATTCTTGACAAAGAAATCTTCTATGTAAAGAGTAATTTGGGTTGGGTGTATTTTGCTGAAAATCTTCGTGGCGTGATCTTGTAAAAGTTCACACATATACACACACACACACGCACACACAGACTCACTCACACGAGGAACGTTTTCTAAAAATGCATCTTTTAGATGCATATATCCTCAAAATATGTATTTGCAGTGAAATATAGGTGTTGAATTTGTGGTTGGAATGCAATATGTTCTCTACATATTATGTAAATTTATGTGATAGAAAAAATAAAGCTGAGTTACTTTAGAAAAATGCAAAAGAACTCACCTACTTTTTTGTTTGTTAATTAATACGATTTTAATAAAGTCATATATTAGTCAGATTTACTTTTCGGAAAATTTCCTATAAAATTTAAATTTATTATCAGCTTCTTAAGACTACTTGATGAAAACTTAGAACTAATTTGCAACACAAAGAATTTTAGTGTGGACAAAGTCCGAAAATAGTATAACAGAAAAAATTGTTTTTCTTTAAATTAGAGACCGGTTTTAGATGTCAAAACTGCTTATTATCTTGTCTAGAATTTGTTCATTTTAATATTTGCAACATTTATAATATATATTTTTCTTAAAATATAGTGTTTATTACTACAGAAAGGTTCTGTTTCAGAAGTTTCCATAAATTTACTGCTTGGTCTTCTCAATGTAAATTTCTATTTGTAATGACTTTATACATAAAAAGTAGAAGAGGAAAGAGAGAGGAATCAGTCTGTCATTTGGAAATACCTTTTCACTAAGGTATTTTAAATATTAAGTGGGAAGTTTCAGTAAAAATGTATTTGTAAAACTAGTAGACTACGCCATATGAAGGCTTAGTTGAACACTTTTGAAAATTAACTTCGTTTTATGTAAAACCCTTTAATCACCCCGTCCTAATTTATAAAACGTAGAAACAAAATAAATATGTTCTGAAATTATGTGATTCTTCAAATCCAGCCATGGCTAGACAAAACAAAATTAAAATCACCTAATACATCTATATTTTATTTAGAAAAATAAATTGTTTGTTAAATTCACATAAAAGTAATCTGATGTGTTTCCTTCGCATAACTTTCCCTATAAACTTTTCACATAAAAACTATTCTTACAAAAAATTATTATTTTATCTACTTCATGCTATTCAAGATAAACACTATCAGAATTGGACTTATTACTTGCTTCCTTGTAAGTGGAAGAGAAATAAAACACTACACCAAATCGATAGTCAAATATTTTAAAAGATAGTCACTATATGGAACAATTTAGGTTTCGTTCGCTTTGCAGGGTACCGTCCGAGAAACGATAGGTGTCTTAAAAATGAAACCAATAACATATGTAACATAAAGTATGTGTTTTATCGAACTCTGCATTTTTTGTGTTTACAGTTTAACCGTTATGAAAAACTCTGCAAAACTCATCCAGAGCTAAAGAGGTCTTCAGAGGCTATTTCATAAAATTCAAAATACACATTTTATTTGCGATATTTATCAATTTTTATACCTTTAACTTCTGCTTGTTTTATAGTATCAAGTTTTGCTTTATGTGGACTGCCTTTTTTAGCCAGATTTTAATCTTTTATGTCCGTTAATTTACAAAAAATCATTAGAGGTAATTTTAAAAACAACATTTTCAACAATTTCTTCATATAAAGGGTAGTTTGTAGTGGGGTAATTTTCTCAAATATCTTCGCGAAAGAACCTTAAAAGATAAAATATTAATACCAAGCTTGGTAATTATCTGTTTTTTAGTTATTGAGCTATGCTTTTCTTTTTTCATAGTGTGTAACTTCCGTTTTTAATACTTGTAGCACCACAGTCGACGACACTGGTGCTACATGAAATGAAGATGGAGCACCGGTGGAATGCAATGGTGGGAGAAACCTAAGAATCCGGAGAAAACCCATCCCCGCGGCGGTTTGTGCACCAAAACATACATGTGGCACTTGGGATCGAACCCTGGCGTCTAGGTGGGAGGCGAGTGGTCTAATCACTCGGCCACTCGCGGCCATTGAGCTATGCTGTCCATAGACACATATACATAGACCTTTTTCTAAAAATGTTATTTTCGGACTTAGGGGACCTTAAAACATTATATTTCCTGAGAAATCTCGACATCGTATTTTTGGGTGGAATAGCATATGGAATACATTACCTTTTCTGGCTACTATGTATGTTGTGTGTACATATGCCTAGTGAAAGTAATGCAGTTAAATTATGAAGCTATTGAATGTTAGCTATGTTTAAGGCTACCATTACTACTCTGATCCGCACCGCAGTCTATCTCGTTAGCGATAGCATTTTGTCAATGGTAACCTTGGATACGCTAGAAATAAAAATCTGACACTTGTCGCTGCTCGTAACGAGGAATACCTCAGGGCAGTATCTGTATATAAATATATATATATCCGCATTATGTATTATAGCCCACCAACTGTATTATGTATTATATTCTTGTAATTCATTTTCGACAACATTGAAGTAGCGGTTACTGATTTGGGGGAAGAGGAAATGGACATACAAGAGTTGGAACTTTAATAGTTGCAACTACGAGGACCACTATTTATATTTTGAGCCTTGGTAACACTGATTGTTGTAGGTGCCATCTGGTGTTTCTACTGGAAAATTTGATATTATTGACCTTAAGCTACTTCAGATATGTCAGTATAGAGTTATTTATGTTGTTTACAGCGACATTAAAATTATGTCTCAGCGAAAAGAAGGAATTATCTCGTGAAAATGTTCATGCAATGATTTACTATGATTTTGAATGTGGAATATCAAGATAAGACTGCATTGCTCAACTTTTGACTAAATTTTGCAATGAAGCTCTATCCTTTGTCACTATGAAACGATGGTATAACGAGTTTAATCGTGGCCGCCGTTCGCTCACTGACGAAATTCTTGAAGGTTGTGTTGTGCCAGAAAACTTTGATGGTGTGTAAAAACTGGTAATGAATATCGTCATGCCACATACTGATATTGGCAAGCCTAGGTATTATAAAATATTGCATGATTATTTAGCGCTGAAAAGGTTTGTTCTAGTTGGATACCACATAATTTGTCACAATCTCAAAAGGATGCTTGTGTAGATTGGTGCACAAAAATACTGAAGAATACTATGGTGGGGTGTCAAAAGACGTATACAAGATCTAACAAATGAAACATCATGGATCAATGCATATGAACCGGAACGTAAATCTATATTTACTTAGGAACACTTAGGAACAAATGGCCGCCCGCTCTTCAGAAAAACAGATCAGCTGCCAATGGTGCCTTTAGGTGAATGTAAAACGGTAAATTCTGAATGGAACACAAACATTTGTTTGCCAGAATTTTTCGGTGAAATAAGGAACACAAACAATTGCCGTCGGATCGTTCTTCAGAACAACGCAAGCGCTCACACATCTCATCTAACAATCGACAATTTGAGCATTCACAAATCAAATTCATGACTCAGCCGCCGTACAGTCCTGATTTGGCACAATGACTTCCCAAACATCAAGAGTAAAATGTGTAGACAATAATTTTCGTCGGCAGAAAAAGCTGATGATGAGTTCAAAAACCATGTTTTGGAGATGTCTCCATCAGTTTGGAAAAAATGCTATGACAAATAGTTCTAACACATCCAGAAGCGTTTTGGTCATGAAGGAGAATATTTCGAGAAACAATATAGCGATTTTAAACGACAAATTAGATTTTTATTATAAGGCTCAAAATATAAATCGTGCCCCCCGTATTTATTTACAACTGATAAAAAAGAATTTCACTGTCTTCGAAGTAGTCACCAGAATTGTGTGCAATCCATCACCAGCGATGTGGATGTGGAGGAAATCTTTAGTAGCGTCTTTTTACTTTCTCTACATGTACTAAGTACATAGTGTATAGAGAAGGTATTGCACTCCACCCAAAAATTCGATACCGACATTTCATCGGAAATAAATGTTTTAGGGTTCCCTGTATAAAAGGAAAAGCATTTTCAAAAAAAGAAACGTGTGTGTCTGTGTGTCTGTGTGTGACCGTGTGTCTGTGAACACAATAACCCAAAAACGAAAAGTCGGTAAAATACCAAACTGGCTATTTAAGTTTAGTATCGTCCAGGGATTCGACACGAAGATTTTAAGAAAAATCCCCCCACCCCAAACTACTCCCTATATGGAACCTTTTTCAAAAAGTTTGAATTTCTCAAAAACGGATCTAACGATTTTTATTAAAATATCGTATATTAAAGATACTTACATGAAAAATAAAATGAATATATTGAATTTTATGGAAATAGTATTTGAAGACTACTTTATTCTGGATGAATTTTAATTTTACATAACTGCTAAACCGTAAGAGATGGACAAAAACTTACCATACAAAAATGTAGAGAACGCTAAAACACACAATTTATTTTATGTACATTTTTTTCGTGAAGTTGATCGTTTTTGAGATATTCCTTGTTTTTTAATTCAGCTTTAAAAAACTTAAACATTTCTCATACAAACAAAGGAGCTTCAGTAACATTACGATCAGCTTTTGACTATCACTTTAACCTATGGTACCCCCTTATTTCGCTTCTAGTTACAAGGAAGTAAGTAATAAGACTAATTCTTCTAATTTTTTCTCAATTAACATTAACTAAATAGAAGCATAAGCTTTTTAACAATAATTTGTTGCAAAGATGTAGAGAATGTCATATGAATGGAAAACAGATAAGCTTTTTTGATCCTAAATCGCTAAAAAGTACTTCAGTCTTCTCTTACTTTAGGCTACATTATACACAAAAGTTACGCCAAACATATGTTTATAGTACTTATAAACACGCATATTAGTTACTACGAGTTACTCGTAGATTAAGACAAATCTATCTGGGTTTACGTCCTTTAAATTTAATGTCCAGATACTTGTTTTGAATTGCTCAATGCCGTGATACTCCAGCATGTATCACTGTGATTTACATCCATACATGTGCCTTATGTAATCTAGATTACAACTTTATTCACCGAGAGTCAGTTTCCGTCTTATTAATATACACAAGGAACGGAAGTAAGTGTTTCCAAGCGGGGAGCAGCACGTGCCTTGAACACGAAATTCTTCTGGCATAAGTGCCTACATAACACTAGAACAGCTCATTTAGGGCTGCTGAGGCCTCAAATTAATTCTGTTTTACCTCAGAATATATGTTATATAAAAATGTACACTAACGAAGATTATAATAGAATGAGAGAGAACCAGAAAGGGAGATTTGGGGAGAGAGAGAGTGAGACTAGACATCGGTGTTGATATGTGGTGAGTAGTGTCCTGCGTGAAATTCTCCTCCTCAGTTAAATTGTTTATTTATATTACAGAGTTTTAATGTTTTCACACAAATGCTAAAACATTTTTACTTTCTGTACAAGTACTATCCACCTACATAGTGTATAGAGAAGGTGTTGCATTGTATCTAAGAATTCGACGTTTCACCGGAAATACACGTTTTAGGATCCCCTGCATCCCAAATTGAAATTTTTAGAAAAAGGTCCGTGTGTGTCCGTGTGTCTGTGAATACGATAACTCAAAAACGAAAAATAGGTATCATCCAAACTTAGTATTTAAGATTAGTATCTTCCAGGGAAGCGACATGAAGACTTTCAGAAACATTCCCTCGCCTCAAACTACCTTTTACATGGGAAAAATTTAGAAAATTTTGATTTTCTCAAAAATGGCTCTCACGATTTTGATTAAAATATCGCATATTAAAGATATTTACATGGAAAATAAAATGTTTATCTTCAATTTTTTGGGGATAGTCTCTGAAGACGTCTTTATTCCGGATGAATTTTACTGAATTTTGCGTAACTGATAAACCGTAAGAGATAGTCAAAAACTTACTACACAAAACATGTAGATTTCCTTAAAGGACAACTATTTCATATACTTTTTTTTCGTAGATTTGGCCATTTTTGAGATATTCCTTATTATTTGTTTCAGATTTAAAACACTTACACTTTTCTCACACGGAAATTTGTAAACTCCTAACCATTTATAGACACGGATTTCAACCATGGCAACCAGATTTGACTGTCGTTTTGGCGTAGTGTATACCCTTATTTACCTTCTAGTTACAAAGAAGCAAATAATTAAGACAATTTCTGCTAATGTTTACCTCGATTATTATAAAGTAGATCGAAGAATATGCTTTTTAACAATAATTTCTTACAGCGATGTAGAAAAAGTCATGTAAATGGAACATATCAGATATTTTTCTCCTCTTGTCTCTATCCTTTCATTCCAATCTTTCAGTCCTCTTGCTCTCATGCCAGTTCTTATTTCCCGCATCCATGAGTTTCAAGGTCTTCCTTTTACTCTTCTTTCCGGTGGACTACATTCCAACGCCCTTCTCGGTAATCTGTCTTCATTCGTTTTTCTAATACTTCCGTACCTAGTATCATAGTGAGCTTTTAATACTAATTTATCCTCTTATGAAATTATTTTTTTCTAATCTTGATCATCTGGCTGACCTTAAAATTTTATTTCCATCGATATAAGTTTTAATTCCAAGTTTTGTTAAATTTCCATATTTAAACTCCATATGTGACAGTTACTATACAACTATTATATTATATTTGTGATTTATTTTTCTTACTTATATATCTATTCCATTGGATCTATTCAGCATTCGTTATAATTTTACTTTTATTGATTCTGTTCTTAATGTTGTTTACTTGTTATCTTATTTATCTATTTTATCCCCAAATATCACAATTCTTCACATCTTCTAAAACAAACTTTCTGTTTTTGCAAAATTAAGTCTTAATTTCTGTTCTTTATGCCACATAAAACGCTTTCTCTAAATTATTTTCAGACCCTTTTTATCATATTCTTATGGAAACTATCAAAACATAGTGCCGCAACCCCTCAGTAAAATAGTATCTAACCTACAATTCTTTATCCCACAAAGGATCGCGACGGGGAATACTCGCTTGGCTGAGAGGAATTGAGACTGATATCACGGTAAGTCCCTATTTTTATACATAATAAAAGCCAAAAAACATTAGTTCCACAATTTCAACTACTGTTCAAAGTTCACTACTGTTTCAAAGTTGCATTCCAAAAGAGAGTGAGCCAGCGGAATTTATAGGAACTAATGTAAACTTAACGAATTGCAAGAGGCTGCCAACATGCTCCAATAGTCTCCGTGTTTTCAAATTCTTGAGCAACTACTACCTGGTCATTTGTAAACAGCAGTGTGTTTTACAGTAGTTAAACTCGGAAGCTGTAGCTTGCGAAAGAAAAAAAACTTAAGGTGCCAAGAAAGCTTACAGCCAGAGAAGCCAAGTTCTGAATCTAACATGGAGAGCTCTCGACACAATCTAGTTATACCTATAATACAGGAGTGTCTTCCTACAAAACACGAGTATTCGGTTACTGAGTTTTATAATATCAAATATATTTATATAAATTATTTGAGCACATTTAACTAAAAACATTTTAAAGAATATTATATAAATAAAAAATTACACTTCTAAACGATTATAAGTCATTTGCCATTTGCATTTCTGGCAACCATTTATGGTACTTGTGCCAGCACTTTGCAACAATAAAATTGTGCCTACTAGACAGTACACAATCAGCAACCAACCATACAGGCTGTGACATACGAGAAATGAAATAACAGTTTTAAACAAAAAGGTAACTTAATATTTCAAAGGTGTAGCCAACGACTGAATAAAAGAATAAAATCTCATGGTTGACAATGATTTAAAAGCATCAAATTAAACAACCCTTCCCTTAAAACCTAAACCCCTTAACTGTGTACCCACTATCACAGTGAATTGAATGCCTGTATCCTTTAATACTCCCCACTTGGCAAGCTAACAGCTCCAAGAAAAACGGTCAGAAAGCCTACCCGAACGTTATTTAGTACTTCATTCGCACAAGGCCAGAACTTACCCAAACCACGACAAACTGGGACGGCAAACACACGTACTACTCAAAAACAACACAACTGACTCGCTCTCCCGACATCAATCCCTGACTCCGAGAAAAAACATTCACGCCTCTAACGGAAAATTTAGGAAATGCAACTAGTTAGAACCGCCAAAGTAGGTTCAGTATATCACACCTGCTGGTCTATTTCCATTTGGTATACCAATTCCTGAACATTTTTGTTTCGATTTGCTATATGATAATTGTGCAAAAGAAAACATAAAAATCAATCAAGTTTTTCTACCATTTACTAATTTGAAGATTTCCTTGTAACCATTTAACATAACAATTTGATGTGTTAAACTCACAAAACGTTTTCCGCACAATAACAACTTCAGATACAGGCTGCATCTGTATTGGTATCAATTATTTCGTGGACGCCCTCTCAACTTCAAAACAATAAAAGACGTTAATATGAACAAGAGTTTGAAAATAGTTTTTTAAAGAGTCATTTGCAATTCGTTGACATCAACACTACATAATTACTTGAATTTAAGGATTGATCAGTAATTGATCGATTGTTTTTGTTTGTGTTTTTGGGGTAGAGCAAAGGATTAATAATTATTAATTGAATTACCGGTGTCCTGTTTGTTTGATTGCTTTTAGTTTGGTTTCTTGTAAAGCATGCATAGCAGAAGAAAGTGTATTCTGTGAATGAACCTCCCGATGTCGTTTACATTATATGGAACTGCAGATGGAAATACAACACAATCACGTGTGTCTTATGCAGGAAGTTATCCCATCAGGTAGTTAGTTACCGCTTCACGAGTTCTCCAATGGTTGAGAGGGAAGTGTTTGAGAGTAGTGTTTCCGATGATGAGATACCAAGAGAGACACAAAGCACTGATCTTGTAGGAAAAATTGTCCGTGATGTGGACGCAAATCCATCAAATAGGACAGGATACAATACAATAAGGGAAGGCGTTAGTCAGCTGACTATCTGGAGAACATTTTCTTTACCCGTGTCACCTTTTGCGGGTATAATGGTTATATATAGCGGGCTTTGGCTAAAAAAAAACCTTTCTGCCATCTCATGTTACAAAATGGCACAGTTCATGATCAGGCTGGGTTTAATCACTATGGTATCTTCTATATTAATTACTGTGTCTATGTAAACCCGCATGAGGTACGACAAGACAAATTTTTGGGATGGACACATTATTGGTCCCTATCTCTTTCCTCTGCGCCTGAATACAGCGACGTGTCTAAACTTTCTCAGAAATGAGTTGCCTCATTTAATTGATGATGTGTCATTGCCATCTTCCATAGAATCTGTTTTTTTTATGATGGTGCGCGAACTCATTTGAGTCGGATATTGTATAATTCCTAAATAGTACATTTCCGCATAGTTGGTTTGGCAAAATGTGATTCATTGCATGGACTGCTCTATCTTCTGATTTGAATCCAATGTCTGGGTTATGCATACAGAGAGAGAGAGACAGAGAGAGAGAGAG
Source organism: Hymenopus coronatus (assembly GCA_030762935.1). NCBI lineage: Eukaryota > Metazoa > Arthropoda > Insecta > Mantodea > Hymenopodidae > Hymenopus > Hymenopus coronatus. The sequence goes on along the minus strand of CM060895.1, from coordinate 78,261,370 downwards.
AGAGAGAGAGGGAGAGAGAGAGGAACTTTCTGTAACCGTAAACTTTTCTCTGTAGCTAAAAAACAAATGATTTTAAGACCCATGTTCTATATAGCTTTTACGACTTTTAAAGTTTTATGTTAGAAGACTTCCCGAAATATTTGACACCTATAAAGATATTGTCCAGTTATAGGTTGTGGTGACTAGGGGATAGCTAATTTGGAGTATAGGGTGGTAGAGAAATAACAAATGCTTGGCTTAACAATAACAATACAATGGAGAACTAGTGCAAATTTCCAAGTACGGTTGTTTGGTTTACAACATAAGGGCTTCAAAAGTTAAATACTGGCATTATTATGATTGACTTGGATAGTAACTCATAGGTCTTACCTTGAGAGATATGTCGACAATGAGCGAGTGAGTGTTCGAATCCGAGGACGCCACGCCGAAGGCTCTGGCCAGAATCACGTGTCAACCAGAGAGGCCTCCCCGAGTCGGCCCTCGCGTCTTTTTATACAGTTTGAGGCATTTCTGGAATTGCTTTGCAACAAGGCGAGGTAATGCCAAATATAGTCTTCTTCGCCCTGATTTCGAATTAAAACAGCCAATCAGCGTAGCTCATTTGCATTGTTCAGAACATTCCGTATGACGTGAGCAGGAGCAAAACTCCATGTTGCTCTGTGCAACTCTGTACGCAGACTAAGGTAAGCTGATGTCGTAATTTTCACGGGATTTGCCTTCGGAAAGAAGAGACAGCAGTCTTTCTGTTATTAACGTAACAAAGCTTCTGTACTTTAAGAAACTGTAAAATGAAATTCCAATTAAATCTCGAGTGTTCCGAGTAAAATATTCTCAAAATAATATAAGTTGCAGCACTCGCTATCACGCATGTGACAATATGTTCTGCATATTATAATATTTCTATTGTTGCGCTCAGAAAGGCGTTGAAATTATGGTGCGTGGTGAATTTATGTAGATTAACAGAAAGTTGAAATGTCACACTGCAGTATGTTTAAGCTGGCCGAAGTGAAGTCACAGGAGCAGACCACCTTTACACCCCATAAGAAGTGTCTCTAACCCGTTCGAGGCCACGACGAAACTTTTTTATAATTTGAGAATAAGAATCATCACCAACAGAGGGTCCTATTCAGGGGACCGTAGGTTCTCAGGATAGAATAAAAGTTCAAGGCATGGACAGGAGAGTTATTTGGTGTTTTCATTCCCAGCGCAGTCAGCAGCTTCTTCAAAAAATCTAGTGCTCTCCCACTGAGTATCCGGTATTTTTTATTCTCTATTACCTATAGCAAGTATAGGAAATTACATTTTTGATGTAATAGCTGAATATTTCCTGACGGCATATTAACTCTAAGTTAATACTAATATGAACATCATCTTCGAAACGTTGGAATTGATCCACCTGGCTAGAAGCCCGAAAACACTAAGAGTCAAAAATTGTGATATCGAATTGACCGGAAATAAATGTTTTGAGCATTCTGGTCTCAGAGAAAATATTTTAGAACGTACGCGTTCGTTTGAGCCATTTTTGAGAAAAACAACGCTTTCAAAAAATGCCCATGAAAATGGCAGTTTGGGGTGAGGGAATTTTATTGGAAATCTTGACGATGCATCCTTGGAAAATCCTACATCCAAGTTTTGTATTTAACGGCCCATATATACACATAGCTAAAAGATGAAATGAGCATATATAGTAAGTAAGAGCAGAGAAAGTAAAAATAGTTATATTATAATTATTGTCAAAAAATCTACAATAACATTTCATTTAAAGTAGTTTGTAGAAATTAACACTTTCAATAACGAGTTCACTTAGACTGCATAAACTATCACTGATCGATTTAACTGGAGCTAAAAATGTGATTAGGAATTCTTAATAAATCTCAATGAATAACTTTCGTCAATTTATTACTGACAACAAGGTTTCTTCTTTTTTCATACAAATATATCCTTTGCTAAAAGTTTCTGGCTTAAGATATATTTCATAGCTTTTTCTATCTTACATACGTTATATGCATTATTTGCAAAATACAATTTCATTCTAGACTGACTAATACTGTTTCACAGCATTTCTTTGTCATAGGATTAATGTTGTAATTCAAGGCCGTTGCTGTAAACAAAAAAGACTTACTGAAGAAACACTTTAACGAAAGGTTGGTGCCGAAAAAGAAGTGATAGAAACCAGGGATCTATAGAACATCCAAATAGAATTTAAAACCTCTTAGGACTAACAAATTGCTTTATCTCTTCTGCGGGTCCTAAAGCGGTGAAAAGGTTTGAAGGAAGACAAAAGTACTGTGATTGGTACAGAAACCGATTCAATTGAGGCTTAAACCTCGCCGGTATAAAAATAAACAATTTCAGTCAACAAAATTGTTTATTTTTATATTCAACAAAATTGGAATGACAAAAGATAGGTGCTTTTCAAGAAATGGAAAGTGAATACTGTTCAATTTCCTTTGATAACCATAAATTTAACAATTGTGCCTTGGAATTCCCATCTGTGAAATTTTGGTATAAAATTGAGAGTTTAGTACATAATATATACAACATTTTATAATCATTTTTAAATTAGTTCTTGAGTAATATTTTTATTGTTTTAAAATGCCTGCACATAAAAATTAGTTTTTGAAAGAATATTTATACTTCAACCCCTGAATAGTATATAAATAAATGCAGGGAAGGGTTTTAACTATCGTATTAATTTAAGAGAAAGCATGTGTTAAATATGAGTATTAACTGTTTTACTTAGGACTTCACGCAGTATAAATATTACTTAATAATATGACAACTAAGCATGTTAACAAAATTTCATCGTATAATTTTAATACTATTATTTATAAGGAAGTACACAAATCCCTTCGATGTATACCGAAAACTTTATATTTGGAAATATTTGAAAATGAGAAATACCGATAAATGAAAACCCGTGAAACGAGAGTTTAAAATTTAAATGGTTGTTGACATAATGCTGTTTTAAAGATATGTAGTACATAGACAGGTCCTCATTTATTTTTATCTGCTTCTCTGTGACTAATAAGTTGCGCTTGCTTTAAACGCTACTATAGAAATAGGATTTTTACTATAGGGCTAGTAGAAGCAGGTAGAAAATTAAACTTCTTAACAATAATTTCTTACATAGATGTAAATAAAGTCATGTGAATGGAACACATCGTATTTTTACTATTATTTTAGCCCTTAGGTAGAATTATGGGTCTTAACATTAATATTTCAATACGGTATTTATGTTGACTCTGAAGGTAAACAACAGGAAACAATGGTGGGAAACCATGGAATTTGAAAGCAGAAACTTAGAAAAATATTGATCATATTCCCTTCATACGGCATAACCTTTGATTGCGCATCCTGTATTAATGTTCAAAGTATGCTGTATCTTTTACGATATAAAGGTAAACCCAGATCTTCATAAACTGAGACAAAAAGAACCTTGCTCACAAAGGAATTGGAACATATATTTTCTGTATCTGACAAGTCTTGAACACTATATTATTCGCAGATGACAAACTGATTTTTGGTAACACCGAGGACGAATTACAAATTGGCACGCATAACTTAATCTTACTCGTAAGCGAATATAATATGACAATTTCTGATTAGAAAATCAAAGTAATGGTTCAATTCGTTCCGTTCGTTCAATATATCAGTATCATTGTTTCAAAAGATCAGTCTGGTTTGTGCGCCCGGGCCGAGCGGACGCTACCAGGAAGCTCTAGTGTTGTTTACAAGTGGTGGTGCAGTGACAGCGAGTGAGTGCAAGAGGGACTTACCGCGCTTTGTCTACAACCCTTTGTCAATACTTTTGTGTTATATTTGTGTGTTACAGAGTACTTTCTCTGTGAAAAATGGAAATGTACGCCAGGAAGAATACAATTAGAGTTAAATTTGCGTTAAATGCAACGAGACCGACAGCTTATGAGGTACATGACTTTATTGCCGATACCTTACGGTTAAATGCGGAACAAGTGGACACCATTCAGTTAATCGCCAGTGAACGGGCAATTTACGTAAAACTGATATCAGCACTCCTGTTAGAGAAGACTTTAAATACCTTCTCGGACGAAACGAACTTCACCTACATGAATGGGGAAATAACTAAAGTAATACTTGACCACGCGACCGGTAATGCGCTATCTGTGCGTGTTTTTGACGTTCCACCTGAACTTCCGAATGAGGTGTTAAAGCAAACACTGCAACGTTATGGGACAGTGTATGATGTCCGAAAAGAACAATGGGGCCGTCATTATCGTGTTCCAGTGTTTAACGGTATACGTACGGTTAAAATGCAACTGAAGACGACTATTCCTAGCTTTCTTGTCATTGGCAGCTATAGATTATCCGTGTCTTATGCTGGACAGCCACGCTCATGTTATGTCTGTAATAGTGTGGAACATCTGAAGGAAGTCTGCCCTCACCGCTCCACTAATGTGCGCCCGGTGACTGTTGGACATCGGAACGACTTGGCACCCGTTTCTCCGGTAACTGACCAGCAGAATGACAGTTTCCCACCTTTGAATGTCCGTATACAGCCTTCCGTGTCAATTGAACCTCAGCAGCATGGTGCGACCCAGGATGAATCCATGCATGAGCAGCATAGGGAGTATGCAACTGTGCTCCGCGAAGTCGCGGGTAAACGCGGTTTTCCGCCCACCTCCGAGGGGAGAGAGCAGGTCGGTGCTGATCCACTAGTTGTTGATGTAGCTGCAGGGGTAGAGAAACGGCCGACTGGACACCAGAGTGGTAAGCGCGCAAAGCTCCGCAAAACGAGTGGTGCAAAATTGTCCAGGAGCAGCCAGCTGGAAACTGAGCAAGACATGGAGGCAGAACAGCAGTACACTATTCCGGCAGAACAGCCTATACCACAGCTAATGACGCCAGTGGCATCGACTTTTTTGAGCGAGCCGCAGACAACAGTGTCATCTACGTCGCTTAGCATGGAGGAAACAGTAAGCAGGTCGTCATGCGACTCCCGGAATGCTGGAAGGGACGCTGGGAGTTCTAACTGTGGTGATGGTGGAGGGCTGGCACCAGGGCAGAAAGCTGCGCAATTCCCAGAGGAGGTTACTGTTGAGGCCCGCTCTGGGGCCAGTTGTCCCAACGTACCTCCTGATATCCGAGTCACAGTTTCACCTGTGGGACGGGGGTCTTGTTCTGCACGAGACCCTAGGCTAAAAGTACGCGAACTGCAACACAGCCACTCCGGGGATAGCCAGTCTACTCCCGCGGAGTACGCAGTTCTACATCCAGCAGTGGCGACCGGTGGGACCCAACCCTCTCGTGCCGCCCCGGGAAAGATAGATACGGACCCGTTACTTCTTCCTCCGCTTGGAGGGGAAGGAAGGAGTTCTTCTGATGAACCGAGGATTCGCGGACATATTGCAACACAGATCTCTTCAGATGGAGAAAGTGACACTAGCCAGTAATGTTCGTAGTATTGATAGCAGGTATTTGATGGTGCTGTTCTTGGTGGTACTGTCCTTGTGCTCGTGCCATCTTAGCATGATTTATCTGCAATCAATAGCGACTTTAAATGTGAACGGTTGTCGCAATCTTGTGACACAGAAACTGCTCAACACCTTCCTCGGAGTGAATAACGTTGATATCTGTTTTCTGCAAGAAGTAAACACTTATAATTTGGATACTCTTTATGGTTATAACTATAAAGTCAATCTTGGATCAGACGGAAGGGGCACGGCCATTGTCTATCGGGAAGGTCTTCAACTACAGAACTTTCAAATGGACCCCTCGGGGAGGATCATCTCTGCGACCTTAGATGATATTGCGTTAGTGAATATATACGCTCCTGCAGGTACCCAACATCGACAGGAACGAGAGCGGTTGTTTCAGAATGATTTAATTCAACATTTACAGCATGCTAAGGAATGCTTCCTCACAGGTGATTTTAATTGTACGCTGCATGCTAAGGACCAAAAAGGTGCGCCCAACTTCAGCACGATGTTACATCAACTAGTGACGCAGCTCCAGCTTCAGGATGCCTGGGAAATAAAGCATGGCGCTGCTGTAACATTTACCTTTCTTCGTCACAACTCTGCATCTCGATTAGATCGTATATATGTTTCTCCAGGGATATCTACTGCTGTACACCGCATTTGCGTTATTCCGTTGGCATTTAGCGACCATCATGCCGTCATCTGTCAACTCCAGGTTCAGCAACTCAACATTCGGAAGGCCGGCCGAGGTTACTGGAAGATTAATAACGCCATTTTAAAGGATACCGAAGTCCTGGAGCACTTTAAAGTTAAATGGAACCAGCTACAAACCTCCTTCAGAACCGCACCCCGGAAGAGTGTTTGGTGGACTGAAATTGCAAAACCGGCGATCCGCTCGTTTTTTAAATACTGGAGTATTTTGTGGGCACGGGCGAAAAAGGAATTGCTGCTTTTTTATAACGAGGCCCTGGGGGACCTGTGTGCGAAGCAACGAGAGGGCTGTGATGTGACGGCAGCGATCAAACGACTGAAAGAGATTATTAAGATGAAACAATTACAGCACCTAGATGGCCATAAAGTCCGAGCTAAGGCCCGGCACATACACGATGAGGAACGGCATTCATTTTATTATTTTGCTAAAGAAAGGAAGGAGGGGCGTGCAAAATATCCAGAAGTCCTTCAGAATGATGTCACTGGAGCCCCATGCTCTGGGACCAGAGCCATTCTTCAACTTATCGCGGATCATTTCCAAGCTTTGTTTCACGAGGAACCAGCACAAGGCACATCGCATATGTATGCTGATCGTCAGCTATTTAAAACTGACGTCTCGCAAGACACCTCAGAGATGCTAACCAGCCCTATCACCGAACGTGAAGTGTTAGATGCCCTTCTCCAGGCGAGTCAACACACGTCTCCGGGTCCTGATGGACTGTCCTATGAATTTTATAGGACGTGTTGGCCAATCATAAAGCACGCAATCATGCCAATCTTTGTGGAATTGTGGGATACAGCTTCTTTTCCCGACACATTTGCGGATGGAATTATAGTATTACACCCAAAGGCAGCTCGGGCAACCACAATGAATGATTACCGTCCAATAACATTGCTCAATGCGGACTATAAATCATTCGCTAAAGTATTGGCTAACAGACTGAAAGTTGCTTATGCTGAAATATTAAATTACAATCAGGCGGCAATGTCACAGAAAAATATCATTGCAACGTTAGTGGAACTTCGGGATGTACTAATGCAGCTCCGAAAGGAACAGCAAGTAGCAGCTTTGATCAGTCTCGATTTCCAAAAAGCTTTCGATAGAGTGCACCATCAATATTTATGGAAATGCTTGGAAGCAGCACATTTTCCTGTGCCGACGGTTCAACTGATTCAAGGTCTCTACAGAACAGCGAAGTCTCGGGTGTTGTGGAACGGATGGCTCTCCATCCCGATTCAAATCAGCCGGTCAGTGCGTCAGGGGTGCCCTTTATCTATGGGACTGTTTTGCCTGTCATTAAATCCTTTACTCCAGATTCTTCAAGACACCCTCCGAGGAGTTACTGTGTATAATGAGCGCTTCACTGTCACCGCCTATGCTGACGATGTGACAATTGCGGCTGTTGATAACCTAGATATGGCAACATTACAGCATGGCCTGGAGGTGTATAAGGGATTGTCAGGTGCAGCGTTAAATGTGGCCAAATCGGAGATATTGGTAGTCGGAAACTGGCCGGAGCCGCTTAATCCGTTAGGCATGAAACTTGTTTCCACTACACGAATCCTGGGTGTCTCCTTCATGGAAAATGTGAACGACACCATTACTTTTAACTGGAGGGATAAAATCAACCAACTACGATATTCCTTATCCATTGAGCGGACTCGAAATTTGAATTTGCTGCAGCGCATCTGGTATATTCATACCTATGGTCTCAGTCAAATTTGGTATTTAGCACAGCTTCTGCCGATTACAAAATATGACGCACAGAGAATTGAACAACTTATCGGTTATTTCTTATGGACTGGTAAAGCATACAGGGTGAACAGACCTCAACTACGCTTGCCACGTTCCCATGGTGGATGTGGATTAGTGGACGTCACAAAGAAATGTTTGGCATTATTGGGGAAAACTGCCATCCGATCACTCAGTGGTAATGGTTCAGCAATCGATAGAGCGTTCTGGGAGGAGCAATTGCAAGATCCTTATACGGTACGTTCCGGCTTTAAACCGATCGTCACACATTTGAAGCGCCTTCTGGACACATGCACGGAGATCACAGCATTTGAGCAAACCCGGAACCACTACCGTCTATTGACTGCCGCTCCGCTTGCTCCTAGGATTGAAGAGAAACATGCTCGGAGATGGAACATTATTTGGCAGAATGTCTACTGTAAACATATTTCAACTGATTGGCAAGAGACGGCTTATGAAGTGTTAAATGAGACCATACCGACAGCAGAAAAACTCTGGCGACATGGGCGAGTACAATCTAACCTCTGTGCACTCTGCTCCAACGTTGATACTTTGGAGCATCGCCTTATATCGTGTCGGCAGGTGGCTGGCATTTGGTTGGTGCTTAATAGCTATCTAACCAAATGGTGCCAGCCGGAGACCCCGCCGTGCCTGGAGAAACTCTGGCGCCTGGAATTTCATTTCTCGAATACCTACCTTCAACGTAGTGTGATTTGGTTGGTAGCGGGAACACTCCATTGGATTTTGAAACAGAATATCGACACTGTGGCAAAGAGGGAAGACTGGTTTGGGTTCCTGAGACAAGAACGATGGAAAGTGATGAAGTCCGGATTTATCGGCGATATGCAGCCATTTATCACCATGTTTGAGGTTACCACCTAACATTGTTAGTCTCTCGGTGGACTATCACCTCCACACTAAGAAGCACTGACAATGTTGTTAGGTTCAGCTTCCCGCTTCTGTGATTAAAAAAGAAACTATTATGGTCAACTAGCATTAAAAAAAAAAAAAAAAAAAAAAAAAAAAAAAACTTTGCAAGCATTGAAGAAAAAAAAAAAAATGTAACTATTCGGGCTAAGGATTCATAAACCCGATATTAATTATGTTTATTTTTTTGTGGTTTAGTTTTAGAAGATGATGGTTTATTTGCACTGATTTGTAGTTATTAAAAAAAATAAAAAAAAAAAATAAATAAAAAAAAAAAAAAAAGAGCAATTTGTTCTTGTAAGCTATCGATTTTTATTTGGCCTTCTATAACTGTATGGTGTACATGATCCCTTAAAGTATATCCTAGAATTCGACCTAAAAATCTCCTCCCTGTGGATTTCATTTTTACTTTCTCTTCTTATGACATAGTACATAAGTAGAGAAGGTATTGTACTCCACTAAAGGATTCGATACCAAGAATTTATTGGAAATAAACGATTCAGTTGTATGTGTGTGACCGTGTGACTGTGAACACGATAGCTCAAAAATGAAAATTCGACTATCAAACTTCGTATTTAGGTATCTTCCAAGGTAGCGATAGAAAGATTTTCAGGAAAGTCCCTCCACCCCAAATTACTATTTACACGGAAAAATGTCTAAAATTTGATTTTCTCAAAACTGGCTCTAACAATTTTGATGAGAATACTGCATATTAAAGATGTTTATATGAGAAATAAAATGCACATCTTGAATTTTCTGGGAGTAGATAGACAAAAACTTACTACACAAAACTGTAGATCCTGTTAAACGTACAATTATGTAAAATACATTTCTTTTTGTGGAATTGACCATTTTGAAGATATTTCTTGCCTATCGTTTCAATTATAAAACTTATAACTTTTCTTATAAGGGGAATTTTCAACTCCTCACAATGAAGAAAAAAAAGGGGATATCAACTGCATAAAAGCCCGATTTTAAAAGATTTGACAATTGCTTTAGCCAAGTATACTCCTTTATTTCCCTTCTACTTGCAAAATTCAAGTAATAAGACCGATTCTGCTATCGTTTATCTCGATTTGTGACGTACGATTAGTTTGTATAAGGATCAGCTATAGAAGGTTATAGGAGTGAAACATTAAATTGTTTGATTTTGTCCTTAATTATTTCATTTATATAGCCCATTTAACATTAAGGTCAAAACGGAGCTTTGCATTAGAAACAACTTACAGTCTATAAGTTCTTTATATTGGGTTTAAATCGTTTTATTTTCCTCTAACATACACACATTTACTCTCCAAACTCTGCAGGGGATACAGAATAATTCTGGTTAAAGAAAAATTGCTCACCCCATTCGGGAATCAAACTGGGGACCTTCAGTGAGAAGTTAGCTCACAGACCATTCGACCAGAGGAGAAGTGAAGATTTTCTTTTTGTTTCTCAAAAACATTGTGTGTTCTAAGTCATCTTCTAAGTCACAAAACATCACTTATAAACTTAAAAGCAATTATTTCCGAATATGATATTCTCCATCCATACGAAGTGAAAATGTCGCACTCATTAAGCTGCACGAACTATTTTGCAGTATCCAGTATAAAAATGTTTCATGACAGTTGTTTCGCGGTATAGTCATTACAGTTACGAGGTCACACTAAATGTTGGACCCAGAAATGCGTATAATGAACTATCATTAAATTAAACAAACGCCGTTTAGTATGCTTTGCTTTAATTAAGTTTGTGGTTTCATTAAGCACAAGGTCATGTATATTGCTTATGTTGTTTCTCAGTTCTAAATGAATAAAGTAGACGCCAACAAATGTATTATTACTTTTCTTGCATGGGAGTTATTTTATGGGAAACCAAAGAGAAATTATTTCCTAAAAATATAGGGTGTTTAAAAAGTAACTTCAAACTTTAGAGCGTTATAAATAATGTAATATTTAAGATAGGAAAAGAAATCTGTAGCGCTCCATTCATGCGACTTTCTCTGTATCTATGTTACTGATTATTGACATTAACCTTATTCTTCTATCTACTTTATGTTAATCGATATAAAATTAGCAGAAATGGTCTTACTACAGACTTACTTCCTTATAAGTAGAACGGAAATAAGGAAGTACCATAGGCTAAAGTGATAGTCAGATATTTTAAAAGCTGGTTGCTATGTGATTAAAATTGCTTTGTATAGCTAGGAGTTCATACAGTCCCGTATGAGAAAAGTATATAACTATTTTAAAACTGAAAACAATGACAGGAATACCTAAAAGAGGGCCAGCTCTACAGGAAAAACGTATATGTTACGAATTATGTGTTTTAACGAGATCTGCATTTGTGCATAAAGTTTTTGTGTATCTCTTATGGTTTAACCGTTACGAAAAATTCTGAGAAATTCATCTAGATTGAATAGGTTCTTTAGAGACTATTTTCATAAAATTTAAAATACACATTTTATTTGTGATCTAATTAGGTATATTTAATATACGGTAATCAAAATCGTTAGAGTCAGTTTTGAGAAAATAACAATTTTAGAAAAATATTTCTTGTAATGGGTAGTTGGGTGTGGGAACATTTTCTTGAAAATCATAATTTTGCATATTTGGTAGGTACTGAGGTTTTCTATTTAACGGCTTTTTGTTTTTGAGCTATGTTGTCTACAGGCACACGCACAAACACACATGGACAAGCTTCTAAAAATACTTTTTCTTTTTTGGATCCAGGGATTTCAAAACTGTATTTCCGTAGAAATATTGACATCGAATTTTTGGGATGAATACAATAACTTCTCTTTTCCCTACGCATATTGCAAATACCGGCTATAGAAAGTGAAAATATGTACCGGGCAAACAATGGGGTTTTATATGGCATTGGAAATATGTCTTCTGTTTTCTAGTTCAACATAAATTATTGTTTCTGCGACTCCATCCATGCGATGATGTCTTGGAATATTAGCAATTTCTTGTCAGCCCTTTTTCATTTACTGTCGAGTTGTTGGACGTGTCAGGAAAACTTGTTCCTTAATCAACACTGAGATCTGTAGATCGCGGCCGCCACTTTTTACTTTCTCTACACCTGCTATGTACATAGTGTATAGAGAAAGTATTGTATTGCAGCCAAAAATTGGATGCCGAGATTTCACCGGAAATTCATGTTTTGAGTCCTCCTGAATCCAAAAAAAAAGCATTTTTAGAAAAAGGTCCGTGTGTGCCTGTGTGTCTGTGGACAGCATAGGTCAAAAACGAAAATACCGTTAAATACCAATCTTGGTATTTAAATTTGGTATCTTCCAAGGATGCGACACAAAATTTTCAAGGAAGTCCCCCACCCCCAATTGCCCTTTACAAGGAATTTTTTTCGAAAATTTTGATTTTCTCAAAAATGGCTCTAACGATTTTAATTAAAATATCGTATATTAAAGATATTTACCTGAAAAATAGTATGTAATTATTGAATTTTCTGGGAATAGCCTCTGAAGACTACTTTATTCTGGATGAATTTTACGAAATTTTGCATAACTGCTAAACAAATGGACAAAAAATTACCACACAAAAATGTAGAGCACATTAAAACACACAGTTTATGTATACATTTTTTTCGAGGAGTTCATCGTTTTTGAGATATTCCTTTTTTTGGCTTCAGCTTTGAAAAACTTGTACTTTTCTCATACAGAAATTTCTCAACTCGTGTCCAATCAAAGGAACTTTGGTAACCTAGTAACTAGCTTTTAACTTCACTTTAACCGTTGATGCTCCCATATTTCATTTTTACTTACAAGGAAGCAAATAATAAGACTATTTCTGCTAAGTTTTTCTCAATTAGCATGAAGTAAATAGAAGAATAAGCTTATTAACAATAATTTGTCACACAGAAGTAGAAAAAGTCATGTGAATGGAACACATCAGATTTTTTAGATAGTGTCTATTGATGACAATTTCGTCAATGATCTGGCTAATTAATTGCTTCGCAGGGGTTCCGATTTGAAGTACCTCAGCAGCAGTGACATCATTGATTTATCTTTGGCTTTCTAGATTTCTTCTTATGGGTAACAGAATCAATTTCTTCAAATTTCCTCATTAACTCCCTATAGTTACGAATGGAACATTGGTCTGCTCTTAAATTGTTCAGTTGTAAAGTTTCTCTGACATATACCACATGCTCACAAAATATATAAAAAGAGAAGATGTACATAATATCATTAGTTTTATAGAAAGCCAGGAAAAATAATTGTAAATATTCAAGATTAGAAATATGCATAAATGAAAGTTGTTAACTTAGGTAATTAAGGCGAGGCGAGCTAGCGAGGTTACAGTTCACCAACCACCACCTGCTAATGAGCACAGGGATGAGGCTAAAGGATGCATGATGGAAAAGAACAGACATATAAAGAAGTGAGACAGGAATAGTGACTTGTCTTCCAAGTAATACAGGGAGTGGGAAAAACAGACAAAGCAAGCATAATGTTAAAGTGAGAATGAACCAATGGGTATTTCCAAACGCGTCATGTGCATGCTATGACGTCAAAACTTGACAGAATTTATTCTCATAACCTGTGAGATGAGGCTAACTCAGAACTAATAAGAGATGCTGTTACATTTTATGGCGCAAAGTTTAGCTTCACTCAGGATTGGTATTTAAGGCAAGGCAGTTATCTTATGTGGGTTACTTGTCTATAATTATCTCGCTTGAGCTGGTGTTCATGTTGAGTTGTGTGCACGTGGTGGAGGAGCGATGTGTATAGGGTTAGATTAGGCTCCTCATTAGTAATTACGTGGTGGGATGGCTATTTATTTATAAAGCGTTTGTAAGGAACAAGCTAGCCGCCCGTCTAAGTATGTAATACAAATAAATTCATATCATAAGGGATTATGCAGTGTTTTAATATATTAGCCTCACCCACAAACCCTGAGATAAGTGTGAAATTAGGAGTGGAACCGACATCAATGTCGGAGCTGAGGACACTACAGGTACGGGACACCGATCTCGCGACACCTTGAGAAAAACTCCTTTGCTTTCATTATGTAATTGAATCAGCTGTATTCTATGATTTAGTATAGAGTCACGATATGTAACTTAAAATTTGTAATAGAGCATTAATACAATTACTAGTGTTTTCTTCAATAAGGCTGTACCCAGGCCCTCCTGGTTATGTTGTGATAGCCCGTCTGCTTCACATTCATTAGGTCTCTAGTTCGAATCTAGCTTAGGGTGATACTCGGATAAGGCTTTTTTCGGGATTTGCCCTTATCCTGAGAAGATGAATGTCAAGTAACTTTAAGCTCAATGGACTCCGAGATCGTTTGAACATCATTTCACCAATTTCATTCATCGTCCGATGTGACTAACATCTTAATGGTTTATTAAAAATATACCTAGTTTATTGTTTTGATTTATTTATTATTTTATATTATTATACGGCAATAATGAATAGAGAACTGTATATAGCAATATTTGTTACCTTTGCAGTTATATTAGCTAAACAAAATAAGCCTGAAGAATGTAAACTACAATGACTATGTGACTGAAGTTCCTTTGTTTATATGAACAGGTGCTGACAAAATTTCCGTTTTCAAGCTGAAACCAAAAACAAGGAATATCTCAAACACGATCCACTCCACGGAAAAAATGTATACAGCATAAATAATGTGTTTTAACGCGATCTACTTTTTTGTAGGATAAGGTTTTGTCCATCTCTTTGGTTTGGCAAATATGCAAAATTCCGTAAAATTAATTCAGAATAAAGTAGATTTCAGAGGCTATTCCCAAAAAATTCAAGATATACATTTTATTTGTCAGGTAAAGATCTTTAATATACGATATTTTAATGAAAATCGTTTGAGCCATTTTAAGAAAATCGAAATTTTTGTAAAAAAAGTTCCATGTAAAGGGTAGTTGAGGATGGGGGAATTTTCTTTAAAATCCTCGTGTCGCATCCTTGGATGTTACCAAACCTAAACACCAAGTTTGGTTTTTAACGGACTTTTCGTTTTTGAGCTATGCTGCCCAAAGACACACACATACACACAGACAGACAGACAGACAGACACACAGACACACACACAGACATTTTTCTAAGAGTGTTTTTTTTATTCAGGGGGTTTCAAAACATGTATTTCCGGTGAAATCTCGCTATCAAATTTTTGGATGCATTACAATACCTTCTCTATATGCTATATATCGTAAGGAAAACCTTATTTGTTTGTTTGTTTTTTTTTTGCTTTAATATTTTTAATAAATTTTGATTTTTTTTTGTTGAAGAGGTTTAAGCCTATGTATTTGTCGTTCGGCTAAAAAGCACTCTACCCAGGGTAACAAAAGAAAGGCAAATCTATTTCCTTCCCAAATTGTGAGTTTTTTGTTTTTATCCTCCCTCAAATATTACAATATTTATTCTAATTTAAATTTTGAAGTTACTTTTGAAAGACCCTATATTTCAAAGAGAGACTGATGGGAAATTTTTAACTTTGCAGCAGATAGAGCAAATAATTTACGATTCCGCTTGGGCGGAGAGCACAATCTGTTGTGCTCGAGAGAACTCATTAACCTGGCATGACCCGAACTATGGAAAGGTTTTACGTTTGTGCTACCAAAGTGCCTGTGATTACTGGAGTTATTGATGTGACGTGAATGGTACATCATGTTCGAGCACATCATGTAAATGGACATGCTGGGGCTCGAATCGTTCACTCTCATTCATCTGCCAAACCTAATCATCCATAATGTCCGTTTGCCATAATAATTGTTCCTATGCTTATTACCAGATTTGGAGGTTACAATGATCATAAGTTGGCATGTTTTTTACTTTCTCTATATGTACATAGTGTATAGAGAAGGTATTGCACTCCACCCAAAAATTCGATACCGAGATTTCACCGGAAATATATGTTTTTGGGTCCCCTTTATCTAAAAGAATCATTTTCGGAAAAACGTCCGTGCGTATGTGTGTGAGTGTCCGTTTGTCTGTTAACACGATAACTCAAAAACGAAAAGTAGGTAAAATACCAAGCTTTGTATTTAAGTTTAGTATCTTTCAGGGATGCGACACAAAGATTTTCAGAAAAATCCCCCCACCCCCAACTAGCCTTTACATGGAAAATGTTTCAAAAATGTTGGTTTCGCTCAAAAAAAGCTCTAACGAATTTGATTAAAATATCCTATATTTAAGATTATACCTGAAAAATAAAATGTATATCATTAATTTTCTGGAAATATCTTCTGAAGATATGTTTATTATGAATGAGTTTTTCTGAGTTTCGCAAGTGTAAGAAATAGACAAAAACTTACTGCACAAAGAATGTAGATCTCGCAGAAACACACAATTAATGTGGTATACATTTTTTCGTGGAGTTGACCGTTTTCGAGATATTTCTTTTTATTGGTTTCAGTTTTAAATACCTACCTAAAACTTTTCTCATACGGGAACTTGTCAACACAAGGAATCGGATTTCAATCCCATAGCAAAGACATTTTAAGGCGGTTTAGCCCTATTTTCGTTCTACTTAAAGGAACTAAGTAATAAGACCGTTTCTATTAACTTTCACCTGATTAGCATGATGTAGCTTATTAAGAATACTTTTTTACAGAGATGTAGAAAAACTCACGGGAATTGAGCACATCAGACTTTTTTTACACCCTCTGCTAGGAACAATAAATAGGTAAAATATTCCCACTCAAACTTTAAATGTCAAAATTTTTCCGGAAATATTTATGTTTCATTTTTACTTTCTCTAACCAGTATGCACAATGTACATAGTAAACAGACTGCATTTCAATCAAAAATTTGATAACAAGATATTACCGGAAACATGTGTTTTAAGGTCTCACGAACAATAAGTCTGATGTCTTCCATTCACATGACTTATTGTTAAAAAGCTTACGCTTCTATCCACTGCATTCTAATCCAGATAAATACCAGCACAAACGATCTTATTACTTAGCTCCTTATAAGTAGAAGGAAAATAACACAGAAGGAATACAGTAGACTAAACCGGCAGTCACGTGTTTTAAAGTGTGTTGGTAAGGCATTGAAATCCGTTTCTTTACTTTACATGGCCAGAGCAGACAAGTTCCTGTATGAGAAATGTATAAGTATTTTAAAACTGAAATCAATAACGAGAAATATTTTGATGGTTCACTTCAGGAAAATATATATATAACACATAGATTGTGTGTTTTAATGATATTTACATTCTTTGTGTGGTAAGCTTTGTCTCGTACAGTTTAACGGTTATGTAAAATTCATTCTGAATAAACAGGTTCTTCAGAAGCTATTTCCAGAAAATATAAGATATACATTTTATTTCTGATAGAAATGACTTTAATTGTGGTTTTTTAATCAAAATCTTGAAGTCATTTTTCAGATAATACAATTTTCGAAAATGTTTCCATGTAAAGAGTAGTTTGGGTTGGGGGATTTTCTTGAAAGTCTACTTGACGCATATTTGGAAGATACCAAACCTAAATACCAAGTTTTGTAGTCTTTGTTTTTGAGCTGTGCTGTCTAAAGATAAACACACACGGACCTTTTTCTGAAAATATTTTTTTGGATTTAAGGTTCCCACAACATGTACTTCCAGTGAAATCTCGGAAACAAATTTTTGTGTTCATTACAATACCTTCTGTATAGACCGTATGCATAGTACGTGTAGAAAAAGTAAAAATGCTTTTTTTGGATCCAGGGGGTCCCAAAACATGTATTTCCGGTGAAATTTCGGTACTAAATTTTTGGGTGGAATACAATACCTTCTCTATACACTATGTACACGTGTAGACAAAGTAATTAGCAGAAATTGCCTTATTACTTATGGGAAATAAGGGAACACTAGGCTAAAGGTTTAGTCAAATGTTTTAAAAGCTTTTGCTATGTGATTGAAATTAGTTTCCTTGTCTGAGCAGCAGTTTAAAAATTCCGGTTTGAGAACAGTTTTAAGTATTTTAAAACTGAAGTCCCTAACAAGAAATATCTCTGAAATGGTCAACTCCACGAAAAATATGTATATTAGTTGTCTAAAATCCATCTAGACTATAGAAGTGTTCAGAGGTTATTCCTAGAAAATTCAAGATATGCATTTTTTTCATGTAAATATATTTAATATACGATATTTTAATCAAAGTCTTTATAGTTATTTTTGATAAAATAAACATTTTCGTAAATTGTTCTATATAAAGTTTAGTTTGCTGTGTAGGGGACTTATTTGAAAATCTTCGTGTCGTATTCTTGGGAGATACTGAATTTAAATATTAAGTTTGATATTTAACGCACTTTTCGTTTTTGAGCTATGCTGACCACAGACACACACACACAGACATACAGGAACCTTTTTCTGAAAATACGTTTTCGAATTCAGGGAATCTGAAAATAATATTTCCGGTGCAATTTCGAAATCGAATTTTTTGGAGGAAAATAACACATTCTATGTACACTGTATGCGTAGAGAAAATAAAAACTCATTTTAGAAAAAGGCAAGTGTGTGTGTTCGTGCGTCTGGGTAGTAAAACTGAACAAGGAAAAGTCCGTTTCATATAAATTAGGTATTTATGTTTAGTAATTTTCCAGGATGTGACACGAAG
Source organism: Hymenopus coronatus (assembly GCA_030762935.1). Taxonomy (NCBI): domain Eukaryota; kingdom Metazoa; phylum Arthropoda; class Insecta; order Mantodea; family Hymenopodidae; genus Hymenopus; species Hymenopus coronatus. Next base: position 78,242,959 of record CM060895.1, on the reverse strand, counting down.
ATTTTCAAAAGAATCACCTACCGCAAACTACCCATTATATGTATTAGTTTACGAAAATTTGGATTTTATAAAAGAAACGGCTCTAAATATTTTGATTAAAATACCATAAAGCTGCTAAATGTAAAATCAAATGAATAAACTGAGATTTCTGAAATAGCCCTTGAAGACCTCTCCATTCTGAATAACTTTTGCATAAGTAGTAAACTGTGAGAGGGGGACAAAAGCTTACTATATGAGAAATGTAGAACTTGTTAAAACCAGATCTAGCCATTTCTGAAATATTCCGTGTTATTGGTTTTAATTTTATAATGTTTATTTTTTCTCAAACGGGAAACCATTATCCGCTTCGTATCCCTTTTAATTTTTTACTCTTGCCATGACAATCACATGTCTATTGACTTCAAAATTTTTGACTATCGCTTTAGCCTATTTTTTCCCGTCCAGATACAGAAACTAAGGCATAACACTATTTCTGGTAATGTTAATTTTGATTAGCATTATGCGGAAAAAAGGCTAATCTTTTGCAAAAGGAGTATGATTGTAGAACAGGTTGAGAAAGTCCAGTGAATGTAACGTATCAGATTTGTTAATTTAATGTCCTCTAGCGTTTAACTCATATCGGATGGTTAGTGAAAAAATCAAAATGTCCGAAAAAGCTTTCCATACAAAGAGTAATTTGGTGTTGGCTTTTTTCTTAAAATTCACCATGCAGCATCCTTGAAATGTGCTCACATTTGAGTATTTAGCAATAGTTTTTGTTTCTGAGTTGTGCTGCTCACAGACACACATGGATCTGTTTTAAATTTAAGTAAAGTGTAAAATAGCAGTACTTTTACTACTATTACTACTACTACTACTACTGCTACTACTACTGCTACTACTACTACTACTACTACTACTACTACTACTACTACTACTACTACTACTAGTAGCAGTAGTAGTAGTAGTAGTAGTAGTAGTAGTAGTAGTGAGGTGGTGGTGGTGATTGTACATAGTTACCTAGTAGACACAGAAGTTATTGTACTCCACTCAATAATTCAATACCGAGATTTCTCCTGAAATACATATTTAGGTCCCCTGAATCAAAAAAAAATTAGAAAATGTTCTGTGTGTCTGTGTTTGTCTATGGACAGCATTACTCAAAATCGAAAAGTCGGTTAGTTAAAATAAAATGTAATTAAGCTCAGTAGCTTTCAAGAATGCTATAGGAAGATTTTCAGAAAAATCCCACACCTCCAGCTACTCTTGAAATATTTTTCGAAAATTTCGATTTTCTTAAAAGTGCTCTACCGATTTTTTTTTACAATATCGTGCATTTAGTACATTTTTATGATTAACGAAATGTATATATTCACTTTTCTCTGAATAGCTTCTAAAGCCCTCTTCATTCTGCATGACTTTTGTATAACTTTTGTATTAATGGTAAACCTTAAGAAATAGACAATAATTACTAAGCAAAAAGTGTTGTTATTGTTAAAACTCTAAAATTATGTAAAATACATTTTGTTGTTTTTTCGTGTAATTGGTTTCAATTTTGACCTGCTTAAAATATTTCTGAAACGGGAGTTCATCTTCATTTCGTCTCTCTTTTGTTTACCTCCTGGAAAGTAAAGAGAATAGAATTGCAATTTTTTCATTTAGCGACCGGCTTTTAAAGGATTTAGCTATACTTTAGCCTAGCGTATTCTCTTTCTACTTACAAAGAAGCAAGCATTAATACTAATTATGCTAATGCTTATTTCAATTAATATGATGTAGGAATCTTTTTACGGAAACAGCTAGAGAAAGTCATGTGAATGGAACACATCAGCTTTTCTAAAACGCTTTCTTAGATACAGGGGATTCTAAAACGTGTATTTCCGATGTAATCTCGGTATAGAAATTTTGTATGGAATGCAAAAAAAATTTTTTTTAGAAAGAAGTACGTATGTATCAGAATAAAAAGTTGTTTAATTACCAAACTTGGTATTTAGGTTGAGTATCTTCCAAGAATGCGATGCGAAGATTTTCAAGAAAATCCTCCCAACCCCAACTACCCTTTTCATGGAACCTTTTTTCAAAATGTTGATGTTTTTCAAAAATGGCTCTAACGATTTTGATTAAAATACTTATGTTTAAGATATTTTTATGATAAATGAAATGTATTTCTTGCATTTTCTCGGAATAGCCTCTGAAGAGTTCTACATTCTGGATCACTTTTGTATAACTGGCAAACAAAACCTTCTGTAGAAAAATGTAGATCTCAGTGGAAAATATAATTTACGTCATCTTCATTTCTTTTAGAATTAACAGTGTTCGTGATGTTCCGAATTATTGGTTTTGATTTTAAACCACTCTAACCTTTCTCAAATGAAAAGACATATTTCTTTTCATTTCTAGTTTGTTGATTTCTGGTAAGCAAAGAGATTGGAAGTTAAATTATTTCACAGAGCGACCGGCTTTTAAAGGAAAGGACAATCACTCTAGTCTGTGCATTTTCTACTTCCCTTCTATTTACAAGGAAGCTAGTAATAAGATTAATTCTGCTTATGTTTATCTTGATTAGCGTGATGTAGATAAAAGATTAATCTTTTGAATAAAAAGTTTGTTTACCGAACAGTTAGAGGACATTATGTGAATGGAACACGTTAGATTCCTTCCTTTTTACTTACAAGGAACCAAGCAATTTCTGCTAATATTTATCTCGATTAGTATGAAGAATAAGCTTTTTAACAAAAATTTGTAACAGAGATGTAGAACAAGTCATGTGAATGGACCACATCTGTATTTTTCTATCTCGAATGTTATATTTATAACAGTTTAAAGTTAGAAGTGAATTTTGAAATACCCTCATTTATATAAAGTCTGTTAGAAATTATTTTTGTAAATTTCATATATACACAAATTTATAGTGTTACTACGTTAAATGAACCATTTCATTACATAATTATTAACACTGGGATCCAAGTTAAACGATAAAAAGCATCTTATTGTATATCCAGCTATACAAGTGGAATAAAAATCAAAACAACTAATCAGAGGAAATGTATTGTATGCTATCTAAAGAACTAATGATTAAAAAAAATCTTTGTTTGTGGAATTTCTGTTGACTTTAAAAAAGGAAAATAGTTGTTTGTGCTCATTGAACTATTGTAATATTTAATGAGTTTTTTAAGCACTCTGGACAACCCTGGCTCGTTATATTGCCTTTGTCATTCTTCTGGCCGTCTTGCTTCCATCGTTTTTGTTGTTTGTGAAATCAAATCTCTTCTGGTCCATTTCCCCTCCAATATGGCATCCCATCGAGCTTCCTTTGTTTCTGTTGATGCTGCTTCACGACGCTGTTTTTTCTTCACTCAACATCTACTCTTTATATTCTTTGCCTCTAGCATTTTCACCGCTAACTTTTCTAGTTCTCTTTACTTCTTAGTTATATTCTGGTTTTTGGCTTAAGTTTTCTCTCTAATGATATATTGTAATTATTACAAAGCACATTAGAGCGAACAAAAGTTTCCTACACTAATTTACATAACATGTGGTAAATGAAATGAAGTTTTATTTCTGGACGCTCTTTAACAGCTTCCCATGTTATACTGGCCATTAAAGATCGCTTAATTTTGCTCAGAGGCCTCTTTTATCAAGTTTGAGGTTCTTGACACGGTGCCGACGGCTTTACTTCCCTTCCGAATGAAACCATTTAAGGATTTTTACGCCCGAAATAATCCATCGTCCTCAGCCGGGTTTGAATCCACGACCTTAGGAATTGGAAGTTAGTATGGTAACCATTACACCATGGAGGGTGACATAACATGTGGTACATATAAGAACGAGAATATTTAGGTTGCTAGCGAAATATAGAGCTGTATCTTATTGCTTTATCATATTATAAAATGTTTATTTATATATTATTATTTTGTTTCTATAATATGATATACTGCTTTCTGAAAGGGCATTATACTACCCATATTATTTATTTTAATTATATTGTACATTGCATTACTACATTGTCACCGGGCCATGCCTAAGCACTGAAATAGTATCCTTCTATTTTCATATCTTTTTATACCCTGTGTTCTACAATCATGTAATATAGTAATGTCCCTACCTGGTAAAGAAAGTAAAAACAGATGCATTTATTTATATGTTGGTTTACAGAATAAAAGTATATGTCACGTCTTAATGACAATCCCTGCTCCATGGAATACAATAACTTTCGAGACTGCCTCACCCGGAGGTCCCGGGTTTGATTCCCTGCTTGTGTGGGGAATGTTTTTTAAGCAGAATTATTCCCTATCCCTCACAGAGTCTGAAAGTATGTATGTGAAAGTGAATGTGTGTGTTTTAGGGAAAATAAAAGTATTTAAACCAACGTAAAGAACCTAAGACAACGAGTTGTTTCAAGTGCAAAGCCCCCGATATGACCTTAGATGTTAAATGGGGTTATATAAATGAAACAATAAAAAAAAAAAACTTTCAGTAGTGTTTTTCTCAGCAGATGGAAATGTACCTACTGTTGGACCGCAATTAGGTAGTTCAGTAAGTCTTCTAGACTGTCGTACAGAAGCTCAACAAACTTCACTAGCCCCATTTTATCTAATCTAATCTTCTGTTGGACAACAAGGCTCCAAAAGTACAACTACTTCAACACTTCTAAACAACTCCTTGATCAAGAGCTGCGCACGTTATATCATAGAGTAGTCTGGAAAAGTAGTCGCACTCAGTTGGATTCCATCACATACAGGTCTTGCTGGCAACAGTAACACCGACTCCGGAGCCAAAGAAGCGATACGACACCCTCTTGTAGAGGACATAGAAACTCATCATCAGCATTTTGTTGTCCATATAAAATGACTCATAATGCATTGGTGGCAAAGCAAGTGGCATGCTACTCCAAACGGTAAGCTTCACACAGTGTGTACTAATTACAATTTCAAGCGTCAAGAAGAAGCTGTTCCACCAAACTTTGAGTTGAACATGCAACCCTGGCTCATTATCATCTTGTGTCTCATGAATCACCACCTATAGCAAATAATATTAAGTGTAAAGCGAACGTCGCTCTCGCCAATACTCCATTGGCACGCTTTAGTTCCGTAATTCCTATACACACTAAGAGATATCTGCAAACAACTGGTATATACGAGTTTTTGATCTGAAGACGATTAGCCTCTGTAGCCACTGGTTCCTCTAAGTTTATTTATTTAAATGACTGTATTTCTAAACCCTGTGTATAATATTAAAAGTATTGTGTTCACGTAAATTGAATGCAAGAGAGGAGAAAAAACTGACTGTAGTGCACGTTGTAGTATTCCCTATTTCAAATTTCAAGCGTCAAGACGAAGTTATTCTCAACAGAGTGCGAAATGCACATACAACCCTGGCTCATTCCCATTTCATGTCTCATGAACCACCTTCTGTATCTAAGCAATTTAAAATGTAAAACGAAGGTCGCTCTCGCCAGTTCTCCACTGGCATGTTTAACTTGAAATAACCTCGTTGAGTTCTGAAATTCTTTTAACACTTGAAGGGATATCTGCACACGCAATTATGGGGTTTTTGATCCACCTATACGCAATATATAGGAGTTTTTGAACTGAAGACGGATAGCATCAGCAGTCACTGGTTCCTCTAGGTTTAATTAAATCACTGTATTTATAACAACTGGGTATAATATTAAAATTATTATGTTTACATAAATTTATGCCAGAAAAGAGGCAAATCACTGCACTGTACACTGTAGTATTTCCTATTTAAATGTTCAAGACAAAGTTGTACTCACCAGACCGCAAATTTGACGTACAATCCTGGCAAATAATTGCACCCCTGTGCAAACAATTTTAAGTGTAAACGTCGATCTCGCTAGTACTCCACTGGCACGTTTTAACTTGAAATATCCCCCATTCAGTTCTGCATCCCACGAAAGGCTAGCTGCACACGACAAATTATGGGGTTAATGTGCCACAAATGTAATATATACGGGTTTTTGAACTGAAAATGAACAGCATCTGCAGTGACAGAAGTTCCTCTAAGTTCATTTATTTTAATGCCTGTATTTATAAAAGCTGTGTATAATATTAAAAGTATAATGTTTACATAAATTGAATGCCAGACAGGAGAAATTCACTGCAGTGCATGTTGTAGTATTCCCTATTTCAAATTGCAAGTGCCAAGACGAAGTTATTCTCAACAGACCGTGAATTGGACATACAACCCTGGCTGATTCCCATTTTGTGTCTCATGAATAATCTTCTGTGAGTAAATAATTTCAAGTGTAAAACAAACGTCGCTCACTGGCATATTTTAACTTGAAACAACCCCATTGAGTTCCACAACTCTTTTTACGCATGCAGGGATATATGTACACGACAAATTACGGCGTTAATAGGTCACCTGGTATATATGAATGGGTGTTTGAACTTCAGATGAATAGCATCTGCAGTCTTTAAGTTCAATTTATTTAAATGGCTGTATTTCTAAAAGCTGTGTATAATATTAAAAGTATTGTGTTCATATAAATTGAATGGCAGAGAGGAGGACAAAATCATTGTAGTACATTAATATCTCCGGCTTCTAATCCAGAAGGAATTTTATTTTCTATCCTGTTTTCCATCCCCTGATTTCCCTTGTTATTTTAAAGGCAACTATTGCTGACTCCAGAGCTACTGTTCTTTCTATGGTCGAATGAATAGTAATTGTGTATCCAGCCAAGAAAATTTCTCCTCCTTTACCATTTTCTTCTTTCCTCCAGATACAGCTGACATCATTTTATCTCGCATTCCTAACTTCCAAAGTTTGCTAAAAACTTTGTGCCGCGTTTCTTTTCTTCTCTGCGTGCTCTTTTTTTCCATGAATGTGGAGGAGGGGACGTCTTCGCCTTGTGGTGTACAGATAAGTTTAGTAACAAGGGGGAAAAAGACGTAAAGAAAATAAATAGTTGCAGCCACTCTGGAATATTAGTGTTTTGCTACATAAGCGTAAATTTGATTTTGGAAACAGATGTCAGTTTCGTATTACGTTGGGATTGTGTATGTGAAGGTGGCAAATCTACGGTCTGTGAAAGACTTTCTGAGGGAAATAAGAAAAACATAGCTTTTACTCCCTTCTGCAGCGTATGCAACATTATTCAGATATTCAGCGTTTGTATGGGTTTAAAAAAGACATCCAAGCCCTATTAAGGATACACATTCGATGTGTTTCATTCACATGCCTTTGTCCAGCTGTTCTACCAACAAAATATTCTTAAAAAGACTATTATGTTATCTATTTCATGCTAATCCAGATAAGCATTAACGGAAATTGTCTTAGATAGATAGATGGATGGATGGATGGATGGATGGATGGATGGATGGATGGATGGATGGACGGACGGACGGACGAATGGATGGATGGATGGATGGATGGATGGATGGATGGATGGATGGATGGACGAATGGATGGATGGATGGATGGATGGATGGATGGATGGATGGATGGATGGATGGATGGATGGATAGATTTTTTGTCTGTTGCCATACACTGTACAGATAGACTCGTCATAAAATGTACATTAATTAAACAATTCACTTAAACAATAAAAAGTTTTGTCATGTAAAAATGAACGTAGCGATCTATTTTAATAATTTAATAATTTCATATGGGAGAGCATTGACAATTTTACTTATGAGGCACTTTGGTGATTTTGAGTATTAAGTTGTTCTATATTTTTCTATATGAATGTCATTCATACTTCTAGTAAAATGATTATGAACGTCACAGTTGAGAGTGAATAAGTATGAGTGGTTCTTATAAAATAAAGCAGCATTATATATTAATAAATCAGTCAAAGTAAAAATATAAAATTGTTTAAAAACATGTCTTAATGAATCTCTTGGCTTCTTATTAAAAATTATTCTTAGCACTCTCTTCTGAATTAAAAATACCCTATTTACTTCAGTTGCAGATCCCCATATTAAAATATTGTGTGATAAAATTGATTGCACAGTGGCATAATATATACAGAAAGCAAGCAGTTAATATCCATACACATTTTCAGGCATCTAATAGCAAAGCATGCTTTATTTAATTTCGTGCATATAAAATCAATCTGTTCATGCCAAGTAAGGTTTTGATCTAAAACAATGCCTAAAAATTTCGTCTTGTGAAGACACTTTAAAACAGTACCACCCATATTAAAATTTATATTTGTTAAAATCTTTTTGTTACTAAACTACAAGCAAGCAGTTTTGTCAAGGTTTAAAATAAGTTTATTTGCAATGCACCATTTTTTAAAAGAATTCACAGAATTTATAACTTTCAAGTTAAGTTCATCGATGCTATTGGCACATACTGCAACTGAAGTATCGTCTGCATACATAGTTAAACAGTCTACATCACTGTGATGTTCTAAATCATTAACATATAAAATAAACAACAAAGGTCCCAAGACCGAACCCTGTGGTACTCCATAACTAGGGGAAATAGTTCTTCACTTTAACTACAGATTCTCTAGATCTAACGAATGACATGATTAATTCACTCACCATGCTCCTTATACTCAAATGATAAAGCTTGGTTTTTAAAAACGGATATCTATCGAGTCAAATGCACTACTCAGATCAAAGAACAGACCAACTACATGCATATTTCGATCCATACAATCATGTATAAAATCAATAAGTTTAACACAGGCAGTACTAGTTGATTTACCATGCTGATTTACAGTTAACACATTGTAGCTTATTAAAAACTTAAAGAGTCTATTATACAACATCTTTTCAAATATTTTAGAAAAACAACTTAACAATGATATAGGCCTATATTTTCTTACATTACATGGGTCACCATTTTTAAATACTAGTACTATAATATTCATTTTGATGCAGTCTGGAAATTCACCTGTCAGCATAGCGAAATTGAATAAATATGTTAAAAGAATAATGATGTTCTTTAGTGTAGCTTTTATAATATTTACAGATATTTGGTCGTACCCAGCTGCTTTTGTATTTTTAATCTGTTTAATATTTTTTTCTATTTCCAATTCAGTTACGGGAAAGAGAACCATAGTTTGCTTGTTAAAGGTACCTAAAGTAGCTTGACCATTGATATTTTGAAGATGCTGGTTTAATTTATTTGAAATCATAGTGGAAAAATGATTAACAAAAGCATTGGCAATCATAAGTGGATTCTCTGTATATTTATCGTCAATAAGTACCTTACTTATCATATTTCTAGTAGTTTTCCCTGATTCATTATTTACAAATTTCCAAATATGTTTTGGTTTATTATCTGAATTGGAAATTGCATTGCTATAATAGCTTCTTTTACACTCAGATACAAGTATTTTATGCTTACGTTTCTCTTCTCTATATATCACATTTAATGCTTCATACTTTATCTGCTTTCGCAGTTGAAACAGGCTTTTCAGGTTTTTGGTACTATTAATGATTTTTTCAGTAAGCCATAATTTAGAGAACTTCTTATTGGTAGAATTATTTATTTTACGTATCATTGGGCATGCAATTTCAAAATAATAGCATAGTGTTGCTAGAAATCTATTAAAAGCAATATTTATATTTGTGGCTTCATACACGTCACACCAGATAACAGTGCCCAGCATCCAATTTAGAAACTCGAGGTTATTCAAACTGAAATTTCTATAATAAATTATATTATTTAACGGTAGATGGTTATTTACCACATCAATTTTAAAATTAAAGATAACAGCGTAATAATCAGAGATGTGAGGATCTGTAAGCTGGGTGAATCATTTATTTTTATCTATATTGGATTCTATATAATTTATTGTACTGTCATTAATAGTCCCTTGATGAGTAGGCTTATCATTGTGAGATACCATCTCAAAAGATTTGAAAATATCAAATCCTAGTTTATATCTTTAATTTCATAACAATCATACTAAAGTCTATCAGTACAGTTACTTCTTAAATTAGCATTTACGTTAAAATCTCCAGCAAGAATCACATTATTGCTTATTTTAGTCGCTAGTTTTAAAATTTGTTCTAGCTTATCATAGAACATATCTATACTGCCAACCGGTGACCTATATACACACAAAGCAATTAAATTCATTAACGGTCATGTTTGTGCCGACACACTCAAAGTGAATTTCTTCTACAATACTCATGATATTAATTTCAGTTACAGTTAATTCACATTTACAGTAAATTATGACACCGCCATGGTTATGTTTAAATCTCGAGAATGCAGCTGCCATTTTATATCCCATAAAATGCGGGTAACTGTTGCCGGATAGCCAATGTTCCGTAAAACATACAATGTCTGGGTCTTCCGTGTTTAAAAATAAATCGATGGTGTTACTTTTATTCATAATAGATTGCACATTCAAGGTAATAACTTTAAATTTTTTGGTACTGTTTTTGACATCACATTTTGAAATCACAATTTCTTCTCGAAATTTACTCTTGGGTATAAAAAAACGTCTAACACAAGCATTTTTCGGCCACAACGTAGGATCCATAACTGCTTCCAAATGTTCCTCAATCACTTCAACTTTAAAAGAGGAATAAAGTTCATGATGTCTAGATTGCAACAGTTTGCATTTAAATTCTGGAAAACGACCTTTAAGAAACTTGACATGTTCTACCGTTGTTTTTGGAACAAGACGATAAACATGTAAAGGTGTCATTTTTGGTACACCTTGCAATTTTAAACTATCTGTAGTAGATTCATTATTATTCCCAACCACTGTGATACGTTTTTGCTTTCTTCCCACAACCTTAGCCCACTTTTCTTGAGGCAACTTAGCGTCAGTAAGATGCTCATTAATATTGTCTTTAACAGTCAACATTGTTCCGCCATTTTCATTAGAATTTACAGATGTTTCACTACCGTTTTTACAGCTATCAGTCACTTTGTGTTCATTGTCAAACTTACTTATTGCTTGCTTTCTTTAACCAGAACGGAAACAGAAGAATATACTGGATTAAAGCAATACAAATCTTTTAAAATCTGGTCTCTATGTGAACAATTAAAATTCGATTCTCTTTACATGACCAGGACACAAACAAAACAAATACGTATGTAACGAAAGATAGCTATCCGTTGGAGATAAATTTGGATATTTTGAAACTGAAACCAATAACAAAGAATACTTCGGCAACGGCAAACTACGCCGAAAAAATGTATACCACATTTATTGTGTGTTTTAACGAGATCTACATTTTTTGTGTAGTAAGCTTATTTCTAATTTCCACATGCCCATGCCTGGCTAAGGGCTGATCACTCGTTCCAGGTTCTTCATTCTTTGGTTTCCACAAAGTGCTTCTGACACCTAGGCATTCGCTTAGAAGTCCTAGGGGTAGGCCAGTGCTATATATGGGGAGGGTAAGTCGACTACGAAAAAAAAAATAAACATTCCTATATCCTAGGATTTACTAATAAGGAGAAAGTCATCTAGAATAACAGTTCTTAAGAGACTGTTTCCAGAACGTTCAAGAAATACAGTTTATTTTCTTGTAAATATCTCTAAATTACGGCGTTTTAATAAAAATCGTCAGAGCCCTTTTTGAGAAAGTTAAAAGTGTGTATATTTTTAAAGGGTAGTTGGGGTGTGAAGATTTACTTGAAAATCTTCGTGTCTGTAATTCAACGGAATTTTCGTTTTTGAGCTATGCTGCCAGCAGACACATATACGGAATTGTTTCTAAAATACTCCTTTTAGATTCAGGGGGTCTCAAAACATGTATTTCCGATGATCCTGGTATCCAATTTTGGACGGAATATAATAGTACGTGTAGAGAAAGTAAAAAGCCGTTCGTGTCTTATTAAGGTTAAAACAAGCTTCATATGTTTCATTCACATGAGTTTCTCTAGCTATTCCGCAGCCAAACCTTTTCTTTCAAAAGATTAACCTTTTATCTACGTTATACTTATGTACATAAATATAAGCAGAATTAGTCTTATTACTTGCTTCTTTGTAAGTATGTAGAAGGGAAATAAGGGAATACTTTAGGCTAAAGCGATAGTCAAGTACTTTAAAAGTAGATCACTGTGTGAAACAATTGAAAATCCGTTCTCTTTTTTACCAAAAGTAAACAAAACAGAGACGAGAAAAAACATGTCTTCCAGTTTGAGAAAAGTTTAAGTGGCTTAAAATTGTAACCATTAATCCTGAAATAGGACAATGCTACCAAAACAATTCACCTGACACAAATTATGTATTTTAACGAGATCTGCAGTTTTATAATAATTTTTTGTCTATCTCTTAGATTTGCCAGTTGCACAAAAGTCATACAAAATAAAGAGGCTTCGGAGGCTATTCCGATAAAATTCAAGATATGATTTCTTTGGTTATAAAATATCTTAAACATAGGGTATTTTAATCAAAATCGTTAAAGCCATTTATGAGAAAAACATTATTTTAAAAAAGAGTTCCATGTAAAGGGTTGCTGGGGATACACGCGCTGACATTTTTCTAAAAATGCTTTTTACTTCTTCTACACGTACTATGTACATAGTGCACAGAGAAGGTATTGTAATGCACCCAAAAATTCGATACCGAGATTTCACCGGAAATACATGTTTTGGGTCCCCTGAATCCAAAAAGGAAATTTTTAGAAAAAGGTCCGTGTGAGGGCGTGTGTGTGTCAGTGTGTGTGTTTGTGGAGAGCATAGATCAAAAACGAAAAGACCGTTAAGTATCAAACTTGGTAATTAATTTGGTATCTTCACGAAGATTTTTAAGAAAATCCACCACAAACTACCCTTTACATAGAGCTTTTCCGAAATGTTTGATTTTTTTCATAAATGGCTCTAGTGGTTTTCATTAAAACATTGTATATTAAAGATTTTACCTGAAAATAAAATATATATCTTGATTTTCTGGTAATAGCCTCTTAAGACTACTTTGTTCTGGATGAATTTTACGAAATTTTGCATTACTGGTAACGGTAAGAGATCGACAGAAGCTAACTTAATAAAAAATGTAGAGCTCGTTAAAACACACAATTTATGTTATATACATTTTTACTTTCTCTACACATACTATATACATAGTGTATAGAGAAGGTATTGTAATGCACCCAAAAATTCGAAACCGAGATTTCACCGGAAATATATGTTTTGGGTCCCCTGATTCCAAAAAACCATTTTTCTAAAAAAATGTCCGTGCGTGTGTGTGTGTGAGTGTGTGGGTGTGTGTGTGTGTGTGTGTGTGTGAGACAGCATAGCTCAAAAGCGAAAAGACGTTAAATAACGTATACGGTAATATAATAAATAGTATACTTTTCTTATACAGGAACTTGTCAACTTGTGTCCATACAAACAACGGAACATCAGCCACATAGCAACCAACTTTTGATTTATAGTTTAGCCTATAGTACTCCCTTATTTCCGTTCTGCTTACAAGGCAGCAAGTGATAAGACTATTTGTGCTAATTTGTTTCTCGATTAGCACGAACTAAATAGAGGCATAAGCTTTTTAACAATAATTTGTTGCCGAGTGGTAGAGAAAGTCATGTGAATGGAACATATCATATATTTTTATCTTCCTTCTGACCATGCAAAGAATTGAATCTCTAAAAAACCGCATAGCGACAGCTTTTAAAATACTTGGCTATCGTTTTAGCCTAGTGTATTCCCTTAGTAACTAATACAGCGATTGTCCTAGTGGTTATTTGGTTCAGTTTGGAGTGAACAGCAGAAGAATAGTCCTGTGCTACACACAGTGTCTGTGAGAAAACAATTAAACAGGAAGAGAAGTTCATGTGAATGGAATATATCAGATTTTTTTTAATTGTAATTGCAATGAAGATGCTTGGTTTTTACTGTCTCTATACGCACTATGTACATAGTGTATAGAGAAGGTATTGCACTCCACCCAAAAATTCGATACCGAGATTTCACCAGAAATATATGTTTTAGGGTCCCCTGTATACAAACAAAGTATTTTCAGAAAAAAGGTCCTTGTGTATGTGTCCGTGTGTCTGTGAACGCGATAACTCAAATACCAAACTTGGTATTTAAGTTTAGTATCTTCCAGGAATGCGACACGAGGATTTGGAGAATAATTCACCCACCCCAAAATACACTTTACATGGAAATTTTTTCGAAAATTTTGATTTTGTTAAAAATGGCTCTAACGATTTTGATTAAAATATCGTATATTAAAGATATTTACCTGACAAATAAAATGTACATCTTGAATTTTCTGGGAATCGCCTATGAAGACTACTTTATTCTGGACGAATTTTACGGAATTTTGCATAACTGCTAAACTGTAAGAGATGAAAAAAACAAACATACCATATAAAAATGTAGAGCACATTAAAACACATAACTTATGCTATTTAATTTATTTTCGTGTAGTTGATCATTTTTCAGATATTCCTTGCTTTTGGTTTCAGCTTTGAAAAACGTACATTTCTCATACAGAAGTTTGTCAACTCATGTCCATACAAACCAAGGACCTTCAATCACATAGAAATCAGCTTTTGACTATCACTTTAACTTATCTACTCTGTTATTTTGCTTCTACTTACAAGGAAGCAAGAAATAAAACTATTTCTGCTAATTTTTTCTCAGCTAGGATGAAGTAAATGGAATAATAAGCTTTTTAACAGTAATTTGTTGCAGAGATGTAGAGAAAATCATGTGAATGGAACACATTCGATTTTTTCATATCGTGCTGAAACACATTTTAGGCTTTTGATTTTGCTGAAGGGATATCCGAGTTTGTTTCGTGATGTAATATTAAATATGGAATATAATGATTTTTTCCTTTACCTTGATAAACAAATTGTAGAATACTTTTTCAGAATTTTAGATTGTTTCATAACATTTTAAATAAGAATTTTGCAGTATTAAGAAAACACGATATCTTATATTTGAATTATTACAGAAAAATTGCTGCTAAAGTTTCAACATTGCGAGATAGACATTTAAAACTGACTGCAGTGGGAAACCTTATCACACTCTTTCACACCGTGGCAGGAACTCATTTGTTAAGTGCCTTTACCAATAAGAAAGAAAGAAATCGAGTCTCTGCTATCGAGACCTGCCTGGAATTTTTAAACTATCGTTCTGTGCTGAACATATTGCAGCAAGATACGGGGTTAGGTGAGGCAAAGAAGTAGGGAATGAAGAAGTGAACTAGGTGAAAAAATGTGATGTGTTCCATTCTCATCACTTTCTCTACTTCTCTGCAAAAACTTATTGTTAGAAAGCTTATGCTTCTATGTATTTCATACTAATTGAGAAAACATTAGCTGAAATAGTATTATTATTTGCATTCTTGTAAGTAGAAAGGAAATAAAGGAGTATCATATGTTAAAGTAATAGTCAAAATCTGTTTGCTATATGGCTAAAGTGCCTTTGTTTGGAACAGGAGGTCACAAATTCCTGCATGAGAAAAGTTTTTTTAAATCTGAAATCAATAAGAAGGTATATCTCAAAAACGATCAACTCCACAAAAAATATGTATATAACATAACTTGTGTGTTTTAATGTGCTCTACATTTTTTGTATGGGAAGTTTTTGTCTATCTCTTACGATTTAGCAGTTATGCAAATTCCGTGAGATTCATTCAGAATAAAGACGTCTTCAGAGGCTAATCCGAGAAAATTCAAAATATATATTTTATTTTTAGGTGAATATCTTTAATATACGAAATTTTAATCAAAATCGTTAGAACCATTTTGGAGAAAATTAAAATGTTTGAAAAAAGTTCCATGTAGAGGATAGTTGGGGGGAATTTTCTTGAAAATCTTCGTGTTGCATCCTTGAAAGATACCAAACTTAAATACCAAGTTTGGTATTCAACGTTCTTTTCGCTGTGAGATATGCACGGACACCACACACACGGACTTTTTTCTAAAAATACTTTTTCGATTCAGGGGGATCCAAAACATTTATTTCCAGTGAAATCTCGGTATTCAATAATTGGGTGGAATGCAATACCTTCTCTATACCCTATGTACATAGTACGTGTAGAGAGAGTAACAAGTTTTGTTTTCACTTTTATTATCTCTACCAAGCGCTATGTACGTATACAGTAGACTATACATTCTGTTAAGAAAGTACCGGGAATTGATCATTTAAAACTCCTGTTTAAAAGGGGATTCAAAATTATTGTTGTCGCTATGTTGGTACAACTTTTCTCTATACACACGCGGAGTTTGATTGTCATCTGTCATCTAGTTTGTTTACAGTCCGCCATTTTGTCAGTTTATCTCAAAGGTGATTTGCGATTTTACCATGGATACAAAAATTGAACAAAGAATCCTCTCAAATTTTGCATTGCAAATCGTATTTCGTATGCCAAATCGCTGAAAATGTTACAGCGAGCTTACGGTGAATCGACTTTATCAAAAACACGTGCATATGAGCAGTACAGTGCATTCAAAAGTGGTCAAGCTGTGGTGGAAGATTTGCCTCGTTCTGGTCGGCCATCAATGGTTTTAACTGATCTGAACATCTGCAAAGTGAAGAAAATGGTGTTGGAGAAACGTCATTTACGTTTGAGAGGGATTGCCGCTGAACGTTCTCTGTCTCACGAATCGATTTGTACCATTTTAAGCGATGTTTGGGTATGACACGCTTTTCAGCTCGATTAGTTCCGAAAGACTTGAATTTTATACAAAAACTCAATCGCGTAAGAATTGCTGAAGACATGCTAGAACGAGCCAGTTCCGACCCCACGTTCATGAAACGCATTGTAACTGGTTATGAGACGGGGTTTACGAGTTTGACACTCAAACCAGTCAATATGCTTCTGAATGGCGCCTTCCAACTCGATCAAAACTGAAGGTCATGTTGACAGTCTTTTTTTTTTTTTTCGATTATCGCGGTGTCGTGCGCTCAGAGTTCCTGCCAGAAGGTCAGATGGTAGATAAAGACTATTATCTGAGCGTTATGCGGCGTTTGAGAGAACAAATACGACGAAAAAGCCAGATCTGTGGAACGACAACTCATTCTGCACCACGATAACGCACCAGCTCACAAAGCTATTATTGTGAACGAATTTCTGGCCAAAAACTCAACAACCACCGTAGTCACCTGATCTGGCTCCTGCTGACTTCTTTCGCTTTCAAAAACTTAAGTTACCACTTCGAGGCACCCGTTTTCAGTCGATAGAAGACATAAAGGAAAATTCGCGGCGACAATTGGCATCGGTTCCTAAAAATGCCTACAAAAAATGTTTTGATGATTGAATTATTCGTTGGCATAAATGTATAATTTCAGAAGGGACCTACTTTGAAGGCGATAAAATAAAATTGGATGAATAATTCATTTTTTGTGTTTTATTGGCAAATTCCTTGAACTTTCTTGACACAGTAGTAACATTTAATGTACTCAGGCTATACAAAGTCATCCAGAATGTCTTCTGAGATTATTTCCAGAAAATTCAAAAATTCCAGAAAATTCAAAATATGCATGCCATTTTTTATTAAAATATTTTAAACAAACTGTATTTTAGGCAAACTTGTTACAGCCATGTTTCATATAAACAGGGGGCATTTTTCTAAAAATCTTCTTGTTTCGTGCTCGGAAGATACTTAGCGTTTCGTTTCTTAGTTATGCTGCCCATAGTCACACACAGGTACAGAAACGATTCTATTTTTTTAATAAAAATGTGTTCTTGGAGTCAGATGATCTCAAATCATACTTCTGGTGAAATTGTGTTATCAAACTTGTTAGTGAAATTAAATTTACTCCTACCGCCTGCGGTGCCATTAGTAGTTAAAGCGGGCGTTAAACACTACCAATGTTTTTTTCTCCATAGATTGTAAATATGTGTTAGATAAAGTAAAATTCTTATTCTTTTAACTCTTACTGCAGATCAAGATAAATTAAATAATATTTTCATTGAGGAGCAAGAGAAATAAGGGAAAATAGTACAACATGGTTATAATTAAAGGTTTATGAAACTACAGTATGAAAAGAAAAGATTACGATTTCTCGTTTGAGAAATATATAAGTGTTTAGAAAATTCTACCATAAAAAGAATATCTTAGGTATGGTTAACTCTAAATAAAATTAATGTCACAGAGATTGTGTGTTTTAATGAGATCTATACTTTTTGTGTGGTAAAACTTAATCTATCTCTTAGAGTTTACCATTTATACAAAAATCATCTCAAATTATGATAATTTCACAGAAAACTTCCAGAAAATTCGAGTTTAACGCTTTATATTTAATCTAAATATCTTTAATATGCATATTATTTTAATAAAAGTCATTAGAAATATTTTTGAGAACTTCGAATATATCGTAATATCATCCTAGTTTGGGTTGCGGAATTTTGTTGATTATATTCGTGTAGTATCTTTGGAAAGCATTGAATTAAAATACAAGTTTTAGTATTTAACCAAATTTTTTAGTTGTTCACAGTCACATAGAGACAATTTTTTAATTCAGGAAGTCCTAAAATATGTATTTTCGATATAGGAATTTTGTATGGAATACACTACATTTCATACTTATAGGCCGCGCCGCGGCCGAATGGTTAGACCACTTGCCTCTCACCTAATGCTGTTAACTATTGCTTAAGACTTTTTATACAAATGTACCCAGGGATAGAGAATATATTATATAAAAGTGTGTTTCTTAACGTCTACTAGTATTTGCAATAGAATCCAAACGTTGCAGCTCTTTTTCGCAAAATGATGTTTTTGACACTAATATCCCTTTACTTTAACCACCGCATGTATATCGATATAAACCTTGAATTCCTTTAAAAGTTGAATAACTCAAAGCTAAAAAATTGCTCTGGTATCATTTTATGTTGAATATGTACAGCAAAAGTTCTGATGTTTCTATGTGTAAAAATTATTTTTTCTGCAAAAACAACTGTTCTTACTAAAGATTAAGCTTTTATGCACATGCTGCTAATCAAAACGAGCACCATAGATTGTTTTATTAGTTACTTCCTTGTAAGTAAAAGGGAAATAAGGAAGTACACCAGGCTAAAGCGAGAGATTCAACTATTTTAAAAGCTCGTTACTATGTGAAACAACTGAGATTCAATTCTCTTTGCTTGGTCAGAAGTAAATAGAAGAGATATAAAACGAGCGATTACTTTCTGTTTGAGAAACGTTTAAGTAGTTTAAAACTCACAGGAATATCCGCAAATGGCTAACTCTACAAAAATGTATATGAAATGTTGTGTGTAATTTTTGTGTAGTAATTTTTTCTCTATCTCTTATGGTTTACCAGTTACATGTGTATAATAATAATTCGCACTAGCCTCTGAAGAGATCTTCAGAGGCTGTTCCCAGAAAACTCAAGATAATCATTTCGTTGTCATGAAAGTATACTAAAAGTTTGGAATTTTATTAAAAATTATTATAGCGGTTTATGCAAAAATTTGATGTTGCATGCAAAGGTACTTGGAGGTGGGGAATTTTCCTGCAAAATCTTCGTGTCACATCCTGGGAAAATACTGAACTTAAATACCAAGTTTAGTATTTAAATGACCTTTCGTTTTAAGCTATGCTGTTCACATAGACACACACACAATCCCGAACCAGTTTCTAAAAATGTTAAACATGCATTTCCAGTGATATTTGGTATCGACTTTTGGGGGCAATGCAATGAATTCTCTAACTTCTATGTATATTGCACATACACGCTGGAAAACTTAATATAACATATAACATAACGTTCATAGATCAATGCCTTGTGATGGTGGCCCAGAAATCTTTCATAAACTATAATTCAGCAAGACGTTATTTACTCCTGAGAAATGTTGTGAAACTCTGGCAGACACCTTTGGAAAATCTGTCCATTCTTCAATGCCGCATTGGGATCTGTTGTGAATTTAAAATGTAAGCAAGTCCCTAAGGTGTGACATGGCTCAGCTGGTCATTCGTTGCAGTCAAACTAGATATGCTGTAGAAGCAGAATGACAGAAGATCCTCGTACCTATTAGCAGATGCAGCATCGAAGGGCTACGTCAAGATCTAGAGGCAATGTTCTCTTGGTGCAAGATTTCAAGAAATTTGTCAATGGTGCAAGATAATTTCGATCCTTATAAGGACGTTAGAAACTCTTCACTCCTGAATTCAAGAAAGAAATATCGTAAATCAAGTTGAGACTTCAGTTATCAGGTGGGACTAATCCAGAGAGGATTCATAGAAAAAAGGGTACTTTAACGTAACTCCTCTTTTTCTCTTCTTTGTATAATCCCGTGGCCTATTTATCATCCCAAAGTGTATTGCTCAGTATAGCAGGGTGTACAACAAAAGAGCAGCGAGGCACTCACGACTCACAAGTGTTTTCTGTAATATAAAACATGTCAGTATTGACAGAGACCTATCAAGGCTAAATCAAGGGTAGGAATGCAAACGCAAGCTTTGTGCTATGATCTTATCCCTCAAGCATATCTCCTATGTCTGAGGATGAGTATGCATGAATACTCTCTTACTCAGCGGAGTCGAGTTGGAACGGCGTGCAGTAGAGATATCAAACCTCATTGTCTATGTGAGCATTTTATCTTCTCTTTCCTTTATGAATTTTCTAAAATCCATAACATTACATTGTTTTCTCTCATTCTCGTGTTTTACTTTAATTGTACTTACAAACAAATATTTAAACTTCATCGTTTAATAAACATTTTTTTCCATAAAATTCTAGTTTATATCGCATGGATACTTAGATACACATTTAGTTTTATTTACTGAGACCGCCATATTAAAATTGACGCTGAAAATCTATTTCAAATTTATCTAATCAAGGAGCATTCCCTTGTTTTTCGTACCTGTTACAGTGTGATAATAACATTAAAATAAAAATCTTATGTGTTACATTCACTTGATTTCACTACATTCTCAGTCTTCAACAAATTTACCCTTAAAAATCATTCTGCTACCTATTTTGCTTTAATCAAGATACGTATCTAAAGAAATACTTTTATTACATATTCCCGTATAGATTTAGCGGGATTAGGGGATACAGTAGACTTCTGTGGTACTAAAATATTTAATGAGCTGGTCTGTAAAGAGCTTGAAATCTCGTTCTATTTGTTTCACCATCAGAAAGAAAAAGAATAACGTCTTTCCATTTCAGAAAAAATAATAATGGAAAAGTTTAAACCAATAACATTGAATATCTTGGAAATTAGTTAAATACACAAAAATATATTTGACATACGTTGAGTGTTGTGAAGAGATTCGTATATTTTCTGCAGTAAGACATTTTGTATTTCTTACGGTTTACCAGTTATGCAAAAGTCGTATATGTCTTAAACATATGCTATGCTAATTAAAATCGATAGAACTACTGTTGCAAAATAAATATTTTCGAAAAAATGTTTCTTCTAAAGGTAATAGTTGGGGTGGTATCATCTTTGGTATAAAATTGGATTTTCGTGCTTTAGGTATACTGCTCACAGTTACACATATAGACTTTTATGTTTTTACCTACTAGTAGGTAGAAAAGGTGTTGTATTCCACCTAAAAATTCTATGCCGAGATTTAACTAGAAATACATGTTTTGAAACCCTCTGAATAAAAAAAAAGAAAATTTAAATAAAAGTGTGTGTCTTATCGCGGGCAGCATAACTCAAAAACATAAATCTGTTAAATACCAAACTTGGTATTTTAGTTTAATATCTTCCAACTATGTGGTACGAAGACTTTTAGGAAAATCTCGCTACCCTACCACTACTCTTAGCATGGAAGTATTTTCGAAACCTATGAAAATTATGTTTCTTTATAGCTCCATTAATTTCGATTAAAATATCCTATACTTAACATATTGATATGAAAAATAAAATATATATTACGAATTCTATGGGAATAGCCTTCAAAGACCTTTCCATTCTGGTTGACTTTAGTATAACTGGTAAACCGTAATAGACAGATTAAAAACATAGAGAGAATTTTGCTACATAAAGAAAGGCAAATCTCATTAAAACAAACAAATTATGTCATATAAAGTTTCCTAGAGTTAACCATTTCGGAGATGTTTCTTTTATTGGTTTCAATTTTAAGTACTTAAAATTTTCTCAAACAGGAAGTTTTTATTCCTGTTTCTTTTGTTTTACTCTTTCCCTGTAAATATAACCGAATTTCAGTCATATAGCAATCAGTTTTTAAAATATTTGGATATTGGTTAAGCCTAGTGTATTACGTTAATCTCCTCATAATTACAACGAATAACGTAATATGAGCATTCCTGCTAATGTTTATCTTGATTAGCATGATGTAGATGAAAGAGGAACTTTCGTAACATTAGTTTGTGATAGATTAGGTAGACAAAGTCATGTGAATGTAACACATCAGATAGTTTTACTTTCTCTATACGTGCTATGTACATAGTGTATACTTTCAGAAGGTATTTATACCACCCCAAAATTCGATACCGAGATTTCAACGGAAATACATGTTTTGTGACCCCCAAATCAAAAAAAAATATAAAAAAGTCAGTATGTGTGTCTGTCTTTGTTGTGTCTGTGTGTGTATGGGTGTGTCTGTGGCCAGCATAATTCAAAAACGAAAAGTGCATTGAATACAAACTTGGCATTTAAGTTTAGTATCTCCCAAGGATACTAGACGAAGCCTTTCAAGAAAATACCCTCATTCTGAGCTACTATGTTCATAGAAAATTTTTATTTACTCAAAAATGGTTCTAACAATTTTGATTAAGTCATGGTATATTAAAGCTATTTAAGTGCTGAAATGTATATCTTTAATTTTCTGGAAATATACTCTAAAGATCTCTTTGTTCTGTATGAATTTTGCATAGTTGGTAAACCTAAGATGTAAACAAAAACCTACTACAAAAAAACTGAAGGTCTCGTTAAAACGCATGCTTTATGTGATATATATTTTTTTTGTAAAGATGGGGGTTTCTGAGATATTTTCTATTATTTATTTCAGTTTTAAAATGCTTATACTTTTTTCCTGTGAGAATTTGTCAACCCTGGCCATATAAGAAAAGGTATTTTAATCATATATCAACCAGATTTTACTATTTCTTTAGCCTAATGTACTCACTTATTTCCCTTCTTCTTATAAGGAAGTAAGTAATAAAATCAATTCTGATAACTTTATCTCGATTAGAATAAAGTGTTTAGAACAATAAACCTTTTAACAATGATTTATTTTGGGATTATACAGAGAAAGTCATGTGAATGGAATATATGAGATTTTTTATTCGATGGAGCTTAAAATACTTGCTCGGTGAAATATCAACACTGAATTTTTTGGGTGGAACACAAACATTTTCCTATTTACTATACGTAATAACAAAGTAAAAATTATTCATCAGTAAGCCGTTTCGTATTCTTCGTACACAAATCTTGACACAGCTTAACAAATGACAACTGTAAAGCGGGTGTAGTTGAGATACTATGTTTCACTCCGGGGTATGCATCTCTATTTTATGCCTTACGTGCTGCGACGTCACACAGCAGCGTTGCAGGTGGCGCCACGATAAATGTATGCGGTCGCGAGAGGAACCAGCTGCGTATGGAACCGTCGGGTCCAAAGAGGCCCATAAATCCAAGAATTCCGAAGGAGGAGAGAACGAGCGGTAAGCGAGAAGTTTTATTTGGTTATGTTGCTTCTGAAGGAGCAGTCGACATTGAGTTAAGTTGCTGGAAATTTTATCACACCTTCTATTTTCTACTTCAAGCTGCTTCTCATTTTTCTGAATGCCACTTCGCTATGGTTCCTCGACTGTGTAACCACTTCACAAAAAAAAAAAAAAAAAAAACCCTGCTAGATTGCTAATGCTAGAGATAGAAAGTCTACCGTTGAGTTTTCTGCAAAAAAGGGTATCACTGCAAAACTATGCAGAAATCTAGTGTAATAAATCCACAGGATAAAGCTTTTGATGTGAATTAATTACATACATGTTTTATATTGCAGCTCACGGTCTAAATATTAGTAAGAACGTTTAAACAATAATAGTGTATTTAAAAGGTAAAAATGAATCGCTTCGTTTATTAAATGGGTAAAATTAAGTATTTTATATTAAAATATTTCGTATACGACATTTGAAATATATATTTATGTATATAGATAAAAGTAATAATAAACAATTGTTAGCTTAATTATAAATTAATACTTACGCAGGAAAAGTTATTAAACAGATTTAAGAATAATTAAAGAATCAACACTATAGTAAAGTAATAATTTATAAATTAAGGTATTAATGAATTTAAACAGAAAGGAGTAAAACATAAAAATATGAACAAAATGATTATTAATAAATACATAAGAATAAATTGTAGATGATAGCATACATTTATTGTACTTAATATATTAGGGTAAACTGATAAGTCCTGGACCTCTCAATGAAAACAGCATTTAAAAGAAGTGTTTGCTTTATTTCTCAACATAATCTTCAGAAAGGTGAATGCATTTGTCATATTGTGTAGTGCGATTTATCAAGGTCCTGTTTACCTCCTTGTTGCTGTGAAATCTTCGGCCTTCAAGTCATTTTTTGAGGTTTGGGAACAGGTGGTAATCACTGGGTGCTAGATCTGGCAAATAGGGTGGATGTTTAAGCAATTCAAACTTTAATTAGCACATTTTTCCCATTGCAATGACTGAGGGGTGGGCCGGAACATTTTCATGAGGAAACGAGCTTTTTTTTTTTTTTTTTTTTTTTTTTGCCAAATGAGGTATTTTTCTTTTTCTTTTCATCTTATCATTCAAACGTTGCAGTAAGCTTACGTAGTAGTCACCATTAATACTTTTACCCTTTTCCAAGTAATCAATAAAAATAATTCCCTATGCATCCTTCAAAACACTCGCCATACCCTTGTTAGCTGAGAAAATTGACTTTGCCTTTTTTGGAGTTGATTCATCCGGCGCAATCCACATTTTTGACTGTGATTTACTTTCTGGAGAGTAGTGATATATCCAAGTTTCATTCGTGGTAATAGGCCGTCTCAAAAAGTCACTGGAATTTTTACGGTAGAGCTCCACATTCTTAACAGAAACAGTTTTTCTTTGCAACTTTTGATCAGGTGTCAACAAACACCATCTTATATAGACCTTGTAAAAACCCAAATCATTACTTAAAATATTACCTGCACGTTCTTTTGATATGCCTACAACCTCTGCTATCTCTAATTACTTTAATCTGCGGTCTTCAAGTAATAAACGATTAATTTTTTTTAATGATCTCTGGAGTTGTCATTTCTACAGGGCGTGCAGAGCGAGGTTCCTCAGTAGTGCTTGTACTTCCCATTTTAAACTCTGTAACCCACATTTTAATCATTGAATATGAAGGGGCAGAGTCTTTCAACGTACTGTCCATTTCCTCCTTGATTTCCTTAGGCGTTAAGCCTTTCAAATGGAAGTATTTAGTCACTGCTCGTTTTTCCAGATCCTCCATTTTCGAGAAAACTCTGAAGTTTTATTGCTTAAAATGCTGTCATTCAAACTCTAAACAAGTTATCGACCTGTAATTATGGATACAAGCTAATCTAGAGTTAAACTGTACGATGCTACTATCTAACTGATCTAGTGGTGCCAAATCTTCGTGAGACCCGAGACTTATCAGCCGACCCTCGTACACCTTAATGCTACTTAATAGCAATTTCTACTGGATACCATTGATATAGATTATAACATAGAATAAGTAGTAGCTTGATACCAATGCACAATTTCTGGTTTTCCAATAATGCTGTTATTTAGAATAGTTTATCTTATATTATTTTAATTTTACGTTAACTCTTTTATATTCTAAATATTTATTTACTGAGTTTTAATACGTTTATTTTAGTTTGTAGTTTAATTAAATATCTGAAAAGATTAAATAACAGATAAATAATTGTAATGCTTGTTTTTTTGGAAATAAAATTAAAATATGAAAATAAGCATATTTCAGTATAGTTACTTAGCTGCCGGGGAAGCATGCTCGTTTTTTATTGTTTATTTATTTATTCTAGCGCACATTAATTAAACAATATGTTTGTTTTATAGACATTGCCTTAGAGACTACGCAAGCTATCCATAGTTTATTTAAGGTATACACTTATAATGGAAATATTTTCAAAATCATTATTTTAATTAAATCGCTAGAGCTGGTTTTGTGTAAATCAAAATTAGCAAACCTATAAAATGCGTAGTTTGAGGCAGGGGAGGTTCCTGAAAATCGTGTCACATCCTTGAATGATGCCAAACTTAAAGTTGGAGTTTTCTTTTTCACGATATTTGTTTTGACTTGCGCCGTTCATATGTAGGTTTATCAACCAATGTGCTTTTGACATAAAGAGATTTGAAAATTGTTATGTTTTGTAAACTCCTGATGTGGAACTTTAGATATAGTATAACTCTTTTTTATTCTTATACAAGTATGAGATAGAAAAAGAAAAACTTGTGTGTACTATTTGCAACTAAATTATGAAACATTAAATGCACTTGTGCATATATTTTGCTAAACTAATATATGAAAACAGACAAATGATTTTTGAGTGGAACAAAATCTACCTTACAAATTCTGGGGAAGTATGACATCACTAAGCAAAGCCTGGCTATCCAAATGACCTTACCCTTGCAGATTTATCTAGAGAAAATCAAAACATGGGTGCAAAATACAAATAAGGCATATATTTATCGATAATTAATTACTAGAAATAAAAAGCTAAAGTGTATATTACACTCGGTGCTGCTAGATGCGCGCTGCTTAGGCTGACAGCTAAAGAATCAACTGCTAAGGATATGATTTCATTCAACAAAATAATTGGTGTTATGTGTATGAGTGTGTGTGTGTATGTGTGAGTGAGAGAGAGAGATATATATACAGACAGACAGAGAGAGAAGAACAGAGAGGTCGGCCGCTTAGTATTGGTAATCATACCGCATACTAAAAGAATAGAACATATGAGATTACTTAAGAGAGTAATGGAATGAACACCACCAGCAAGAAAGAAGATAGGCAAACCATCTTGCACAAGGATCCAAGGAATTTTAAAAGCATTGAAGGAAAGACGAAAATCTATGCAAAACATAAAATAATGTAAGACGAAACTTAACCTTGTATATTAAATGAATGCTAGTTAATTAAGTATTAATATAAATATGTGTTAAGGGTATGTAAATAGGTTGAGAAGATTTTGTATTAGCTTATCTGTTATTAAGTGTTGAAGTTAAGAATTAGCTGGAATGCATCTCTAAAAGTAGCAAGGGCATTCAGAATCGCGCAGGTTGTCGCCACGTAGGCCTTTTGTATTTCAGTGAGGGAAAAATCGGAAGCATCTCTGTTTATATAAATTCCCGTTACTGCAGGGCAAACTAAAGTCCCGCAGGACGATGAACTTGTGCAAAGTAACGGAAAACGGTCACCTGAGAAACTACCAGACGAATCGTGTGATGGGAACAAGGTGACGCCAAAAAGAGCGCGAAAAATCCACCAATCCTGCAAAAGTAAAGGCGTGAACGTCACTAAAAAGATTCACATAAAAAGAGAGGTAGGATCAGGGAACGCGCACTTTTTCAGGGAAGACATCGGCGGTGAAGCTATGTCCAGACGGGATAGGGACGCGGCTGAAGATTAAATTCTAGTAAGTTCCAAAACTATTAAGTGCGATGGGCAGGTAATTTCCGAGCAGCGCGCGATTCCATATTGGTCGTGATAATCACCGGAAGTTACAAAAGTGGCGCAAACCGCGGGGCGTTTTGAGACCCCGAAGTAACAAAGGTCAGCCGTTACAAATATCAAACTAGTAGTTCGTAACTGCAACCTGGAATTGTGAGAAACTCTATGATATGAAGTGTAATTTATTGATTCACCGGTAAAGCAAATAGAGAAAACTATTTCCACTAATGAGATCTCCGCTACATCCTTACTAGGATATGAGCTCAAAATCTATTGATCCTGCATTCCCAGAAACTATTCTAACCTTCTGCAGGAAGCGAGATTTGAACCTGAGGCCAGCCGAGGATGAGGAAAAGTGACGCTGCATACCGGCAACCAGTTACAAATCATTATGGGAGTAGCTTCTAATGGAGAATAAGGACAATATGATGTGTTCAATTCAACTGAGTTTCTCTAATCTTCCCGCAACAAATTATTTTTACACAACTTATTTTTCTTACTACTTCGTGCTATTCGAGACCAACATTAGCAGAAATGGACTTATTATTTGTTTTCTTGTAAGCAGAAAGGAAGTAAGGGAATACACTAGTCTAAAGCCATAGTCGAGTATTTTAAAAACTGTCCTATTTGATGCAATTGAAGTTCATTCTCTTTTCATGATCAGGATGAAAAACGAAAACTGAGTAACAACCTCCCATTTGAGAAAAATGTAAATATTGGAAATTTAAAAACCAATAATAAGGAATATCTCGGAAATGGTTGCCCTAAAAAGGTATATGATATAAATTGAGTGTTTTAAGAAGATTTATATTGTTTATTTAGACAAGTGTTACCTATCTCTTATGGCTTACCAATTATGCAGAATGAAGGGAACTTGACAGGTTAATTCCACTAAAATCATGTCATGTCATGTAAATATTTTAATATGTGGTATTTCAACTGGAGGACCATATTTGAGAAAAAAAAATAAAAAAATCTTCATTTTAAGGGTAATTGTGGTTGTGAGAATTTTAAAGAAAATCTTCGTGCCACATCTTTGAAAGATACTAAGTTATAATACCACGTTTGTTATTTAACTGAAATTTCATTTTGAGTTATGTGGGTTTGTGAGTGTTAAATCATAAGGAGAGATAACATTCTGGGAATAAGCGCTTATGATTGTCTGAAACACCCCTAAAAGACACATTCACACATAGAAATACACACATTCTGTTAGGGGTGTAAGTGCAGATAATTATATTATTAATTATAAACAGTGTAATGAGCAACATTACATAAATATTTGCTTCACTTGCTGACAGACAATTTTAGGTATTAAAAGTAATATGTGTGTAAAGTGATACGGAGAAATACAATTCTAGGAATAAGCGGTTATGATTAGTAGAAACAGGTATTTTTGAATCTTTTCCAAAATGACTATATGTGTGTAAAATTTACAAGAGATTTAAATCTAAGAATAAGCGAACCTAAAATTGACTGAAACACGTCGTTTGAATGTGCCCCTAAAGGACTGCGTGTCTGTGTATAAAATATACTGAGAGATAACATTCTAGGAATAATCGATTATATATTAGTAGAAACAGACCTTCCAGAATCTACCCCTAAAGCTTTGTTTAAAGGTATGTAAAACATACAGAGAGATAAAAGTCTAGGAATAAGGGTCATAATAAGTAGCAGCATGTCTTTCTGAATGCATTCCTAAAATTCTGTGTGTATATATGTAAAATTAAATGGAGAGATACAATTCTAGGAATAAGCGTTTTTATATTAGTAGAAACACTTCTTTCTGAATCTACTCCTAGAACACTGAGTGTGTACATGTGTAAAATAATACGGAGAGATAAAATTCTAGGAATAAGTGATTATATATTAGAAGAAACAGTCTTCCTGAATCTACCCCTAAAATTCTGTAAATATAAATGTCGTGTTATTTATTTATGGACGCTCTTTAACTGCTGTGGTTCTCAGCGTCCCAGTCTAACTTGGGCGTGAAAGACCGCTTAATTTTGCTCAGAGGCCTCTCAATCAGGCTTGAGGTTCTTTTACGTGTCGTAAATCTACGATACGGGACCAACGGCTTTACTTTCTCTCCGAAGGAAGCCATGGTAAGGATTTTTACGCCCAAAAGAATCCATCGTCCTCCGCCGGGTTTGAACCCGCGACCTTGGGTATATGAATAAATTTCTGTGTGTATATATGTAAAATCATACGGAGAGATAAAATTCTCGGAATAAGCGCTTTTAAATTATTAGAAAGTCTTTCTGAATATACCCCTAAAATTCTGTGTGTATATATGTAAAATACGGAGAGATAAAATTCTAGAAATAAGTCGCTATATATTAGAGAAACATGTGTTTCTGAATCTATCCCTTAAATTCTGTGTGTATATATGTAAAATCATACGGAGAGTTAAAATTCTAGAAATAAGTCGCTATATATTAGAGAAACATGTCTTTCTGAATCTATCCCTTAAATTCTGTGTGTATATATGTAAAATCATACGGAGAGTTAAAATTCTAGAAATAAGTCGCTATATATTAGAGAAACATGTCTTTCTGAATCCATCCCTTAAATTCTGTGTGTATATATGTAAAATCATACGGAGAGTTAAAATTCTAGGAATAAGCGGTTATGATTGATTGAAGCACGTCTTTCTGAATGTACCCCTAGAACTCTGCGTGTATATACATGTAAAATCATACGGAGTGATAAAATTCTAGGAATAAGCGGTTATGATTGATTGAAGCACGTCTTTCTGAATGTACCCCTAGAACTCTGCGTGTATATACATGTAAAATCATACGGAGTGATAAAATTCTAGGAATAAGCTGTCATGATTGATTGAAAACGTCATTCCGAATCGTTTTATTGATCAAAAGTAGTATGACGTAGTAAGAGAGAAATATCCAGATATAAAAAGGCTAGTACCCCTAACTGCAGTCGTGAATTTATCCAAGCAGCAGAATTTTGGCCGCAGAACAGCACTGTACAGAGGGCAATTAGCTGCAGGTTACCACTGAAGTGCGATGTAACACAAACAGGTGGAGCGGGGAGTGCCGTATCTCGACATGAAATGGCGAACCTTAAAGATATTCAAGAGCAGCAATATCCTTCCCGTTTCGTTTGCACAGCAAAACCCACAACGGTGCCGGTGGCTGGCCGAAAATTCTGGTATGCCACAATGAATTGCTTAATCCGTGGACTCCCGCTCTCGTGTGTGTATGTGTGAGGGGCTGCCTACCTGCCAGGGGCTGTTGCAGCACTTTAAACATGCAGGAGTAAAGCACCACAGACAAAACACACAACCATATACACGCCACTGGTCCTCGGGTTACATTCTAGGGTAAATGTTCCAATAGATGATATCGGACACTGTTTGGTATTCGGTGTGTTAAGAATATGACTGCTTCCCTATATGAGGTCAGCAAGGAAATCTTTAGGAATGGGTGCATTTATTTAAATAGCAGTACACTTTCATTGATCTCTATCGTGATAGACATATTATGCGTTCCACTCACATGCCTTTTTATTTTCTCTACACGTATTATGTACATAGTGTATAGAGAAGGTATTGCATTCCATCCAAAAATTCAATTCTGAGATTTCACCGAAAACATATGTTTTGGGTTCCCCTGAATCCAAAAAAAGCATTTTTACAAAGGGCTCCATGTGTGTGTCTGTGTGTCTGTGGACAGCATAGTTCAAAAACGAAAAGACCGTTAAATACCAAACTTGGTATTTAAGTTTGGTATCTTCCAAGGATGTGACACGATGATTTTCAAGAAAATCCCCCCATCCCCAATTACGCTTTACATCGAAAATTTGGATTTTCTCAAAAATGGATCTAACGATTTTGATGTCATATATTAAAGATATTTACCTAACAAATAAAATATATATCTTGAATTTTCTGGGAATGGTCTCTGAAGACTACTTTATTCTGGATGAATTTTAAGGAATTTTACATAGCTGCTAAACCGTAAGAGAAAGAACAAAAACTTACCACAAAAAATGTAGAGCTTATTAAAACACATAATGTATGTCATATACTTTTTTCGTGGAGTTGATCGTTGTTGAGATATTCCTTGGTTTTGGTTTCAGCTTTGAAAAACTTATACTTCTCCCATATAGGCAAAGAAACTTCAGTCAAATAGCAACCAGCTTTTGACTATCAGTTTGGCCTATGTTTTCCTTCTAATTACAAGAAGCAAGTAATAAGACTATCTCTGCTATTTTTTTTTTCGATTAGAATGACGTAAGTAGAATCATTAGCTTTTTTTAACAATAATTTGTTGCAGAGATGCAGAGAAAGTCATATGAATGGAAAATATTAGATTTTTTTTTTACATTTCAGTAATAACTAATTGTTAAAATGCCCTAGCTCTCTTGTAAGTAGAAGGGAAATAAGAGAATACACTAGGCTAAAGCGCTTTAAAAGTTGATTGACATATGGTTGAAATCCGTTTCTATCTATTGCCAAAAGTTGACAAATTCCCGTATGAAAAAGATTAAAGTATATTAAAACTAAAACTAATATCAAGAAATATCTAAAAATGGCAAACTACATGAAAAAAATACCTATGACATAAATTGCGTGTATTAAGCAGATCTACATTTTTGGTTTAGCAAGCATTTTTCTATTTCTTACAGTTTGCCATTTATACAAAATTCAGCAAAAGTCATCCAGAATAAAGAGGTCTTCAAAGGATACTCTCAGAAAATCAAGATATACATTTTATGAATATATTTAATATACAGTGTATTAATAAAAATTGTTAAGTGTAATTTTTTGAAAATAAATATTTTCAGAAACTTTTCATGTAAACTGTAGTTTAAAGTA
The DNA here is from genome assembly GCA_030762935.1 of Hymenopus coronatus. Classification (NCBI taxonomy): domain Eukaryota; kingdom Metazoa; phylum Arthropoda; class Insecta; order Mantodea; family Hymenopodidae; genus Hymenopus; species Hymenopus coronatus. The sequence goes on along the minus strand of CM060895.1, from coordinate 78,210,630 downwards.
GGAGGATTTTATTAAAAAAATCTTTCTGTCACATTTCTGTAAGTTATTAAACTTAAATACTATATTTGGTATTTTACCGACTTCTCGTTTTTGAGTTATCGTGTTCACAGACACACGGACCCTAAAACGTATATTTCCGGTGAAATCTCGGTATCGAATTTTGGGTGGAGTGCAATACTTTCTCTACTTACGAACCATGTATTATGTAGAGAAAGTATAAGGACAAACACATTCAATATAACATCTCAAATATAGTACAACTCAGGTTCCGATGCATTATTGCAGTTCATAATAATAATAATAATAATAATATTAATACTATTACTAGTATTACTACTATTACTACTACTGCTACTAACAATAATAATAATAATGATAATAATAATAATAATAATAATAATAATAATAATAATAATAATAATAATAATAATAATAATAATAACTGCACGACAGCTCACAAGGAACCTTGGCCTACAGCCAAACTGCTGCGTCCCCCATCTCGGTCAATGACAGACATAATGGATGGGGTGCAGTATTGGAGGGCGAGACGTGGTCAGCGCCTCAACCCCCATCCGGTTAATGCGATTCTCATGATCTGGAGCTGCTATTTCTCCATGAAGTAATCCCCTTATTAACTTTATTACTTAACTAAACCTTTAAAAGAAAAATTTAAGCCCAAATAAAAAAATAAAAAATTTAAAGATAAAGGTAAAAATCTCAATTGGCCCCCCTGGGAACCCACGAGTCTGATTGCACCCCGGACCAGCGGGGCAAAAATCCCCAAGTGGTATCGGGAATCGACCCCGGTCTCCCGGTTAGCAACCAGCTGCGTTACTACAACGCTAAGGAGACGACCATGAATAATAATATAAGCTAAAATAGCCATAAATTGTATAACTAAAGGTACTAAGGAAGGCCGAAGAAAAGATGGGCAGACCAATTTGGAGCCGGGACGGATTGTAAAGTCCAAAACTGTGAAGCAAGAGAAGAAGAAGATGGTGTGTACTTCGATACTTGTACATCAAATAGATAGCTTTAAGTGCATACAACTAATCAGCAACTAACCCATGCATCATATCATCATTAAGTCATACGTGAAGCTCATGTGATCAAGATAATGCTTCCCTCAGTCAGTTGACACTTTACTAGACCAATACAAGATCACTAGATGTCACGTTGTAGATCACTAGCGCCCTCAACTCCTAGTTATTCCTTACTATGTGTGTAACATCGAATTTAGGTTATTATTTAGAACTTAACCAGAGCACTACGCTACATAAAATACTTATAGAGCCAACCTGAAAATAAAGCGGATGTATTCCATTCACATAACTTTCTCTATATCTCTTTAAGAATTATTCTTAAAAAGCTTATTCTACTATTAACATAATGCTAATCCAGATACATATCCTTTTACTTGGTTCCTTGTAAGTAGTAGGGCAAAAATCCAACATGTTCCATTCACATGCTGTCCTCTAGCTGTTCAGTAAATAAACATTTAATTCAAAACATTAACCTGCTATCTACATAATATTAATCAAGCTAAACATCTCACTCAGACGGCCTGGGTTCGATCCCAAGCGACCGCATGTGAGATTTGTGGTGGACAAAGCGGCGCAGGGACGGGTTTTATCAAGGTTCTCTGGTTTCCGCCATCGCATTCCACGGGTACTCCATCTTCGTTCATGTATCATCAGTGTCATCGCCTGCGATACCACAAGTAGTTAAAGCGGGCGTTAAACACTATCAAAAAAAAAAAAAAAAAAAAAAAAAAAAAGCTAAACATAAGCAGAATTAGTGTTATTATTAGCTTCCTTATAAGTAGAAGGGAAATAACAAAATGTACAGTTTGCGATTGTCTCTTCCTATAAAAGCCGGTCGCTATGTGAAACAATTTAAACTCCAATCTCTTTGCTTGCCAGAAGTAAAAAACGAGAAAAAAGATCTTCCCTTTTGAGAGAAGTTTAGTGGCTCAAAATTGAAAACAATAAACTGGATTATCTCTAAACCGGTTAACGCTACAAAAAATGTATATGACAAATTGTGGGTTTGATCAGATCTACATTTCTTGTGTAGTAGGTTTTTGTATATCTCTTACAGTTTGCCAATTGTATAAAAGTCATCCAGAATGAAGAGGTCTTGAGAGGTAGTTTTAGAAAATTCAAGATAAGCACTTTGTTTGTCATAAAACTATCTTATACATGAGGTATTTTAATCAAAATCGTTACAACCATTTTTAAGAAAAACAAAATTTTCGAAATTTTTCCATGTAAAAGGTAGTTTGGCGTGGGGGGATTTTCTTGAAAATCTTCGTGTCCCATCCTTGGAAGATACGTTTTTGAGCTGTCCTGCCCACAGACATACACAGACATACACACAGATAGACAGACACACGGAAATTTTCTAAAAATGTTTTTTTTCCATTCAGGGGGTCTCAAAATATATGTTTCCGGTGAAATCTCGGTACCGAATTTTCGGCTGCATTACAATACATTCTCAAAATACTATATACATAGTGCGTATAGAGAAAGTAAAAATAGCGTTGATATAAAATAAGTTGGTAACATGCAATAAAGCAGAAAAAGCACACTTCATTTGTACATTTCTCGGGAGGAGAATGCGTGATGCTTCCTGGAAACGAAAACTTCAGGCTCCATAGATGGACGACCGTGAGACTCAATTGTTGCGAACTTAGGGAAAACTTCTCAGGGAGAAATTAATTAACAAGCTTCTATAACTGGTATGGTAATTGTGAGATAATTTATGGCTAGAGGGCAGGTGTGATAATACATTAAATTAATATTTGAATGTGCAGATGTTTACTTTCTCTACTCGGGCTACGCACATGGTAAGTAGAGAAGGTGTTTTATCACGCCCAAAATTCGATGTCGAGATTTCACCATAAATGTATGTTTCGAGGTCCCTGAGTCCAAAAAGAAAAAATCTTGTGTATGTGTGCGTCCCTGTGCCATGTGTCTGTGAACATGATAACTCAAAAACGAAAAGCCGGTTAAATACCAAATTATAGAACTTAAGCTCAGCACGTTTCAAGGATACAACACGAAGGTTTTCAAGAAAATTCCTCCATCAGAAACTATCCTTTAATTGGAAAAAGTTCCAAAAAATGTCATTCTATAAAAAATTGCTCGTATTTGATTAAAGTTCTGGATATTAAAATATTTACATAACAAATAAAATGTTTATCTTGAATTTTCTAGGAATAGTCTCTGAAGGCCTCTTCACTCTGGTTGAGTTTTGTACAACTGGTAAACCGTAAGAGAGAGTCAAAAACTTACTACACAAAAAATGTACATATCGTTAAACACACAATTTATGTAATACATTTCTTTCGTGAATTTCAGCATTTTGAAGATATTTCTTGTTATTAGTTTCAGTTTTAAAATACTAAAACTTTTCTCCTACGGAAATTTTTCAACTACTGGCCATTCAAAACAAACCAGTTTTTAAAATATTTGACTGTCCCTTTAGCCTAGTGTATTACTTTATTTCCTTTCTGCTTACAAGGTAACTGAAATGGGGTTTTATTTATGGACACCATTAACTGCTATGATTCTGAGCATCCCATTCTATACTGAATGTGAAAGACCACTTAATTCTGCTCAAAGGCCTCTTTTATAGGTTTGAGGTTCTTTTACGTGTCGTATATCTACGACACGGCACCAATGGCTTTACTTCCCTTCCGAAGAAAGCCATATTAAGGATTTTTAAGCCCGAAAACAAATCCAGTGTCCTCTGCCGTGTTTGAACACACGACCTTGGGTACATAAAGTTCGCATGATACCCATTACACCACGGAGGGTGACTCTGCATACAAGGAATCAAGTAATAAAACCAATTCTACTAATCTTTATCTATAATATCATGAAGTAGATGGGAGAATAAACTTTCTAACAATAATTAGTTATAGAGATGTAGACAAAGTCATCTAAATGAAATACACCAGATTTGTTTTGATCCCATGTTACCACTGGTAGACAAAAGAGCCACAGACTGATAAAATACAGAAAGGTTTTAGGACCTTTTTTACAGCAACACATCACAACATCCGAAAAAAGATGCAGCACAAGCAGTGGCGTCCGTCTCAGAATGCTTGTATAAACTGCAGAAAATAAATCAATATAAATGAATGAAAATAGATATTTCCGAAAAAGTTGTACATTATGCTAAAAAAGCTGTACTCAGTTTGCTACCCAGCAAGTCGAAGAACTTATATGAGAAGAATTTTTCGTTATTCAAAGAATGAGGAGCTACTAAAGGAGTTAAAACATTTCACAACAAAATAAGGTATTCACTTTATTTTCCGAAGAAATACTCATTTTTGTTGTTTTCTATGATGCATGAAATGTATATCTAAGTCTATAGGATGGAATTAACACATTTTTCTTTAACATGGTATCAGTCTATGTGTATTAATTGTTTCTTTCACACCAGTCATGTATAGGACAAAAGCAGGACAGGTACAGGCAGACTGAGACATTTATTGCCATAGCTGGGATTTGAATCACAGATCTCCTGGTTTCCGTCCAGTTGCTCTGACCCCTGAGCTACCATGTCAACATGGCGGTACGGCATTGAATTCTCTAACTGTGCCAAGATTTTCCTGGTAAATCACTAGCTCTTAATTACTTTGAGATATCACACCTCTTTGGCAACTTACAAACTCCGTAAGTACTTAAGTACCGGACTTTATAACTAATCAACTACTAAGTTAACCAGCAGATCTCTGGTTCATAACCCGGCAATGCATTTTTCAGTATGACTCTACCTCTCAATTAATAGGATGATATCAGCTCTGCCGGTGTGCTGGAATTTCCTCCCGAATTTCTCTTATACGCCAGTAAATTTACGGAAATATGGTGGTCACCTTTAACCATCCTTAATTACCATCGGTCTAGGCCGGATTTGAACACGTCACCTTGTGATCAGAAGGTAATACCTAACTAAAGCACCCAGACACACAAATGTATATTATCACATGCAATTTTCTGGTTTTCTGTCTAGTAACCTGTACATTGTTTACTGTTTAATGTAAATTAATTCCTATGTGTGCATACCTACATGTCATATTATTTTGCAAGTTTATTTACCGAATTTTACGCAATTTAGGTCTTACAATAATTATAGTTTAGTTTAATTAACAAATAGCATTGCTTCAGAAAATTAACCCGTACTGTGAATATGCTAACTGGAGATGCATACAACATATTGTAATATAAAAGGACTAAATCAAATTGATGTAAAATCTTTAATAATTAAAGCAATCATCAAAGAACACAATTAAAAATCCGATGTGTTACATTTAAATATCTTTTTCTTATCTATCCTATTTTGCAAAAACTATCCTTACAAAAATTATCTTCTTATTTCACACTTATAAGTTAAACATTATATTCGCTTCCTTGTAGCAGAAATAAAATTAAGTGATGCACTAAATTAAAGCTATAGCCAAATCTTTTAAAGGCTGTCACTATGTGATGAGATTCTGTTTCAAAGGAACAAAGAGTAAGGACCTCCCGTTTGAGAAAAATATAAGCATTTTAAAATTGAAACCAACAACAATAAATATCTCAGAAACGGTTACTCCACATAAAGTTTATAGGGCATAAATTGTGTGTTTTATTTAAATCTACATTTTTGTGTAGTAAAACTTTACCTATCTCTTACAGTTTACCGATTATGCAGAAGTTCTTCAGAATGAAGAGGCCTTCGGAAGCTATTCCCAGAAAATTCTAGACAGTTAGTTTATTTTTCATGTAAATATCCTTAATATATGGCAATTTTAAATCAAAATCGATAGAGCCACTTTTGAAAACATAATAATTTAGAAGAAATTTACATGTGAAGGGCAGTTTGGAATGGGGAGATGTTCTTGAAAATGTTCGTATCTCATCCTTGGAAGATACTAAATTTAAAACCAGTATTGATACTTAACCGATTTTTCGGTTTTGAGTTATGCTGTTCACGGACATACATGCCCACATGGATATTTTTCTGAATATTTTTTTTCTCGCTTCAGGTGTCCTCAAAACAATCATGCCAGCCTCGTTAGTGTTGGAGTAGCGATTCTGCCTTACATTCAAGAGGTCAGGAGTTCGAATCTCGCTAAGGTTTTGCGGGGGTTTCTTTTATTATGAGAAGACAAAAATGTCTATCTATCCGATAATATCTGGATAAAAAAAATATTTAGTTTTTGGATAGAATGCAATATCTTTTGTACCTACTCTGTACATTGTGCATACGTGAAAGTGGATGTAAAAATATTTAACGTTGTTTTCAATAGCACCAAAACAAATGCTTGTTGACGAGACAACTGAAATAAAACCCAGCAATTAAGTTAGAGAATTCACTTAATTTACAAAATTAAATTTTATCCTTAGAGTTTTCTAAATAGTAAAAGTAGTCTACACCAATATTATAGACACCATAATATGTGAATATGTAACGCATGTATATATATATATATATATATATAGAGAGAGAGAGAGAGAGAGAAAGAGAGAGAGAGAGAGAGAGAGAGGGAGAGAGATAGAGAGAAATCTTAAAACCGATTTAACCAATTCAGTTAATTGTTTCACCATTGAAAACCATTCTTCTTCTCGGAGGAAATTGGCTGCAATATAGCCTGTAATCTCAAACTTAACTCTTAACTTCAATATTTTTTTATTCAGAATACCATAAATTTAACAATTACACACATAATGTTTAATATTCCTAGGATGACTTAGCTGTTTAACATAGGCTAAATACTTTTTATTCCACAATTAAAAAAAAACTATGCAAACAGAAGAGTAGGCAAAACAACCGGGAACTGATAACTACAGGATATTATAGTGTTATCCAGCGTGAGACTGCCATTAGCACTTTTCCGCAGGGATTTTGATTGCTGAAATTGTAAACGTGTTTCGGAAAGATATCTTTCAATCCTCAAACAAGCCGGAATATTCAGCGGCTGTTTTATAAATGGCCGTCTAATAGAGTTTAAAACTATGGAGTATTCGCTTTTAATATGCTTTAATTTACTTTCTTTATCAATTCTGTGCATCTAGATTTTATCAGTAATACATATTTTGAGGATCTAAGAATCAAAAAAAGCAAAATTTTGAAAATGGTCCTTGTGTGTATGTGTGTCTATTTGATTGTGTGGGCAGCATAACTAGAAATTAAAAAGTCCCTTTAATACTGCACTGGTATATTTAAGTTTCGTATCTTCCTAGGGTGCGACACGAAGATTTTCAGAAAATTTTCCAAAACCCAAGCTACTGCTTACATGGAAGATTTTTCGAAATTGTTCTGATTAAAATGACGTATAACAAATATATTTAAATGACAAATAAAATGTATATCTTAAATTTGTTGGGAATAGGCTTTGAAGTCAATTTCAATCTGAATGGCTTTACAAAAACAGTACGTCGTAAGAAATAGACAAAAACTAGTGCACAATTTGTATCAAGTTCATTTTTGTAGAACTAAGTATTTCCGAAATATTAATTTTATTGATTTTAAGTTTCTAATGCTTAGATTATTCATTAATGAGCTGTCATTACTCATCTTTTCATCCTGTCAGGCAAAGAAAATTGATTTTAATTTGCATCACATATCAACGTCTTTAATTTCCCTTCTAATTATAACCAACGCAACCATTTGTGTTAACGATAATTGCTTCACGGGTTACCAGGCATGTTAGTCCAATAAAGTGAGTCAACCTTTCGGTCATTTTCGCTCCGTGGCCTTCGTCAGGTCATTTATTGTTTATATTTATCTCAATTTGCACGAAGCAGAACTTTTGACAAAATTAATTTGTTGCAAAGAAGGTAGAGAAAGTCATATGAAGAGAATACATCAGATTTTTGTCAAATTATTAAAACAGTATACTAAATTAAAATTGTATTAACGTGCTGCAGATGTGTCCATGAAATTCACATTTAGCATCCAAACTTTAAGGAATCCTTACTATATTTTCTATTTGGGCTGTATACTGGTTCATTACTTATGTGCATATAATTTCGGAAATGATGGTAATGCATATAAGCCTAGATTAAAAAATCTGATATGTTCCATTCACATGAATTTCTCCATATCTCTGTAATAAATTATTGTTTAAAACATGATTTTATTTACTTCATGCTAATCGAGAAAAAATTAGCAGAAATAGTCTTATTACTTGATTCCTTGTAAGTAGAAGCGAAATAAGGGAATACCATAGGTTTAAGTGATAGTCAAAAGGTGTTTGCTATGTGATTGAAGTTCTTTTGTTTCTATGGACACGATTTGACAATTCCTGTATGAGAAAAGTAAGTTTTTCAAAGCTGAGACCAAAAACAAAGAATATCTAAAAAACGATCAACTCCACGAAAAAATATATATCACATAAACTGTGTGTTTTAACGTGCTATACATCTTTTGTGGTAAGTTTTTGTCCATCTCTAACGGTTTAGCAGTTATGGAAAATTCCGTAAAATTCATCCAGAATAAAGTAGCCTTCAGAGGATATTCCTAGAAAATTCAAGATATACACTTCATTTGTCAAGTAAATATATATTTTGGACAAAATTGTTAGAGCCATTTTTAAGAAAATAAAAAATTTAGAAACAAGTTGCATGTGAAGGGTGGTTGGGGTGGGGGGATTTTTTTGAAAATCTTCGTGTCGCTTCCTTGGAAGATAGAAACTTAAATACCAAGTTTGGTATTCAACGGTCCTTTCATTTGTGAGCTATGCTGTCCATAGACACACACACAGAGACACACACACGCACACACACACACATGGACCTTTTTGTAAAAGTGCTTTTTTTTGTATTCAGGGGAGCCTAAAACATGTATTTGCGGTGAAATCTCGGTATCGAATTTTTGGGTGGAATACAATACTTCCTCTATGCACTATGTACATACATGGTACGTGTAGAGAAAGTAAAAAGTCCACGGTACCGTTTATTTTCCCTTTAATGTATAAGAAATTAAAGAATATGCACATGATGACACTTCACTTCAATCTTCAGCTTGGCAACTATACATTTGTTATGTAGGCGTATTCGTTTATCATATTCCATAACGTCGACAACGAGCACGTTCGAACAAAACGTTTCTTTTTGTTAAAGTAATCTCCGTCAGAGGCATTAGGAATGATGGTAAAAGCTTATGGCAAAACAGTGATGAATAAAACTCAGGTGTATGAATGGCATAAACGTTTCAGTCAAGATTTTCAAATGTTGAAGAAATTACTCTACATGCCACAAGGACACCAAGCAGGTTTCTGAAAATTACATCCTTAAGTGCTTTCAGTCTCTTTACAAGGTGGGAGAAGTTTGTCCCTGTGTGAATTACTTTATGGTAAATTGTTTCTGAGTTATTATTTACACATTCCGGGAACCTTTTGAATGTAGTATGTAAGGGTTTTCGGTGAAATTCGAGGTATTTTATAAAATATAGCTGAGAAGTTAATATCAACTTTATGGCAAATTTCATTGAGTACCCGATTGTGTTTTGTTGCATATAGAATTAAAAATGCTGAATATTATTGATGGTTAGAAAGTATACGCAATTTTCAAAAAAATAATTCAGGGTTCGGTGGATCGATAATCTACATATTCGCCAATTCCCCATTATTTAGTTGAAATCTGGTGTTAGAAAAGAAACAGTTTATTCTTAACGCAATAAATGGATGATCTTTGTATTAAGAGAGAAGTCAAATACTTATATCATCTGGTGCGGATATGTAAAAATCACTGGAAGTTTGAATTTTTATTTAATAACTGAAAGCTATTTGTATAGCATTTCAAAATATTTATAGTTCTTGGCAGGAAATTAAGAATAAAATATTTTTGAGAATGCCAGAAAATTTTTGGATAGTTAATTTTAATATCATGACTCCAGGAAACTTTGAATCAAACTTGAGTAAGAGAGAATTCAGCATGAAAATAGTATTTTATTTGTTGCACAAACAGTTTGATAAGGAGTACAAAATGAATTAATTCGTGATTTAAGATTAAAAATGCAAATGTATAAAGCCGAGTCGCTATCCTTGTTAGAAGAGTTAAAAATCTCAGAGAGAGGGTGAAGAAAATAAAGAATTCTATCTCTATTTCGTTTTAATTTATATATACATATATATACATTTTTCACAGAGCACCATTCAAAATGCTTAACTGTGAATATGTATTAATGTATTATCTTATATTAAATTGGTGGTTTAATAGATACTAGCCTCTTCAGAGACTATTCCCAGAAAATTCAAAATATACATTTCATTTCCTATGTAAATATCTTTAATACATGATATTTTAATCAAAATTGTTTGAGCTATTTTTGTGAAAATAAAATTGTTCGATTTTTTCATGTATAGGGTAATTTGGTTTGGGGGGACTTACCCTAAAATATTCATATCCCATCCTTGCAAACAACTAATCATAAATACTAAGTTTAGTATTTTACGGAGTCTTCGTTTTAGAGTTATCGTGTTCATAGTGAAAAGGACACACTGACAACTTTTTTTTTTTTAATTTTCCTAGCATTTAGTTTGTTTACTGTTGGCATTTTAATGCTAATACACATATATACATCTTACAAACATATAAACCCTATACCCAAAGCGAGACTCGAAACCACGATTCCCTGCGCCAAGAAGCACCAAAACGAGGCACTTTAACGAATGCTGGGGACCAGCTTATGCTCTGTTACACACGTGTCGCCCTCCACGCTGTAATGGCTACCTTCTTATATCCCCGGTCGCGGGTTCAAACCCGGCGGAGGAAGATAACTTTTTTCGGGCGTAAAAATCCTTAGTATGGTTTCCTTCGGAACGGAAAAAAACCATTGGTCCCGTGTCGTAGATTTGTGGTAAAAGAACATCAATCGTTCTTTCACGCCCAGTATAGAATGGGACGCTGAGAACCACAGAGCGTCCATAAATCTCCATCATCATGATCATAATCATTATCATCATCATTACCTCTTCATGGATTATGAGAATTATCCTGTTCCGACCTCATATTTCTTCCCATCTTTTATCTGGTCTTCCTATTGTTCTGTAGCCTAGAGGTTTATATTTGTATGACTGAAATGGAACGCGAGAGCTATCCATTCTTTGTAAATGATTGTTCCATTTTCTGTATTTATTGGTATCTTTTCTTTTAAGGAGTGTTTGACCGAATGTCTTCGTTTCTAATATGATCTTGTTTGGTAGATTCTTTTACTACTTCTTGACATTTTATCTCTGCCGCTTGTATTTGGCAGCAATCGTTCTTTTTAAGTGTCCAAGTCTCCGAACCATATAGTAAAACTGGAACAGCCATTCTAGCGACCATAAATAAAACTGAATTTCATTTTTTTCGGACACACGGGGCCTTTATCTAAATATGTTTTTTTCGGATACAGGCGACCCTAAAGCGTGTCTGATAAAATTTGCTTTCATTCTTATTTTACATTCAAAGTCATTTTAGGATTTATCATTTTACTAATTGTCTTATCCCCAGGTATATTTTTAACAATAATTGTGTGTCTGCCTCACATTCAACAGTTTGCGAGTTCGAATCTCGCTTAAGGTGAGTTACCCGGATAAAGTTTTTTCGGGGTTTTCCCTTATCCTAAAAAGATGAATGTCAAGTAACTTTAAGCTCTATGGACCCCAAGATCATTTGAGCACCATTTCTACATTTTCATTCATCGTCCGAATGGACCAAGCAGGTTAAAGGACGTTAAGCTAAAAAAAATATAAAAAAACAACAAAAAAAAACATCGAATTTTTAGGTGGAATGGAATACTTTCTCTATACACTATGCACATAGTACGTGTAAAGAGGGTAAAATAAGATACATATTTTAATCGATGATACAACCAACTACAAAATAATAGTATATTTTAATTACTAAAGGGCCGCACATACTTCGGAAGCTAAAATATGTTTGCAAAACTCACCAAGATTTAACCAGTACTGGCAACTTACCCAGTATGTATAAGCCAAATACAAGAGCCAGGAACTCTGATTCCAGTAGTAGTTTTTAATCCGATATAACCACTGACCGGGAGCAGCGCAAAGACTCGGGCGAAAACAGTAATCTGAAATGCAAATGCTCTTTCGCTGCGGACTGCGAGGTGCAATTTCACCGACAGCGGCTTTGCACATTCTAAATCCACGACAGTCGACGTTGGTTCTTTTGACGTGCTGAAATTGCAAAAGTGCTCCTGAAGTATGTGACTCACAACGGGAGATTATGTTCCCAACATTAATTACACGTATTATTATCCACAAACATCCAGAAGTAAATACCTACACCATATTTTATGTCTGCGTTACATGAAACTCATTTTAAGCTGAGTTTAAAATGAAAGTTCTCTCACATGTGTCGTTCAAATGTTATTAAAAAAGATGAGTGTGGCATACGATGCAAGTATCACATTTAACATGCAATTTCTCTATCATTATTTTTATTATTTCCTTACTTCGAATAGTATGTTCTGAAGGAATCGCAATCAACCCAAAAATGCCATTTAATCCTAAAAAGTATTTTTAGAAAAAGCTTCGGTTATTCGTGCGCCTTCCTGTGATAGTGAACTGTATATCTCATAAACGAAAATTTCGGTTAGATAGCAAATGCGATATTTAAGTCCAACATCTTCCAGGAATGACACACGAAGTTTTAAAGAGGACTTCCAAACCACAAACTACCTTTTACTTGGATCATTTTTTAAAATTTTGAATAGCTCAAAATAGTTCAAATTATTTTGATTAAAATGACATATGTTTAAGATAGTTTCATAACAAATGATATCAATTTTCACGAATTTTCTGGAAATACTCTCTAAAGTCCTCTTCATTCTGGATGACTTTCACGTAACTGGTAAACGATAACTGAGAGACCAAATGTTACAGCATAACATTTTAGATATCGTTAAAAAAGAACAAATATGTAAAATGTCCCAGAGACGGGAATCGAAGCGCGAGAGCTACACTGAGCTACCCCGGCATCCTCTACATTTGGTTAATTAGTAAACCTATTCCCTCTCTGTTTCTCTCTCTCTCTAATGCATAAATAGACAGCATTTTCTAAACATTATTTTTGGGGGGATCCATGGGACCGCAGAGCATTTTGCAAACGTTTGGGTAGAATAGAATATTCTACCTACCATAGACAAATGGTAAGCAAAGTAATACATCTCTACCAGGTGGACCAACTGCAACGCATTTCACGTGTGCAGATATCGCTTCCTGCGTTAAAAGAGTTGAAGAACTCAACGGGACTATTTTAAGTTAAATGGAGAACTGGCGACCTTCGTTTTAACGATCTCATTAAGCGCGGTCCGCTCAAAGTCACCACTGATCAGCAAGAGGATTGAAACGAAGATAGTTTATCCAGTTCCCCAATTACCAATTTTAATTTTAAATATCCCCGTTGAGTTTTGCAACTCTTTTAACGCACAAAGGGATATCTGCACACGTCAAATACGGGGCAGTCAGGTCACATGTCATGCACTTTCAGAGGTTGTTCAGGGATACCTTCAGAGCATTTCGATGTGAGGTACCAATGCTCTCCTGCGGCTCGTTACAGAGTAATAATGTAATTATGATTTATTTGTTTTTTACACCAATAGCCATTGTTACTGTTAAAGTAAATTCACAGCAGTGAAGAACTTTATATTATGTGCAATAACCAAAACCAGAAAACACAACACAGACGAAACACGCTTACTTTTATTATTGTTCGATCTATCTGGCAGATACCCTTACACCATCAATTCTTTTACACGCTCTACAGTGCAAGAATTTGACATACAAGTGCATTCACTATTGTGATAATCCTAGCAGGAGGAGTCCTTTGGTGTCATGTCTGGTCATGGAACATGACTACCGTGTCCAATGTATTGAGAACAAGCTGTACACCAATATGCTTCCTAACTTTTAGTGCAAAATGTGCCAGCGCCCCTCATACTGAAGCACATAAACTGACGAGTTCTCAGCGACATATCCTTTGAAAACTGTGAGGGACATGTTATAGGAGCACTTTATACACAGCCATGTCAATACATGAGGAAGTGTGCAAGGTCCAATCACAAAGTTGTTGTACACTACCGGCCCACACATTCACGGAAAACTGCTGTGTTGATATGTTGAACATACCAGTGAGTGTAGATTTTCTAGATCCCATATATGGCTTTTCCTACTGCTGCACATGCCTTCTCTTGTAAACTTGTATTCGTCTGTAAAAAACGTCAAAGTATCACATTTGCTGTTTTCTGCGCATTGCTGTAGGAACCAATTTGTAAGTTCCACATGAAATGGGATGTCCACTGGCTGCAGTGTTTGTATCCTCTGTGAGGATACGGGTGCAATTGCTGTTCATGTACGACTCTCAAACCAGTTGATTGGCTTGTGTTTAGAGCTTGTGCAATGTACCAACTACTACCGGCTGGATTGCTATCAATCGCCCGTAACACATTCTCTTCTAAATTGGTTGTTCTGGCATGCAATCCTAACACAGAAGAATCCAGTTTCTCGTAGGCACCTGCGTGTAATCGCAAAAGCACTGTGGTATGGTTGACGTTTCTGTGGAAACAGCTCAGCAAATCATAGTTATGCCTCTATTCCATTGTATTCAGTGAATCTATAGATGAACACATTTCGCCCAGCTTTTCAGCAGTGAGTCTATCTATGTTGCTATGTACCACACGTAAGTAGCATTGCCGAGTAAACAAAAGCAAAGCCGGAGCAAACTAAGCAAAGGCAGAGTAGTACTTATGAATCAAATCTGAGGACAACGATTTCTTTATCAACAACAGATACCGTGAGCGAATGGAAACGAATGGTTTACAAACTCATATGAGTTCTATTCACGTGACATTTTCTGTTTGTTTTACAAGCACACTATTCTTGCAAAAAATTACTCTTTTATCCATATCATTCCAATCATTAACAGAAGTGGTCTTATTAACTTAGATAGGAAATAAGTGAATGTAGTCGGCTAAAATGGCAGTCAGGTCTTTTAAAAGCTGTCACTATGCGAACGGTTCGCTTTACATAATGAGTAAAGCAAAAAATATATGAAAGAGACGAGGACTTCCCGTTTTTTTTAATATAATTTTTTTTCATCATTAGATTAATACATGATTACATCAGGTATAAGCTATACATTAATTGAATGTTAAATATAAAATACATTTTGTTTTGGTTATGTTTATCTCATGTCATGTTATTATGTTAACCGCGCCATAGTGGTCAGTCCTATTTCATGTCTTGTGAAGTGGTGGTGTTTGTTTTGTAGAATGAGTCCTCCTCACAGAAGCGGGAAGCTGAATCTAACAACATTGTCAGCGCTTCGTAGTGTTGAGGTGATAGTCAACAGAGGGACAAGTAATATTAGTTGATAACCTCAAACCGTGTGATAAATGGCTGCATATCGCCGATAAATCCGGAATTCCTCAACTTCCAGCATTCTTGTTTCAGGAAGCCGAAACAGTGTTCCCTCTTTACCACAGTGTCAATATTCTTTTTCAAGATCCAATGAAGTGTTCTCGCTACCAACCAAATCACACAGCGTTGTAGGGAGGTATTCGGGAAACGGAATTCCAGGCACCAGAGCTTCTCCACGCACTGCGGAGTCTCAAGGTGGTTAAATAACCACTAAGCACCAACCAAATACCAGCAACCTGCCGACAAGATATAAGGCGATGCTCCAAAGTATCAACGTCGGAACCGAGTGCTCAGAGGTTAGATTGTGCTCGCCTATGTCACCGGAGTATTTCTGCTGTCGGTGTGGTCTCGTTTAACAGTTCATAAGTCGTCTCTTGCCAATCAGTTGAAATATGCTTACAGAATAAATTCTGCCAAATAATGTTCCATCTCCGAGCATGTTTCTCTTCAATTCTGGGTGCAAGTGGAGCAACAGTCAACAGTTGGTAGTCGTTCCGGGTTTACTCAAAAGGTGTGATCTCCGTGCATGTGTCCAAAAGGCGCTTCAAATGTGTGACGATAGGTTTAAAGCCTGAGAGTACCGTATAAGGATCCTGCAATTGCTCCTCCCAGAGCGCTCTATCGATTGATGGATCATTATCACAGAGTGACTGGATGGCAGTTTTCCCCAATAATGCCAGATATATCTTTATACCGTCCACTAATCCACATCCACCCTGGGAAAGTGGCAAGCGCAGATGAGGTCTGTTCACTGCTTTACCAGTCTATAAGAAGTAACTGATAAGTTTTTCAATTCTCTGTGCATCAAGTTTTATAATCGGCAGAAGCTGTGCTAAATACCAAATTTGACTGAGACCATAGGTATGAATATACCAGGTGCGCTGCAGCAAATTCAAGTTCCGAGTCCGCTCAATGAATGAGGAATACCGTGGGTGGTTGATTTTATCCCTCCAGTTAAGAGTAATGGTCCACATTTTTCAACCGTTTTAGCATAGTATTTTAAATTTTAAATTAATAATAAATAACATCTAGGAAATGGTAATCTCCACAAAAAAGCTACATATGACTTAAGTTGTGTTTTAAACAGATCTACATTTCTATAGTAGGCTTTATCTATTTCTCTCAGTTTACCAGTTATGCTAAGTTTCTCAGATGACGTGTACTTCAGGCACTATCCCCAATAAGGTCATCACATAAATTTTATTTGCCATGTAAATGTCTCTAATATATCACTCTGTAAATAAAATCACCAGTCATTTTAGGAAATCAAATGTTTCGAAAAATACTACCCTAATGCGTAGTTATGAGTTAAATGATTTTCCTAGATATCTTCGTATCGCGTCCTAAAAATATTGAACTTCAATACCAAGTTTGGTATTTAAGCGCCTTTTTCTGAGTGTGCTGTCTTCAGACACACACACACAGACACACACACATACACACGGAACTTTTTCTAAAACTGTTTATTTTTGGATTAAAGTATCCTTAAAGCATGTATTTCAAGTGCTATCTCGTAATCAAAATTTTGGGTGCAACACAATTCCTACTGTACCTACTACGTACTTATACATACCTGCTAGAGAAGGTAAAAAGACACAAAGCACACACGATCGACATATGCAATATTTTCACTGCAGTACCTATAGATACCAAGCTAGTTAGGGCAAGAAACTTAACGAAATGCAATAACTCTTTGAGACTGTCAGATCGTGAGTCCCTTAATACTTAGAAGGTATCCTGAACAACCTGCGAAAGTTTGTTGGTGGAGATCTACTTCATCCTGAATGAATACCTTGTGATTTAGCATTATTCAGTTCTGTGGCATTTTAAGATGAAACCTGTTCAGGCATTTTCAATGTGTGATGTATTCCATTCACATAACTTTCTGTACATCTTTTGGCAACAAATTACTGTTAAAGGCCTATGCTTCTATTTACTTCAGACTAAACGGGAAAAATTAACAGAAATAGTCTTATTACTCGTTTCCTTGTTAGTAGAAGCGAAATAGGGGAGTACCATAGGTTAAAGTGAAGTCAAAAGCCGGTTGCTACGTGACTGAAGTTCCTTTCTGTGTATGGAAGGAGCTGACAAATTCCTGTATGAGAAAAATATAAGTTTTTAAGGTGAAATCAAAAACAAGAAATAACTCAAAAACAATCAACTCCACAAACATTTTATAAAATAAATTGTGTGTTTTAATGTGCTCTACATTGCAAATTTTTGTCAATCTTTTACGGTTTAACAGTTATGCAAAATTTTGTAAAATTCATCCAGAATAAAGTAGTCTTCAGAAGCTATTCCCAGAAAATTCAAGATATACATTTTATTTGTATGAAAAATATATTTAATAAACGATATTTTAATCAAAATCGTTTGAGCCATTTTTAATACAATCAACATTTTCGAAAAAAGTTCCATATAAATGGTAGTTAAAGGGTTGTTTGTATTTTGCGGGGATGTTTTGGAGGTGGGAAAGTATGGGAACCCAGGATTGGTTTACTTTGAATGCTTTATCTTTATTAAGTTGATTTTTTTCACAGAAACCGTGAGTTAAGAACGGAGTTGGATAGGTAGAGTCAGACTGAAAAATTTAATGTCATAGTCGGAATTTGAATCACGGATCTTCCAGTCTCTACCTCTGAGCTACCATAGCAACATGCCGGTGTGGTATTAATTTTTCAACTAACTCGAATGTTTCCCGGTAAACCGCAAGGTGATCGAAATTATTTTGAGATGACGTACCTCAATGACATACCTATTCATCTCCTGTCCTTCATACGGCCTGTGTGAAAAAAAAAAAAAAAAAAACAATTAAATCAACACCAATTGACCATAATAGTTGGCAGTACTATGTATTCTGGGACTTAAAGTGCTTACGACATTGTAAGTCGCCATTGGGGTTGTCATCTGAAAATAATTTGAGATCACCTTGTGGTTTACCGGAAAACATGCGATCAGTTGAGAAATTCAATGCCGTGCCGGCATGTTGCCATGGTTTATTAAAGTTGTTTGTATGTTTATAAATTCTATTGGCCTCTCTGTATAAACAGGAATAATAATGTTTAGTTGTTGCTAAAACCTTACATTATCCTATTCCAGTCAATAATCGTCCGAGGATGAAACATGTTGTTTTACATTATAAAACTATGAATACTAGCCATGACAACCTACGCATATATGTAATACCTTTGCAAAGGCTTCATTAAAACGCAGTGATAGAAACAATGTTATGTGTTCCACTTATATGTCTTTTTCTTGCTGTTCCACAAACAACTTTTCTTAAAAAGATTATTTTTTGATCTACATAATGCTAATCAAGACAAACATTAGGCAAGTTGAAGGAAAATAAGGGAATGCACAGGCCAAAGCGATCATTTATATCTTTTAAAATCCAGTCGTTATGTGAAACAATTTAAATTCGGTTATCTTTGCTTGTTAGGAGTAAACTTAAGAGAGAAGAAAAGAAATGTACCTCGGAGTATCTCAAAAACGGTTATCTCTTCAAAAAAATTATGATATAAATTGTGTGTTTTAAAGATATCTACATTTTTCTGTAGTAAGTTTTTGTCTACCTCTTATCGTTTACCATTTACCCAAAAATTATACTTCTGAGAAAATCTTGAGTATCATAAATGTGTATATATTTAAAAGTTTAATAAATGATAAATTCAATTATAATAGTTTAATTAACAATAATGGTATCCATAATTATTCTACAAGCCACAATTATCTACTTGTCGTGCCAGGGTCAGATTAACTAAATCCCATCACTGGTATAAATCTGTATCTGTTTTTCTGTTCAACAAACTACCTTATGAGATCTATGTTTCAAATATTTATGTTTTCAAGAAAAGGATCAAGGATTGGTTACCCAATAACCCTTTTTATGACCTAAGATTTTTATACATCCTCTCTAAATGTATTTATTATCTTTGACTATGTCTTTGAGTCATCCAATAAATAAAAATAAAATACATTTCGTTATGAACATATCTTAAACATAGAGCCACTTTTGAGAAAATAACAATTTTCGAAAAAATGTTCCATGTAAAAAGTAGTTTGAAGGATTTTCATGAAAATTATCTTATCGCATCCTTGGAATATACTGAACTTAAATAAAAGTTTAGTATTTAACGAACTTTTCGCTTTTTATTTATGCTGTTCTGAAAATGCTGTTTTTTGGTTTTTTTTCAGGGAGTCTGAAATCATGTATTTGCGATGAAATCTCACAATCGGAATATTGGGTGGAATAAACCCTTCCTATCTACTATGTATGTATGTGCTAGAGAAAGTAATATTTTTATTTTGTCATTTATATAGCCCCCTTTAATATCTAAGGTCATATTATGGGATTTGCACTTGAAAAAACTCGTTGTCTGTAGGTTCTTTTACGTTTGGTTTAAACACTTTTTTATTTTCCTCAAACACACACACACATACATACTCCCAGACTCTGTGGGGGATAGGGGATAATTCTGGCTAAAGATAAATTCTCCACTTAAACCGGGAATCGAACCCGCGACCTCCGGGTGAGAAGTCAGCTCGCTGACCATTCGATCACGGAGGCAGTCTAATACGTTTTCGTATACCCACTATTAAGCGATAGAGGGTAGAGAAAGTCTGGTGAATGTGCTTAATTGTAGCTACGGATATGATGTCCTAAAGCAGCTGTGGTTAAACATTCTGGTGGTTATCTTACGAAAACCTCCGTATTTCTTCTGAGAACACACTTAAGAGAAAAGTTGAGGTTAGCTACCGTGAGGTTTTTCAAGTCCAGAGGTTTAAACAGGCAGAATCTCTGGATATAAAGAGACAGATGGATCTCATAAGCCAGCTGATGCCTGTAGGAGAGCACACCTAATATCCGCGCCTTCACAAACTCTTCTCTTATTATTTTCTCTCACCTTTGACATGACAATGAGACGCCGGTGTTTATACACGCAAAGTCTAACCGAGGCTCAATATAGAGAAGAACGTTTGTGGGTGGGTAAAGCAAGCAAGAGAGAAGCTGCATTCTTGATGAATATTTCAGCAAGAGTGAAACCCTCTTCCCTTTTCCTATCAAGTCATTTCTCTTCCTCATTTTCATTGGGTAAATACAAGCGGTATAGGAGAAATGAGAAGGAATACTAAGAAAAGACATAAGGTAAAGGCAGAGAACTCTCAAGATATCTTTTGGATACAGCTTCCTCTGAGAAATATTACCCTTTTACCTGCTGCGCAAAAACAGCATGGCATCTACGTATGGAATTAACATAACGAAAACCTAGAAGAGAGTCTTCTAGGTAAATGTTTCTATGTTTGCGGCATTTAACGTGATGAATCTGTGAAATTTGATTAAACATTGTGAAAACTTATTTTACTGTTTACTTTCTGTACACGTACAATTAACATAGTGTATAGTGTATCGATACTAAAATTTCATTGGTTATACATGTTTTGAGAGCCCCTGAATAAAACATCTGATGTGTTCCATTCACATGACTTTTTCTACCTCTGTAACAAATTATTTTATAAGCTGATTCTATTATCTACCTCAAGCTAATCGAGATAAATATTAGCAGAAAAGGTTTAATTACTTAGTTGCTTATAGGAAGAAGGGAAAAAAGGGGATACACTAGACTAAACCGACAGCTTAAAAATGTGGTTGCTATGGTATAGAAACCCGATTCTTTGCGTGTTAAGGTGTTTGACAAGTATTTTAAAATTGAAATCAATAACATGGAATATCTTAAAAACGGTCAAATCCAGGAAAATAATGCATATTACATGAATTGTGTGTTTTAATCAGCTCTACATTTCTTGTGTGGACATTTTTGTCTATCTGATACGATTAATTAGTTATGCAAAATTCATTCAGAATACAGATGTCTTTAGAGAATATTCCCAGAAAATTCAAGATATACATTTTATTTGCCATGTAAATATCTTTAATACACAATATTTTAATCAAAAACGTTACAGCCATTTTTGGGAAAATAAAAATTTTCCAAACTTTTTCCATGTAGAGGGTAGTTAGGTTGGGGAATTGCCTTGAAAATCTTCGTGTCGCATCCTTGTAAGATACTGAATTTAGTTACCAAGTTTGGTATTAACGGAATTTTCGTTTTTGAGCTATGCTGTTCATACACTAGAAATGTCTTTTTGGATTCAGGAGGTCTCAGAACATGTATTTCTGTGAAGTTTTGGCATCGAATTTATGAATGCAATACAATAACCTTCTCTATACATTATGTAGATAGTACGTGTAGAGAAAGAAAATAAAAACAACTTTTTTTTAGAATAGGGTCAGTGTGTGTTTTCCGTATGTGTGTCTGTCTATCTATCTGACTGTCTATGGGTAGCATATATCAAAAACGAAAAGTCCGTCAAATATCAAACTTGGTATTAAGTTTAGTATCTCCGAAGGATGCGACATGAAGACTTTTAAGAAAATTCCCCACCCTAAACTAGCCTTTATATGAAAAAGTTTTACAAATTTTGAGTTTCGCAAAAATTGCTCTAGCGATGTTGAATTTCCTCTTTTGTTTTACTACGGGTCATGCAAAGAAACCAATTATAGGAACAATCTTAAAGCAACAGTTTTTTAAACATTCGATTACACTTTAATCTACTGTATTCCCTTGTTTCCTTTCTTATTATAAGGGACTAAATAATAAGAAATTCCACTAATGCTTATCTTGATTAGCATGGAGTAGAAAGAAGATTCTATGATTAGAAGTTTGTACAAGAGGTAGAGAAGTCAAGAGAATGGAACGCATCAGATTACTTACTTTGTTAACACTTCTATACAATATGCTTCTTCTTCTGCTTCTGATGCTTATCCTCCTCGTATGTGGGACTTACAGGCCAGCGCCTTGTATCAGATGCCCGTTGAGGAGCAGAACGCACTCTGGATCAGAGATAAGTACCTAGTGTGTTTGGGTGATCAACGTGAGGAATAAGATGGCACGAAATGATGTGAAATATATTGAAAGGTGGAGCTAATGGAGTGAAAACCGCAGAAAACCCACATAGACACCACTTTGTCCATCGTAAATCTGTAATGCGGTTTTCTGGGATCTTGGTTAGAGACGGGTGGTTTAACCACCCAGCCACGGTGCCGCCAAACAAAATATTCTTATAAAATTTGGTTTATCTATTTAATTTAATTTTATGAGATACATATGTGTAGAATGCTCGAATATGCACAAGGGGATACACGAGGCTGAAGCGATAGTCACATACCTATAAAACAGATCTCTATAAATTGGATTAGTAATTACCGTGTTAATCTCAGATTTCGATGCTACCATGCTATTTTCATATGCACAAGGTGGCGGGTTCAAACCCGGTGGTGGACGATGGATTTTTCGGTGTAAAAATCCTTAGCATGGCTTCCTTCGGAAGGTAAGTAAAGCCGTTGGTCCCGTGTCGTATATTTACGGCACGTAAAAGAACCTCAAGCCTGATAGAGAGTACTTTGAGCAAAATTAAGCGGTCTTTCACGCCCAATTTCGAATAGGACGGTGAGAATCACAGTAATTATAGAGCGTCCATAAATAACACGCCATTTACTTTTTTTTTTTTTTTTTTACAGATTTCGATGCTCACATGCAAATGTATGGTGGCACACTGGTATAATAGATGGTGTTGTCTCCACTATTGACGTCATCTCCTGACAGACCATAGAGTTATAACAAGACAGAGAGTAGACATATGGTTCAGTGAACAGGGAGTCCGCATCGAATCTAAAAATCACATGACTAGTGGGTTATGTGAATACTGCATGCAGTGAAATACATGTGATTATAAAAGAAATGGAATATATTATGAGCTTTTTAAGAGTTTCATGCGATTTAAACACGTCAAATTGTGTATTACTACTGGTGCTTTGACTGTAACATAAGGTCCGTGAAAGGAGGAGCAATAACATTTCATTCGTAAGCATAGCATGGAGCCTATTTGATGTTTACATTTGGCTATTGGTTAGTTAAGTACAAATTTGAAAATATATATTTTTAACTATGAAGAAGCATTCATGGCTAAATCAATCGCCTCTCACGTAGACGGCCCGGGTTCAATCCCAAGCGACCGCATGTGAGATTGGTGGTGGACAAAGCGGTGCAGGGCGGGTTTCCTCCGGGTTCTCCGGTTTCCTCCGACATCACATTTTACTGGTGCTCCACCTTCATTTTATGTATCACCAGTGTTATCGCCTGCAGTGCCACAAGTGGTAAAAGCGGCCGTTAAACACTATAAGAATTAAGCATTCATGAGATATTTAGAGTTTGTATTTAAGCGCTAATAAACGTTAATAATTACCGTATTCTACTTTCTTCCATACATGATCTGGATTTGCTGCTTTGATTATTTTGGCTTTAGATACTATTATTATTATTATTATTATTATTATATTACTTTGATTTTGTAGCAGAAGGGTACAAGCTACTTTAAATTCGGATACAACTAGAGTCCCTAGAATTCCTCCAGGATATTCTTAAACTTATATAAATGTTTTGTATGGATGGACCATCAATGTTATGAGCATGAGCACATGAAATGGAGCAGAGAATGATAAAATGGCATTATTGGGACACTGCCAATCAACAGCTTTTCTGTACAAATGGGTAAACGATTCCAACCGTTGCTTTTCAGTTTGAAAACAAACCCAACAGCTTTACGGTTTGAAATAATACCATGTAGGTATTACTTGAATCTGTGGCTTTATATACACACTGACTAGTATAAGGCTTTAAAATAACTTTTCTTGAGACATGTTGCAATGAACTCCGTTTGAAATTTAAAATACCGCTCGCTCTATCCACAAGTCACGTGGTATCAATATTGTCCACATACAGTAACTGTGTAAAGGCTCGCTTTCCTCCAATCTGAAAACTGAACTTAATATCTTTTTTTAGTTTCGATCACGTGATCACGAACAGTGTCATTGCTTGTTATGGAAGTGCTTTCCTCCGACCAAGAATTTAATGAAGCTGAACTGATCTGACAACTGAATCTCTCCTTTCTCGTTTGTCACTAGAAATTTTAAGTTTTCCACTATAAACCAGGACAGTGAAATTTGCGGTGGAAGTCGTTTCTTCAGTTCGGTTCCGTTGAGCTTTGGACAACGAGATAGCATAAGGGAGGTTATAGTTGTGGTATGTGTTTGTAATTTGGTTTAAATATTTATACATAATGAGTGGAAAACGAAATTTTTCACAAATTGAAGAAGAGAGAATAATTGACTTAGTTCGTCATAACGAACTGTTATACAACATAACGAGTACAAAAATATAGAGATAAAACAAAGACTTTGGAAAGAGTTGAGAGAGGAATTGGCAAAATCAAGCCCTGTGTGCTCTGCTGTGTCTGTAATTATGTATAGCATATTTCCTTCCATGCAATGACTGTGTAGAGCAAAGGCTTCATCACCAAAAATAACATGCTGTTGTACTAGGCCAGTTTCTGGTATCATTGTTGGGCCGGTATGCTAAGCTACTCTTCAAAAACATTCCAGCATCACCTTAGTATCACTGTCCTTCAGGGGCCTCCTAACCAAAACTTCATAGGCACCCTCTGAACTGCGATTAGAACACATGGGGTCCACCTTACAGCGATTCTTATAACTTTGCTCATTATCAGTAATATCTGTTAATTCATCGACAAAAAAAAAACAAACAAAAAAAAACAAAAAAAAAAAAAAAACATCAAAGTATCCAACTCTAACTCACTTTCTTCACTGTCACGAAACCTTTTCAACCATTCTTCAGCCATTTTAATGATACGCAGTTTTCAGATTAATTTTCTAGGAAAGTACAACTGAACTGAAAACTAAACTGAATATAACTTTTCAGTTTTAAATTCTAGCTCATTTCACTTCAGTTTTCAGATTGGAGAAAAGCAAGCCTTAAGTCTTTAGCGCTCTATCCTATAATAAACCTATGTGACAAACAAATGTCGCTCCCCTGTAGCGCTTTCAATATCCGCTAACTAAGCTGCAAAGTGTAACTGAGTAATGATGCCATAAAACTGCAAAATATGGTCCACGGATATGGATTAGAAGAAGAGGAGCGGTCAACTGGGGAGCGACAAGAGATCACAGCCATGGGATCCACCCGATGATTCAACAGTAGCCGAGAATCCCGCGAATCTAGCGGCTTTCGATCTGTACTTTAGGTTAGCAGCGGATTCCACAAGCGCATATTGGACAATATGCCATGTTTTCCTTGCATACCAGGGTCAGTTTACCTATAAAAGAATTTCGAGCGGGCGGGAAGGTGGGTTAAAGGCCGTCAAAATGTTAAACATACTTCTGACTCTCTTACAAGGGTAATGCATGCATCTTATTGGATATATTGGAAATTACAGATGTAGAAGTTTTAGCTGAAATATGTCAGAAGTAATTTCCTATTCTCAAACCTTCAAAGTGAGTATTAATGGTAGAAATATTGAAGAAAAATCTCACTCAAAGGAGAAGAACCATCTAGTAATACATACCGATGGCTCATGCAAAAATGGGAAACGTGGTATCTATTGCGATTAACTGGAAAATGCATTAGCATAAGCCTAGGGAAGATGTGCTTCTGTCTTTAAGGCAGACATACTTGCTATACACAAAAGTGCACGACTAGGCTGGATAAAGACAATTGTAGATAAATATATATTTATAAACTCTGACAGTCCATAATTTCAAATCACAATTGTTTGGGAATGTCAGCAATATTTATCGAACCTTTCCACCCACAATACTGTAGAATTGCGGCGGACATACAGGTATCGCTGGAAATGAAATGGCTGATTCCTTAGCAAAGAATCCACTCCTGTGGAACTAGCATGTTAAAAGCAAAAACCACACTTTAACTTTGGGTTCTGAAGGAATCCTAAAGAAATGGAAATCAATATGAAAAAACAAACTCTAGAGAAATATTAGGTAAGTCACTTATTAAGCTTAACAAATCTTCTCTTAGAAGAGTTATAAGCTTCAAAACTAGGCACAGAATGTTCAGAAAGCACCTGAAAATAATGTTACTGCTCAATTTTCTGTCTATTCTTACGAGGAGTTGAAACAACAAAACACATCCTATTGGAATGTGAAGTCACAGAACGTACAAAGATATTAAGTTCTAGGAGCTTACACTAACTTTGGAAGAGATCCTAATTTAATGAGACAAATACCACAAATTACCAAAAAATGTAAATATTGAAGCAGGAGACTTGGGTTTAATCCCGGTACCCGCGTGGGGAATTTTCCACAGTTGGGAGACCTGGTTTGGGGTGCACTCGACCTCGTTAGGTCCCTGAGGAACCAATTCAGTAGCTACTTGATTGAAAAGTAGCGGCTCCAGTTCGAGAAAACCGCATCAACCAGCCGGGAGGGAATCGAGGCGCTGAACACGTCTCACCCTCCAGCACTATAACCTATCATGACGCCTTCGGGCCGAGATGGGGGATGCAGCTGCTGGGCAGTAGGCAAAGGACCCATGTGGACTGTTATGCCATGGAGTTACGTAGATATAGATATTGATCTCTAAACTAGAAACTAGGAAGTGACAAAAGTCTTTTTAGGCTGAGGTGCTTAAGGGAAACCTGCTTCCAAACTTATCACTACTACTAAGTCATAAAATAGATTGTAAGGTACTCGAAAGTTAAACAATAACAACGAATGGTTAGTGACACAAAAAGTAGTTGAAATTAAGTGTCCGAGACCATTCAAACACAGAAATGAAGCGGGAAAAATCTGCGGATTCAAGTCTCGGTAAAACCGTTCTACTTGGCTGAGATTGAGGAGACAGGAACGTTTGCTTAACAAATGTACTTTCCCAACGTTTACTTAACAGTGCACATCTGAAATTAAGTAGGATTGAAGCTAGCCATACCGAATAATATTTAACTTCTTACACATTCCTTTGCGAGGTGGCCTTTAAAAGGAGTTCCCCATCATCTGAGTCAAAATTTGCAGATTAAGAGAAAATGTTCCTGTGTAATTGAAGTCACCAGTTCAGGACAATTCTAAACCCTCTCTTACTCATATACAGGTAAGACCAAATTTTCCTCCATTTGCAACATTACCACCTAGACATTGAGAAACGAAATCCACCGGAGATGAAGACCTACGAGGGATATTTGCGCCAGGGCGAATTTGACCACAATTCTGTACCGTTACGGTACACTAAGGGTGTATCAAACAGGCGGGAAATATTGTACACAATGACATCTTCTAATGGTCACGTAGCCCACACAGTTATATAAAACCTCGCGGCCGCATAGTCATATTGCGTACCCTGTCATCATTTTATGTCATTCCATCGTAGCTCAGCTTACAAGGGGCATTTTATAATTTGAGCCCAATAATAAAAACAGTCATTTCTTTATTGTTTCTCGAAACATTCTTTTTTATGATCAATAAACTTTAGCAAGCATTCGAACTATTTGTCATTGCATTTCTTCCAATCTGCTTGAGACACCTCCAAAACAATTACTTCTTTTGTCAACGAAAATCGGTGTCTACGCATTTTATTGTAGAAGTAATTGGGTGCCAAATCAGGAACACGTGGCGGATGAGTCCTCCATTCAATTTTTATGTGTTCAAATGGTCGGTTGCTAGACGAGATGTGTGAGCACACGCATTGTCTTGATGAAGAACAATCCGACGGCATTTGTTTGTTCTCCTTATTTAACCGAAGATTTCCGGCAAAAACATGATTGTGTAGCATTCAGAGTTGACGTCTTACGTTCCCCTAAAAGCATTGTTTTCACATGACCAGTGTTTCTGGAAAAATAACTTCGAGTGCGCACAACTTTTGTTGGATTTGATTCATCTTGAAACACCGTAAATTTTACTGTTGTTTACATTCCCGCTTACATGTATAGATCCTTAATTTGTCACCCGTTGCATTTTTATATACTTCTTTTGAAGCCCCAATATTGTATTTCTTGAGCATTTTTATGCACCAATGTACACGATCATCCTTTTTAGATTGTGGGATCCAATGAGATAAAACCTTTTGCACGAACTAAATTTTCACTGAATATTTTATATTTGCTTGAGGAATTAATGCCTAGGGTTACTTCTATCTCACAGTATGTGGCACAGCGATCTTGCATTTTCAGTTTTTTTACACCATGAATGTATTCTAGCAGAACAAATGATTTTGGACGAGCTTCACGAATCTCGTCAGTTAGAGAACGGCAGCCACGATTAAACTCATTATAGCAGTGTTTCACAGTAGCAAACAATGGAACTTCATCGCCAAAGATAGTAGTAATTGTTGATCGACGCACTGCTGTCTTGGTAATCTACATCGAAAATCATAAATCATCCGGAAATTAGTTAATTCCATATTTTCGCTGATACACAATTTTGAAGTGACTGTTTATTGTAACAGTAATAATGAAGTAGGTTAAGGTCAACAATGTTAAACTTTCCAGTGGAAACTCAGATAGCACCTACAGGAATCAGTGTTGCCTAGGCTCAAATATAAATATTAGCCTTCGTACATGCATCACGATGTTATGCCACCTTTGACATAGGTTTTATTATGGCAAACTGCTACATATTCAGATCTCATTTAAGAACTACAATTACAGTTACAGTTGGGTTAGTAATTAAACAATCAACATTTAAATATACTTGTTTTATTTACGGTTGAAAATGTATCCAAGCAGAGGTATACACAATAATCAACTCTAACAGCCAACAATAAAGACATTAAAAATAGCAAGCATCTTCGTAGATATGAGTAAATTAGTGAAATTATATAATACCAGCTAAGACAAATAATCCACTTTAATTTTCTTAAATGGGCCACATACCACTACAGCAAACAGTTACTTACTGCCCAATGATCTAAAATGATATTTAATTTTCAATTTGTTATTTTAAAATACTAAAAACGGAATTTTAAACCGCCAAAATAATCTCAAAACATGTAGGACTTGAAACATTCATGACGAATAAAACTAAATATAGCTCTTTGGGTGATCTCGGTGTAAAAATGTATAAAATTGTTCGAGCTATTTCAGAAGATCCTTCTTCAGCAAATCATCCATTTCCCGAAGAACGCCATGGAGCTAGAAATAGCCGAAAGCTTGAACAATTTTATAAATGACATAGCTGATCACTTGATCATATTCAGTATAAAAACTTAATAGTGGTATGTTGCGGTATCATTTCATTACGTTACACATAAGGCGAAAATCTAAAAGAGTGAAGGGTAATAGCCTATGTATATTCCGGCGAAATTGAATATAAAACGTTTACATTTGGGCAATGTGCTCAGGCACTATAGGTACAAATACTTCATGTTTGCGTTGTGACTATATCGTTTTGACGACAAATATTCCATGCGTGCGCTATGTAACTATACCCTTTATATGACAAATATTTCATGTGTGCGCTATGTGATTATACCCTTTTTACGACAACTATTTGAGGATAAATGCTCCATGTGTGTCTATAACCTTTTGAGGATAAATGCTCCATGTGTGCGCTATGTGACTATAACCTTTGGAGGATAAATGCTCCATGTGTGCGCTATGTGATTATAACCTTTTAACGAAAACTATTTCACGTGTGCACCATGTGACTATGCTCTTTGACGACAAATATTTCATGTGGCTCTATGTGGCTATACTCTTTTGACGATAAATGTTTCATGTGTGCCCTATGTGGCT
Organism: Hymenopus coronatus; assembly: GCA_030762935.1. Classification (NCBI taxonomy): domain Eukaryota; kingdom Metazoa; phylum Arthropoda; class Insecta; order Mantodea; family Hymenopodidae; genus Hymenopus; species Hymenopus coronatus. The sequence continues at coordinate 78,180,554 of CM060895.1, read as the reverse complement.
ATACCCTTTTGACGCCAAATATTCATATGGGTGTGCTATTTTACTATACCCTTTTGACGACAATTATTTCATGAGTGCTCCATGTGACTACCTTTTGACGCCAAATATTTATGTGTGCGCTGTATTACTATACCCTTTTGACGACAAATATTTCATGAATTGACTGTATTGCTATACCCTTTTGACGACAAATATTTCATGAATTGACTGTATTGCTATACCCTTTTGACGACAAATATTTCATGAGTGATCCATATGACTATGCGCTTTTGATTACAAATATTTAATGAGTGCGCTATGTGACTTTACTCTTTTGATGACAAATATTTCGTGTGTGCGCTATGTGACTATATCCTTTTGGCTACAAATATTTCATGAGAGCGCTATGTGACTTTACTCTTTTGATGACAAATATTTCGTGTGTGCGCTATGTGACTATATCCTTTTGGCTACAAATATTTCATGAGAGCGCTATGTGACTTTACTCTTTTGATGACAAATATTTCGTGTGTGCGCTATGTGACTATATCTTTTTGACTACAAATATTTCATGAGTGCGCTATGTGACTACACACTTTTGAGTATAAACATTTCAGCGTGCGCTATGTGACTGTATGCTTTGGACTACAAATATATCATATGTGCACTATGTGACTGTATGCTTTGGACTACAAATATATCATGTGTGCACCATGTGACTGTACGCTTTGGACTACAAATGTATCATGTGTGCACATTGTGACTATACGCTTTGGACTAAAATATATCATGTGTGCACTATGTGACTGTACACTTTGGACTACAAATGTATCATGTGTGCACTATGTGACTGTACGCTTTGGACTACAATATATCATGTGTGCACTATGTGACTATACGCTTTGGACTACAAATATATCATGTGTGCACTATGTGACTATACGCTTTGGTCTACAAATATATCATGTGTGCACTATGTGACTGTACGCTTTGGACTACAAATGTATCATGTGTGCACTATGTGACTGTACGCTTTGGACTACAAATGTATCATGTGTGCACTATGTGGCTGTACGCTTTGGACTACAAATATATCATGTGTGCACTATGTGACTGTACGCTTTGGACTACAAATGTATCATGTGTGCACTATGTGACTATACGCTTTGGACTACAAATATATCATGTGTGCACTATGTGACTGTACGCTTTGGACTACAAATGTATCATGTGTGCACTATGTGAATGTACGCTTTGGACTACAAATGTATCATGTGTGCACTATGTGACTGTACGCTTTGGACTAAAATATATCATGTGTGCACATTGTGACTATACGCTTTTGACTACAAATGTATCATGTGTGCATTATGTGACTGTACGCTTTGGACTACAAATATCTCATGTGTGCACTATGTGACTGTACGCTTTGGACTACAAATATATCATGTATGCACTATGTGACTGTACGCTTTGGACTACAAATATATCATGTAAGCACTATGTGACTGTACGCTTTGGACTACAAATATATCATGTATGCACTATGTGACGGTACGCTTTGGACTACAAATTTATCATGTATGCACTATGTGACTGTACGCTTTGGACTACAAATATATCATGTGTGCACTATGTGACTGTACGCTTTGGACTACAAATATATCATGTGTGCACATTGTGACTATACGCTTTGGACTACAAATACAGGGTTACTACAAAAGAAATAGACAACTTCAACTGCCTGTAAAACAAAAACTGTTGAAGCTCCCGTTTCAGGATCTATAATTTTAGTAGGAGTATTACTTAAATTAGAGATAGCAACCTAATTATTTTGGAGGTATGTTGAGAAACTCTCAGGGTTTCGTTTGTTACTATTGGTAACGCTGTAGTGTTTTGTTTGTTGTTGCAGAAGCTGAAATGGCGGAAAATCCTGTGGAAAAGGCATATTGCGTGTTGGAATTTGCTAGAACGCAATCAGCAACTGTTGTCCAACGACACTTTAGAACACGTTACCGCAAAACGCCACCGACTAGACAGTCAATCTACGACTGGTATAGAAAATTGGAGACAACGGGATGTTTGTGCAAAGGGAAGAGCTCGGGAAGACCAAGAGTTTCGGAAGAAAACGTTGAACGTGTTCGTTCTGCCTACATAAGAAGCCCACAGAAATCGACATCTAGGGCAAGCATGCACTTACAAATTCCACAGCAAACTGTATGGAAAATCTTGAGGAAGCGACTGCACATGATGCCTTACAGATTACAGATTTTGCAGTTTCTGAGTGAAGAAGATAAGGTCATACGGCGTGATTTTTGCATCGACATGTTGCGACATGATGAAGACGATGCTGGTTTTTGTGAGCGCATCATTTAATTTTTGTGGTAACGTGTTCTAAAATGTCGTTGGACAACAGTTCCTGATTGCGTTCTAGCAAATTCCAACACGCAATATGCCTTTTCCACAGGATTTTCCGCCATTGCAGCTTCTGCAACAACAAACAAAACACTACAGTGTTACCAATAATAACAGACAAAACTTTGAGAGTTTCTTAACATACCTCCAAAATAATTAGGTTTCTATCTCTAATAGTTTTTGTTTTACAGGTAGTTGAAGTTGTCTATTTCTTTTGTAGTAACCCTGTATATCATATGTGCACTATGTGACTGTACGCTTTGGCTACAAATATATCATGTGTGCACTATGTGACTGTACGCTTTGGACTACAAATATATCATGAGTGCATTATGTGACTGCAGCTTTTGACTACAAATATATCATGAGTGCATTATGTGACTGCACGCTTTTGACTACAAATATATCATTGTGCACTATGTGACTATACGCTTTTGACTACAAATGTATCATGAGTGCATTATGTGACTGCACGCTTTTGCCTACAAATATATCATGTGTGCACTATGTGACTATACGCTTTTGACTACAAATATAGCATGAGTGCATTATGTGACTGCACGCTTTTGACTACAAATATATCATTGTGCACTATGTGACTATATGCTTTGGACCACAAATATTCCATGAGTGCGCTTTGCGACTATACGCCTTTGATTACAAATATTTCATGAGTGTGCTATGTACTATACATTTTTGACTACAAATATATCACGTGTGCACTATGTGACTATACTCTTTTGATGACAAATATTTCCTGTGTGCGCTATGCGACTATGCTCTTTTGATGACAAATATTTCATGTCTGCGCTATGTAACACAAATATATCACGTGTGCACTATGTGACTATACTCTTTTGATGACAAATATTTCCTGTGTGCGCTATGCGACTATGCTCTTTTGATGACAAATATTTCATGTCTGCGCTATTGGACTATATCCTTTTGACTACAAATATTTCATGCGTGTGCTATGTAACTATACTCTTTTGATGACAAATACTTCATGAGTGCGTTGTGACTATAATGTTTTGACAACAAATATTACAAGCGTGCGCTATGTAACTATACCCTTCTGACGACATCTATTTCATGAGTGCGCTATGTGACTATACCCTTTTGACAACAACTATTTCATGTGACTACACCCTTTTGACAATATATGTTTCATGTGTGCGCTATGTGACTATACCCTTTTAACGATAAATGCTTCATGTGTGCGCTATGTGACTCTACCCTTTTGACGACAAATATTTCATGTGTCTCTGTGTGACTATACTCTTTTACGATAAATGCTTCATGTGTGCCCTATGTTACTATACCCTTTTGACACCAAATATTCATATGTGAGAGCTATTTTACTATACCCTTTTGACACAACTGTTTCATGAGTACTCTGTGTGACTATAGCTTTTGACGCCAAATATTGATGTGTGCGCTGTATTACTATATCCCTTTGACGACAAATATTTCATGAATGCTCCATGTGACTATGCGCTTTTGACTACAAATATTTCTCTACACATTCTATGTTCATAGGGTATACACAAGGTATTGTAATGCACCTAAAAATTTGATACCAAGATTTCACAGGAAATACATGTTTTGGGTCCTCCCTGAATCCGAAAAAGTATTTCGGTAAAAGGTCCGTGTGTGTGCGTGTGTGTCTGTGTGTATTGTTCGTGTGTGTCTGTGGACAGTATACCTCAAAAACGAAAAGACTGTTAAATACCAAACTTGTTATTTAAGTTTAGTATCTTCCAAGGATGCGACAGGAAGATTTTCAAGAAAATCCCCCACCCCCAGCTATCCTTTAAATGACATTTTTTTATAAAATTTTGATTTTATTAAAAGTGGCTCTATTGATTTTTTTTAAATATCGTTTACCTGACAAATAATATATATCTTGAATTTTCTGGGAATTTCCTCGGAAGACTACTTTATTCTAGTTGAATTTTATGGAATTTTGTATAACTGCTAAACCGTAAGAGATAGACAAAAACTTACCATACAAAAATGTAGAGCACATTAAAACACACAATTTATGTTATCAACATTGTTTTCTTGGAGTTGATCGTTTTCTAATAATTAATTTTTTTTTGGTTTCAGCTTTGAAAAACATAATTTTTCTGATACAGAAATGTGTCAACTCTTGTCCATACAAATAAAGGAACTTCAGTCACATAGCAACTAACTTTTGACTATCACTTTAACCTATGGTACTCCCTTTTTTCGCTTCTACTTACAAGGAAGCAAGTATTTAAGACTATTTCTGCTAATTTTTTTCTCGACGAGCATGAAGTAAATAGAAGCATTGGGTTTTTAACAATAATTTGTTGCAGAGATGTAGAGAAAGTCATTTTTTCTAATAAGTATGCGCCTACCCAACATCTACAACTTGTTGATTGGTATTTAAAGTGTTTCAAGTGGAGATAACTAATTTTTTCTTAAATTTTAGTCTTCATATACTTTTGTTAGGAAAAACATCCTTAATTGTTCGCAATTTTTGGAGACTCAGAGGTCGATTGACCAGATACAAAACTCGAATCATTTTATGACTGAATGTCTTACTGATATGTTTTCACAGTAGCTCAATGGTTGGAGCAACCGCACAGAGAGCAGGAGACCATGTGTGGTAGCGACTTTTTCAGCTGATTTTAACAGAAAAATGAAGTTTGAGTTTAACGGTGAGAGTGTGCGGAAGAAACTGTTTATATAGCTCATTCCTCTTTCTTACCTCTGCCGGGCAGCAATGTCCAGCATCAAAAACCCTTTCACTGAATCACAACTAGATAAAAGTACCTTTTATTTTTGGGGAAGCTAAAAATGAATATTTTCTTTTCCATGGAAATATCGTATTGAAAATTGAGAGGCAAAGAGGGAGTTTCGCATTGGAACAATCAAACCCAGCTACCGTCTATAATACCAAAAGCGAAACGAGTGAGATTATACGAACGATATTTTCCGCGAGAAATGTTCTTTCCTTGCTGCATTTGAAACAAAAGAACGATTCTCCTGAAGGAGGCTGCGCTCTGGGAGAAAGACGCAGTGAAGAATATAAAGAAAGAACTAGGGGGAAGGTTCGGAGGAAAGACAATAGAAACGGAATGCCCTCTTGGGTTTTAATCTACTCTCGTATCTCATTGTGGAATCAGTGACCCGTGTGAGGAAACAAGCAATATATGAGACCCCTGCACAAGTCCTTCACCTCATTAACAATATCCTACTTTGTATCCCTTGGCTTCTTGTGTCCTCTCTGAGCCCAACATCGAGTGGGCCTTCCATCCATATGCGAATTAGCCCTCATGTTGTAAATATGCTTTAAAGGGACTAGGAAATGTCTTGTGCTAAGACAAATTGCTAACGATACAGGGGAAAAATAAACTTTTGATGTATACCATTCACAGGACTTTCTCTACACATTTGTTATAATTTTTTGTTAAAAAGCTTGTGTTTTCTATCTACTTTATGCTAATCGAGATAAACTTAACAGAAATAGTCTTATTACTTACTTCCTTGTAGGTGGATAGTCAAATGTTTTAAAAACTGGTTGCCATGTGATTAAAATTCCTTTGTTTCAGTGACTAGTTCACACATTTTTGTATAAGAAAAGTAAAACAGTGTTTTAAAGCTGAAACCAATAACAAGGAATATCTCAGAAACGGTTAGCTCTACAAAAACAAATGAAATAAAACGTATATGACATAAATATTGTTTTTTTAACGAAGTATAGATTTTTTGTAGTAGATTTTTGTCTATCTCTTATGGTTTACCAGTTCCACAAAAGTCAACAAAATTCATTCAGAATACATTTCACAAGCCATTGTTTTTCCTTTAGTCCTTTATTTATCGTCCACATTTTTGCAACATACAACTTACTCATGAATGTACTATGTATGTTAATTAAAGTTGATAACGGACTTTTCGTATACATTAAATATTTCATTTTTGTTTGGCGCAAAGAATCTCAAAAGTCTCCGCAGTGAACCCGGACGGTTGTAACGGGTTACGTTGGTAGCGAACTGTAGAGGGTAGGCATTACTTTGAGCAGGTTTGTCCTCCCTTATTCTATGACTGGTCGTGTGAGAACTGTGTGATTGGGTTTGTGAAATGAAGTCAAAATGCTAACCATTGAGGAGAAAACTTTTTCAGTTGACTCATTTTTTGATGGTGATAAAATTTCAGAAAATATAAAACGTAAATTTCTTGAACCTTTTGCACATTCGGTATGTCCTCATTGCGATACGTGACACACTTAATTGATTAATTTCATGAAACTGGGTTATCTTTCTCTTAGGATTATACAAAATTTATCCAGTATTAAGAGAGGCAATTTCCAGAAAATTTAAGGTACGGATTTTATTGCTCATGTAAATATGTTTAATATACGCTCTTTTAATGAAAAGTGTTACAGTCATTCTTGAGGAAACCAAATTTCAAAACATTGGTCATGTAAATGGTGGTTTAGAGTGGGAGAATTTTCTTGAAATACTTCTTATTGTCTCCTTGGTAGATACTATACTTAAACACCAAGTTTAGCATTTAATAGTTTTTTAATTTTTAGCTACGCTATTCACACACACACACCACACACACACACACACACACACACACACACACACACACACACAGACACACTGATTTTTTTTCTAAAATTTGGTTGTTTGGATTTATGGTCAAAAAAGCATATATTTCTGGTGACATCTCGAATTTTTGGGTGGAATATAAAACCATCTGTGTATACTATGTACATAGTACGTATAGAGAAAGAAAAAGTATAAGAACAGTAAAATTTGTTATTTAGGGCCAAACTATAGGGCAAGTACGAGTTTTAAGCATATTCAGAGTAATGTTTAGATATATATCATATATATATATATATATATAATATAAATCTTGATCTACAGGAAAGTATACAGAAGTACAATAGAATAACTGAACAAGAAAACACATTTTGGACAAAATGATATTTGTTAAAATAATTGATATCATAGATTGTACTTCGTATCTTCAAAACAGGTCGTAGATATACTGATCGCTTGCTTAAAGAGAATGATCGGCAGTGCTTGGGGATGGGGAGGTCCCAGTGAAACCCTGTGTGGACGTAACCAACTTCAAGCCAAGGTGCAAGGAAAATCACAACCGTGTCCGAAGTCCATTACTGTCGGGTTAATTATTTATATCTTCTGACACGCATATTCACTTTTATATGCATGCTTCCAGACTTGTAGAATAGGAAATATTGAGGTTAAAGAAAATTTCCTCGCCGTAGTAGGGATTCGAACCCACGAACGCCCGGTGAGAAATCAGCTCGCTGTACAATTTATTATTTTCGTAGTTATTCCTTATGGTTAACTTCTCATTATTTCATTTCGAAATTTTCCGTCGGCTATTCTTATTTCACTGTCGAAGCATTGTATTATTTTTTACATTGAGGGTTTCTAGTGTACATTTTGCTATAATCATATCTACTTTATACTTCTCCCATTTACTACTTAATTATTGTGTACCAGAATTCAGTTTCACATGCTCTGATAAATTTCTCTACACGTACTATGTACATAGTGTATAGAGAAAGTATTGCACTCCACCAAAAATTCGATACCGAGATTTCACCGGAAATATATATTTTAGGGTCCCCTGTATCCAAAAAAAATATTTTCAGAAAAAGGTTCGTGTATGTGTCCGTGTGTCAGTGTGTCCGTGTGCCCGTGAGCCTGTGATCAAAGTAACCCAAAAACGAATAGTTGGCAAAATACCAAACTTGGTATTTAAGTTTAGTATTTTCCAGGGATGTGACATGAAGATTTTGAGAAAAATCCGCCAACCCCAAACTACCCTTTACATAGAACTTTTTTCGAAAGTTTTGACAAATAAAATGTATATTTTGAATTTGCTGGGAATTGCCTGTGAAGACCACTTTATGCTGAGTGAATTTTACGGAATTTTGCATAACTGCTAAACCGTAAGAGATTGACAAAAACTTGCCACACAAAAAATGTAGAGCACATTAAAACACACAATTTATGTTGTGTACATTTTTGTCGTGGAGTTGATCGTTTTTGAGATATTCCTTGTTTTTGTTTTCAGGTTCGAAAAACTTAACTTTTCTCATAAGGAATCTGTCAACTCCAGTCCGTACAAACAAAAGAACTTCAGTCACATAGCAATCAGCTTTTGTCTATCACTCTAACCTATGCTACTCCCTTATTTCGCTTCTACTTACAGGGAAGCAAGTAATAAGACTATTTATGCTAATTTTTTGTCGATTAGCATGAAGTAAATAGAAGCATGAGCTTTTTAAAACTAATTTGTTGCAGGGATGTAGAGAAAGTCATATGCATAGAACACATCAGATTTTTTTTTTTCCTTTGGTCCTTTATTTATAATCCACATGTTTGCAACATATAACATACTCACGTATGTACTTTTAAGCTTAATCAAAGTTGATAACCCTGTGGACGTATACATTAAATATTATATTTTTGTTTGGCGCAAAAAGTAAGACGGTCGTAACTGTGGTTAAGTTGGTAACAGAACTATGGAGGGGGAGCATTACTTTGAGCAGATTTATCCTCCCTTATCCTATTTGAATAATACTGTAAGAGCTGGATGCTTGAAGTCAATGCTGTGTGGTTGTGCTTATACAACCAAATCAAAAGGTTCCATTGAAGACAATAGACTTTAAGTTCACACATTTTTTGATAGTAATAAGATAGTGAAAATGTATAGCGTAAATTTCTTTAACGTTTTGCAATTTCGGTACTTCATCTCGCCACTGATTTATTTACTTATTTTCATGAAACCGGCTCTGTATATATGCTCCAAAAAGTGGTAGGCCTAAACTTTTAACAGAGGCTAAACTGGCCAAAATGTTAGATATAACGGTAAGAAGTCACATTTATTACACCAAAAATGTAGTTCTCGATAATACTCTTAATTTATGTCATATAAATCTTTTTTGTCGAGTTCACCGTTTTTGAAATACTTATAAAATACTTAGAACTTTTCTCATACGGGGACTTGTCAACTCCTGGCCACGTAAAGAATCGCCTTTCAATTCCATAGCAGTGCCATTTTAAAAAATTTGAATGTCGGTTTAATCTAGTGTACTCTCTTATTTCCTTTCTACTTAAAGGAGGTAAGTAATAAGTTGCTGCTAATGTTTATCTCGATTAGCATGAAGTAAATAGAATAATAAATAGCTTATTAGCAATAATTTATTACAGAGATATAGAGAAAGTTATGGAACACAATAGACTTTATAAAATAATGTTTATTTTAAATACTCATGCTGATTTATATAACCGATGTATAATTTGTTCTGCTAGTTCTCTATGATATTTCACTTGTAATTCCTATTTTATGTGGCCACTTTTTCTACCACAAATAGATAACTCAAAACTGTAGTAGAATTAGACATTTATACCGCAGTTTTAATTATTCTAATTTTAGGAATGAACATAAAAATATTAAGAATAATTTGACGAAGAGTTCTTCATGTAAAATAATTTGAACGAACATAAATCCTGACAAAAATATACATTTTCAACGTATAAATATTTTAATTCAGAATTGCAAATTTGTCGCAAAAAGATCTCCAATATCTAAAGTGAAAATATAGCTTTTTCAATTCTATTCATTTAGCATTTACTTAATTACTTGGTAAAATGTTGACGATTCTGATCGGATACTCGTTTGATCTGTAGTCTTCATGGTCGTTTCCCCGTGTCCATGCCACTTTGGCTTTGTGTCAAGCAGATGGTGCCTGGCCTCTTTTTTCACAATCTGTACTCTGACGTATACAGCCAACCGTCGTCGTCATCCGTCAGATATGCTGATGGTGAGCCTATGTTGTTGCTGTGTACCTACTCATGCTAGGATTAACCACGGGAATTTGAGTAGTTGTAGTTTTACTGTAATGGATTTAAAGTTGAGGACATCCTTACCGCTGCTCCGCTACAGTCTTATTTTGAAAAGTAGTTGGTGTAATTTTATTTGATGACAACTTTTCAGCTTTTTAACTATTAGCTGGTTTAATGCCTTCATTACCGGGGTTGCCCACAAGCTATGCGGGAAATCCGATACTGCCTGCAGCGGGGTTCAATGGTTAAGAATTCCCCATAGATCCGACAAGGGCGTTTTCATGATGGGCCAATCTGACATAAAAATGTTGAGTCCGGCGCCTAATCGCATCCTCTACGTATGAAAGTGCCAAAGCTTAATATAGTAGCTTAACTGGGAAGAGACGCGAGGCAGACAGAGTAGATAGGCCTAAGTCACTTATTCTGTAACCAGAAATACCAGGAGTCTGCTGCCATGCCCCATTCCTCTCAGGCATAAAACATCAGTGGACAACCAGCCTTATCTCATGCCTTATATACTATATCTACTGCTTTGCTTAGCGACAAGCAGATAGCGTTGAGAACTAGCTGCTTCATTATCTGTGGCTAGAAGGCAGTGTAGTAACAATTATCATATATTTTTCAGATTTACCGTTGTTTTAAACTGAAGGTGGAACTTCGGCTCATGGTATTAAATATCCAATCCGGTATTTACCTTGACGTCTGAGGGAAAATCTCAGCCAAATTGGTTGGCTCACGGAATTTGAGCCGAGCACCCACCGAATGCTAGCCACAGACGTTAATCTATCTGCTTCATTCGGATGGGAAAAATATAACTCCCGATTTGATTTTATAAGAACATTTCACTTTTTTGAGTTCACTAATGTATTAACGGTCTGAAGCAAATGTAATCACATATTCATGACTTCTAATTGGTTTTGGGGGTATTTATACTTTCAGTTCAGCTACTTCGTTGAGTTCCTAACCTTGGATTACCATTTTTCTAAGTCCTGTACCAATGTTTGAATTTAGGATTATTCAACCAATGTTCACCAGTAAACCTGCTGAACTTTAAGCTGCTAAACTATGGGCAGTACCTTGAACATACGCGTCTGAGAATATAAGTTTTATTTTCAGAGCTCTGCAAATGCATTGCAGTTGCTACAGTTTGCCCCTTTCATAATTAACGTCTGTGTAGAGCCAAAAAAATTAACATTAGTCAAACCTTTAAATCTAGCAGGGCAGTTCATTATCCCCCACTTTGGACCAAGGTTCACGCAACAGATGGTACAGCGGGAGGAGAGAGGGTGCGAAAATTATGAGTTGGACATCCGCCCTTCAGCACCCACCACCTTGTGATTTACGGAGGATTTTTATCCCCTTGCCTTTTCCACTAAAATATAACTTTTTTTCTCGTCCCGTATACCCACCTCCTCGTCTTCTCATAACAGTGCAGTAATTCTTCCTGTGGGTCCAGATATGAAGTGAGATCCATACCTCCCCTCAACGCCACCTTTTGTACTTTTTTCCGGAAAGATTCCGACCACGTTACAGAGCACTCAGTGCACCTCCGGAGTTTAGACTTGGATTAAAACTACAGACCTCTAGCATATCACAAGTGCGAAAGAGACAGAAATTGCTACCAGCGAAATTACAGAGCATCTAGCAAGACGAGTAACAAAATGAGAAACCCATATTACACAGGAAGAAACTCTTGAATTGGAACAAGAAAACATTCTTTGAAACATTGGTTTAAAAAAGAATCTGATGTGTTGCATGCACTTGGCGTCTTTTACCCACCATAATTATTTAATTTAATTTCTATAAATAATTTTTTAGAAATTTACAGGTCCTACCTGCTTGATGTTTATCGAGCTAAATGTTTGCAGAAGTAGTATCATTAACATTTGTTTAGCTACAGGTGTGTGCAGAAAAATCCATGACATTTCAGAAACAACTGTATAGCAACATCTATTAAGAATGACAAAATTATTGCAAATTTTAAAATGAATATTTTGGAAATAGCTTATGTGACAAAAAATATTTAAATAGATTGTGTGTTTAAAGTATATCTGCATGTTTACTTTCTGAAAGTAAATTATGTCTACTCGCATAGTAGGTAAATCAGGGGTTTCTTCCTTGCAAAAATAGGATACCAAGATCACTGGAAATCTACGTCTTGGTATCCCTGTTTAAAAAGCGTCCCTGTGTATCTGTGAACAGAATAGCTCAAAATCCAAAAGTCTGGTAAGAAGCAATCTTGGTATTTAAGTTCAGTACTTCCAAGATGGGACACGGACGTTTTGAAGTAAATTCCCCCATCCTTACCTAGCTTTTACAAGGAATTTCTTCAAAATTTTTGATTTCCCTAACGATTTTGATTAAAATACTTCTAGTATATCTTTAAGACGTTTTCGTAACAAATGAAATGTACGTCTTGAATTTTCTATGAAAAGCCTTTGAAGTACCTCATCTTCAGTCTGAATAACTTTTGCTTAACTGGTAAAACGTAACTAATATACAAAAATCATACTACCCGATAAATGTAGATCGCGTTAAACCAGACAATACATGCAATTTCAATTTTTTTAATTTCTTGTTTATTCATTTTTTGTGCAGTTAAATATTTAAGAAATATTTATTGTTATTTTCCAATAGTACACTTTTCCCGAATGAGAAGTCGTTCATGCAGTTTTTTCAATATTTTTCTGAAGAACAGGTAGAGAAAGTCATATGAATGTATCCTATAAGCTGTTTTGCCTAGTATCATCTTAACCATCTCCTAAGATTTACCATTTCTATAAAATTCCTTCCGATTTCTTAAGGAGCTCATTGGCTAAAAGATTTGAGATACATATTTCGTGATATAAACATCTTGCATTTTTGTAAATTTAGTCAAAAATTTTTATCATTTTTCAGAAAATTTTAAATTTTAAAAGTTATGCTTTAAATACTCACATACAAAAAAGCATACACACATACACAGGGTGTTCTTCATAAAATGTTTATTATTGATTCAGGGTGCGTTGAAACAATTGCTCCAAAATAATTATGCCTGGTAAAAGAGGCTTTAGTGCGATACGGATACCACCTCGAGCAGGCTAATTCTAATTTATTCAGCTGAGTAAGATTACTCACGCGTACTCAAGTTCAGTCTCCGGAGCCCGGTTGGAGAGAAAGTGTAATAGACAACACGTCACTGGGCGAATATCAAAGCACATGAGCTTGCACTTCCTACTCATCGACACAAGTTTCTCTTCAGCTCATTTTTCTTGCATGCTGTCGGCAGTTCCCTGCTGAGTCGTTGCTGCTCTTTGGTGCACATACAAGTTGAACATGCTGGACTAGTTTCTCCTCCACAAACAAATGGGGTTACATATTAACAAAACTTTCCTAGTCATAGTAAACTCTAGCCTTAGGTTCCTAGCCAATTAGCAGTCTTAGAAATTGGATATGTGAACTTTATTTATTTGTTATTCTATTTAATCACTTAAGATCTAAGGAAGAGCAGCTCGAAAGAACTTATTAGGTCAACTAATCTTAAGGCAAATATTTCACTCAGTTCTACACAGTACTCAATTGCACATTAACACTATTCTTACATTAGACTTTTGAAAATTCTTCCATTTATCATGCATTTTTATATTAACATTTTAAGAGCACTTTCTACACTCTCTGACGCTTAAATAGATCTACCGCAGATATCTCACTTTATGCTTAAATGAGCCCTCCAAACTAGTCCTCTGCCTGCTAACGTATTGTCTTCTTGTTCTGGTATCCCACATGGCTATTCTATAAGCCCATTTGTTGTTACACATCCATGCAACGTGGCTTCCCCATTACCATTTGTGACGCTGAGCCATTATAACTGCTTCTCCCATATCCGATTTACTTCTGATCCCCTCGTTGCATATTCTGTCTCTGAGCTTTATCTGTCCTCTCCATTTTTCATTGGCATGCCTTATAACTCCTGGAATTTGATAATTCAGAGTGTCATCTTCGGGCAGAAGGGGAATCCAGCGACAAAAAATGCAGTCGGATGTATATTACTTAATCCTTTAACGTTCAAGAACAACAATAAGTGTCGCGTGGTTCTAGTCATGCCGCTACATACTTTCAACCACTCATATTCTATCTCACTACAATTGTTTGCGTGGCAACTGTCATCTGCTGCCTTCGTTCGTGATGGAGACTGTTACTCCTTGTACATTAGACAAATTAATTGAAAGTACGTGGTTTACCGCCGATAGGACATACAATTAAGGCGAGACGTGGTGCACGGAAAAGAGAGCACCCATTTCCTGGTTAATCATAAGTTAAGGCAAGATGCAGTATTTTCAAAAGAATATCTAAACAATATCAGTAACACTTTACAAGCAGTAAGGCTTGTAACCTGCATTCGGGAGGTCCTGTATTCAAATCCCATGGACCGATGAATTTGGCTGTTTTTTTTCGCGATTTTCCACAGTGACCAAAGTTCTACCTTTAGCCTAAATCAAAAGCAAAACGAAAAGAGATTGCGATTGCGCTGCCATCTATTCACAAACAGTAGACTGGGCGGGCACCCCTAACCGCATCTGCCTGTCGCGGAGTTAAATGATAACAATGGTGAGAGATTAGACCTTAGAAGGCTATCTGCACTTTCCTATCTGACTACAGATGGCTCTATATATATCAGTACCATTTGCTTCTTGGCTGGGTCAATACATACGAATGACAAGTAATCCTTAAATCGGCCACGCCTTCTTGATCCAATATGTACTTTATATTCTCTCACCGTGGCAGTCAGTTAGGGAGGACTTAAGCGATTTTTGCGCCATATTATATTTTTCAGCGTCACGCTTCTCGATTGACGAAGTTCCTGCAACACTTTTGTGACCGAGAAAGGGGTATGGGTTGCCGGAAGCGCCCTCTACGTGGCTTTATATTAAGGAACACGTGTGTTGCGTATATCGGAACTTGGAGCAACAATGTAGGACATCACGCTGGGTGACAAATGACGGTGCAAGACCGTGTGTCAAAATGGTGCACATGTTCGCTTCCCCTAAAATAAAACTGCGAGCGCAAAGGCTTCAGCTTCCAAAGATGCGACGGTGTGCTAGCTTTTGTTATTGCTGCATTGAAAAAGCTAAAAATCTTGTGCTTACAAGACCTTATATCTATCACCTATCTCTTATTTTTACTTTCTCTAGCACGTATATATACAATGTGCACAGTAGCTAGACAAGGTACTGTATTCCACCAACATTTTATGTCGAGATTCCATCGGAAATGTATCTTTTGACGTCCCCAAATCCTAAAAAAAAATCAGTTTTAGAAAAATATACGCGCTTGTGTGTATCTGTGTGTGTCTGCAGACAGCATACTTCAAAAACAAAAAGACTGTTAAATACCAAACTTGCAATTTATATTTAGTGTTTTCCAAGAATGCGGTAAGAATATTTTCAGGAAAATCCCACCCCCAAAATACCCTTTAGATGGACTTTTTTTGAAAAATATATTTTTCTCAAAAATGGATCTAAAGAATGTGATTAACATACCATATATTAAAAATATTTACATATCAAATAAAATATATATTTGAATTTCTGGCGATATCTTCTGAAGACCTTTATTTTGCATAACGGTTAAACTGTAAGAGATAGACAAAAACTTACTACATTAAACATGTAGATCTCGTTAAAACATATAATTTATCTCATAAATGATTTTCTGGTAGAGTTGACCGTGTTCGAGATATTCCTTGTTATTGTTTTCATTTTTAACTAGCATGCAAAGAGAACCGAACCTCAATTCTTTCGCATAGAGACCAGCTTTTAAAATGTTTGACTATTTTTTAGCCTAGTAAATTCCTTTATTTCCCTTCTATTTACAAGGAAGCAAGTAATAATTCTCTTAATGCTTATTTCGATTAGCAGGATGGAGATAAAAGGATAATCTTTTGTAAGAATAGATTTATATGCAACAGCTAGAGAAAGTTATGTGAATGGAACACTTACGATTTTTATACTCATGTATATCAAATGTATGTAAAAAAATATTACTGTGTGTTCATTGAGATAAACGTTTACAGAAATGGTTTTCTTTGCACATTTATTTTAAATATAAGCGGATACAGGAAGCTAAAACAATTAATAGCCAAATATTTACAATACCTGTTATTATATTTTGACTTTAATGTACCACACTCTTTGCATGGCATAACGAGAAACAAAATAATGGTCACAAATTTTTTGTGAAGGAAAATGCGCACTTTACATTTCGGTTTAATAAGTTTTTGTGTATTTCTGAAGTACACCATTTATACAAAATTGCACAAAATAAGAACTTCTCAGGAAATTCACATAAAATTTAATATATAACTCATGTTATTAATAATGCAATAATTTAGAGAAAATTAACCTATAAAAATCGTTACACGTTTTTGTGAAAATAAAAAGTATCAATGCATTTTCAATGTAAAAAGTAGTTTATTGAAGGAGGACTTCTGAACATCTTAGTGAAACCTTTGTAAAATTCACACCTCGCCTCCCAAGACTTACCAGCCAGCGGCGGGAATCAAATGCCTTTTAAGGAGCACACAAACTCTATATCAGAAATAATCTGGTTGAATTTACGGAGAAATGGATGAAAGGAAATCCGTGTTTACACCAGGCGATGGAATAAATGGCGGGAGAAACCGGAAAAAACCCACCCAAACAAATTTTGTTCGCCACTAATTCCATCAATCCCGTGGGATTGCACAGGTGGCCTTGAATTCTTATCAAATTGCCACGGCACCGCCTAAATTATACACTAAATTTCGTATTTATCTTTATGAGTTCACCAAATATCTTACTAAAGAGGTTTTTGTAGGGAATGGACGTCAAACGGGCATTTGCAGTGAAATCTCGATATCGAAATCTTTGTTGGAATACAAATATTTCCCATATATAACATAGGCAAGGGCTTGGCTAAAATTAGTTAATTCCACTTTAGTCACAGGACATTATTACTTAGTTCGATAGTATGTGTGCTTAGCTAAGCCGTAACGCAATAGACGAAGCACTTAGATTAAACATCTTTGTTTTGCATTTTTACTTTCTCGACACGTACTATGTACATAGCATATAGAGAAATTATTGCATTCCACCCAAAAATTCGATCCCATTAGGATCCCGTATCAGTAAAAGATCCATGGTGTGTCCGCATGTCTATGAACGCGATAACTCAAAATCGAAGCGTCCGAAAATACCAAGCTTGGTATTTAAGTTAAGTACCTACCAAGGATGAGATAGAAAGATCCTGAGGACAATCCTCACAACCCCCTCCCCAAAACTACCTTTTTATAGAAAAGTTTAGAAAATTTTGATTTTCTCAAAAATATCTCAAACAATTTTGATTAAGGTATCGTATATTAAAGACATTTATATGACAAATAACATGTATATTTTGAATTTTCTGGTAATAGGCTGAGAAGACCTCTTTATTGTGGATGGATTTTGCATAACTAAACCGTATATGACTGACAAACGTTTACTACGCAAAAAATGTAGATATCGTTAAAACACACAATTTATGTCATAAACATTTTTATAGTGGAGTTGATCATGTTTAAAATATTCTCTGTTATTAGTTTCTGTTTTAAAATACTTGAAACTTTTCGCTTAGAATTTGTCAATTTCTGCCAATGCAAAGAAACGGATTTCACCCACAATGGCAATTAGTTTTTTAAAAAAAAAGACGGCTATCATTTTAGCTTAGCGTATTCCGTTATTTCCCTTCTACTTACAACAAAGCGGTAATAGGACAATTTGTGTTAAAGTTTATCTCGATTAGCATGAAGTACATAGTATCATAAGATTTTTAACAATAATTTTCTACAGAGATATAGAGAAAGCCATATTAATGGAAAACATGAGAGTTTTATTTTCATACGTTAACTGGTCTCAATTAGCAGATATGTGGAACTTTTCCTTTGTAAGCCCCTCACGAAAGCAATGCTATCTTTCTGAAAGAGAAGAAGGAAAAAAAATCTGATGTGTACCATTCACATGACTTTCTCCATATCTCTGCAACAAATAATTCTTAAAAAGCTTATACTTCTATTTACTTTATGCTAATCAGAAAAAATTAGCAGAAATAGTCTTATTACTCGCTTCCTTGTAAGTATAAGCGAAATAAGGGACAACTGTAGGTTAAAGTGATAGTCAAAAGCTGGCTGCTATGTCAATGAAGTTCCTTTGTTTATATGGATAGCAGTTGACAAGATCCTGTATGAGAAAATTATCCGTTTTTCATAGCAGAAACCAAAAATAAGGAATGTCACAAAAACGACGAACTCCACGAAAAAAATGTATATAACATAAATTGTGTGTTATAAAGTGCTCTACATTTTTGTGTAGTAAGTTTTTGTCCATCTCTTACGGTTTAGCAGTCATTAAAAATTTAGTAAAATTCATTCAGAATAAACTACTCTTCAGAGGCTATTCCCAGAAAATTCAAGATATACATTTTATTTGTCAGGTAAATATGTTATATATCCAAAATTTTAATCAAAATCGTTAGAGCCATTTTTGAGAAAATCAAAATTTTCGAAAAAAGTTCCATGAAAAGGGTAGTTGAGAATGGGGGGATTTTTCTCAAAATCTTCGTGTCGCATCCCTGGAAGATACTAAACTTAAATACCAAGTTTGGTATTTTACCGACTTTTCGTTTTTGAGTTATCGTGTTTACAGACACACGGACACACGGACACAGGGACACATACACACACACACACACTATCACACACGGACCTTTTTGTGAACATGCTTTTTTTGGATATTGGGGACCCTAAAACATATATTTCCGGTGAAATCTCGGTATCGAATTTTTGGTGGAGTGCAATACTTTCCTTATACACTATGTACATAGTGCTTATGGAGAAACTAAAAATCAGCGCGAATACCTTAAATATAAAACTAAAACATTCTTTGTGTTCTCCGAATTCCAGCTAAGTAATTTGATAGACCTTCGGCGTTTCAGAAGCGTCTAATTTTGACGTCGATGTTCCATCAACCCTTCATCTGGAGAAGTCCGACAACGCCTTGAATATAGACACCACGAAGGAAACTTCGCTTCTTACTACATAATGTATTGTGTTACATAATACTCTTTTAGTGCAGAAATCTAATGCACGTAAATTATATTGGGGCGCTGAGAACCACATCTGAAATTTATGATATGGACATCTAGTTGCAGCGATTTCAGTGCAAATATACGTCAAGACAAATGGGAATTTAGGAGTATTATTCTTCGTGTTCATACAGGCTAGTCATTGTTATTTTTTTTCACGAAATCGTCTTATTGAGTACAATACGAGGTAAAACTTGTTTCTAGATAAATTCGATCGCAACAAGTTTCTCGCGAACTTATCGATATTATATTATTTATGATAAAACTTATATTTTATTAACTGAAAAGTGTTTTTCAGGTAGGACTACACATCAAATTTAGTGTTCATAAGTATAAATTTTCCTTCTTTTACATGATAAATTTAAATAAAGTGAAAGATCCAATTTTTTTGTAATTTTGTCTTAACATTGAATGTCCTATGTTGCAGCATTTATTTGTTTATTTTATATAATGTACCTAAATTTTATAATTTAAATTGGTTAAAGCTTCGAGGCTATAATACCGTTTCAACCATTAATCTTCATTGTTGTTAACAGCTGGGATGAGTTATGGTCTTGAGACATACTGGTCTTATGAGGATCCAATTAGACAAATGATGTAAGGCAGTTCTAGACATACCATGCTATGACATTCTGGTTCACCACAGTGGAACCCGAATCATCTGGCTCTGCACAACCACAGCTTTACCAAGCAGAAGACGTGTATCGCAATTTCAGCGTACGCTCTGCGTGACCTGAATATATTCGTCGTTTTCTATGGGAAGTAACATATCTCAACAAGTTATAAGTTTTCTTAGATTAAGTATATTTGTGATACATTTTTAGTTTCTCTACACGAACTATGGGCATAGTATATACAGAAGGTATCCATTTCTTACGTAAAATAATATGCAGGACTGAAGTACTGTGAAGAATTGACTGCACTTCTACCTAAAGATGAATTGACTTATACAGTAAATGAGGTCGAACTGTGTGAGAACTCGCGTCTCCGTATAATACACACACATATATCTGAAACCTAAGCATTAAAATTAGGTTCCAATTGGTTTGTTTTCCCGCTCCCAGTAACGTCTCTTTTCCTTAAACCAATAAAAAGTACTTTATTATTTAACTTGGGTTGCTAACTTCCAGTAACTTTCCGGTAATTTTCAAAATCTCAATCTTACATTGTCTTTATTAGCTCAAGAATAGTCTTGTATACATTTCACGCTAACTCCCTGCGAAAGATTTGTCTTTTATGAACCATGTTCATTTTCAGCTATCTCGTCTCTCTTTTAACCAAGCTAACAATCCTCTAATAATACAATTATTTCGTTTCGTAGTCGCCTTACCCTCCCAATAATTGTAGGACTGAGAACTTAAAATTAGGTCAGAAGCCTGTCGGGGTGCATATGGCATGAAACCACAGAATGGATAACCTGTTACGAGGGGTTGATCCGTGGATGATATTAAATGAAGCTGAAATTGATGAAAGGTGATGATCGCTGGGGAAACCGGAGGACTCGGAAAAAAACCTGGCTAGAAGCCGCTTCATCCACCAAAATCCCACATGCGTTCGTCTGGATTGAAGCCTAGATGGGAGGTGAGCGGTGTAACTGTTCATCCACGGAGTAATATATGTATATTACATATATCTATTTACATTATCTTTCTTATTAATTATTTACGTCTTCTTGCCTCAACTTACTCTTGCGCTCTTATGTTCAGCCGGTAGAGCAATTAAACTAATGGCTCAGAGTGCACAGAATTTTCAAATTTTGGAGGTTAGCCTTCTTAAGAAGACGAGAGGTAATTTCCGCGTGTCTGGAAAGTGTAAGAGGTCATGCAACTCTGTTAAAATCTGCAGCATAGTAACTCGTCTCGTGAGAGATGAAATTGTTATATCTGTCACGTGTTTAGATGAACTGCTATTCTACACCAAGTTGTGTAAACATAATTACTAACGTACTCATTCCGCTAAGGAAGGGCAGAGAAAAGATTTCGCGTTATGAGGTTAACGCAAAGGGACAAAGCCATGATAAGCGGAAACGTAAGGGGACCACAAGATTTATGCTTTCGGCACGTGACCTTCCTACTTTAAGTCAAAAAGAAGGAGGAGACTCCACGGGGATGTCGTGCTTCTTATATACGACTTGTGTGGAAACGGGCAAGAAGTTGCCTTTTCCTGAGGCCAGAATCTACTGGATATCCATTACTTTCCACAGTAAATCATCGACGTCTCAGATTTTCAAAACAAGACAGTTAATGAAACAAAACCATGCTGTCGAGCTGCCAACTTATACTGGCGATGATTATGATGATGGTGAGGTTATAATAATAATAATAATAATAATAATAATAATAATAATAATGATTCTTTATCACGGTTTACACCTTATTGGTCTGTTCCGGCTCCAAATTATTGCCAGTCCCCAATAAAGTGCCTCGCTTTGGTGCTTCGTGGTTCAGGGGACCGTGGGTTCAAGTCCCACTTTGGGCATAGGTGTTTCTGTGTTTGTTCATGTGTTTAGAAGCAAAACGGTAAACAGATAAAGAAAAGAAATGTTGGGAGAATGGGAAAGGGGGCGGGAGAGAAAATGAATACAGCGACGGAGCCCTGAAAATAAAATAAAAGAAAAAATAATTTCTGATGATTTCCTCTTATTAATAATAATAATAATAACAATAATATTAATATTAATAATAATAATAACAATAATATTAATATTAATAATAATAATAATTTATCAAGGTGTCGATCTTATTACTGCTGATTCCCTCTATAATGACAATAATAATAATAATAATAATAATAATAATAATAATAATAATTTATCAAGGTTTAGAACTTATTACTGCTGATTCCCTCTATAATGACAACAATAATAATAATAATAATAATAATAATAATAATTTATCAAGGTTTAGAACTTATTACTGCTGATTCCCTCTATAATAATAATAATAATAATAATAATAATAATAATAATAATAATAATTTATCAAGGTATACAACTTATTACTGCTGATTCCATCTATAATGACAATAATAATATTAATAATAACAATAATAATAATAATAATAATAATATTAATTTATCAAGGTTTAGAACTTATTACTGCTGATTCCCTCTATAATGACAATAATAATAATAATAATAATAATAATAATAATAATAATAATAATAATAGTAATAATAATAATAATAATTATAATAATAATAATAATAATAATAATAATAATAATAATAATTTATCAAGGTTTAGAACTTATTACTGCTGATTCCCTCTATAATGTCAACAATAATAATAATAATAATAATAATAATAATAATAATAATAAAAATAATAATAATGTATCATGGTTTAGAACGTATTACTGAGATTCCCTCTATAATAATAATAATAATAATAATAATAATAATAATAATAATTTATCAAGGTATAGAACTTATTACTGCTGATTCCATCTATAATGACAATAATAATAATATTAATAATAATAACAATAATAATAATAAGTTATCAAGGTTTAGAACTTATTACTGCTGATTCCCTCTATAATGACAGTAATAATAATTGTATTAATAATAATAATAATGATAATAATAATAATAATAATAGTAATAATAATAGTAATAATAATAATAATTTATCAAGGTATACAACTTATTACTGCTGATTCCATCTATAATGACAATAATAATAATATTAATAATAATAACAATAATAATAATAATAATAATAATAATTTATCAAGGTTTAGAACATATTACTGCTGATTCCCTCTATAATGACAACAATAATAATAATAATATTAAAAATAATAATAATAATAATAATTTATCAAGGTTTAGAACTTATTACTGAGATTCCCTCTATAATAATAATAATAATAATAATAATAATAATAATAATAATAATTTATCAAGGTATAGAACTTATTACTGCTGATTCCATCTATAATGACAATAATAATATTAATAATAATAACAATAATAATAATAAGTTATCAAGGTTTAGAACTTATTACTGCTGATTCCCTCTATAATGACAGTAATAATAATATTAATAATAATAATAATGATAATAATAATAATAATAATAATAATAATAATAATAATAATAATAATAATAATAATAATAATAATAATTCGCGTTTTGTTTTCTCTACAAATCGCTGCTGATTCCAGCTTAATAATGATTATGATAATAATAACAATAATAATTTGTGCCTCATTCACATGACTTTCTCTGTCTGTTCCACAAATTTCTTATAAAAGCTGGTTATTCGTTCTACTACGTATTAATCGAGATAAGTAGAATAGCGTATTATTTAGTTTCTTATAACTAGAAGGAAACTAAGGGAATACGTTACGCTAAAGGATAGTCACATGTGTTTAAAGCTGTCGCTATGCGATTGTCATTGAAATTCGCTTCGGGCCGGGAGTGAAACAAAGGAAACACAGGCGAGTTTCTGTTTGAGTAAAGTAGAAGTATTTTAAAATAGAAACTAATAACAAGGAATATCTCGCTAACGTTTAACTGTAAAATAAAACTGTAACGGATATAAATTGTGTGCTTTCGCAGGTTTACATTTTTTGTGTAGGTAGTAAGTTCTTGTCTATCTCTTACGGTTTACCAATTATGCAAAATTATAAAAATGGGAAGATTAAATCAATGATTCCAAGTTAATAATTAAAATCTTATTTAATTATGTTGTTTTTAAAAAACTTTCTTTCTTTTTAGGAAATTTTATATTCATTGGTATATATTTTATGATTTTTATGAATTTTTTTAAGGTAGTCTTCAGCAAAAATTGTACTCATAGTATAATAATAACTTTAGAATGAAGGGATCTTTAAAGGCTAATTCCCTAAAATTCAAGATATATATTTTATCACAGTCATACACATACCTACACACAGAAACACACACAGTGAAATCACAGTATCACATTTTTGGGTGAAATTCTCTATCTACGTGCAAGAGATAGTAAAAATAAAGAGGAGTTAGAAATAAATTTCCTATACTTGGAAATATTGTAAACTATAGAAACGAATTGGTAGTCTCCTTAGTGCGGTGGTAATACGCCTGCTTGCCAAGCAGGAAACCCGGGTTCGATTCCTGGTGCCGGCGTAAGGAATTTTCACACGCTGGAAGACTAGTCCGGGGTGCACTCAGCTTTGTGAGGTCCCTGGGGGGCCCAAATGAGGAGCTACTTGATTGAGAAGTAGCCGCTCCAGATCGTGAAGGCCCCATCAACTGGCCGGGAGGGACTCGAGGCGCTGATCACGTCTCACCCTCCAGCACCCCATTCGGGCCGAGAGGGGGGTACAGCGGCCGGGCGGTAGGCCAAGGCCCCTTGTGGACCGCGCGTTTATAGAAATGAATGGAAACAGTAGACTGAGAGAATGCTGAAAGAGAGGATCCCACAAAGAACGTTTTCCCTAGTTGTTTCATTAGCATAGCCCCGTTTAATTTCGACTATCATGTCGTGGATTTAACATGTGAAACAATACCTCGTAGATTGTAGTAACTAGCGATTCTATTTTTAAATAAACATGCATTCATTTTCACGTGCATACTTCCAGGATCTCCCCTTATCCATCCCTACGTCCCAGGATCCAGAAAATTGCCCCTTCCTTGGGAAATAATTTCGTATAATTTGGCATAGCTGGTAAATTGTGAGATGTGGCAAAACAGTACCACACAATTCTATTTTGTCAAATAGTATTTATTACGTCATCAACCATTTCCTTAGTACTCCTTACTGTCGGCTCTAATTTTTCGTTATTTTATCAAGTTTTACAAATGATTTTATAATTCATTTGATTCTCTGATTAATTTGATATGGAATAAGCGCGGTATTACTTTTACAAATGTTTCTTCCTACTTTTACAAACATTTGCCTAGATTAATGTGAAAGAAATAGACAGTAAGTTTTCGTAAGAGCAATTCCACTCTTGTTCCTTTTTTCTTCTCAATTTTCTCTTAGATAATTAATTCCTTTCTGATTAAATTTCAGATTTTTTCTCCGTGCTTTCGACAAATGTTTTAGCGTTGTTATTGTTATTTTTATGTACCTACTCTTTGCTTAGAATGAATCCATTTCTAAGCGAATGATTTAATGTGGATAGATCGATCATCTTTTAATTAATTCTTTGACCGCGGCTCGAAGTTTTTAGCGGGCGTGAGCTCCTCCCGGTCCATTCATTTTATCGTCTGAATTTTTTTAAAACAATGACCTACGAAATAAAATAATACTTATTCTGTGCCGTTTCTCCACAGTCTGGCAATTTGTGCTCCAGAAGATTGTTTTCTGCAAGTTCGAGTAGCTTCTCCTCCGATAACGTTTGGCCTTGTATGATAGGCTTATATAAAGAGGGCTGATTGTGCCATCGGAAATTTCAGTTAGAAAATTAAGAAGCTGAAAACTTTGGACAGTTAAAATTGGACAGTGCAGAGTTTAGAGTTCAGTTAATATTGTGGGCTGTGTTTCGATGAATCAGTAGTGTTCTGTTCTGAGTCAACAGTTATTCGAGGTTTTTGCTACGCTGGGTATCTAAGTCATAAATAAATGCAGGCTTCGCGACAAATGGTTTCCCCATTTGTTGCAACATTTAACACAAAACTTAGCACTTAAGTCTGTAATTCGTAGAGAAAACTATGTAACTACAACACATAATGGTAATTTTAATTGTTTTCTCACAGAAATGAGCTTAGGACAGGAGTTGAATAGGTAGAGTGAGACTGAAAACTTCAATGCCATATTTAGTCTGCCTCTACTTATCCAACTGCTATCGTATACACGATTTCTGTGAGAAATTTAAAATTATCAAAATCGGCCACAGTAATTAGCTATATTATAAATCCTGGGACTTAAAGTACTTACATCATCTCAAAATAATTTGAGATCACCTTACGGTTTACCGGGAAACATGCGAGTAAGTTGAGAAATCCGATGCTGTGCCGGCATGGTAGCTCAGTGATAGAGCAACACACTAGAGACTCGGAGATTCGTGGTTCAAATCCCGGCTATGTCATTGCATTTTTCAGTCTGACTCTACCTACCCTACAACACATATTATTTTAAATAACTTTAATGTCCTTATTAAGGGAGGGAAGGTGTACGATATGGATTAGTGCACTTTGTACAAAATATAACTACAGAGAAAGTAGAGAAGGGTTAGAATAATAAATAGATAAGATGTGTATTTCAATTATTTTTAGTTAACTTCAATAATGTATATACATAATTTTGTGCAAAATTATTTTTTTCTGGGGAGGAAGACCTTTGTTTAATTTTACTCAATTCACCGCTCACCAACCACTAAATAGTTATCCACATGTTCTTATAAAAGTGACAGAAATCACATGTTTGCCTGACCGAGATTCGAAGTTGGGTGTTTCTGTAGAAAGACGCTTTTACCCCAATAGAGTTCGGCATACTATGGAAGGGGATAAGACATCATTCAACCTATGTAAACTGCTTCATTGCTACACATTGCAAGAATTGTTGCCATATTGCAAGAAACAATAGGGAAATGCGTTAAAAGAAGGATTTTAACGAATTAAAAACTATTGATTCGCGACAGCAATGTAGCGTTGTTACACACGAAGTAGGACACAAAAGACAAAGGAGCTTCTTTCTTAAAACAATTGATGAAAAAGAACAAACCTTCATCATACGTATACACCATTTGTAAGAGAAGACAAAGTACAAACCAGAATAATATAAAATACACATTGTGAAAACTCCAAGTTTTTATTAACCTGAATGCAAAATGGTACGAGTATAAGGCGTTGAGCATTTAATCCATGTAATGGATTACAAAAGACGAACGAAAATAGAAGAGTTATACTGCGAATGTGTCTATTTCTTCACTTATTAATGAAATGTAAAAATATTAGAGCTGTACAAAAGGTACGATTCAGTAAAATGACATTGTTACTTAATGCCAATGTTTTATTTCAGCCTTCTTTTAAAAGGCATATGGGAATATATCCAGAGGCCATGTATTATGGTGTTACTGTGTCTAATAATGCTATATGCACAATAGAGGATATGTTGGTTAAATAGTAGGTGATTTTATTCCGCTATCACTTAGCCTTGTGGGGTTTCGCTTAAGCAACTCGGTTAGTCTATGATAATTAAAACGTTACGACTAAGGGAATCATGGTGCTGAGCACATCATTTCCTTTTATCGGTTGGAAGATCGTCCGCTTCTACCTTCTCTATGTGGGCGTGAGGTGGGCACACCAAGGCCCATAAGGAGTGAAGTGGTACCGAGTTTACATTTTACGATACAAGTAAGGCAATTGCATATCAATAATATAGATTGCTCCGACTAGATGATTAGTGGGTCTATCGCTATTGCTTAAAATTTGTTGGCACTAAATGAAGCAACGCAAACCCACAATGAGTTATTTCTATTGATTGTTTTTATCCTTTTTACAATCCCTCTGGTGGTTAGTTCTTGGTAGCACGGTTACCACAGGTTTGCAAATTTGAACGCAGCACCGCGTGTGAATGCGATACATAATTCTGCGTGAATAACGATTTTTATCTTTGGTTTCTCTCAATCTATCTTATATCTCTTCCTATATTTCTCTTTCATTCTCGGTTTATCCTTTGCGTTATATTATTAAATATACAAAGGAAATGTTTCAGCATCATCAGAAAATATTACTATAAATACACCTATTCTTATTTTCAGTGTCTAATAAATACAGAGAGTATTCAGGATACGTAAAGACTAAAGTTCTTGGCACATTTACCTGTAAACGCAAACAGCACGTGCTCTCCGGTTTTTGTGTAGATACATTTGAGGTACTAAAGACTGAAGTTCACTATACATTTTTATCTGTAGTCAAGAGGAACCTGTGCACTGCGAACCGAATTTTGAACAGCGAAGAAAAAAGAAAGTCAGGCTGAACAAGTACAGTATTTACAGAATTAAATGTTTGTATTCTAGTAAACATTTTACATAAACATTTACACATAAACATGGAAACTCTATTTATATGTTTGTTTATAATTCATGTAATCTATGATGTTTCAGCAGTAGGATGTAAAGGCATGCATTAGTGTATATGCATAGAATATTTGTATTCAAACCTCTTGTTTGCAGACATAGTGGTTAATCTATGTATGTTAAATATTTTAGTCTGCTAACCATAGCCATAGTTAAGGCAAGATACAACAATGCATACTTTTAGGTTTTTGGTGTGAATTTTCTAAAATAGTTTAAGTAGCGTTTATACTGAAAATATATATATCATTTTTTGTAGAGTTAAACATTTCCGACATATTCCTTGTTATTGATTTTTATTTTGAAGTACTTAATATTTTTCTCAAAAGGGGTGTCTTCATTCATTTTATATCTCTTTGTTTTAGTCATGGCCATACAAAGAGAACCGAATTTCAATTGTATCACATACGTACTTTTAAAAGATTAGGCAATCTATTTAGCCCAGAATATTCACCTATTTCCCTTCTGCTTACTAGGTACTAAGTAATACGTCCACTTCTTCTAATGTTTATCTCAATTAGTATAAAATAATGAAGAATAGGAGTAGTCTATTTGTAGAAAAGGTTGAGAAGAATATGTAGAGAAAGTCATATGAATGAAAAAACTACATTTTATGGTATACGTTCTTCTGGTATTCACTTTAAGTGTTCGTCCTTCTTTCTGTATTTTTTGTTTGTTTGTAATTGAATATGATTTCTCCCTTATTTCTCTAAAACTCTTGGCCGGACCACTCCCAATGGGCTAAATATATTTTTCGTGGACAGTTCACCTAGTTTCTCGACATAGTCTTATTGCACAGATATTTACTTGGTCCTGCACCCCCTAACTTTTTCATTTCTTCACAAAAATAGTTTCTCTCAAACTCTGGAAAATATTCGTTCACTGGGACTATCAGTTCCTCATTTAAGGAATTTTCTTCCCACCAAGTGAAATTTTCAAGTTAAGAAACAGGAAAAAGACACTTGGGCTAAATCTGATGAATAGGGTGGATGAGAAACCAATTCAAAGCCCAATTTAAGCACCTTGTGCATTATCCTGGTGAAAGCTAATTTTGCGTGCTAAGTGCAAGTCAGTGCAAGTTTCAAACGATCCAGTTAAGCAGCATTATAGCTTTCAGTTATGGGTCTGCATTTTTCCAAGTAATCTATGAGGATTATTCCTTGGGAATCCCAAAAACAGTTACCTTCACCTTAACAGCTGAAAACATGGTCTTTTCCTTCTTCGGTAACACTGTTATAAGTTTTGTTCATTGTTTTGACTGCCGTTTTGACCTTGATTTGTGATGATGAATCCAGGTTTCAGTCAATAATTATCCAAAAAGTCTTGCAAATTGTGATTAAGTATCAGCAGATATTGTATTGAAATGTTTTTTCTGGTAGTGCTTTTGTCGGCTGCGAGCAATCGCGGCATCCCCTCCCTCACAACTTTTTCATTGTGAATTCTTCGAGCAGGATGTTAGTTGAGATGCCTAGCGCCTCAACTATCTCATGAATTTTTATTCGGTGGTCTTGTATTACGACATCTTGGATTTTTGTCACTGGTTTCCTTGTGATGACCTTAATTTGACGGGTCGCCCTCCGTGGTGTATATATCCAAAAATTGGATATATACACCATATATATGGATATATGGTACACCATATATATACCATGTATATATATGGTGTACCATATATCCAAAGTCACGAGTTCAAACCCAGCAGAGAACGATGACTTTTTTTCGTGCGTAAATATCCTAAATATGGCTTACTTCGGAAGGAAGTAAAGCCGTTTGTCCCGTGTCATAGGTTTACAACACGTAAAAGAACCTCAATCCTGATAAAAAGTATTTGTGCAAAATTAAGCGGTCTTTCACGCCCAATATAGAATGGGACGCTTAGAACCATATCAGTTAAAGAACGTCCATAAATCAAACTCCATTTCCATTTCAATTTGACGGACGGAGCGCGCTTCGTTTTCGGTGCTTGTCCAGCCACGTTTAAATTCATTAATCCCAAAGTAAGTTATCTTCAATGATGGCACAGAGTCCGCGTGATCTTCATCCAATTTTGTTTTAATTTGTGCGAAGTCCAATCTTTCGAATAAAATGTTTAATAACAGCGCAGGACCAAATGTTTTCTATTTTCAATCGCAGATCAATCCAGATGACAGGTAACAATGAACTGTTCGCTGAACAGTGTTGATATTTTTATACGATCCTTTGAATAATCAAGCTTACTGAAGCCGCAAAAAAAAAAGAAGAATGTTTAATTCTTGCATGGAAATTTACCAGAACCGTCAAGCCACTCTCGTACATCACTGGAAAGGCAGTAATGGGAATGGCATACCGCCCTAACCTGGCCTCTTGGTGCGGTTTTAGAGCCCGGAGTCCTTAATTTTCCATGAGGCGGTACCTCAGTTGATCCCCAAGGAACTCACGGGTTGTAGTGCTACTCGTGCAAATTCATTCAGCAAGGGCGGGCATTCTATATCCATGTTCCTTTTAAGGTACGTATGCTACATAGGACACTAATTAGTGTCCCTTATAGACAAACGCTGCAATTACGGAGTTAACATTTTATGTATAAAAGTTTGAAGGAACATTTCGCAGTTTACATAGAGTCTGCTAGAAATGTACACGTTTTAGGTAATCGCTGCACTTAGCCAGTTAACATATTATATAAGAAAGCTTGTACAAAATATACATTTTAAATTCGGCTAATATTAGTTAAAGGTGTTTTAAATGTTGAGCCTACTAGACGTTTTCAATTTTTGAGCAAACCACTGCATGTTTGAAGCTTAAATTGCATATAAAAGTGTTTTGGATAAATCTGTCAACACATTTGATTGACCTTGGTACAAAATAAGGAGTGATTAAGGTTGAAATTTGACATTAAATTGTGAAAAATTCAAAATATTTTTTTTCATTAATGAAATAAGAATTCTAAATATTAAGAAAGCATATCTTCCACACTTGGCACACTATAAACAACAATTAACTGAGGCTTTAAATCCGCAAGCGCGTGCTTACGAACACGCAATCCCAAACTTGAAACTTTATTTTTTTGCTAAGTTTTTCGATACCCTTCTGTTCCAATCTCAAAATACTCCACATGATGTAATTTTTTACCATTTTGTTTCAATATTTTGTACTGCTTCTGAAAACTTTATTAAATAAAATGGTAGTATTTATTTTGAATAATGCTTTAAGTTTAAGAAGTAAATCATTAAAATTTAAAAGTCAAGGTTTTTCGAGAGTACGAAAAGTAACTTTTTTTCTATAGCAATTAGGGTTAATATAAAACATGTGATATATTCCTTTCACGGACTTTGTCTACAAACTATTGTTATAGAAGACTATTCCTTTATCTACATTGTGGTAAGTGTGATAAACATTAGGAGAAATGATTGTTTTTGTTCTTTCAAAGCATGAGAGAAATGAGGTATATGCTAGGCTACAGCGATAGACAAATCTATTAAAAAAAACCGGTCGCAGCTTCGGTTTTTGCTTTGAACGGCGAGAAGTAAACCAACACTTTTTTGAATTCAGTATGTAGAAGAAGTAATAACAAGCCAAATTCCTCTAAAATTGTGTATTTAATATTCAGAATAGCAATTTTTCAAACAGCAGAAATTTGTCCTTAATTGTAACACCTTTCTCAGTAGTGGTTCCTCGGTATATAAACTGGTCTTCACAAAAGCTTGAGAGTCGACTAGCCCTAGAAATGTGAATAGCATTTGCTGCATAACAATTAATGATTACGAACAAGTAGCCGCTCTCAACAACAACAACACCAAAGAAGAGGATGGTGATACTTACGAATAATTTATCTTACGAAAGAGAGGTTAGTTTTCTGGCTGTTTGTTCGGTACATCATTAAGTACAACATTCTATGGCTTGAATTAAATTACAGTTGAGAATATCCATAGTCTGAATTATATGGTTCAGCGCGCAGGTATCTTACTTCTGCCAAAAGACAGCTGAGATCTGAGGAGGCTGCCAATAGAGACCAAGCGCGAACAAGTTCCTTGTTTTCTGTGGGTGCGTGGCAAGCAAAAATGAAGTTGAATAAGTTAGCTTCATCATCCTGAAGGAAACACCCCAAGAGGCATTTTAAGGCCCCTTCACACATCACGAGATTTTTGATGTCTGCACATCTGTCGAAAGAGTTAAGCCAGAAATACAATGTATACACCTTGCCCATCAGAAAGGATGATGAAGTTCAGGTGGTAACGGGTCACTACAAAGGACAGCAAGTGGACAAAGTGGTCCAGGTTTACAGAAAGAAGTTTGTTATATGCATTGAGAGAATACAGCGAGAGAAAGCTAATGGAGCCAGTGTCTATGTTGGAATTCATCCTTCCAAGACTGTGATTGTAAAACTGAAAATGGATAAGGACAGGAAGAGGATCATTGATAGAAGATCAAAGGGCAGAGTAGCAGCATTTGGTAAAGAGAAGTCCGAATATATAGAAGAAAGTGCTGCAGCAACTGTAATGGAAGCATCGTAAATTAATATTGTAAACAAAAACAAAAGAAAATACATTTCTTTTAATAAGTAATAAAAATACAGAAATAAAAAAATAGAAAGGGGGGGATAAAACAACTAAACAAATGTGACTACATTGTTTTACATATATATTATGTTATACTTAGGTCACTGTTGTGTTATGGTTTTATATATTGTGTATATATGAAATGTATATATTTATTTTAAGTGTAGTTATCTATTATAAGAGGGTACATTTATGAAGGTGTACTCTGTGCTGTAAATTTAAATTGCTATATTTGAATACCTGTGTATCTTTATTTTCGTGTATACTCTTTTAATTCTTGGTTGTTGTTTTAATATTGATTTTAGTGTGTATTACAGAAGCACGTACGATCTGTGGACCCGTGCGATTGTTGAAATTCTATGTATAATATTGTTATGTCAATAAATTCATTCATTCATACTTCTGCCAAAGTCATAAGATGGCAGGATCAGCACACCATTACATCCACAGCACTATATTAAGAAATGCAATGCTAAGAAGTACTATTATTGCTGATCTCTAACATAAAATATTTCATAATGGTTATTTTTAGAAGAATTAGGGAAAGCAAAGTTTAGGATGCAATAGCTTGAATTAGAAAGTATTTTAATGAATCTCCTTTGGACAAAACATTTTTGCTGAGGGAATAAAGTAAAGTGTAGATTATTATTCAATTTAATAATCTTTTCCCAAAAACCACAAATATGAAATTATATTTTACTTGGACTTTAAGTGAAATATATTTTATTTCATGTTTACCTTGATTTTAACCGCTGTAAGCTACCATCTGGTGTAATTAATGTTAAAGTGCGCCGATAGAGCAAGGCAAAAAGCTTAGTCATTCTTACATGATTTCCAGTATGCGCGTCGAGTTGGCACATCAGGCAATTACGTCATACCAATAGCGTATGAGCAAAACTTACGTGCACAGCTCATGATGTGCTAGTGACATTGTTGCCACATTTCATTGAGATGAGAGAAGCGCGGTAGATTTAACCGTCACATATATACAATTAAATTCCACATTTACATAACGTTAGGTCGCGGCGTGGCCGAGTAGTTAAAACGCCCACCTCTCACCTAGACCCAGGTGATCGCATGTGAAATTTGTGTTGGATAAAGCGCTGCAGGTGCGGGTTTTCTACGGGTTCTCCGGTTTTCCCCGCCATCTCCAGTGGGCGTTAAACACTATCCAAAAACAAAAAAATACGTAACGTTCAGCAGTATTCAAAGAACAAATATCCAATAAATCAACAAGGTGTCAACAGTTGGGTTGTTCACGTGCTTTTGTGTTCTTATATAGCAGCCTCCAAGGGCCCTTCTTAATGTCTTAAGATATCATAAATGCAATTAACTGAAACCTCTGAGACAAAATATTAGCGAAGGCATGACCGACCTTACACTGAACCGAATAAAGCTTGTTCACGTATCAAACATTAGAACAAATCTTTTTGAAGAAACCTTCTAGCCTAGTGTCCCCTGTGAGGGATGTTCACTACGCCACTGTTTGGATGTATACACGGCTGGAACAAACTAACATATCGAGGCTAATGGCTCATTAACAAAACTCAGCTTCGCTCTCGCCTCATAAATGTTTCATGATGACGTCAAAGGGACGGAATGAGGTCCTCTCTATGTCCACGCTCTATGGGGAGAGCCATTGGAACATTAAATTAAATTTTATTGCAAGCCTTCGATATTCGCTAGTAATCCCCGACCTGATTACTATTTGTTTCTGGAAGCAGTTGGCTTCAGCACATTGTGTCAGATTATTGTTGTTCAAAGCTAAGCCGCCTACAATGTTCCATGAATCAGTTAACTGATTTTGTAATATCTGTTATTCATATTTAGATACTACTTTTTACTAATTTCTCAATTATTTTGCAATTTGTTGACGAAGTTGTTTTAATCCTTGAATATGGAAATCAATTTGGAGAGCCTTGAATTTACTCACAACAAGAATATAGAATTAAGCAGGAAGTATAAAAGAGATTATTTCAGTGAGGAAACATACCAATTTATTTTGTTTTTATTATAAAGAAGAATGGAATCGCAAACTATTCCAAGAAATCACCGTTATTTTAAATACAAAATCAATATACCTACTACTTTCGCAAAACTTTATCTACCCGTTCTTAAACAATCTGATGTGTACCATTCACATAACCTCTATTTATTACACAAACAATTCTTTTATCTACATCATGCTAGTGGAGATAAATATTGCCAGAAATAATCTTATTACTTAATTTCTTATAGTAGAAAGGAAACAATGAAATATACCAAGCTAAAATGAGTCTTCGTGGCGCAGGGGGTTGTGGGTGAGTCCCGCCTTGGCCATGGGTATTTGTATGTTTGTAATATATATATATATATATATATATATATATATATATATATATATATATATATATGCTTTTAATAGAGTGTGTGTATTAAAAGAAAAAAAAAAGAAAAAAAAAAAGAAAAGAAAAAAAGCAAAACAGTAATCATTGGAATTCTGTTTTCTTTCCAAGGTCAGGAGTAAAACAGAAACAAATTGAAACATAAGATGACTCCGTTTGAGAATATTTAAGCAGTTTAACATCGAAACTAATTACAAGGAATGTCATAAAAACAGTTACATCTACAAAAAAAAAATGGAGATGATAAAAATTGTGTGTTTTAACGAGATCTATACTTTTGTTTAGTAAGTTTTTGCCTATATTTTAGTGTCTACCAGTTTTTCAAAAGTCATTTAGAATGAAGAGGTCTTCTTTCCTAGAAAATTCAAGATATACGTTTCGTTTGACATAAAAGTATTTTAAATATATTATATCTTAATCAAAATTGCTAGAATTTTTCGGAGAAAATTAAAATTATCGAAAAGGGTTCAATCTAAGTGGTAGTTGGAGTGCGGAGACTTTCCTGAAAATCTTTGTGTCGTATCTTTGGAAGAAAATGAACTTAAATAATACATTTGGTATTTAATCGCCTTTTCATTTTTGAGTTATGCTGTCCGCAAAGACACAGACATGGACCTTGTCCTAAAATGCTTTTATTTGATTCAAGGGACCCTAAAACATGTATTTACAGTGAAATCTCAGTATCGATTTTGGATGGAATACAATATCTTCCTTACCTAGTAAGTGAAATACACATCCTGGCTATGTACTTTACATTAATCGAGAAAAATATTTGCATGGATATACCGTTATTAAAATTTACTAGTTGGTAAAATGTGAATAGGGGAATAATTTAAGGGAGAGTCAAATCTTTAAAGGGCTAGTAGCTATGTGATGGACCTCAAAATTCTATTTCGGATAAAATTTCTAGAATGCTGTTTTAGGGAAATGGTAGAGACAGCTCAAATGCCAACTTTGAATGTGACAGGGACGTGTAAGTTGTTTTAATATCATCAGAGCGACATCTGTCCTCGTTTATTTTCCTGCAGTGCTGCGTCTTTTCGTCATGCTGCACTTAAATCTGTTGACTCAGTGCAGAAGATCTGTGAAAATAAATCTCTGTCCTTGTAAAAGAACACCGCATAACCAATCAAGATAAGCTTCTGGTTCGTGACCGCCCCAGCCATTTTGAATGTTTTCACTCCATCAGCATAACTGTCACCCTAGGTGTTCCTTAAAATAGCGGAGACCTTTAAAATTTACACAGATGATATCGAAGAACGTATCACCCCTTATCGAGAAAACAGATGTGTACTTTTGCAGGGCTGCGTGCGCATCTCTCAAGCTAGAACCCTCAAATTAATTAGGTAGGCTTGGGGCCTATCAGTACTGCCTCAGATTATCCATTATAAGTGTGTTCATTTCTCTTGATTTGCGTTTATAACCGGGCCCGGATTTTTAGATCCCGTTAGCCTTCATTTTATACCCATAAAATAGATTTATTTAGATTGTCTATGGATCATTATGACCCTTGTAACACCAATAACGTAAGACGAGCTTTTTACTTTCTGTACACGCACCATGTCTATAGTATATAGAGGAAAAGTAATGTATTCTACCCAATAATTCGAAAAAAAAAAAAAAAAAAAAAAGTAAAAAGGTCCATGTGTACATGTGTATGTGTGTCTGTGAGTGTCTGTGGACAGCATAGCTCAAAAACGATAAGATCGTTAAAAACCAAACTTGGTATTTAAGGATGCGACACGAAGATTTTCAAGAAAATCCCCCCCACTCCAAACTACCTTTTACATGGAAAAAACTTCGAAAATTTGTATTTTCTCAAATAGCTCTGATGATTTTGATTAAAATACCACATATTAAAGATATTTCCATAAAGATTAAATGTATATCTTGAATGTTCTGGAATGGCCTCTAAAGACCTCTTTATTCTGGATGATTTTAATTGAAATTTGCATAACTGCTAAACCGTAAGAGATAGAAAAAAACGTACTCCACAAAAACATGGGCCACGATAAAACACATAATTTATGTCATATACATTTTATCGTGAAGTTGGCCGTTTTCGAGTTATCCCTTGTTATCGATTTCAGTTTTAATATACAGGGTTATTCTAAATTAGTTACCTGATAATAAAGCTAAACTATACATAGTTATCTTACGTAGTTTATTTCCATTTTGCATTACATACATTGAGATAACATTAAGTTTTATTTGCAATGTTTATAAATGTTTAATGTAACTCCCTTTTGTCACTTGGCAGATATCCCTGTACGACAGTTCATCCCAGATACACGTGATATACCGGAACTACCTCTAAGTTAATTCGTTGACGAAGCTTATCCGGCAGTGGAGGGTTGTACACGTTATCTTTAACGTAACCTCACAGACAACAATCCAGCGGTGTTAAATTAGGAGATCGTAGAGGCCAAGCTATATTCCCGCCACGTTCAATCCAAGCGGGAATGGTGTGCAACAGGTATGTAGTGACCTCATGGTGGTAATGAGGAGGTGCTCTATCTTGTTGAAAAATGAAATTCTCTCTGATATCTTCTTGCAGCTGTGGCATCAGGCAATTTTGTAACATATTTAGATATGTGATGCCAGTCACAGTCTTCTCATAAAAAAACAATAGTCCATACACTTTCACGGAGCTAAGCGAACAAAACACGTTCAGTTTTGGTGAGTCCACCTGTGGGGGAGCTTTTTGACCCTCTGTAGGAAAACGTTCTTGTACGGTAATTGATGATTTAGTTTCATGAAACCACAGACAACACTGCGGTGTAAGACTCCATGGCGAGTGCTTACTAGGCTCCGCTCCAGGTGTTCCGTTTGCTTCACATTTTCCCCGCCAGACGAGCAAGCGAGTGGGTGTAGCGAAGTCTGCCGACCAAGTTTAAAACCTGATGATATGACATAAGGTTTGATGAACATCTGAATACATTCCGTCAACAGTTTCGAAATAATTCATTCGTACTTTCAGGTAACTAATTTAGAATAACCCTGTACTTAAAATTTTCTCATACGGGGCTTGTCAACGCTTGGCCACGCAAAGAAACGGATTTCAATCCCATAGCAACCACATTTTAAAACATTCGACTGTCAGTTCAGCCTAATATATTCCTTTATTTCCGTTCTACTTATAATGGAACTAAGTAATAAGACCGTTTTTGATAACGTTTTAGCATTAAATAAATAGAAGAATAAATTATTAACAATTACTTGTTGAGATGTAGAGCAAGTTATGTGAATGGAGCACATCAGATTTTTTCGTATTAAAGTACTGGCTAAAATTTAACTGCGTCTTATGGTCCAAAGTTCACATGTGAAAACAAGCTGAATTTACCTGTAGTTTCAACAATACATGGATCATTAACAAGGGAATGTGAGTCTTACGGACTGTATACTTGCTACCTAATTGAGGCTCAAAGTTCAACATAGCTTAAAGCACCTTCAGAAGAATATGAGCCTTATTGGCAGACATACCTGATAACATTTTTGCCATAATTGGTTAAAGAATGAGATAGCAAGGATAATTTTCTCTCACAGCCCCTTACTTTTATGTTCAGTTGCCAGTAGCAAATGTACTGTTGTGAAAGCGCCATTCAGTTGTGAATTTTTCTAAACTCCCGTGTTTGTATACGATGTCGCCTGAACAGAAGAGATTCTCATACAGTGTTGCATTCAAATTAGAAGTTGTACAATATGCAAAAACGCAGTAATAAGGCAGCAGAAAGGCATTTTGGGGTCCCACCAACTGAGAAAATGGTCCGCGGAAAGTGAAAATTTAGATATGTGTGAAAGTGAAAATGAAGTCAAAAGGATACCTTTTGTTGTGCTTCAGAACAGGGGAAATGTATGAGATACCTACATCATGTAAGTAGTAGTGATTAAAACTTTTATTATTTTTATTTAAAAATATTCTTAACAAAAACATTACCTACATCATATGGTCCAGAGCGTCATATGTTCCGAAAATAAGGTAATTTTCTGTTTTGATTATTTAGGTAAAGCGCCTATAACGTAGGATTTAATTTACTGAAAATGTTTCGTTTATAAATACTAACACAAATAATTTTATGGAATATACCAGGTTTGGTGTTTAACGGTCTTTTCGTTTTTGAGCTATGCTGCCCTCACACACAAACACACACACACACATGTACATTTTTCTAAAAATGCTTTTTTGTATTCAGGTTATCTCAAAACATGTATTTCCGATGAAATCTCGGTATCGACTTTTTTGGCCTAATACAATATCTTCTCTATACACTATGCACATAGTAAGAGTAGAGAAATTAAAAGAACGTTTTTAAATAAAATCTGTGTGTGTGTGTGTGCCTGTGGGCAGCATAGCTCAAAAACGAAAATAGGTGTAATACTAAACTTGGTACTTAAATTCACTATCTTCGAAGGATACGACACGAGGATTTTCAAGAAAATCGCTCCACTCTTTAGGTGGAACAGTTTATAAAAAATTTGATTTTTTTAAAAAATGGCTGTAACGATTTTGATTACAATGCCACATGTTTAAGCTATTTTCGTGGCAAACGAAACGCATTACCTGAATATTCTGGGAATAGCCTATGAAGATCATTTTATGAATTTTCTTGAGTTTTGAATAACTGGTAAACCGTAAGAAAGAAACAAAAACTTACTACACAAACAAATTATATATCGACAAAACACACAGTTTATGTCTATTTAATTTTTTCATGGAGAGATTTCCGAGATATTCCTTGTTATTAGTTTCCATTTTTAACTATAATTTTCTCAATCAGGAAGTCGTCCATGTTTCTTTTGTTTCAATGACAATCACTTAGCGACTGCTTTTAAAATATTTTACTTCGCTTTAGCACCGTATTCCCTTAGTTACCTTCTACTTATAAGGAACTAAGTAATAAGACCTTTCTGCTAATTCTTATTTCCATTTACAAGGAGTTTCTTTGTAGAAAGGGTTGTGAAAATCATGTGAATGGAGCGGATCAGGTTTTTCTCATTGCTACTTTCTTTCCTACGGTTCTTTTCTCTCAAGATCTGCTGCTGCTCAATTCCTGAGAGAGTAACATTTTTATTCACTGGAAGATTTTACAAGGTACGTATAGGAGACCTATATTTTTCATATGAAGCAGTCCGATATCTTCTCTAATTGGTATTCCACAGACAGGAAAACATCCTTAGGGATAACAGATACCACATTAAATCCTTCTAATAGCCTCGGGAAAACACTATATTTTTATAAAAGCATAACTTACATACCACCATAGGGTATGGCCCACATTGGTGGATATTTCAATTTTTCATACATATATCCGTCACGTCTTCCATTATCAGCACCATCAAAAATCCTTCCCTCTTCACCTACAGATTTTCTGGTTTTCGTTTTAGCCCAAAGAAGAATCCTCGGGGTAACTTTCATTCCTTGCGAGTTGCTTAGTAATGAGACGTTAATAATAATAATAATAATAATAATAATAATAATAATAATAATTCTTTTACTATTTGATTACAGGTTTTGCTTCTAATACACACACGTATCCACACGCAAACACCCATGCCCAAGACGGGACTCAAACTTACGATCCCCTGCGCCACAAAGCACCAAAGCAAGGCACTTTAGCGAGCACGGCCATGGGGAACGATACCTTTCGGCATATTCCGCCTCAGAATTTTTCACGCCATCTTTTTAAAGGATGTCTTATCTTATTCTATTATTTGATACACATTGGACACGTTGAAAATCTGTTGTGTTAGTTTCTCATGACTTTCTCTATCTATTGTGCAACAAACTATTCTTAGAAAAACTTACTCTTACTTATACAGAGCTAAGTGGCTCAGGCGTTTTGCCTGGGACTGGCATGGAGGTCGTGGGATCTGTTCTCCGCGGCCGATGAGATGATTGGAGATGATTGCGATTTGCAAGCCCTGCTCCTAGCAGCGTGTTGGCGGTAGGAGTTCGTCGGTACACTCAGGGGCGTTTCTTCAGACCTGAGACGCGGGTTCCTAGGGCTCGAGATGAACTGTTCGGGATTATCCACTATGGCTCCCTGTTGCAATCTGGCTCAGGCTGTTCTCTATAATTGCTCTCATCTCATCCTCTCCTCCCGTTTTCTGACATACAAAAACCCTTATTACTGCCTGAGGTGCGAAATCTCTTCTGCACAGTACATTAACCTGCATATTCTTAATACAAGTTTTGAAGACCCATGAATCCAGAAAAAGCACTTTTAGCAAAAAGAAAGGAGCGCGCGGTGTATATTTAGGTATGTGTGAACAGTATAACTCTAAAACTTCGCTCAATACCAAACTTGATATTTAAGTTCGGCACTTTCTAAGGATGTGGCACAAAGAACTCGATAGTTTCCAAATTCGAATCTCGGTTAAGGTGAGTTACCCGGAAAGGATTTTTTTTTCTCGACTTTAGTTTATCCTGGGAAGACTAATATCAGATAACTCTAATCTCTACGAACCGCCTCATTTGAGCATCATTTCACGAATTTCATTCATCGTCTGATATGGCGATGGTTAAAAGAATTTAAAAATACATATCTAACTAATGATCTTGATCAAAATGAAATAGAGGGAAAAATAATTTTTATGATAATATTTTGTATAGTTTGTGGAGGAAGTATGTGAATGTTACACATATTTAAGAGTATATTCTAAATACAAATATTATTAATGTTAAGAGAAATTGTTAGGATGTTTCTTATTCGAATTTGAATTTCTAGTCCATGCGTTCGCCGCTATGCGCCATGGTGACGAGGGATCAGCTCGTCGTCTACAGATGGCACTGTAGGACAAAATCAAGACTTGCGGACACAAAAATGGCTGAACTTTGCCCAAGCACCGTCATCTTTCCAGGAATGGGATTCTTTTACATGCAAACAAACATTACCACCGACTTGCTGACATTTTTGTATCCACAAAATATTCTTCAGGGTCCGCCAGGTTTGAACCTGCAATCTTGGTTTTTAATGGCTAGCATGGTAACCACTACACCACGGAGGGCGATAATTTAAAAATATATACAAAATGAAAGAGGACACTGCTATTTATAAGACTGCCAACACTGATATTTTTTTTAGTTTTTTATTTAATTTTTGACTATTTAGTTGCATCATTGTTCCATAACTTGTGTAAATATTTATCCATAAAAAAGGATCGTCTACTGTAAAGGTATCACACATTTAGTTTAAAGGCTTGCTCATTTCCCGACATCTACACAGCCAGGGCTTCAATTCTTTCAGTGCATTCCCTTCTT
The DNA here is from genome assembly GCA_030762935.1 of Hymenopus coronatus. Lineage (NCBI taxonomy): Eukaryota > Metazoa > Arthropoda > Insecta > Mantodea > Hymenopodidae > Hymenopus > Hymenopus coronatus. The sequence goes on along the minus strand of CM060895.1, from coordinate 78,137,967 downwards.
ATTTACACTGATGGTTCTAAATAATAATTCACATGACGCATTATTTTCCTTATTGAATTCTTGTCAAAATGGCAGGCTCTTACTTTGTGATTGTCGAATATATGATATAAGGGGATCATTTTAAAAACACATGCTACAATATTGGATAATATATAATTTACTTATGACCAGGTTTTATTTGCTCAAACAGAGGATGAACTCCAAATGGCTGCCCACCATGAACCTAAATTACAACTCAAATACTAAGACTAAAACAGTTGCCTTTGAAAGTAGGCAACCAATTAGATAAAAAAATGTTAAAAATAACGAAACAGTAGAGCAAGTCTCTCTCGTTTTATCGATACATCATATAATAGGACGAATGACCAAAAAATAGCCCATAACTTTAAGAAACAAAACTCGCACTGATACACAACTCAAATTCTTTAAGGTGAAGGGAGTATCAATGTTGATGTATGGTTCTGAAAATTGAGAATAAAATGGATCTGGAAGAAGGATTTGAATCAAATAAATGAAGTTTTTAAGAAGCTTGCTTGCTTGAGCAAGTAAGTAATAATAAAATCAGAAATAAATTAAATATATTTAACTTTAATAGAACAACTGGTTCATATAAAACTGAGTGGCATGATCACGTATTACGAATAGATGATAACTGAATAAGCAAACATATATTTAAGTACATACCAGAAGGCTATAGAGATGTTGGATGTTGTAACTAGTCATCTGGCTGCAATTTAACAAATTAAATTAAACGCTAATAATCGCAATACTTAAGTAAATCATGTGGGAATAATGTTATAACTAACAGAACACCTATAAAAAGAAAAAGTAAAAATATTAAAGGCTTTTATTTTTCCTGTAACGGAAATTCCAACCCACTGCATACAGCTACTCTCCTAAGAATAGTGGAGCTTCACACATAGATTAAAAGAGTACAAAGAATAACATACATAAAACGGACATTAAACTTAATGGTTCAGTAAATACGAAATCTGTTTTCGAAAATTTATAGGAAATGGGGAACCTGTCTGTGGTAGTCACATGATTTAGACAGAAGAGAAGGAGAGGAAAATATTTTCTGCGGGATAAATGGCAAATTGAACGAAGGATCATTCATAGACTATTTATCATTCTTGGACGTCAGTTTGATAGACTGGCTCCCGCGAAGTAATTTTATTACACGACAAAATTAACATAGCGCGTGGACATTGTAAATATTGAGATGACCACCACAACTTAAAGCGGTGGTGAGCATCTAAAGATCAAATGAAAACAATATAATCAAAGAAACGGCTGATTTAAATCCTAGAACATATTCGAGATGCTCTGACAAATCCACAAGTTATGCTCAGCAACAAACTGATGAGACGCGGCTATCAACAGTGGGAACAGCTAGATCCGAAGGTCAGCAGCAGTGTCCTAGAACTAGAGGATGAATTCTGAGTCGGAGCTGGCCTTAATTCCAACTGTGCTGAAGATGATGAAAATGGAATACAATTTGAATCAAAATCTTAATTTGCACCAAATATCTTTTACACCCCCTGTAACACAGTTATTCAAAACATAATGTTGCCATATGTTTAATCAAATTATTCATCATATGTTTAAGAAGTTGTGCGAAAATTGTTTTATATATGTGGTGTATATAGATAATTATATACAGGGTGTTTCAAACGACACCAAACGAAGATGTGGACCTTGTTGGTCATACCGTACGTGATACCTTGAATATAATTTTCAGCTCTAAATTCGGCACATACAAAACTGCCATAAAAGCAACATGGATTAGGCAGTCGTACATAATCAAATGACACGTGTCTGGCTTACGCCAAGAGCGATACTGGTTGGCAGCGAAGGTCCCAATCGCGTGGTGTAGGAGTGTTTTGATATACACGCCGGCGCGGCACAGGTCATCTTAGTAATGGTAAACGTAGCATGAGGGTTTCGTTATGTGTTTCGTATAACACGTTTTCTGAATTTGTTTACGTAGCGTATGGCAACCGTTGTTCCTTCGCTGCCTAATCCCAAATGTGTGCGATCTTAAAACTTTAAATAGAAGAGTTTGAAAGTTGAGACATCAAGTTTCGGACAAGTCAAAGTGTAAGCTAATCGACTGCTATCTTTGTTTGGTGTCGTTTTGAAACAGCCTGTGTAACTATATGATGTCTATAGGAATTTGACTGAGAGGTTTGTCTCGAGATATTCATATTGGCATGTTCCTGTTCTTTTTAAATAGCAATGCACGAGGTATGTGGCAACTAAATAAGTCAGATACAATTCTTACATTTCATCCCTTCTTTGGTAACACCCAGCACCGGTGGAGGTGACGAGGTCCGTCGCCACGAACTGTAATTTTTCACCTCCCACTAGCCATGAAGGGAGGGATCGTGGCCTAGGGGACTCTGTATGGCCTACATAAATATCCTTCCTACTGTGGCAGTGTTAATTATTAGGTGGGTGGAGGCCGAACGCTTCCCTTCCGGACCCGGCCTGTCGCTTCTACTGGGGTAATTGCGCTGTGACGTATTGTTTTAACATGCTAATGGCTGCGACTTAACACACACGCACGCACATTTCAACTCGCTGATTACTCTTTTGTGGAATTTCGCTCCGGAGCCTCGCAGCATTAACGAATATTTCTCTCTTTATGCAGTCCAACTCGCACACAAACGGATGGAGTGAAGAGGGTTTTACCGCCGCACCATTTCCTTTTTTTTTCTGGAAATATTAAAATTTGCTCACTCTGTCCATATCTCCCTATCCGTCCGTCCCCTCTTCCCACCACCAGGATGTACAGCCAAAATTGAGTTACAGCCAAAACGCTGTTGTTAACAGGTGTGGAGGGTGTTTTGCTGGTAAAATATGCACAAGGCTGCAGGCGTCATTTGTATACTGTCGTCAGCAAAAAGTGGTACAGATATTTCACGAGGTCTCTCAGTAGTTCAGTGTCAAGGGTAGCTCTTATTCGTGCCTAATCACCTGTAAAATTGTGCCCCATTTGTAGCTATAAAGTGCTTTGATGTGAAGATTAGAAAGCATGACCATCGTCGCCTTAACAGTGTACCCTTTAATAGGAATAGATCTAACATCTCATTAATTCCAGTATGTCTTTCTTATTTTTTGGTAGTGTTTAACGCACACTTTTATTATTTACACTTTCTTCTGCCAAAATAGTTAAATTAATAAAATTCAATACTAATAAAATCATTTTAAATATCTTTTCCTCTAAAAGAAAAATTTTAAACCCAGATAAAAAAAAATAAAAAATTTAAAGATAAAGGTATACCCTTTAATAGGAGTAGGTCTAACATCTCATTAAATGTCTTTCAATATGTCTTCCTTTTTCTTTTTTTATGATAGTGCTTAACACCCGCCTTTTAATACTTGTGGCACCGCAGGCGATGTGATACATGAAGTGAAGATGAAGCACCGATGGAATGCGATGGCGGAGGAATCCGGAGAACCCAGAGAAAACCCGCCCCCGTGCCGCTTTGAATATGTCTTCCCTTGAAATAACATTTCAGAAGGGATACAATGAAGGAAGCTAGATTTGCTCTGATGAAAAAGAAAATTATATTGGCCTAGACTAGTACTTTATTACAAATCTCTCTTTTTCTTTCTTCTTTAGGCCTCTTTCCTTGGATTGTTTTGCGATGACTCTCCATTGGAATCCTTTCTCTCTGTACTCCCTCTCATTTCAAATTAGTAGAAAGGTATTAAATTCCACCAAAAAATTTGATACCAAGAATTATCTAAGATACAGCTTTTAGGTTTCCCTGAATCAAAAAAACACACAAAAAGCAAAACAGAAAGGCCCCTGGGTGTGATTTTATAAATGTTTAACTATATCTTAGAACAAAATTTGGCTTTTTTTTGTTTGCTAAAATACCAAAATATGATTATCTAAATCACATGCAGAAGCCTCTATATCAGGATCAATAATCTTATCTAGTTTTACTTAAGTTAAAAGGACATGCATTATTGAGGTGCTCGCGTGTCTGTGAACAGCATAACTCAAAAACTGAAAGTCGGTTAACTGCGAAACCCCATCCAAAACTACTCTTTACAAGGAAAAAATGTCAAAAGCTTTGATTTCTCAAAAAATGACTAACGATTTTGACTAAAATACCGTATATCAAAGATATTTACAAGAAAAATAATGTGATACATAGAATCCCTTAGGAATAGCCTCTGGAGTCCTCTTCATCTGGCTGAATTTTGCATAGCTAACACACCGTAAGAAATAGACAAATACGTACTACATAAAAATGTAGATTTTGTCTGTGAACAGCATAACTCAAAAACTGAAAGTCGGTTAACTGCGGAACCCCATCCAAAGCTACTCTTTACAAGGAAAAAATGTCAAAAGCTTTGATTTCTCAAAAAATGACTAACGATTTTGACTAAAATACCGTATATCAAAGATATTTACAAGAAAAATAATGTGATACATAGAATCCCTTAGGAATAGCCTCTGGAGTCCTCTTCATCTGGCTGAATTTTGCATAGCTAACACACCGTAAGAAATAGACAAATACGTACTACATAAAAATGTAGATTTTGTTAAAAACGCAATTTATATCAAACAGAATTTTGTTCTGGAGCTAACATTTCCGAGATATTCCTTATAGTTGGTCTCAGTTATAAAACATTTATAGTTTTCTCAAACAGTAAGTTGCCACCCATTTTTCTTTTGTTTTTCTTTGGTCATGCAATGAGAACCAAATTTTAATGTCAAATATTTTAAAATCTTTTAAAAGATTTGACTGTCACTTAACTCTAGTTTGTTCTCTGAGTCACCTTTTACTATTAAGGAAGTAAGGAATCAGGCCATTTATGTTAATGTTTATCTCGATTAGCTTGATGTACATGGAATAATACTCCGTTGTAAGAAAGGTAAAGAAAGTCATGTGAATGGAGCACATCAGATTTTTAATTTTTCATACGTTTTGAAGGCCCTGTTGTTCTCTATTTGTTTCACGAACTTATTCTTGCAATGATGAACAAGAAAATCATATTACATGACTGAATGGTACTTTATTGCAAGTATTCTTTTTCTTTAGTCCTTAATCCTTGGAAAGATTTGTACCGATTCTCTATTGTGTCTTCTCTGTGCCTTCCTCTTTAATAATTCCTAAGCGTTGCAGTATTTATCGTTCAACATTGTAATGTTGTTCTTCCTTTGATATTCTTTCCTTCAATTGTACCTTCCGAGTATAATTATCCAAATACTTTGGTGTCTCAATAAATGCTCTCTACTTTTATTCTTCTTTTTAATTTTTCATAGTACATAGTAGATAGAGAAGCTATTGTATTTACCCAGATATTCAATGAAGAGATTTTACTGGAAATATCTTTTGAGGTCCCCTGAATCCGAATATAAGAATTTCAGATCATTGTTCCACGCACACGTGTGTGTGCATGTGAAAGAGAGAGCGAGAGTTGTGCGTTTGTGTTTGTGTTCTGTATTATGCATAATTCATAAACGAAAAGTTGGTTAAATCCCAAACTTGATATTTAAGTTCAGCATCTTCCAAGAATGAAGGAAAATCTGTTACTGGCTTCAGTTTTAAAATAATTTTCTCAAACTGGAAAAGACATATTCTGTTTCTTTTCTTAAATTCCAGGCCATGTAAAGAGAACCGAATTTCAGCCAATAAAAACAACCAGCTTCAAAAAGATTGGACATCACTTTAGCCTAGTACATTCCCTTATTTCCCTCCTACTCATAAGAAAGCATGTAATAAGACTATCTGCTAATGTTTATCTCGACTAGGATGAATTAGATAGACGAATAAGCTTTTGTAAGAAGAGTATATTATAGAACTGGTGGAGAAAGTCATGTGAATGGAACGCATTTTTCATATTGTTCCTGCATTGCAATAAAGTTCTGTTACAAATTCCAGAAAATATTGTTATAAAAGTATCTGTTTCAGAAAATACATTTTATCGATGATGTCACTTAAAATGCATTTGGGATATTATGCTGTCAATATATGAGTACTATGAAGTGCCAAAGTATGTACACAAATTCATTTTAATTAGTGTGAAATATGAAATGGCATCAAGGGAAAATGTATGACATGAAAATCCGACCCCTGATAATAATTAGCGGTTTAACGTAGCTTAAACTGCAATTTAGTGTATCGGCTTTTCAAAATTAAATGCGAACTTCCGGAATGGTTTTTGATGTAATAGTTGTCTTTGGCAAGATAATGAAAGACCGTATTTCAACTATTCTTTCCTTTAAGAGCATTTACTTCTCTGACAAGGAGCCGTGCAGAAGTTTTGCCTTTTATTGCCAAGGCGAGGTGTTAAAATTACCTGTCTTGATTATTTAACTAGGTATATAAAAGGAATAATTTAACTTGCATCGCTGCCCGAAATTAACTAGCTAATAAAGTTTTGATAAGGAATTATAGAAAGCCAATTATTGTATGAAACTGGCTTTTTCTAATAAGATTTAGTTACAGCGAGAGTATTTATTTGAACTTCAAAAGATTTGTGTCGTCCTGGAAACAGAGATATAAAAACAAATGACAACTCGCCGATGGTAGAGTAATGTACTAACTCTAAGCTCTATAATCCAATATACATTGTATTGTACATATTGGTTTCAAAAACTTACACGCAGGTTATCATAATTATAACCGTATTTGTGTTTACAAGCCTAACTTGTTAATAATAGATACGTTATATACATTGACAACTGCTCCGCATTTGACGTAGCACAATAAAAGAGTTGCGAAAGTCAACAGCGTTATTTCCGGTTAAAACCGATAAGTGGAGAACTGGCTGAGCGACCTCCGTTTTACATTTCTTGCTTATTAGCGGAGAACGTGAGGGCATTGCGCTCCTTCATAGGACTAAAACGAAAGTCGCTCTCACTAGTTCTTCACTGGCATATTTTAACTTGAAATAGTCCCGTTGAGTTCTGTAACCCTTTTAACGGATGTCTGCATATGTCAGAACCTTGTGGTGAAACTGCTCTTTGGTGCTAAAAATATACTTTATTTTCAAATATTTATTCCATAAAGAACAATATTGCTTTTTTATATTAAACAAGGATAACAATAAAACGAAGGAAGGGAGAGAAAAAGGCCTTTCTCCAGATAATAAACAATAAAGTCGTTATGTACAAAGCTTCCCATTGTATAAAATTGCTATTGCAGCTTTAAAAGACTCCCTAACCTTTAGAAAATACAACTATATTGAGCATTAACAATTCTTTATTAGTAACTTATTTAATTTTGAATCACTATTCATATTTTTAAATATGTTTAATCCATAATCTTTTTATATTACCACTATTTTATCAATTTCAAAGTTGCCTGTTCTCAATTCTTAATTTGGTTCTCTTTTTTATCTCCTAAATGAAAGAAGCTCAGAGTCTTTTCATAACAATTAATTTAATTTAAATTTAATTTAACAAAGTAATTCAATTCATATGCTAAGACTGAGGTTATTATAGATTGGGTATATTGTTTAGATGTCGCTGATGTCTAATTTATAAAACCCAGCTTAATTTATGATTTTAATAAAACATAACATTTTCTAAATGGCAATGAAGCAATACCTCTCGGTTGAAAAATGAAAATTCTAAAAGCCTCATCTTTTTTCCGAGGAATCAGTTTGCATTGGCAAAGTACACGCTTCTCTGTTTATTTTCATCTTAAGGAAGCGACACTTTTTCACATTGATCTTGCCCATTAAATACAAAACTAAAGTTAGTTTTCTCTTGTTTCAACTCCTAATTTAAGTTTCCCATCTTTTAAACTATGAAATTTCAATCCTAAGTTTCGAATATGTATTAAAGCGTATTAATTTGTTCTAATAACTTTATTTACTGTCGCCCTGCAAATAAAATTTTATTCATTGTTGATAAAAACTGAAAGAAATAAAACGATGATTATTTTCAAGTAACATTCCAATAGTTCTCGAGAGATTTTGATATGTATTACTTATAAAATAATAGTGCATAATTTTTAATATTTATATAATTGAATTAATTACCAAAAGAAAGTCCAAAAAGAAAGAAAAGTTATTTTCCATGTAACTTGCTAATCTTTGTTTCAAATTTACGTGATTCCAGGTTGTCTTGACAATAAATAAAATTATGTATAAATAAAAAAATGTTCAAATTGAGTGTTCTCTCAAATAAATGTCAATGAAATGTCAAAGTACAGGAGTATAATTTGAAATGGTATACAGCGGGCTAAGGTGAGGGGGAAAAATTTAATTTAACCTTGGTTTTTAGCCTATCTTACTATACGTCATATGATAAGCTTTGTTTAAATTTAATTAAAATTAATTTGAGTTAAGATTAAATAAACAGTTATTTGGAAAAAGGAGTCTACAAACAAAAGCTCAGTATATTACATTAGAAGCATTTAATACTTTCTATATCGATTTAAGTAGTAAAAGCAATTAGTTATTACAAGCCTTATTTTCCTTTCAATTTTAATATGCTCTTGAAATATTAAGGATGTAAAATACTATCCCTGATCCTTCGAAGGCAAATGTTGAGTAATTACGGACCCTAGGTTAATATGAATAGCTTTCACCGATTTCATTCATCGTCCCATATTACCAACTAGGTTAAAGGACGTTAAACTACAACAAATAAATTGAATAGATAAATAAGTAAATTTAAGATACGACATAATTAGTGGAATTATTCAGTTAGAGTGTTATACTTAATGATATATCCATGTTACAGTAACGTTTATCAAAATAGAAACATACACATTAACGCATTTGGAAGTGCATTTTGCGTCTTTTGTCAGCAAGCGTAGACAGCTTCAAGAGTCAGGAGCTCATGAGTCTTAAAATTGATATTAGTATTCACTGACTAAAGCGTAATATAAAGAATTTAATCAATGCAGGAAACTTTAATAGTTTACAAGGACAATAATGGAGCATTAGTCCACATTTCACACTAGGAAAGATAAGTGCACATTTACAGTAAGCCTTTAAATCCGAAGAAAATGAAAAAATGTTGGAATTAACAGAATTCTAATCCGCAGTATGCACAAGTTATTATGAAGCAAGTTTCTCATTTCAACTGCTTTTTGAAACATGAATGGCAGGTTTGATTAAATGCGTTTATTATTAAAACAGCAAGCTGGACTGCTGGGAAAAGCGAGTATGAGTTTATTCTTGGCGGAACAAACCATCAGCAATTTGAAACATAACTTAGAGCCATTTGGCAACTTTTATTCCTGTACAGTGTTGCCTAAATGTTTAATTTAAGACCCATGTGAAGTTTCCAATTACTGTTTTCTTAGCTTATTCTGCATGATGCAAAATATTCCTACAGGTAAAATTTAAAGCTCTTCAAAAATCCACAGTTTATGTCAATTTTTTCATGGTATTAACATAGCGGGCGTATTATTTGTCCTATCTTACATCTAAATATTTAATGAAGTAATTTTTACTTTCTCTAAAGGCACTATTTACACAGTATAAAGAAAATATAGTCGATACCGATATTTCACCGTTTCCTATTAATGCTAAACTTTAGTAACTTACAGGAGTACGACATGAAGATTTTGAGGAAAATCCATCCATCCAAAACTACCCTTTACATGGAAAAAATTCGAAAATTTTGATTTTCTCAGAAATGGCTCGCCCACCTGGGTAGTGTGGTTGTGGTGTGTCTACCTTACATTCAGCAGGTTGCGGGTTTAAATTTCATTTAGGATGAGTTACCCAAATAAGGTATTTATCCGGGGTTTTCTATTATCTAGAGAAGACGAATGTCAAGTAACTTTAAGCTCCATGGACCCCGAGATCATTTGAGCATCATTTCACGGATTTCATTCATCGCCCGATATGACCAACCAGGCTAAAGGACGTTAAGTTAAAGAAAAGAGTGTATCTAATGGGTTTGATTAAAATACGGCATTTTAAAGATATTTATATGACAAATAAAATTATATCCTGAGAATAGTCTCTGAATATCTCTTTATACTGGATGAGTTTTGCTGAATTTTGCATAATTGTCAAACCGTATAGGATAGACAAAACTTACTTAACAAAAATGTATGTCTTATTAAAACTCTCAATTTATATCAAATATGACATTTTTGACATATGACAGTTGATCATTCCGATATATTCCTTGTTATTGTTTCAGATTTGAAATACTTAACATTTACTCATATGGGAATTTGTAAACGCCAGGCTATGTAAAGAAAAGGATATGTCAGCCAGATTTTAAAAGAAGTGACTATCGCTTTAGCCTAGTGTGTTCCCTTATTTCTATGCTACTTACAAGGAAGCAAAAGATAAAGACAATTTTTACAAATGTCTATCTCAGCTTGGAGTACATAGAAGAATAAGCTTTTTAACGGGAATGTAATATAGAAAGTCGTGTGAATGGAAACCTTCAGATTTTTCTAAATCATGTCAATTAACATGAAGGGGATAGAAAAGAATATCTATAAGACCATTTTGTACGGCTATTAAAACTAGTGAGTAGAGAAAGGCATATGAATGTAGCATTCTTGTATTTATGTTTGACATGTCAGGATTCTAAATTCCTCATACCTGCTGCGTGTTTGCACAGAAGAGCGTTATTAATGTGCGAGCTGATTTACACAGCAATGGAGGGGTAAAAAAGTGTTTTAAGCGGGAAAACATGAAAACCAGGGATATAATTCTAGGAAAAATTACCATTCTCTGGTGATGGACGCACCAACGAACTGGGTAAAAGAACGTTAAGGGCGGGAAATCGTTACAAGCGGCAACATTATATCGAGGTTTTACTGTATCCATTATTAAAACATGTGTATTTTCCTCGCCTTTGTTCACGTGTTGTGTAGGTTCACTGGAAACGTAACTCGACACAGCTGAAAGCGAATTTGCTACTGTTTTACCACGTTTGTGCTAAAAAGAGATATTTATCATGTTATGCAGGAGCCGTTTATGTCCTGTTTTGTTAATTTTGTGAACCAAATGGAAAAAATGTTTTGCGGCTGTGTCCTGTGAGCAGGACAAATGGTTAGGGCAAATATCCTTGTAATAATAAAAATACAAATCTATAGCGATAGTCAAATCTTTTAAAATTTGATTGCCTTTTGTTTGAAATCCCTTTCTTAGCATTGCCAAGATTTTAAACATTCCCGTAAATATTTTTAAAATGAAACCTTTAACAAGGAAAATATCAGAAATGCTCAAATCTACGAGAAAATGTATATAACACAAATTATGTGTTTTAACAAATCTACATTTTGTGTTAAGTAAGCTTTTGTCTCTCTCTTACGGTTTAACATTTATGCAAAATTCAGCAAAATTCACCCAGAGAACTTAGAGGCTATTCCTAGAAAATTCAAAATATACATTTTACTTTTTCATGTGAATATCTTTAATACGGGATATTTTAATCAAAATCGTTATAACCATTTTTGAGAAAATCAAAAGTTTTCAAACATGTTCATGTAAAGATAGTTTAGGGTGAGAGCATTTTCCTAAAAGTCTTCATGTCACATCCTTGGAAGATGCTAGACCTAATTAAAAAGTTTACTATTTTACCGACACTTCGTTTTAGAGTTATCGTGTTTACAGACACACGGGCCGTTTTCTTAAAATGCTTTTCTTGCATACAGGGTTCTTTAAACATAAATTTCCGGTGAAATCTCGGAATGATTTTTTGGATCGAATATGTAAATTGTACATTCCCTGCTAGAGGAAGTAAAAATGTTTTGTGGCTGTGTCCTGGGAGCAGGAGGACATAATTCAATAGAATAGGGTAACTATGTATGTTTGTAATAATGATAATAATAACAACAATAACAATAATAATAGTAATAATAATAACAACAAATTCTTACAGAGTAGCTGGCGCTACAGTAACGCGTGTGATTCAAATTCGGGAACCCGTGGGTTCAAATCCGCCAAAGGTCCATTCTGACCCATAGTTTTCTTCGTCAAGTGAATGCTGTACTGGTTTCCCTCATTTTTTCTAATTTCCTGCCTCACTACGTTATTAGGATTAGAAGGCGATGGTGCCTACTTTGGTTGCAGCTTAGCGGGAAAAACGGATTCTCTCTATGCAGCTTTCTTTGTGCTTTCAGCTGGTTGCTGGGGTATACGAGGGACCCTATTTGTATTTTGAGCCTAGTAATAAAAAGAGTAATCTTTAATTTAAAATTGCTTTATTGTTTCTCTAAATACTCTCCTTTATGATCAATACACTTTTGCATGCGTTCGAACCACTTGTTATATAATGTTATTTTCCAATCTGCTTCAGACACCTCCAGAACATGATTTTTGAACGCATCAACTGTTTCTTCTGCGGATGAAAGTGTTGTTTCATACATTTTATTCTTGATTTTCGGGAAAAAGAAGAGTCATTGAGTTGCAAATAAGGACTGTGTAGAGAATGAGTCGTCAATTTCATTTTTTGAGTGTTTAAATAGTCGGTTGTTAGACGAGATGTGTGAGCGCTCACATTATCTTGATGAAGAACGATTCGACGGCACTTGTTTGTTTTCCTTATTTTACCGAAGACTTCGGGCAAATAAATGGTTGTGTAGCATTCAGAATTGATCGTTTTATCTTTCTCTAAAGGCACTGATGCCACCTAACCAGTTTTTGTGGGGAAAAAACAAAAAAAACAAAAAAAAATAACCGACCATTTGCTCGAAGGGATTTTTGTTGGAAGGGCTTTTTGACCCAGTATATTAAATGAATGTTAGTTTATTAAGCATTAATAGAAATATGTGTTAAGGGTATGTAAATAAGCTGAGAAGATTTTGTGTTAGCTTATAACATATAAAGTTAAGAATTGGCTGTAATGAATCTGTAAAAGTAGCAAGGTCAGTCAGAATCGCACAGGTTGTCGGCACGTAGGCGCCCGGTCTTTTGTATTTCAGTGAGGGTAAATTCGGAAGCATCTTTGTTTAAAGTCCCATTACTGCAGGATGAACTAAAGTCACGCAGGATGATGCACTTGTGCAAAGTAACAGAAAATGGTCACCTGAGAAATTAAACGGATGAATCGTGCGATGGGAATAAGGTGACGCCAAAAAGAGGGCGAAAAATCCATCTATCCCGCAAAAGTAAAGGCGTGAACGTCACAAATCTCAGATTCATATAAAAAAGGAGGAAGAATCAGAGCAGCACGCACCTTTTTTCTTGAAGACATCGGCGAAGCTATAACGGGACAGGGACGTGCGCGCAAAGTGTGCGGCTTAAGTTTAAATTCTTGTAAGTTCCGAAATCATTAAGTGTGGTGAACAGGTAATTAGCGAACAGAGCGCGATTCCATATTGGCCGTGATAATCCAGAAATTACCACCGGAACAAGTTTAAATAAATACTTAGGCTAAGTTACAAAAGTGGCGCAAACCGCGAGGCGTTTTGAGACCCCTAAGTAACAAATGTCAGACGTTAGAAAATTGAAACCAATCAGTTCGTAACTGCAACCTGGGCTTATGACAAGCTCTATGATATGAAGTGTAATTTATTGGTTCGCCGGTTAAAGCAAATAGAGAAAACTAAGTACTGTGCTTCTCATTCCACCAATGAGATTGTCGCGGGAAGTCGGTGTCTCGTTCCAGCAGTATTCTCAGCTTCGTTGTTAAGAAGATTTCACTCCTAATCTTCTAATTAAAATTATCTCAGGGGTTTGTGGGTGAGGCTAGTATTAAAACACTGCATTTCCCTTGTGACTTGAATATATTGAATCACAGATTTAACGGGTGGCTAGCTTGTTTCCTTATAAAATGTGTTATGAATATATACCATTCCACCACTTAAATAATTAATCAGGAACCTAATCTAACCATCTGCACATCGCTCCCCCACCACCATGCGTGCAACACTAGATGAAGACTGAGTTAGAGTAATAGTTAGAGGAACCACATAAGAGATCTGCGCTGCCTTATATACTGATCCTGGTTGACTCCAACTTTCGCGCCATAAAATGTAACAGTATCTCTTATTGGTTTTTAGTTAGCATCACCTCACAAGTTATGAGAATAAATTGTACTATGTTTTGACGTCATAGCGTGCTCATGACGCGTTTGGGAAAAGCCAGTGGTTCCTTCTCACTTTAATTTTATGTTCACTTTGTCTTTTTCCCCAATTTCCTGTGCTACTTGGAAGACAACTCACTATTCCTGTATCGTTTCCTTCCATGTCTGTTCTTTTCTATCTTACATTCTTTAGCCTAAACCCTGTGCTCATTAGCAGGTGTTGGTTGGTGAACTGTTATCTGGAATTAAGCTAGCTAGCCTTGCCTTAATTATATCTGTTGTTGCCTCTGAAACCCACTTCACCCTGGATGAGTTCACTGGCACGTTGTAAGAGATAGACAAAAATTTGCTGCACAAAAATATAGGTCTCATTAAAACACAAATTTAGGTGAAATATATGTCGTGAAATAAAATATTTCTGATACCTAAGTTACGACAACTTCCATTTATGCATATTTCTACCCTTAAATCTTCACAGCGATTTGACATTGCTCTCTGAAAGCTTATAATATTATACACAACTTCTCTTTTTACATGTTTACATGTTTACATGTTTTGTGAGCATATATGTGCTCCTGCAAGTTCTCCGCTAACATCCTTACCAGGTTACCAGCTCATATTCATCTGATCCCGCATTCCCAGAAACTGTTCTAGCCTTCTACAGGAAGCGGGATTCGAATCTGAGACCAGCCGAGGACGAGGAAGAGCAACGCTGCATACCGGGAGTGAGGCACAAATCTGTTGGGTATCGTGGGAACAGCCTGTTTATGTTGCGGCTTATATGCATAGATCCATTATTTTCCACCTGCTGCAATCTTATATACGTCTCTTAAAGCCCCACCATTGTATTTCTTGAGCATTTGTGTGCACCAATCAACACGAACATCTTTTTTGGGATTGTATCAAATTATGGGGGATCCAACAAGAGCAAATCTTTTTCAAGTCCAAATGATCGTGCAATATTTTATATTTGCCTATGGAACTAATGCATAGAGTTGCTTCTATCTCACTGTATGTGGCATGAGGATCTTGCAATATCAGTTTTAGTATATTATTAATGTTTACTGTCACAACAATTTTGGATGATTAAACTTGTTAACCCAACGTTTCACAATGACAAAGGATGGAGCTTCATCGCCAAATTAGTAGTAAGTTGATTAATGCACTCTTGTCTTGGTAATCCACGTCAAAAGTCATCAAATTAGGAATATTTTGACAAGTTAATTCCATCTTTTTGCTGACACCCTCAGTCACTGTATTTTAAAGTCGCTGTAAACAACACAAATAACGCTCTAATTTATATGAACCGTAGTATATTCCTCGTCCAATGTGTTAATAAATACAAAAAAATTGAAGCACCATTTGCATGAAGAGTACGTAGAAGTCAACAAAATAAGTGAAGTAGATTAATGTCAAATTTATTCCACTTTTACCTGCAGGCATATACTTATGTCGTAAAATGATTTCCATTAATTTTATCTCGATTAAATGACTTAGTCGACCTCATTTAAAGTTTTCCAAACATACAGAAATGTCCATAATGTCGAAAACTCGATAATATGTGTAGGTAGGAGACTGAGGATTATTGTCAAAAACTCGCTTTTATATTTGCTGTAACTTTTTAGACATGGTGTAGAAAAAATTAAGTTTACTTAGAAAAAAGGTAATTTGGATGAAAATTATTTTAACTAGAGTTGAAATTCGTCTTGAACAATGAAGCATAATTTCCGAAAGCCGCAGATCCAGGCATAGAAAATTAAAGGCAAATGGACGCACCACACACAACGCGCTAACGACGAACTGAAAAGAAAGAAAAAGGAATGGACACAACAACCATCCAAAAGTGAGGGTGGCTATTGGATGGAGTTTTATGTAGTAGGTAGCCGTTCACCAGCAGTGAGAATAGCATTTTATACACCCTCCCTCTCTCCCTCCTTCCTCTCCACATACGCTGCAAATGCTGGAGTAAAGGGAATAAAAGCCGAACTGCAACAGAAGTTCCCTTGCTACCAGCAATGACAATCAGCCCAAACGTGAAGTACCACCATGTTATTCTGAGCAGCTGAATCACGATGTTTATGTTTGAACAGGTTGGAATCAGATCCGTAGAAACATTTTCTGTTTTTACCCCTCCACATCACTCTCACATCCTAAAGCTCGTGGAATCTTCTCTTTTGTTTATAAGCCAACTGTTCTAATATCAAACCCAGCGGAGGACGATGGATTTTTTCGGGTGTAAAAGTCCTTAGCATGGCTTCCTTCGGAAGAGAAGTAAAGCTGTTGGTCCCGATTTACGGCACGTAAAAGAACCTCAAGCATGATAGAGAGGCCTCTGAGCAAAATTAAGCGGTGTTTCCGCCTAATCTAAGAATGGGACGCTGAGAATCACATAGTTAAAGAGAGTCTTTAAATAACACGCCATTTCCATTTTCCTTCTAATTTACAGGAGAAACATCCATTACCAATTAAGCTATATACATAGATTTACTATTACTCTCTAGAGTAAGGTAGTACAATTTGATCAAAATAATGTTTAGGGCCATTTTTAATTTCTCTATACGTAGAGAAATGTCCTTACATGAGTCTCTGTCTGCCTATCTGTCTGTAGGCAGTATAACTCTAAAACGAAAACACCGTCAAATACCAAACTTAGTATTCAAGTTTCGTATCTTCCAAGGATGCAATACGAAGTTTTTCAAGAAAATATCGCCACCACAAACAACCCTCTACACACAAAAAGTTTCGAAAATATGATTTTCAAAAAAGGCTGTATCAGTTTTGATTAAAGTACCTTATGTTTATGACATTTTTAAGACAAATGAAATGTATATATTGAAATTTCTAGGAATAGCCTCCGAAGATCTCTTCATTCTGAATGACCTTTGTATAACTGGAAAACCATAAGAAATAGACAGAAACTTACTTTACAAAAATCTGATGTGTTCCATTCATATACCTTTATCTACATCTCTGCAACAAATTATTGTTAAAAAGCTTATGCTTCCTTTTGCTTCACGCTAATCGAGAAAAAAAAATAGCACAAAGAGTCTTATTACTTGCTTCCATCCACGTAGAAGGGAAATGAGTCAGTAGCATAGGTTAAAGTATTAGTCAAAAGCTGGTTGTTATGTGACTGAAGTTCTTTTATTTCTATCGACAAGAGCTGAAAAATTCCCGTATGAGAAAAGTATACGTTTTTTAAAGCTGAAACTAATAAGAAGTAATATCTAAAAAAAAAAAATGATGTACTCCACTAAAAATATATATGATACATATAATTTATGTATTTTAACGAGCTCTACATTTTACGTTAAGTAAGTTTTTGTCTATCTCTTAACAACTTGCCAGTTATACAAAATCCCGTAATATTCATCCAGAATAAAATAGTCTTCAGAGTCTATTCATAGAAAATTCAAGATAAACATTTTATTTGTCTTTAACGTACGATATGCTAATGAAAATCGTCAGAGCAATTTTTGAGAAAATCAAACATTTCGAAAATTTTTCCATGTAAATAGTAGTTTGTGATGGGGGCGTTTTCTTGAAAATCTTCGCGTCACATCCTTGGAAGATACCAAACTTAAATACTAAGTTTGATATTTAACGGTCTTTGCGTTTTTGAGCTATTCTATCCAGACACACACACACACACACACACACACACACACACACACACATACACACAGACCCACAGTGACCGTTTCTAAAAAGGGGTTTTCAGACTCAGGGTACTAGAAAACATATTTCCGGTGAAATATTGACATCAAATTTTTGGGTGGAATACAAAAAGAAATATTTTTAGAAAAATATCCATGTGTGCCTTTCTATCTGTGTGTGTGTGTGTTTGTGTGTGTGTGTCTGTTAAATACCAAACTTGATATTTAAGATTCAGTATCTCCCAAGGTTGTAACGGGAATATTTTCAAGAAAGTCCCCCCCACACCCAACTACCCTTATGGAATATTTTTCGAAAATATGAAACGCTCACTGTCTTATATTCTATCCCCTTTTCCATTCTCCATAGTAAGATTTTTGTAAAATCGTAAAGATATACACTTAGTTACTGCGTAATAATATAACAGAGAAATGAATGAAGATAAAAACATCAAATGAGAAACAGTTAAGGTGAAGTTAACTACAGATTTATGATTACATATAAGGTAATATGATATGATATAATGCAAATTAAATAGCGTTTTATTTATGGACGCTCTTTAACTGCTGCGGTTCTCAGCGTCCCATTCTATACTGGGCGTGAAAGACCGTTTAATTTTGTTCAGAGGCCTCTCTATCAGGCTTGAGCTTCTTTTACGTGCCGTAAATCTACGACACGGGGCCCACGGCTTTACTTCCCTTTCGAAGGAAGCCATGGTAAGGAATTTTACGCCCAAAAAAATCCATCGTCCTCCGCCGGGTTTGAAGTCAGCATGGTAACCACTACATCACAGAGGGCGACTTGATATAATGCAATAAGTGTTCTGGCTTAAGAATAACGGGACACTCACAATTATATACCTTGTCTGTCAATACCAACCTGGGAGAAAATGCGGGAGGTACGCTATTGCATGCATGCGTTTTTCTCAGGCCCCGTAAGCAAGTTCGGCAACTTTACGCTAACATAAAATTCAGCACCAAAAACCTCCAGGTGCGAAGAGCGTTTAGAATGGTTTCGTAATGGTAGCAGTCGCTACAGAGAAACTAAAGTGGACAAAAGTGTATCACCACTAAATAAGGACCCAACAGAGCCCAACCAAAACATTGTCACTTCTTCCCATAGGCTTGGAAATCCAACGAATCACCTGTTTTTAACTGAAAAGAGGCATTGGCTAATCGCAAACTAAGGGGGCAGATGGGTTTACAAATCTTACTTTAAAAAATTTAAAGTTAGGAACTCAAAATTTTGCACAAATATGCTTCTGATTTTTTTATTAACCTAATGAGCTTTCAGGAATATACTTTTAATGATTTATCGGTTATTAATGGTTCTATGTTTAAAAAAAAAGCATTTTCATAGCATATCTTCTTACACAATGTCAATAAAATGATGCCAAAAATGTTCTAGAAACTATGATGAAGTCTCAGAATTATTTAATATTTGACTCTTGTGTAGAATAAAAAATATTCAGTGGATTCTTGACAAACATTTTGCGTTTTTTTTTTCATGTCATGTTATAATGTATCAAAAATTCAATACTTAGTTTTTTCATTTATGAAATCCTGGAACTCCCATTCAATTTTCAGCCTCTTAGAGTAAGCATTGTAAGAGAGGAAGCTCTGGATGCAGCAATATGCAAAATGAAAAATGAACAAAAAAATCTCATGTGTTCCATTTACTTGACTTTCTCTAGCTGTTTCAAAAACAAAATGTTCATATAAAAGACTACTACTTTATCCGCAACATGATAATCTATTTAAACATTGCCAGAATTTTATTAATTACTTTTTTGTGAGGTTAAGGGAAATGCACTAGGCTGAGGCCATAGTCAGATCTTTAAAAATCTGGTCGCTAAGTAAAACAGTTGAAATGTGGTACTCTTTGAATAGGTAGAGTCAGCCTGAAAAATTCAATGCCATAGCCTGAATTTGATCTACGGATCTTTCGGTCTCTAGCCGGCTGCTCTGCCACTGAGCTACCACGGCAACATGCTGAATTTTTCAGTCTGACTCTACCTATCCAACTCCTGTCATACACACGGGCTTGTGTGAAAAAACAATGAAATATATTCGGTACTCTTTACGGATCTCTCGGTCTCTAGCCGGCTGCTCTGCCACTGAGCTACCACGGCAACATGCTGAATTTTTCAGTCTGACTCTACCTATCCAACTTCTGTCATACACACGGGCTTGTGTGAAAAAACAATTAAATATATTCGGTACTCTTTGCTTGTTAGGAGTAAATAAAGGAGGAAGAAAATAAGGAGAACATTTTAAATCTTAACTATTGACTCGGAATATCTCGAAAAAGGTTATTTTTACATAAGACATACATTTTGTGTTTTAATGAATTGTACATTTTTTGTGTAGTAAGTTTCTATCACTTACGGTTTTCTAGTTATACAAACGCTACACAAAAGTCATCCAGGATGAAGTTCTCAGAGACCATTCCTAGCAAATTCAAGATGTGCATTTCGTGAGCTATAAAACTATTTTAAGTATATGACATTATATTTTACGTAAATTTTCGTGTCGCATCCTTGAACTTAATCACTAAGTTTGGTATTTAACTTACTTTTCGTTTTGGAACAAAAACACACACATACACACGGACATGTTTCTAATTTTTTTTTTATTTTTGGATTCAGGAGCCTCAAAACATATATTTCCAATAAAATCTTAACATCGAATTTTTAGGGCAATACAATGCCTTCTATATCCACTATATACATTGTATATACGGATAAAGAAAGTAAAAAGGGGAAAAATGAAGTTTTCTCGTAAAGTTTACACATTTTCAGAAAATTCTTTTAAAAATTACCTAGATTGTTAGGTTAGAAATGTCATAAGACCATAACAGTACATAAATGTCCAAATAAAGTTTAGATTTTTAAAAAAACTACAACAAAACAGTGTATTTTTACTGAAAATAACAAATTTACACACATTTACCTTCTTAATTAATATTTCAGCATGGAACGAGAGATGCTCCTAGTGGTTATATAAACTCCTCCGAACCTATTCTAAAATCATGCTGCTGAACGGTTTGATAAGTTTTTATCTATTTTAAACATTTTCCTTTTTCAGGTTTTCAAAATCGGTAATGAAGCTTTTCTTTTTCCACCACAACGGCACTCAAAACTATCTAAATGGAGCACATCCGAGTCACAGCTTCGTTTACAAAATTCTTTTTGTTCTAAAATTGCAAAAATTCCTAAAGCGAGGACACATTAAGTGTTTAGACCACTCGCTTCTTACCTAGGCTGCCCGGGTATGATCCCAAGCGACGCATATGATGTTTGTGGTGAACAAAGCGGCGCAGGGGCGGGTTTTCTCCCGATTCTCCGGTTTTCCCTGACATCGCATCACATTGTGCTTCACATTTGTGTTCCATTCTATGACTTTCTTGACATCTTGACATCTCTGCAACAAAATATTGTTAAAAAGCTTATGCTTCAATTTACTTCATGCTAATTGAGAAAAATAGCAGAAGCAGTCTTATTACTTGCTTTCTTGGTTGCTATGTGACAGAAGTTCCTTTGTTTGTATGTACAGGAGTTGATAAATTCCCGAATGAGAAAAGTATAATTTTTTTAAAGCTGAAACCAATAACACGGAATATCTCAAAAACGGCCAACTCCATACAAAAAATTACACGTATGTAAAAGACACAATTGTTTGTTTTATCGTCATCTAAGTTTTTTGTGTAGTAAGTTTTTGCTATTTCTTTAGGTTTAGCAGTTATGCAAAATTCAATAAAAATCACCCAGCATAAAGAGGTCTTTAGAGGCTATTCCCAGAAAATTCAAGATACACATTTTATTGACACATAAATATCTTAACTATTAGAGATTTTAATCAAAATCGTGAGAGCCATTTTTGAGAAAATCAAAATGTTCGGAAAAAGTTCCATGTGAAGGGTAGTTTGGGGTGGGGAATTTTCTTGAACATTTTCCTGTCATGTCTTTGGAAAATACCAAACTTAAATGCCAAGTTTAGTATTTAACGACTTTTTAAGTTTTGAGCTATGCTGTCCGCAGACACACACACGGTCCTTTTTTCAAAAATATTTTTTTTGGATCCAGGGGGAATCAAAACATGTATTTCCAGTAAAATCTCGGTATCGAACTTTTGGGTTGAATACAGTACTTTCTCTGTACATTATGTACATAGTACGCGTAGAGAAAGTAATAGAATGGAAAACAAAATATCCAAAAAAGTAGGTATAAAGAGTTTAAGGTCTCAGACGTTGGTTGTTGATGTTATGGTCGTTCAAAATGTTTGCAATACTTAGCAGGCATATTGTCGTCTGATTTAGTTAGTAGGTACTTTGTAGTAGTATGTACTTTGGAAATTTTGTGGGACTTGAAGCGGCAATGTCGCTGAAAGAATTCATACCGGAAGATAAAGAAAATATTGGCAGCTGATAGAAACCGATAACAAGCTTCGCTTCCAGATGCTGAAACTGAAGAACAAGAAAAGCAGAAACGATCCTGATTATTCCGTTGGAAGTTTTCCATGTCTTGCACCACCTTGGTTTATTTTGCTTCTTGGAACGGTCGGGGAATCAGCATATAAACAAACCCCGACGCGAAAATGGGAGCGTACAAAACTTTGTTAGTATTCTGAAAGTGAAAGCAAATGTTACGGTTTTACGTTTAACGATTGTAGCAGTTAACTACAGATCAGAGTAAATGCCATGTATTTCCTTCGCCATGAGGAATTTCCCTCTAGTAAAAGCATTTACCTACCGCAACGTTTTATGCATACAAATCGTGGCATTTACGAAGATTTCGCAGCGAATGTATTTGCTACTTCTTTATGCAAACCAGCCATTGAAACAAGTAAACAGCTTTGGAGGGAGCCCGCAGTAAAACAGCATCTGCGCAGTAAGTAAAGCCGGTATGCCACTTACAGCTTCGGCTTTTGTTTTACAGTGAAAGCCATAATAATGAAACACTACTGAGCTAAGATTGTGACGTAATTATTTTATGTTTCCAAATTAGTTTCACTTTCAGTTTCCAAATTTGATATTAGTTCCTTGTTGAATTATCGCATTTTTTCACTTCCTCTATAGTACTATGTACATAGTGTATAGAGAAGGTATTGTAATGCACCCAAAAATTCCATACCGAGATTTCACCGGAAATGTATATTTTGGGTCCCCCTGAATCCAAAAATGTCCATGTGTGTGTCTTTGTGTGTATGTGTGCGCTTGTGTGTGTGGCTGTGGGCAGCATAGCTCAAAAACGAAACTTGGTATTTAAGTTTGGTATCTTCCAAAAATGCGACATGAAGATTTCCAAGGAAATCCCACACCCCAAACTATCCTTTACATGGAACTTTTTCGAAAATTTGGATTTTCTCAAATATGGTTCTAATTATTTTGATTAAAATATCGTATATTAAAGATATATACTTGACAAATAAAATATATATCCTGAATTTTCTGGGAATAGCCTCTGAAGACTATTTTATTCTGGATGAAAATCTACGGAATTTTGCATAACTGCTAAGTCATAATAAATGGATAAAAAAGCTTACCACACAAAAAATGTAGAGTACGTTAAAAAACACAATTTGTGTTATATCATTTTTTTGTGGAATTCATCATTTTTTTAGATATTCCTTGTTTTTGGTTTCAGCTTTGAAAAACATACTTTTCTCATACAGGAATGTCAACTCCTATCCATACAAACAAAGGAACTTCAGTCACATAGCAACCAGCTTTTGATTGTCACTTTAACCTATGGTACTCCCTTATTTCGCTTTTACTTACAAGGAAGCAATTAATAAGATTATTTTTGCTTGATTAGCATGAAGTAAATAGAAGCATAATCTTTTTAAGAGGAATTTGTTGCAGAGATGTAGAGAAACACAATGGAACACATTTGAATTTTTTTTTTTTTTTTTTTTTTGATAAAATACAGTTCCGGAGCCTTGACAGAACTCCAGCGCTGTATTCCTTTTCTATCTCTTTCTTTCCCATTTTTCCAGTTTCCTTTGTTAACTTATCTACCGTTTTCTTTTTACTGATACATACACATTGACAAACACACAAACACCCTTGCCCAAGGTGAGACTCGAAGCACCAAAGCGAGACTTTAGCGAGCGGCAATATTAAAATGCTTGTTGTAAAATTGTTCAAAACTAAGATTCATAGCACTCAAAAGAACATAGCTCATATAAGAATGTTACAACTTTAACGTTCTCTAATATGTATAATAAATAAGGGAAGTATTACATTCCACCCAAAAATTGGATACCGAGATTTACAGGATTACACATTTTGAGATTTACTGAATCCAATTAAAACATGCTTTAAAAAAATATATGTGTGTCTGTCGGAAAATCAGAAACGGAAATCGCTTAACTACCAAACTTGGTATTTAAGTTCATTGTCTTCCAAAGAAAGCGACACGAAAATTTCAACAAGTCCTGCATCAAGAAACGACTTGTTTCTTGGAAGATTTTTCAATAGCTCTTAATGAATTTGATTAAAATACAATATTTTAAACATATTTACATTACAAATACATGTTAGGTATGTATTGAAGTTTCGGTGGAATAACTTTATAGGTGTGCCCTCCTGGTGTAATGGTTACCATGCTGACTTCATATACCCAAGTTTGCGGGCTCAAACCCGGCGGAGGACAATGGATTTTTTCGGTTGTAAAAATCCTTAGCATGGCTTCGTTTGGAACGGAAATAAAGCCGTTGGTCCCGTGTCGTAGATTTACTGCATGTAAGAGAACCTCAAGCCTGGTAGAGAGGCCTCTGAGCAAAATTAAGCGGTCTTTCACGCCCAATTGAGAATGGGACGCTGAGAACCACAGCAGTTACAGAGCGTCTATAAAAAACACGCCATTTACATTTACTACTTGAGAATTCGTAATACAGTGAAAGTCATAACAATGAAACAATGCCTAAACTAAGAACAGTCTGATTGCATCATAATTCTTTAGTGTACCAGAATTAATTTCACTTTTAGTTTCCACATTTGACATTAGTTCCTTGTTGAATTATCGTATATTGAAGTATTTGTTTTAAAATTGTTCACAACGAAGATTTGCAGCACTCAAAACAACAGATCCCATATAAGATTGTAGCAACTTTAACTTTCTCTACTATGTAAAATAAGGAAGGGAAGTATTACATTCCACCCGAAAATTTGATACCGAGATTTACCGGAATACACATTTTAAGACTTCCTGAATCCAATAACAGCATGCTTGAAAAAAAATATGTGTTTCTGTCGGAAAATCAAAAACGGAAATCGGTTAGCTACCAAACTTGGCATTTAAGTTCATTGTGCTCAAAAAAAATAAAAAAAATACCCGACACGAACATTTTCAAAAAGCCCCCTTCAGCCTACCCCTATATTGTGGTAGCGTATCTATCTCACATTCAACAGGCCGCGAGTTCGAATATTGCTCAGGGTGAATTACCCGGATAAGGTTTTTTCGGGGTTTTCACTTATCCTGAGAAGATGTAGGTATGTCGAGTCACTTTACCGGAGATCATTTGAGCATCAATTGATCAATTTCATTCATCGCAACCAGGTTAAAGTACTTGAAGCAGAAAAAAAAACTCCATCACCAACTACCCATTCCATGGAAGTACTTCAACGGTTCATAATATTTTGATGAAATACAATATATTAAACGTATTTACATCACAAATAAAATGTAGGTATATATTGAACTTTTGGGGCGAATAACGTGTTAAGTCCTCTTCATTCGAAATAATTTTGTATGAGCTTGTATAGTTCGTAAATGTTAAGCAATAAACGAAAGCGTACAATACAAAATTGTAGATTTCTTTAAAACTCAGAATTCATGTTAAACTACTTTTTGTGCTGGAAGCCATTTTCGAGATATATGCTGTTAATGGGTCAAATCGTTCAATACTCCTAATTCTTTCAGTCCTTTCGATGTTCAGTTGTTTCTTGCGATTGCATGGGAAAAAATATGAAAATTTAAGTTCAATAGAAACAGAGTCAGTTGTTAATATATTGCTAGTATTTAATAGCTAAAATAAAACAGTGATCTTGAAAACAAAAAGTAAGTGATTGCCTTCGTGGTCGAGTGGTCAGGCAGCGGACTTCTCACCCTAAGTTCCCGAGTTCGTTTCCCTGCTGGGCCGTGGATGTTTTCTTTAACCAGAATTATTCCTGTCTTCTACAGAGTATGGAAACATGTATGTGAGAGTGAATATGTGTGTTTGTGTGTATATTTGAAGAAAATACAGCCCAAATGTTTCTAATTCAAAACCCCCGATATGGCCTCAGATGTTAAAGGGGCTTATATAAATGAAACTGTTAAAAAAAGACTAACTTAACATATGACCTCGACTTGCGGCCGTAATCGCCGCACATGTGTGAACGGATTGCTTCGTAAGTCAATGCTGATTGTTGCTATCCATTGTTACACCTGTGTTAGTGGTCACATGTGCCGTCGGTAGGTTCTTTTGACGGCAAAGCTGGGATTGTGTCAGTGGACAGGTGTTTTGTCGGCAAGCTCTTTGACATCGAAGCCGCAATTATTACATCTAAATGAGTTTGTGACACTTGGGTGATTTGCTCTTGCGACTGCTTCTGAAAGTTTCCTTACACGTGACCGACAGCTATAAAAAGGGGAAGTCTGCAAAGAATTTCAGTTTTGAACTGGAAATGTATGGCATGCAGTAGCTGAGTGTGTTTCAATGGGAAATTAGGAGCGTGCAGTAGTAGCTGTGGTCGCCAAGCGTCGAAAGAGAATTGTTGCGAAAGCATCGGAAAAGAGCATTCGTTTGTGAATAATTTTTATTTGTAGTCAGTGGAAGAAATTCAATTCTTGTATATTGTATAATGAGATGTGTACATGGATATTTTTACAAAGTTTTATCTAAACGCAAAGGTGTATATATATATATATAGCACTTAAAGAATGAATATATATATAGTATAAATATAAACTTAAAAAAAATCCTTCGTATACTCCACAATAAACGATGAAAGGTTAGTGAAACATCATCTGAATGCAATGCATAAAGTTTTTACTTTATCTACCACACAAAACGCAGATAGAAATGTATTGGATTCCACAAACACTTCTATATCGAAAGTTCGAAGAACTCCTATGCTTGGTGCTTAGGTTCAAAAACTTCCAAATGTTCCATACAAACATTTTCATAAAAAAAATCCCCCCACCAACTACAGGACCGACGTAGGCATCACAATTAAAGAGAAGATTTGGAAATCATTGGGATGGTCAGAACCCAGACCGCGAGAAAGCAGCCACAACACCAAATTGAGTCTACCATTTTGTGAGGTTCACAATGGGAAGGCAGATTCAGTATATGTTTTTGGCTAGGCAAAATTGGGAAAGCAATTTTCGGTAAGTCAACATTCTTTCTCTTTAATACATAATGAGGAATTGTAGGAGAAAGCCGAACATCACTATCAAGAGACCTCAACTCATAAATCTGTATCAAATTCAACTCTAGTAATTTATATAGTCTCATATTCTATTGACAAAACGAGAGAATTACCTCACGACCAGTAAAAATAATAAACTTTATTAATAAATTATGAAAGGTTAACAAAATTCTTATTTGTTACCACCATATTCTACCTCATTATAGCCTACAAGTAATAACATATTCAAGATCCACTGTGAGTATAGTGTTCTGAGGAAAATTAGGTAATATTCTACAACCCAGCATATTGCTTAAGCAAAACTATAAGTTAACAAATAAGAAAATAATTATGTTTTTAAGCCACCATGTATTTTTCATACCTGTTTTTAGGGTCGATCGTTGTCAGCTTCTATATTAGAAGAAAGCCGAGCTTATTCACTTGCATGGATTTATGCACTCACCTGAAATTATAGAAATACGAGTTATATAAATAGAGATATAATATTGATTTGCTTTTAAGATGATGCAATTGTGAAAGAGGGGAAGTCCACATTATATAAGATATATATCATTTAAATTTATAAGAGTTATTTAACGCAATATTAGCTTGTTTGACTAACAATTTTATTTGATTTAAATTCATTCTTCTAATAAATATGAAGCACATATTCAAATACAAAGAACCAGTTTTATGGCAAATGGATTTACAAATGGACCTCTCACATTATATGTTTTATATTGGTTCTACTTAGTGTGGAGTTGGCTTCTCAAAGTTTAACAATCTATCTCTCAAAATTGAAGCATTATTTCGGAAACAAATAACCACTGTCTTTAATATAAAAAGTCAAAACAAACTAGTGAAAAATTGCATCGTGTGGAACATTGGAGAATGGAAAAGTGTAAGAAAAAAGTTTTCGAGAAAGTAAGGTTAATGGGAAGTGCATCTATTAATTATCATGCGCCTACTAATCTATAGCTTCAGTTAACTAGTACCTAAAGTGCATCTAATGGGAAATACGTTTTTTTAATTTTTCAAAATTTTTGGTCAAATTTCACAAATGCATCACCATAAAAGTGATAGTAGTACTCATAGCCATATGACCTGACTCTCTGAAGGCGCATATTGCAAAGCTAATGCGCATATGCACGCTCATCATATTGATGGTAAAAAAAAAAAAATGCAGAACATATAAACCAACAATTCCTTTGCACAAACAAAAATATTACTTAACATCTATTAAGATATGATTAATGATCATAGAAAGACGCTCAATTTGTTGTTTGCTTGTGTATATCTACAGGAAATACAGAATCAAGAACGAAATCATCTGCATTAAAGTCTCGCCACTGCCAAACGCTACTTGGCTTTTAAAACAAAATCTGATGTGATCCATTCACATGACTTTCTCTTCATCGCTGTAAGGCATATTCTTCTATCTACAGTATGATAATCCTTATAAACATTAGCAGAAGTTGTCTTAAGTGCTTGCTTCCTTGCAAGTAGAAGGGAAATAAGGCAATATACTAGATTAAAGTGATGGTCAAATATTTTAAAAGCCGGTTGCCTTGTGGTTGAAATCCGTTTCTATGCGGTGGCAGGAATTTACTACTTTCCGAGTGAGAAAAGTTTTAAGTATTTTAAATCTGAAACAAATAACAATGAATGTCTCAGAAATGGTCAATTCTACGAAAAACACGTATATGACACAAATTGTGCGTTTTAGCTTGATCTACATCTTTTGTGTAGTAAGCTTTTGTCTAGCTCTTAGGGTTTCCCAGTTACGCAACATTCAGCAAAATTCATTCAGAATAAAGAGATATTCCGAGGCTAGTCCCAGAA
This sequence comes from Hymenopus coronatus, assembly GCA_030762935.1. Classification (NCBI taxonomy): domain Eukaryota; kingdom Metazoa; phylum Arthropoda; class Insecta; order Mantodea; family Hymenopodidae; genus Hymenopus; species Hymenopus coronatus. Next base: position 78,109,094 of record CM060895.1, on the reverse strand, counting down.
AATTAATATAAACATTTTATTTGGCATATAAATATTTTTAATATACGGTATTTAAAACAAAATCGTTAGAACCATTTTTGAGAAAATCAAAATTTTCGAAATTTTTTCCATGTAAAGGGTAGTTTGGGGTGGGAGAATTTTTCTCAAAATCTTCGTGTAGCATCCCTGAAAGATACAAAACTTAAATACTAAGTTTGGTATTTTACCAACTTTTCCTTTTTGATTTATCGTGTTCACAGACACGGACACATGGGTTTACGGACACACGGACAAATACACATGAACCTTTTCCAAAAAAATTTTTTTAATACAGGGGTCCCTAAAATGTGTATTTCCGGTGAAATCTCGGTATCGAATTTTTGGGTGGAATACAACACCTTTTGTATACACATGTGTATAGTACGTGTAGAGAAAATAAAACCATATATGCCAGCATTTAATGTTAAAGTGTATATGCTACATATTTTAGCGTTAATTTATTTGTTTATTTTGCTTACCTCGAGCTGTTTAATGCTTTTTTTGCTATTTTAATTTATTTTTAATATGTTTTGTATGCCTAATTTAGTTGGCAACTACATAAATGAGGAAACAAAAGTGTTTACTTCAAAATAAAAGCATTTGACGGCTCTGGTGGTAATATTGTATATTATAGGATGTGGAAAAATTTATGGACATACTGCACACCAAATAATTAAGTGCAGTTTAAAAAAACTAAGTCAAAGTTCATATCTAAACACTCTGTGTTTGTAATCCGATATTTGAATATTCAGTAATATTGTGTAACCTTTTTTTTTTTTTAGTTTCTTTTTTGCCAATGGTTATTGCCAGTGGTATGGGGAATGGTCCGGTACGAGGGCTCTCATGTTTTGGAAAAAAACAGTATTAAGGAACTAAGTAATAAGACAGTTTCTTGTAAAGTGTTAATTAACATGAAGTAAATAAAACAATAGCCTTTTTTGGACCTCACGGTTTATCATATGTTAATTCAACAAAGCTAGTCGAGCTTCCGACCATCCTTGTAACGTGGCCTTCTTCAGGATGATCCTGAAGAAAGCCACGGAGGAAGGATTCCCAAAAGTTCAACTAACTTTTTTGAATTAACACGGTTGATAAACCATGAAAGACTTATCAATAATATTTTGTAATAATAGTTTGTTTGCTGAACAGATAGAGAAGATAATGTGAATGGAAGGCATCAAACTTTTTTAAATGTCCCCAAAGAAATGTAAGGCTATTAGTCAAGTGCAACCCACGGTAAGTGTCAAACCACTGGTAACACCTCGGTTTCGGGTAATTCAAAATAAACTTTCCTTGTATGTGGGCGTAAATACAAAGTTGCTGATGGGAATTCGATATTTTTTTTTCTAACCCATTTTGAAAAGAACCGGCTTTTAACACAGTTTCCGTCCCACAGGAAATTAAAACAGCAACTCATCATGTGTGTTTTGATTATGCTCGTCAAAAGTTTATCATGTTTATTTTGTTCTATGCCTTCAACTATAAATTTCTAAGTGGTTCAAATTATTGGTTTCCATTGTTTCGATAAATATGTAAATGAGGCAGTAACAAAAATGCAGAGTGCAGTGGAGCTAGTGCGGAAAATTTGCTATTGACGCTGAAACAGGCAATTTTAGGTGTTATTAATTGACAATCACTGCTTTTTTTAGTTTCTCCATACGCACTATGTGCATAGTGTATAGAGAAAGTATTGCACTCCACCAAAAATTCGATACCGAGATTTCACCGGAAATATATGTTTTAGGGTCCCCAATATCCAAAAAAAGCATTTTCACAAAAAGGTCCGTGTGTGAGTGTGTGTGTGTGTGTCCGTGTGTCCGTGAACACGATAACTCAGAAACGAAAAGTCGGTAAAATACCAAACTTGGTATTTAAGTTTAGTATATTCCAGGGATGCGACACGAAGATTTTGAGAAAAATCCCCCACCCCCAACTACCCTTTACATGGAACTTTTTTCGAACATTTTGATTTTCTCAAAAATGGCTCTAACGATTTTGATTAAAATTTCGGATATTAAACATATTTACCTGCCAAATGAAATGTATATCTTGAATTTTCTGGGAATAGCCTCTGAAGAGTAGTTTATTCTGGATGAATTTTACTAAATTTTGAATGACTGCTAAACCGTAAGAGATGGACAAAAACTTACTACACAAAACATGTAGAGCACATTAAAACACACAATTTATGTTATATACGTTTTTTTCGTGGAGTTCGTCGTTTTTGTGACATTCCTTATTTTTGGTTTCTGCTATGAAAAACGTATACTTTTCTCATACTGGAACTTGTCAACTCCTATCCATTTAAACAAAGGAACTTCATTGACATAGCAACCAGCTTTTGACTATCACTTTAACCTACGGTTGTCCCTTATTTCGCTTCTGCTTACAAGGATGCGAGTAATAAGACTATTTCTGCTAATTTTTTCTGATTAGCATAAAGTAAATAGAAGTATAAGCTTTTTAAGAATTATTTGTTGCAGGGATATGGAGAAAGTCATGTGAATGGTACACATCAGATTTTTTTTCTATCTCTTGGATTTGCATGCTGAAAAAAATACATGTTGAGAACTTAGTGTTCAAGCTGATAAAGGTAGACTCTTGGGCTGTAGTTCGTCATATCGGCTGACGCACATTTTAAGCTTTAAGCTTTATTTGTGTAAATAACGGGCTAATTTATGGAATTAGGAGGGCCATTCAGAAAGTAACAACAATTTGGCCTAAATATATAATAATGAGAGATATCAACACAAAACTGAGTTACAGTACTTAACTAATTTCTTAACGTAATCACCACTGCCATTTATTGTCACGTGATGTTGGTTTTTCAATGCACATGTTTTACTCTTCCACTGCTAAATATCTTAGCCAAGATGTCACTGCCACTTAGAGGTCTTCATCGGTTGTGAAGATTTTCCACCCAAAGTCATGTATGGTGTCCAAAATGTTACGGTTCTTCTGAATTGTTTTATCAACATTTGCTTTCAACTCCTCCAAAACGATTGATGAAATTCCAAGTCTTAGTGTTGATCAAATTGTCGTGCAACCTGCTTCTTCCTTAACTACTCGTAAATTACGCTCCATTTCCTTACTGAAGTTCATTACATTATCACCTGCAATTACAGGTTTTTCCTATAAAGTTTGCTTAGCCAAACAGTTTATGCATTCACAAAAACAACAACAAAACCAACAAAAAACAAATACGTTCTGGCCGTATAACATCGGCATTGAATAAATGGTACAAAGTGATAATAAGTGTCTCGAAAAAATGTAGATTACGTTGAGAAATAGAGTAAGGTGTGTGTGTGTGTGTGTGTGTGTGTGGTGTTGTAATTTTGGAAGGATATTCCACAAAACAGCCATTGGCCGTTTGTACGTCAGATCCCCTGGAGAAGAGGATGAGATGAGTGTAATTCCAAAGAGCAATTAAAATCCGGACAGGATGGGGGCCGCCTTGCAGGAGCGTCAACATGTCGTGCCTCAGGTCCGAGCAAACCTCTTGAATCTTCAGACACCAACGCCATCCCGCCGCCGAAAACTATTTCCAGCGCGGAGTCACCTCCAAGGAGTGGCGCCACTAACGCAGTTCTCACAGGCATTTACAACTCTGACAAAGACCGGTTGAGATGAAATGTAGATGAAATGAAGGGAATGAAGAAACCTCCCCAGCATTCGCCTGGTGACCCGGGAAAACCTCCGAAAAAAACCCGAAAAAACCCCCATGGGTCAGAGAAGTTGGCCGCGGGGATTTGATCCCACGATCTCCGAAATACCAGTCGCAGATGAAATGTATGAGCCATCTGGTACTATAGCTCTGTAAATAAAGTTTTGTGTTGACATTCTACTTATGTAGAATGTTCGTTATTTTCCGGATGGACCTCGTATTTTGAAGAGTTAACGTTCTTTAAGAATAGCTCTCTCTGCATTTAAGTAAATTTAAAGGCCGGCTAACAAACTTGGTCTTCCGATTTAAATTTTGTAATAGTTTTAATTTTGCTATTTTCCTATTATGCAAGGTATTTCATAATATTGTGCCAGTCTGATATCTTAAATAATTTCAGAAATAATCGGCCATAAATGGAAATAACTTTTTTGTTTTTTCACACAAGCAGTGCATAGGAAACACTTGGAAAGTTGAATCAGTCTGAAAATTTTAGTGATATAACCTGGATTTGAATCATGGATATTGGACTTCCAGACGGCCTCCATAAGCAACTCAGCTACCATGGGAGAATACCAGCACTACATTAAATTTTCCAACTGGCTCGTTACAATTTAATACCGTGCTTATGGTAGCTCGATTTTTATGTTCAATAACGCTTAAGATTTGTCAATATTTAATATGAAAAAGTCTTATTTGTTTCATTTGCATGACATTCTGTAACCAATTCTATAGACAACTCTTCTTATAAAATCTTATTCTTCTAACTTACTTCATACTAATAAACGTTAATTTTATCACTCATATTTTTATACATAGAAGGGAAATAAAATACTACACTAGGCTACCGCAACAGTCAAATATTTTTAAAAGCACGTGATTGAAATTTAATCGCTTAGAATGGTCGCGCATAAAATAAAAGAAAATCAAATGAAAAGTTCCCGTTAGAAGAAAGTTTGTCTTTTAAAATTAAAAGCAATAATAAGGGGCATCTCGGAAATAGTTAATTTAAAAAAAGCATATGACATATTGTGTGTTTTAACATATATATATATATATATATATATATATATATATATATATATATATCTTGCATTTTCTATGAACAGTCTCTATATATGTTTGTGAAAAGTAAAATAATGTATATATATATATATATATATATATATATATATATACATTATTTTACTTTTCACAAGCATATTCTTAATATGCGGTATTCAGAACCACATCGTTAGAGCAATTTTGGGAAAATTAATATTTCTGAAAACTTTTCCATATAAAGACGAGCTTTGTTTGGGGGATTTTCTTGAAAGATTTGTGTCGCATTCTTGAAAAACGTTGAATTTAATTATTTATTAAAATATGGTATCCATCCGTCTTTTTTTTTTTGATTGTGTATTTCTATAGTATATTTCCAAAGATATCGAAATTTTTGGTGTAGTGCTACTCTCTCTGCCTATGTACTACGTACCAAATAGAGAAAGTAACAAATGAAAGACTTGCGCAATTTTTCATTCAGAGTTGCTATTTTGTTCTGTCCTAAAACTGTTTTGGACAGGTACGGTATCAAAGGGATAAAGGGAATGGACATACGATGTAGCTTGTGAGTATTGAAGTACTAAGTTTCGAACTAGCACTCCCCAAACTTCCAGGTCAAACCATACACCTCTCCTACCGGGTGATACAAAACTATGTTAATTTTCCTATCCGCTGCAAACAACGTCCTAATTCTAAGGTAATTCACACACGCAATGCGCTTAGTTAATTCAACGCCTATACGAGCACAAGAAAACCTGATTTAAGGAAATGTCGAATGATGTATCTTAACCTAAAAAATTCTAATTGAGGTTAGGAGTAATAATTAAAAAAATATTGATATACAAATATTGAAACCCCCCACAAAAAATAATAAATCGATTGAATGTTACATGCCCTATTATGTAATCCCCACTTTGTTGAATTAACAATTCCTTTTATAGTAATAATACTAACCAATTTTTGTAAGAACAAAAAAAAAAAAAAAAAGATTTGAGGAATTAATTAGGCAGTCGTGTTTGTTATGTTCCATTTGTTTTGTCGCATGATTGGCACAAAAAATCTAAGCTCTGTGAAACTTCAAATCTTCATCAAAATCACAGTGTAAGGCTATCTTTTAAGCCCTTTAACAGTGCAAAAGGGATGCAGGAGGTTGAGATGATAGCCATATATTAAAAATGTCGGTCTCAATGTCATGATTTTCAAAGTCATATATATACACGTTGGCCCATATAAAGTGTTACAAGTGAATATCTCTTAAATGAACAAAAAATTCCAATTCTTATAGAAGCAAGAAACCTTCCAAATTGTGATATTGAAAATATTTTCAATGAGACCTTTATGAGCTTCAAGGAGCCAAATCTCAGAATTTTAGATGAAACTATAATAATTGTTGTATACTCTGGTTATGCACTTCAAACTAAGAATCTTTTATTTAAATTATTTTTACTTTTAAAATGGATTACTGAATTGCTGTAAGTTGCTTTCTTTGAAGTACCTATAAACTAGTAAAAAATAGTACTAAACAAATAAGTCAAATTACTGGGGTGATATTTTAAATTACTGTACTAAATGTAAAATGTGCACTTGCTTAAATAATCACTTAGACGTTTAGTAATAACCCGTAAAAAGGTGCACCACCTACAAATAGAGCAATAAGCAGAGGATATTTTAGTAATGAAAACAAAACAAAAAAATACAAATTTGGTTCAAAATTTAAGATTTTCATCTAAATTTCCCCAGTAAATACCAAATATATGCGTATAACAGAGTTATTGTTTTTTACTTTCTCTAGCACTTATGTGCAATGCACATAGCAGATAGAGAAAGTATTGTGTTCCTCCCAAAAATTCTATAGCAAGATTTCATCGAAAATACCTGTTTTGGAACTCCCTTAATTCAAAAAGTATGTGTGTCAGCGTGTGTGTGACTGGACAGCATTACCCAAAAGCTAAAAGTCCGTTAAACAAAAACTTGGTATTTAAATTTAGCATCTCCCAAGGATGCAACACGAATATTTTCAAAAAAATACACCCACTCCAAACTGCCCTTTACATTAAAACATATTCGTAAATTTTCATTCTTTCAAAATGGCCTGAAGTAGAAAACAGCCCTTTTACGTTCGCGCTACAGTTGAAACATTGATTGGCGGCAATCGACTCTTTTCTCAGGGTGTTCTACTGGGCATATTAGGCTCTTCTGATATGATTTTAATTAAATTACCGCATATTAAAGCTACTTACACGATAAACCAATGCATATCTTGAATTTCCTGGGAATAGCCTCTGAGTACCACTTCGTTCCAAATGACTTGCATTACTGGTAAACCATACGAAATAGACAAAAAACTTACCCACAAAAATGTAAATCTCGTTAAAACACACAATGTAATGCATATCCATTTTTTGTAGAGTAGCATTTCAATTTTAAAATACTTAAGCTTTTATCAAACGGCAGGTTATCTTTCATTCCATATATCTCTTTAATTTTACTCCTAGATATGCAAAGCGTAAACCGAGTTTCAATTATTTCACATAGGACGATGTAGATGAAGGAATAATTTTTTGTAACCGTAGTTTGTAGAGAAAGTCCTGTGAATAGAACATTTTCTAGAATACAGGGATCTCAAAACATGTATTTTAGGTGATATCGATAATGAAGTTTTGAGTAGAATACAGTACTCTCTGTTCCAGTGTGTGTGTGGATGATGGAGAAAGTAAAAGGATCCGGGTGGCCAAGCTAGAATTAAAGGAAATTACAAACACGAAATCAATTAATGAAACCCAGTTTCTTGGTGCACCAATGTGGGTAAATACAAATTTAATTATCAAGTGTTTCGACGTAGTGAAAATGGACGTAGTCAGAAAGCTGAGTCGTGTTGATATTTGGGAAACAATGAACCATTCTCTCACGTAGAGCTGTGGTAGCTCTTCCAAGTCCCATCTCGATTTGAGAATTCCCAACACAATCTGTCTGCCTCTCCACTTCCCTTCACCAGGTCAGGTCTGCTGCCCTACTCTTTGTAAAGGATGGAACTGTTCCGAAGAGAATACAGCCTACAGATTGACGTGCTCAAACCCAAGAAACATCTCTCGCAACAATGTTGCCGACCTGAGTTTACTCATCCAATTGATTTTGTTGTTTGTTAATATAGTAGCAACAGTAGTCGTATTGCTCTTAACTGGCTAACATTCATAAAAGACTGTGTCTACCAACATCCTCAAAATGAGATTCATAAAAGCTTGAATTAAAATATATTTTATTTATGGATTGTTATTAAAATATAATTTTAAGGAAGTTAATGTTAAAATTTAATTCCTGTTTGCTTGTTTTTTTGTTAAATGTGTGTATATATTTTTTTCGTAATTTAAAAATGAAATGAAATCGAGTTTTATTTATGGACGCTCTTTAACTGTAATGGTTCTCAATGTACCATTCTATAATGGACGTGAAAGACTGCTTAAATTTGCTCAGAGACCTCTTTAACTAGGCTAGAGGTTCTTTTACGTGCCGTAAATCTACAACACGGAACCAACGACTTTACTTCGCTTCCGAATTTTTTAAGACATGCACGCGAATGCCTATCGGGGAGCCAACGGTATGAAATCACAGAATGGAGAAGCTGGAACGAGTGGTCGGCCCATAGCCAGGCATGAGCATGAGGAAGTGGATGATATGAAATACAAGTTAAATGGATGAAGGAAAGGTGATGATGGGGCAATTGATGGAGTCAGGGGTGGCAGAAACAGAAGGACCCAGAGAAAACCCGCCCATTCACTGCTTCGTCCACCACAAATCTCACATGCGGGCGCTTGGAATCGAACCTGTGCCGCCTAGGTGGGAGGCAAGCAGTCTAACCACTCGGCCACGGCGTCGACTTGTATACATATTAAAATGTTAAAATCAATCAGTCCAGCAAAGCGTAATAGTTTTCCGATTACATGACATTTAGAATATTTTAAGTATTCTTTGAAGTAAATAAACAAAAATCTGATGCGCTCCATTCATATTAATTTATCTACAGACTATTGTTTTTTATAGTGTTTAGCGTCCACGTTTACTAAATATTGCACAGCAGGCAATGACATGGATGATACATGGAAGAAAGATGGAGCCTAGGTGGAATGCATGGCGGGGAAACCGGAGAACCCGGAGAAAGTCCGCCCCTACGCCGCTTTGTGTACCATAAATCCTACATTCCATCGCTTGGGATTGAACCCTGGCCGCCTAGATTAGAAGTGGTCTAACCACGGGACGGCCACAAACTCTTTTTTACAAAAGAGTGCAGTAGAGCCCCGGTATTTCGAGTTTCCTTTTACTGCTGTCTTAAAAACTTTAAAATGTTACATATAACCAGATAAAATCACGTGTTCATACACTGTCCACATATACGTTTTATGCACTTCCCAATATGTTGAACTTTTTCAATTTTCCGTATACAATACAGGTAAATACCATAAATCCCACATTCCATCGCTTGGGATTGAACCCTGGCCGCCTAGATTAGAAGCGAGTGGTCTAACCACGGGACGGCCACAAACTTTTTTTTACAAAAGAGTGCAGTAGAGCCCCGGTATTTCGAGTTTCCATTTACTGCTGTCTTAAAAACATTAAAATGTTACAGATAAAATCGCGTGTTCATACACTGTCCACATATACGTTTTATGCACTTCCCAATATGTTGAACTTTTTTCAATTTTCCGTATACAATACAGGTAAAACTGTCCCACTTAGGGTTTGTTTGGAGGAGTGCGCTTGCTCTTTCTTTGCCGACCCTTCACTTATTAGGGCCGCTTTCAGGCAATTGTACAGTGCATATCATCCTTTCAGAAAAAAAAAACAAAAAAAACAAAAAAAACAAAAAACCTTATTGGTATAGTAATCAATGGACAGCGACAATAGACATAAAACTCTTAAGTAAAAATACACATTTTACAGCAGTAACAGCCTGACTTTTCGTGTAGATGATATATAACTACGCATGCTCCAAGGTAGTGAGCCCACCATATTACACCGTATGTGCAAAATTGTTTTTTATTTCTTTTAACCATTACTATACTCATTAAATATTTATTCATGGTTTACCCATTGATTTAGTAATATTTCCGTATAATCCGATTCTTTTTTAATTCGAGGTAGCATCAGCTCTAATTAGTTCGAATTATCGGGGCTCTACTGTATTCCTTTCTGTACATCGTGACAATCGAGATAAACATTAACATAAATGGTTGTAATGTTTCCTTCTAAGTAGAAGGGAAATAAGATAATCCACTAAGCTAAAGTGAGAGTCAAATCCTTTAAAAATCTGTTCGATATGTGAAAGAATTTAAATTCTATTTGCTTGCGCGGCCAGGAGTGAAACAAAAGATGGCCTCCAGTTTGAGTAAAGTTTAAGTACCTTAAAACTGAAACCGATGACAAGGAATATCTTAGAAATGGTTAACTAAAAATAAATAAATAAATATATATATAATATATATAATATATATATATATATAAAATTGAAAGTGTGTTTTAACAAGAATTACATTTTTGTGTAGTAAGATTTTGTCTATCTATTACAGTTTACAAGTTATTCAAAAGTCGTCTAGAATGGAGATGTCTTCAGACGATATTCCCAGAAAAGATAATATTTTATTTCTGGTGTAAATATCTTTAATATACGGCATTTTTAAGAAAAACAAACTTCTCAAAACATGTTCTATATAAAGGGTAGTTTGTGGTGGGGGGAATTTCTTGAAAATTTTTGTGTCGCAACCTTGGAAGATACTAAATTTTAATTTCATTTTTTTTTCGTATTCGAGTTATGCTCTCCACAAACAAAGACGGATATACACACGCTCACCTTTTTCAATTTTTTTTTAATTTAGGGTCTTCAAAACATGTTTTTCTGGTGAAACTTAGCTATGAAAATGTTGGGTGGAATACAGTGATTTCTGTATACGCTATGTACATAGTACGTGTAGAAAAAAGTAAAATGATTATCTGCTACTATACTCTTAATAAAACAGTGTCACTAATTCTAGTTCAGGTGCAAGTTTTCTTTTAAATATTACCACTATGCCTTGAGTAATTGCCGCATGCGTGTTAGCGGTTTGCTTTAGAAAGATTATAGTCGATTGCTGCACGTGTTCGGTCGCCTTCGTTTTAAAAAGCCACACACATTGTCGCAGGAGCGTAAATTTAACACGTGAAGAGCGTCAGTAGTGCTTGAAAGCCTTGGAAAGCCACATCTCAAATCAATGGATATGTGCTATAATGTTCACTTTCTTTTTTGGAAATTCCTCTTAATGTCATCAATAGCTATAAAAAGGAAGACCTGCAGGTTTTGACTGGGAGTTCCAGCGCACGGTTGCGTGAGAGAGAGAGAGAGAGAGAGAGAGAGAGAGAGAGAGAGAGAGAGAGAGAGAGAGCAGTCAACTGTTCGAAGCGACGAGAGAAAAAAATTGTTACTGAACAATTGCTGTGAAACCTACGAAATAAAGTCACCTGCGGTAATACAAGCAAAGTGAGTGTCAAACACTACCAAAAAAATACGAAATAAAGACTATTCGTAACCAGATTTGAAGGAATAAAAAAGTTTTGTTTACAATATGTATAAGGTATCTAAGAGCTCTGAGGGTTTATGAATGGGTATGTTTCATTATTTAAACAAGGACATATGTTCAATAAATACCCCTTGAAAGCTTGTTAGATTTATAGCTGTCACATGTTGTTCATTTTTTAATTTTGAAGTCTGATCATGACATGTTGACATATTTGATACACAATTGTTTTCTTCAATTAAATTGAATTTTAAATTCCCGATTCCTCCACTATGCATTTATGGTGACAATATATCGTATAACACCATATGAAAATCACGACTTTGTGGATGTGAAAATGGTAGACATTTCCCAGGGATCTTTTCTTTCTAGATATGGGAGTTTTACGTGTAAGTAAACTTTACAGGGAGCAACGGCTTGCCTTCTAAAGAAAACCATTCAAAACATTTTACTTCTGAAAAACCATAACCATTCGCCGGGATTGAACCCGAGACTGGGTGCAAGAGGCTAGCAAGTTGTGAAGTGTGGGGCATGGTAGTAGATTCTGGTTACAGCGTATACAGAATAGGGAACCCCGGTTCTATTACTCTATCTGCCGTCGTTTGACAATGAGGCTACTACATGAAGCTTCGGCACTTACATATGTGTAGGATATGATTAGGCACCGGGCTCGAATTTTCTACAACAGGTGGGCCTATTATGAGAATGCACTTTTCAGATCTCTGGAGAGACTACTTTCCCACTGAACGCCGTAGGAAGTATTGGCAACGAAGGCATTATACCAGCCAACAGCCAAAAAGCTAAACGTTGAGGAGCCTACAATAGCATTACCTCCTTAACACTCTCAACTTTAAATCCACAACACCAAACTCAAACCATTCAAACCATTTTTGTTAATAAACGAATAAATTTGATTAAAGAAGGAATTTAAATGAGTATTTTAAAATCGCGTTCTTTCGGGAATGTTGACTGTATTCACTTTTATGACCTCCTATACCAGACCTCAGAAATTGGAATAGTGTAGGTGACACTATAAAAGGTAGTGTCTGAATGTGTGTGTGCCCTTTAAGGTACGAGATGGTGGTGCAGGTTCGTGTATATCACCCAGTAGACTAATAGCCATTGCTCCAGGAAGGCCGGAAATACATTACCTGCGGAAAACAGTCGCAGTCGCATATGCATGAGTTTCTCTCAGTTTACTTGATGGTCTGCGATATCCCTCGCCACAAACAGTCCATTCTTTTGCCATCCCATTCCGCGCACATTTATTTCCACCAAACGACCTAGGATATCGTTTTACAGTTATAAATTCAATCCCCATCGATGCTTTTGGGGAAGATCGATACAATCAATGTATCAGGCAAGGGTATAGCATTTTTGGAGCGAATTGAACCAATATATACGAATAATGTTGTGAATGCTTAAGGATGAAACAGATCCAGTGTGCCATTAGCTGACATTATGATCATATACCTTTTTTCTTCACCGTTATCCCCTAAGGTTTCCTACAAAACCTGAACTATCCTATTAGATCTCCTAACCTGGCCTACAACTATCGGCTGCGCAGAATGTACTTGTCTGCATTTTAACGGAGAGAAAATTCTCCGCAAAAGAATAGTTATTTTTGCCATAAAAATGTAATAGTCTGTAACCTCTGAGTCAATTGTCATGATCAAAATAAAAAGCAAGCACCATGCAATATTATGAAGTCCACAAACTTTACTTACAAAAGTTTATTTTACTTTCTCCGTCACACATACTAAGATTTTGTTGTTTAGATCTTCTATCTTTTCGGTTCTATATTCTATTTTGGGTCTGGTTATGTCTGGCAAGAATACTAGAGGCGAGATAACGGTTGAAAATGCCTTACTCGCCCCACATTCTCTTACCGAGTGACGAAGGTTGTTTTGATACAACAAGCACAGTGGTGACTTTGTTCTCCTGCGCGGTAGCAATGATTTTCACATTGTATTAACCATTTTGTTTATATTAAACATATTTTGCATACAATAATTATTACACCAATTTACTGTGGTTCAGGTCGTGAGGACCGCGTTAACCGGCCGGGGGGGGGGGCTCGAGGCGCTGACCACATCTCATCCTCCAATACTTCACCACATCCATGACGTCTGTAGTGGACCGAGATGGGGGACGTAGCGGCCAGACGGTAGGCTAAGGTTGCCCATGAGCTGCCGTGCCATGGAGTTAATCTATTGCGGTTACATAATCTTTAAGTCTATAACCTTCCTTTATCATATGCTCGTAATATTCTTACGCTGTATTATGATTAACACACTAAATTGTTTCTCTTTCACAATAAATACAGCAGTAAAATGACATTGCTATTTAACCTTAAAATATTTAAAAAGTCTTTGATCAACAAAATATTTCAGTTTGTTTTAAACTCAATATTCTATAACTTGCACGTAGTACCTTCTCTATGGAGGTTTCACTCAGCGGTATGACTTCAATTTCAGTTCGTTAAGTTTACGTTCCCTCACCAACCCTAAGAGTAATAATTTAAAATATACTTCAGATGCAGGATTAATAAATATTATGTATAACTATGTATTAAATAGTATCAAATATACCTAATATACACTCAAATTTTTAGACAATTGCAGTTCCGAATAGTTAATAAACCACTGGAAACTAAACCCTAAAAAGAGGAAAATATCGTCTCTTTTATATGTTTACCAATGCAAGTATTCAAAAAGTACCTTTTGAAATTGTAAATAAATACCTGTAAGATCACCAAAGTTTGGTTTATGCTTGTGATCATAGAGACGTTTGATATTGTAACTCTTTAAATTTGCAAACTGAAATCGGCATATTAAACAGCAAACTTTTCTATGTTTGTAACTTACAAACAAATCTCTGCCCCTCATTAAACAGATGTTCCGACGAAGACATACTCGCCACTGAATTATTTGTATCGGAAGCAAGATAAAGCTGAACAGCAGTGAAGGGGAGCGATGGCTGTTGGTGTCAGGCAAATGGAAAATGGAAATGACGTGTTATTTATGGACGCTCTTTAACTACTGTGGTTCTCAGCGTCCCATTCTAAATTGGGTGTGAAAGACCGCTTAATTTTGCTCAGAGGCCTCTCTATCAGGTTTGAGGTTCTTTTACGTGCCGTAAATCTACGACACAGGACCAACGGCTTTACTTCCTTTCCGAAGGAAGCCACCCGAAAAAATCCATCGTCCTCAGCTGGGTATATGAAGTTAGCATGGTACCATTAAACCACGGAAGGTGACAGTGTGAGGCAAGAGTGCCTTTCAGTGTAGTGACCCTTTTGAGCTGATTTTGCCCATGCATCCTTTTGAGCTGATTATGTTATAGTGTTTTCAACTTATGTAAATATTTTTTTCAGTTAAACCGGTCTTTAGAAGCTATCCCCATAGAATTCAAGAAATACGTTTTATTTTTAATGAATGTGTGCTAATTATATGGTATTCGTATTTAATCAAAATCATGGAAGCCATTTTTGACAAAGAAAACAAACATTAAATATTTTCCTTGCAAAGAGAGATTTTTTTTTTAAAAATATTTGTGTTGCATCTTTGAAAGATGCTGAACTTAAATACTTAGTTTTGGCTTTTACTAAATTTTCGGTTTTTGATTAATTCTATTCACAAAAACACGAAACTTTTTTTCTTCAAAACCCCTTCTTCAAGAAGGTTTAAGCAGTTGTTTCTAATGAAATCTCTGATTTTATTTCTCGGTTGGAATGTAATACTTCCTCTGTTAACTAGGGAAAGCAGAATGGAAAGTAAACATTATCTATAATTAAAAAAGAATGTTATAAAAGTACGAAAATTGCATCATTGTGCCATAACAAAAAAAGGGCAGCTTGCTTAGCTGCTTACAGTGCCAAGCATCTTTTGTTGTCTAATTATGACATTAATAAAGGAATAATAATTCGTTTAGAATAGAAAATTCCTTCAAACTGAAGCACGACTAATTCTACAGAACAAACAATCAAGTGAGAGAGATTATGAGAAATTTTCTGAGTGGAGAAGAAATTTGAAAATAAACCTATATCTGCTTAACATAAATATGCTGAAAGTCAAAGTTATTTGAAATCATGTTCTTATGATTGTTTATATTCTAAGTTTGGTAATCTTTCAATTACCACTTTCTTGCTACTCACTTATTGCATTTCACCCAAAATTCATTCTAAGATTTCACCGAAAATACACACTATGCTATGGTGGAGTTGAAGGCAAATGTTGATAAAATAATCAGAAAAATCTATGTTTATTTTGGACACTGTACATGATTCTTTGGGTGGAAAAATGTTCCCAACGATGTAGAACTCAAAGTGGCAGTGACATCTTGACTCAAATTTTTAGCGATGGAAGAGTATAACATCTAAATTGAAAACCGGTACCACGATAGCAATGCAGATTACTTGAGAAGTAGAATAATATACTGTAACTTTATAAACCAGTTTTATGTTAATATTTTTCGCTATTATTTGGTTGTATATGCCCAATGTTCTTAATTTCTCCATAATATTTCAATAATTATTTTAATTAACACATGGAGGGTTTATACATATAGTTATGAAGAATCGCATTTCAAATATTACTAATTCAATTTAATCAAAGGAAACTTAAATAAAATTAACATTGAAGAAAAATAATCAATCCATAATATCAATAACATTTCTTTGTGAAGTATATGGCCTAGAACAAGAATAAAAGGAGAATGTAAACGGCGGAGATGATATTTTCTCATTACTTGGTGCAAGTAAAAATATAACTGATTAATTTTCCAAATCTTCATTAGGTCGAAGAAGAGGATGGTTTATGCGTGTGTATGCCATTCCGAAGGAGGTTCCCTACTGCAGCTTCCATGGGCTTACGTGCGTCTGATCCCAGAAGGATCGGATGTTTCTGCTCCAACCAGGAGCAGAAACATAGTTCAGACAGTTCATCTCAAGATGGGGACGATTATGAGCCCACTCCCATGGTTCTGAATTAACTCCCTAAGTCCTACAGACGACTCCAACGCCACCGTGTCACCAAGAGCGCATTCACCATCATGAAAGGATGTCACCACCGCAGTCACTTCGACATATATACCCTAAAAGAAACAGTTTGGGATGAAAAGGACAGGAACTATTGGGCAATGAACAAACTTCTCCCGAATTCGCCAGGTGACCGGGAAAACCTCAGAAAATATCTGATGTCTTCCATTATATGACTTTCTCTACATGTCTGCAACAAATTATGGTTAAAAAGTTTATGCTTCTATTTACTTCATGCTAATTGAGAAAAAATTAGCAGAAATAGTCTAATTATTTGCTTCCTTGTATGCAGAAGCGAAATAAGAGAGTACCATACTTAAAGTGATAGTCAAAAGCTGGTTGCTATGTGACTGAAGTTCCTTTGTTTGTATGGACAGGAATTGAAAAATTCCTGTATGAGAAAAATACAAGTTTTTCAAAGCTGAACTCAAAAACAAGGAATATCTACAATACAATCAACTCCACAAAAAAAAAAAAAAAATATATATACGACATAAATTGTGTGTTTTAATTTGCTCTATGTTTTTTGTGTGGTAAGTTTTTGTCCATCTCTTACAGTTTAGCATTTATGCAAAATTCCGTAAAATTTATCCAGAATAAAGTAGTCTTCAGAGGCTATTCCCAGAAAATTCAAGATATACATTTTATTTGTCAAGTAAATATCTTTAATACACGATATGTTAATCAAAATCATTAGAGGCATTTTTAAGAAAATCAAAGTTTTCGAAAAAAGTTCCATGTAAAGGGTAGTTGGGAGTGGGGGGATTTTCTAGAAAATCTTCGTGTTCCATCCTTGGAAGATACCAAACTTAAATACCAAGTTTGGTACTCAAATGTCTTTTCGGTTTTGAGCTAAGCTGTCCACAGACACACAGAAAAACACACACACGGACCTTTTTCCAAAAATGTTTTTTTTTTTTTTTAGATTCAGGGGAACCGAATTTTTGGGTGCAATACAATACCTTCTCTATACACTATGTACATAGTACGTGTAGAGAAAGTAAAAAACAGGCTAAGAGAATTCGGCAGCGAGATTCGAACCCACGACTTTCCCGAATATCCTTATCAGACGAAATCACTGAGCCACCTGGCTCAATGTAAGGAATATTCTAAAAGTATGTCAGATAATAAATTATCCAAGAAGATAAAGAGCAATTTTATTAGAGCAAATGACAAATGTTCCAGAACAAAATAAGTGAATTTGGCTAATTCCTGAAAGGAGTAGGATAAGAAAATCACGAAGCAGGAAATTCATTCCACTGGCTGTAAACGCATGTACTTCGATTAATATTATTGCCCGGTGCTTAAAAAGAGCACATTTATGCAGGTTTATCTTAAGCACACCGCATGAATATTAAATTGAGCACACAAAAGCCGGTGTCTCGCTCATCTACTCATTACTACATTTTGGCCGATGACAATGAACAAACTTGGGCCCGTTCCTATTTGCAATGTAAGGGAGAAGCGAGGAGGTAAATTGCTGGACGTGCATGGTGTGGTTCCTGTGTTTCGAAAATTGAAAATGGGGAGGGAGGTACGTTCACGCCAGTAAAGTGTATTATTATGTAACAAAACTCCAACAGCAGTAAATGTAGCAGCATTGTGGTTAATGAGGGTCAACTCGCAGCTGGAAACTTTGTGCTGCAGATTGGGGATGAACTGTTCCGTCAGTTCGCATATTTCCGAAGCCAGAGATATTCCCTGACGGCACAGGGTGTAGGACATGCCTTGGGCTCTGCAGCAAGGTGTCCACAAATATAAGTCTGGGGAGGGCTAAACATGGAATTAAACAAAGTAATAAACACTCTTCTTCTTTTTTTTTCTTCTTCTTCTTCTTCTTCTTCTTCAAGGGAACACATTGGCTATGAGCGCAACTTTCTATCCTATTGACCAAAAATTTTAAAATATTAAAAAAAAAACCTGATGTGCTCCATTTACATGGCTTTCTCTAAATCTCTGTAACAAAGTATTGTTAATAAGCTTATTCTTCTATTTATTTAATGTTAAAACACCAGCAAAAACGATCTTTTTACTTAGTTCCTTTATAAGTAGAAAGGAAATAAGGGAATACACAAGGCTAAAACCACAATCAAATGTTTTAAAATGTGGTTGCTTTGGCACTGAAATCCATTTCTTTGTATGGCCAAGGGTATGAGAAAGTTTGAGTATTTTAAAACTGAAATAAATAATGAATAATATTTTAAAAACGGCCAGATCTAGTAAAATTACATACATTTTTGTTTTTATCCGAACTACATTTTTTGCAGTAAGTTTTTGTCTATCTCTTACGTTTTACCAGTTATGCAACACTGAATAAAAGTCATCCAGAATAAAGAAGTTTTAAAGGCTATTTGCAGACAATTCAAGATATGCATTTTATTTGTAAAGTAAATATCTTAAACATGTGAAAATTTAATCAAAATCGTTAGACCCGTTTTTGAGAAAATCAAAATTTTTTAAATGTTTTCCATGTAAAAGGTAGTTTGGGTTGGAGGAATTTTCTTGAAAATCTTCGTGTCGCATCCTTGGAAGATACTAAACTTAAATGCCAAGTTTGGTATTAAACGGTTTTTTCGTTTTTGAGCTATGCTGTCCACAAACACGCACACACACACACACACACACACACACATACACATCCACGGACCGTTTCCAAAAATGCTTTTTTAGGATTCAGGGGGACACAATTCGATATCGAATTTATCGAATATAATGCCTTCTCTACACACCATGTACATAGTACGTGTAGAGAAAGTAAAATATTTCATTTGTATAGCCTCCTAAACATCAAGTATCATATAGAGGTTTTTCATTAGGAACAATTTGTTGACTGTAGGTTCTTTACGTTGGGTTTTAATAATTTTGTTTTCTTCACATTCACACTTCCAGACTCTTTGGGGGGATAAAGAATAATTCTGATTATAGAAAACCCCCCCGCCCCAACTGGGAATCGAACCCGGGACCTGCGGGTGAGAAATTAGCTCGCTAACCACTCGTCCACGGAGGCAATTAAAGAACTATATTTTGTTTCATAATAAAATATGTGAATTTTAAATTTCAATAAAATATATTTATAGTTTTTCCCAAATTAAATGTAGTCATAAATGGATAGGGGCATTACTAATTAAGATACACTTTATCTTACATATGGTTTTCTAGCAAACGATTTTACAACCTTTTCTATATTCAAAATACTCCTCAAGATATAAGTTTTTACTTGCTTGTTTCAACATTTTTATACTACCACTCAAAAGCACATTAAAGAAGATGGTCATATTACTTTTGTGAAATAATACTCAATTTTATAAATATTTTTTTTTAAATCAAGAGCTTTGGAGAGTATACAAAAGTAATAATTTTTACAGGAATTAGGCCTCTTATAAAATACATCAGCTATTTCATTTTTAATCAAGCAAAGAACTTAGATATTAAAATTAGTGTTTAAATAATCCTGCGATATAGAGTTTTGATTGGCTGCAGAAAGATCACTATTATTGTATATATTAAGTACCTGGTACAAATTTGAGTGCGATATCTTACATGCTGTGGATTTTCCATATTTTATAGATGCATCGACTTGACCCAAACTTGATGACGTTTTTAGAAAAAGGCATTTAATGTTATGAATTATATGATTACTATTGATTTATTGTTTTATAAAATATAAACATTTAATTACCTTTTCAAAGTTTACCCCTATATAACGTTTTGAAAATACATTATTTTCCTTAAAATCTTCGTATTGCATTCTTGAAAGGTATTGAACTTAAATACCAAGTTTGAGATTTAAACGACTTTTCGTTTTTATTTAAGTTATACTGCTCACAGGCAAACACACAGCACACGGACTTTTTCTATAAATACTTTTTGGATTCAGCCGTCATGAAAACAAGTATTTTCGCTGAAATTTTGGTATAGTTTTTAGGTGAAATATATTAATTTTCTACGTAATATATTTGAAAGAATATTTTGGCCAAAATCACTAAAGACATTTTTGAGAAAATTGAAAATTTTGAAACGTTTTCTATGCAGAAAAGAAATTAGGGTGGCAGGATTTCCCTTAAAATCTTTGATTGCATACTTGGAAGAAACTAAACTTAAACACCAGGTGTTACGCTGTTCACAGACACACACATTCACACTAATATTTTTCTATAAATATTCTTTTATTCATCGGCCCACAAAACGTGTGTTTGCACGAAATCTCTGTATAGGTTTACAGAGGCAATCCAGTGCCCTCATTCGTAAAATGTATTTGAAATATACGTATTGCGCCTAGAGTTATAAGATATAACTGGCTGCATAGTTTTTCCGTATTTGACGAGAGCAAATATTCCTTGGATCGTTAAAAGAGTTGCAGAACTCAACGAGAGTCGAACTGTGGCCTTTTAACTTGTAATAGCCCCGTTGAGTACTGCAAATGTTTTAAGCACGAACGAATACGGGGCAGTTGGGCCTCTTAAAATGCCAAATTAAATAGTAAATTATAATTATAAGAACGCATAGAGTCTATATGCGTCTTTTTTTCAGCAACTAACCTCTCCTTAGCAACTGTAAAAAGCCTTTATAATTTATCTATAACCAAATTTTAGCAAATAATACCATACTAAACATAGAGACATCAAACTTTGGCTATTTTTCACCGAAATTTACCTTTCTGAGCAACAAGCTGCTTGAAGAGTGCTATCTTTGGGGCATCCCTCGCACCTGAGGGAGTTGAGAAGGGTGACGGGCTGGAACAGGAAATGAGATACAATTTTCCCCCCAGAGCAGTGCGGGACGGGGGGGGGGAGGCGGAAGATGTGATAGCTCTGGGTCCACTCATCCATCGAAAACGTTAGATATTTTTCGGAGGCAATTTTCTTCTTCGTTTTACCCCTTCTCCCTCTTTCGTACACTATTTTCTCTACCCCCTTCCATCCATTACCTCATCGCGAAAGCAATTTTCTGCGTAAGACGATGTAAGTGACAGCACATGAAATCGCTGTTTGTGTAATGCTGCAAAGACGAACAGGAAATGTCTCAGCGGGAGTCGGAAGGTGATGAACATGTTACTCCCTAGCTTGACACAACTACTTTAAAGCTGTCATTGCAAATGCTCCTGAGCTTTGGCTCACGTACCTACGTGGATTTCCATTTCCTGCATCGCATGCATGTGTGCAGCAGATCTGCCATAACTGCTTTCCCGGGAGAAGTCTCTAGTCTTACCATTTAAAATGTATCTTGAGATTTGAGGTTTAGCTTTTGCTTAAAAACCTTTCTTTTCTAGGGACATGAGCTCTTTGGGTGATTTGAGTTGATCCTCTAGTGATTTTCATGTAGAGGAGTCTCTTTTACTTAGAACAGTAAACAAACTTTCAATTCCATAATTTCCACTACCTTTCTTAAAACAAGCTTTTGTACAAAATGTTCTTCTTTTATCTATATCACACTAATCGAGATAAACATTAACAGAAATGGTCTTATTACTTGCTTCCGTGTAAGTAGAAGATAAATAGGGAAATGCACTAGTCTAAAGCGATAATCAAGTCTTTTAAAAGCTGTCGCTATGCGAACAATTGAAGTTCAATTCTCTTTGCATAACCAGGAGTAAAACAAAACAGAAATGAAACGAAAGATCACTTCCATTTTGAGAAAAGTTTAAGTAGTTTAAAATTGAAACACCAAAAATAAAGTATATCTCGGAAACGGTTAACTACAATATATGTTTATACGTAAATTTCTGTATATTAACGACTTCTACTTTTTTTTAGTACTAAGTTTTTGTCTCTCTTACGAATTACTAGTAAGAAAATTGATCCAAAGAAGAGATATTTTGAGGCTATTCCCAGAAAATTCAAGATTTAACTTTTATTTTCCTTATACTATTTTATTTGTCATATTTGTAAACTAAGAAGAGGAATATTTAGCACCACTCGTGAATTCAATAGCAGGATTTAACCGGAATTAACTGCTTCCGTGTGTATACGCGAACAGCATAACTGAAAAACGAAATTCAGTTATATAAGAAACTTGATATTTAAGTTTAGTATCTTCCTATAAAGCGAGACGAAGATCTTCAGGGAAATCCTATATCCCAAACTACACTTAATATTGAACATGTTTTTCTAAAATGTTTTATTTTGTAAATAATGGCTCTAATGAATTTGATTATAATATTTTAAGATATTTTAATGAGATGAAATATATATCTCGAATTTTCTGGAAACCTAAAATTCCTCTTCATTCTGAATGACTTTTGCATATGACAGATTCTTACAATATAAAAAATGTAGATTTAATTAAAGCACACATTGATGTTAAACATATATTCTGTGGAGTTAACTATTTCAGTATTATTCCTTGTTAATGGATTTTGTTTTAAAATACTTAACGATCTCCTCAAATTCGAAATCATTATTGTTTTCTTTTTTCCCTTCTCTCTTGGCTATGCGAAGAGAAAAGAATTTTAAAGTCAGCGCATAACGACCCGTTCATAAATAAATTAACTCACTGAAAGCTTTAAAGCCTGCAGTGTTCCTTAATCCAATTGGAGCTACAATGGAAATTGCAACAATCAATTTCTACAAATGTTTATATTGATTAACCTGAACCAGCTAGAGAAATATGCCTTTGTCAGAATAGTTGGAATATTAGTGAGCAGTTGTTTTTGGTATTTATTTCTTACGGCAGGTCTACAGCCCCATGTAAAGTTGTACTCTCAGCTCTTTCATTTACATTTGCACCGTTTACCTCTTCACCTTTTACTCTTGATATAATCAAGTACCTCAATCGTTCTTCTATCCAGTATTCTCGCTCCTTATATTTTTCCTTCAATGGCATCTTGCAGATGTCGTCCTCGTCTAATGATTGCCAAACAGTGGAATTTTCTGTTCTATGTAGCGTGCAAGGTATATTTCTTTTCGTCCAATGTTCTTAAAACGTATTACGTACGTGCTATGTATATAGTGTATAGAGAAGGTACTGCACTACACCAAAAAAATCGATACCGAGATTTCACCGGAAATATATGTTTTAGGGTCTCCTGTATCTAAAAAAAGTATTTTCAGAAAAAGGTCCGTGTGTGTCCGTGTGTCTGTGAACACGATAACTCAAAAACGAAAAGTCGGTAAAACACCAAACTTGGTATTTAAGTTTAGTATCTTCCAGGGATGCGACACGAAGATTTTGAAAAAAATCCCCCACCCCAAACCACCCTTTACATGGAACTTTTTACGAAAATTTCGATTTTCTCAAAAATGGCTCTAACTATTTGATTAAAATATCATATATTAAGGACATTTACCTCACAAATAAAATGCATATCTTGAATTTTCTGGGAATAGGCAATGAAGAATAGTTTATTCTGGATGAATTTTATGGAATTTGGAATAACTGCTAAACCGTAAGAGATGGACAAAATCCTACTGCACAAAAAATGTAGAGCACATAAAAACACACAATTTATGTTATTTATATTTTTTTCGTGGAGTTAATTGTTTATGAAACATGCTTTGTTTTTGGTTTCTGCTATGAAAAACATACTTTTCTCATACGGGAATGTGTCAACTGCTGTCCATTAAAAACAAAGGAAATTCAGTGATATGGCAACCACCTTTAGATTGCAACTTTAACCTGTACTTCCTTATTTCGCTTCTAGTTATAAGGAAGCAAGTACTAAGACTATTTCTGCTATTTTTTTCTGATTAGCATGAAGCAAATAAAAATATAAGCTTTTTAAGAATAATTTGTTTCAGGGATGAAGAGAAATTCATGCGAATGGAACACATCAAATTTTTTGTTTTTGTTTCCGTCCACCAAATTTTTTCCATTTTTCTCCAGCACCACTATTCCTCTTTTATGGTATATTTAAATGTCTTGTATTTATGAAATGATACAAGAATGCAACTTTGACCGTGTAATTATATATTAAGACTTAAAAAACTATTTTCTCTGTGTCTGTATTTAAGCTATATGCAAACCTATAATCCAGACACAGCATTTCAGAAGCTTTTTCCTTAGCTGCAAATCGACTTTTCTTTTTTTTTTTTTTTTTTTTTCCTTTCTTTTTTATTTGGTGCAGTGGACATTTAGATGATCACACTTCCTAAATAAATAAATTCCAATACATAACACTCCGTTGGCTCGCGGTTCCTCATTCCTCGAAGTCTTCATCCCATTTTATTTGTTGTAACAAATTAATCCTAGAGTAATTGAAAAATCTATTTAAATAACACTAGGAAATTTCATTTGAAGCTATATTGCAATTTCACACAATGGGATAATTTTTCCACCTAAAATTTTAAGTCGAGATTTCAACAAAAATATGTGTTTTGATGTCCTCTAAATACAAAAGAAAATTATTTTTATAAAAAGGGTGCTATGTATCTGTGAACATCACAATTCAAAACCAACAGAGTTTAAATACTAACTGCTGGTTTAATTTTTGCATCTTTTGAGGATGCCACACAAAAACTTTCAAGAAAATATTCCCCCAACCACCCTTTAAATGGAATATATTTTTTTAACATGTACATTTTCCAAAAATTGCTAAAGATTTTGATAATACATATGTTTAAGATATTGCATGGTCTTGAATTTTTTGGGAACTTTAAAAAACCCAACCCCCGAGCTGCTTTGTCAACCACAAATCCCACATTAGATCGCTTAGGATCGAACTAGGGTGGGATGGTACTGAAATTAGGTTCTCTATGGTTGTGCATGAATAAACAAGAAATACAAGGCAAAACAAATGGAAACTTTAAACAAATAACAGAAATATCTTGAAAATGCTTAACTCCAAGGAAAAATATTTTACAAAATTATGTGTTTAAAAGAATAAACTATATTTTCTTTTATAGCTCATATAAGGTATATCGATCACTGAAACAATTGTTCTTATCCTATGCGAACAGAAAGTCAGTTTGATGTGCATAAAGAGGCACAGATATGTCGACACATCTCGCCCACACGAGAAGAAGCTTCAAACAATGCTGCCTTTTTTCACACTTCCTAGCATTCCTTACTTCTAAACAATCTGAGAATCTTTTCCCTTTAATCTGATTGACATAATATTTACATTTTTATTCAAGTGGGACGCCACAATATTCAGAAAAATACACAATCTATCCACATTATAACTTTTCACAAAAATTCTTTTTCTAATTGTTTCGTTTCGTTTCATAAATGGCTTACCCTCTCGTATTCATAGGACGGACACCCCCTAGGTCTTACAAGACAATGCCTAGGGATTAAGAAACCTATCGGGAAGCCAACAAGACGAGACCAAAGAATGGAGAACCTGTTACGAGGGGTCGGCCCTTAGCTCGGCATGAAGGAGCAATTGGTGGAATGTGTGGCGGGGGAAACTGCAGAACCCGAAGAAAACCCACTAGACGCCGCTTCATCCACCACGAATACCACATGCGGGAGCTTGGGAACGAACCCGGGCCGCCTAGATGGGAGGCAAATGTTCTAAGCACTCACCCACAGCACTAATTGTTTGCTCTCGAAATTATGTTACGCTTCTACTTACACAAATCATTGTTGACGTGATGAAATAAAACATTTTATATTTACATAAAACTTAACTTTACATTCGGTTTATTAACTTAACTCCTTGGCACGACAGCTCACGGGGAACCTTGGCCTACCGCCCGGCCGCTGCGTCCCCCATCTCGGTCCACTACAGACGTCATGGATGGGGTGCAGTATTGGAGGATGAGACGTGGTCAGCGCCTCGAGTCCCTCCCGGCCGGTTAATGCGGTCCTCATGACCTGGAGCCGCTACTTCTCCATCAAGTAGCTCCTCAATTGGCCCCCCAGGGACCTTACGAGGCTGAGTGCACCCCTGGCCAGGTCTCCCAGCGGGGGAAAAATCCCCACGCCGGTACTGGGGATCGAACCCAGGTCTCCCGCTTGGTAAGCAGCTGCGCTACCACCAGCTGCGCTAAGGAGACGACCATTTGATTTATTAATATAGTAAATATATGTAAAATGATGTTTTAGTGTAGTTAAACAATGGGTTATATCATATAGATCACTTCTGCTGCTGAAGAATCAAGATTAGCTTGGTACCGTAATTGGAAGGCAATTCTTAAAATGCGATCCTTTCAAACATGTGCTTTAGAAAACAAGAAGGAATTAACGATCTTTAGAGAAGATTTAGACGAAGAATATTTAATAAGCCTGTGCTGAAAAATGCATTACGGTCTTCTAGTTCGAAAGAAAGCATTAAATTTGGAAGTCTCTCTTTACGGAAACGAGGGAGCATCTAATTAGATGATTTCATTAAAGGTACACAGGCGTATTGATTTGTTTATTTGCCTTACTCTTCCATTTTCGTCGATAAAAATAACAACACAGAATTAGTTTTTGACTTCACGCTTGAGAAGCGGGGAGCAAAGTCAGGAAAGCAATAATCGCTTCAGAGTCACGTGGGCATGAAATTTACCTTTTACGGCTCTGATTGGCAACAAATTACAAACTTTTCTATAAGAGAGGACCTAGGAATACAACAAATTGCGTTACTGATTAAATTATTCCGCCACGCTGACAATTTATTGCAAGTATTTTTTTGTTTTTAATGTCGCTACTTTCCAAGAAAGCTCGAGAGGTTTTTACCATTCACGAATTGCTTTTGAAGATATGATAATGAAAAATGTGAAGTAGGGACAAGGCGGGGTCAGAGATCAACACTCGGCTTCTATCTTAAATGTCATCACCACCATCATCATCTCCTGTTCTGGCCTTACGTTTTTCTTTATCTTTTCTTAGATTTTCCCACATTTCTTCCAATCTTCTGATACTCATAACTAGATCGAGGACTTGCATATCAATGCATATTTTTACTGAAGGATATACTCAAAAATGTCTTACATATCTTTGCATTTCGAAAGAAGCACACTAAAATAAGATTAATTTTATTTTGCATATTTTGAGTTTTTTCGCATTAAATGTATTATTTAATGTTATTTTACATATATGTCCATATTGTTGCATTTCCGTATTTTCACTCTTCAGGTATATGCAATTCAAATAACAGGTACACAAGATATTTGTTCCGCACAAAAATTCAACACCGAGATTTTACCTGAAAGTCAAATTTTGAGGAAACCTGAATCAAAAAAGAAATGAAAAAAAAATCTGATATGTTCCATTCACAGGACTTTCTCTACATCTCCGTAACAAATTATTGTTAAAAAGCTTATGCTTCTATTTACTTCTTGCTAATCGAGAAAAAATTAACAGAAATAGTCATTACTTGCTTCCTTGTAAGTAGAAGCGAAATACGGGAGCACCATAGGTCCAAGTGATAGTGAAAAGCTGGTTGCTATGTGACTGAAGTTACTTTGTTTCTATGCTCACGAGTTGACAAATTCCTGTATGAAAAAATTAGGGGTTTCAAGCTAAAACCTAAAACAAGGATATCTAAAAAACGATCAAGCACACGAAAAAAATGTATATAAAACAAATTGTGTGTTTTAAAGTGCTCTACATTTTTGACCATCTCTTACGGTCTAGCAGCTATACGAAATTCCACAAAATTAATCCAGAATAAAGAGTCTTCAGAGGCTATTCTCAGAAAATTCAAAATATAAATTTTATTTGTCTGGTAAATATTTTTAGTATACAATATTTTAATCAAAAGTGTTACGGCCATTTTTAAGAAAATAAAAATTTTCGAAAAAAAGTTCCATGCAAAGGATAGTTGGGGGTGGGGGGATTATCTTGAAAATCTTCGTGTTGCATCCTTGGAAGATACCAATCTTAAATACCGAGTTTGGTATTTAACGGTCTTTTCGTTTTTATCCACAAACACCCAGACACACACGCACCTTTTTCTGAAAATGCTTTTTTTGAATTCAGGGGGTCCCAAAAAATGTATTTCCGGTGAAATCTCGGTATCGACTTTTTAGGTGGAATGCAATACCTTCTCTATACACTATGTACATGGTACGTGTAGAGAAATTAATATGTTACCTAGGCGACACGTAACTGCTGATTAATAATTCTTTAAGCTAAACAAATAAAGAGATTAAGTTACCGCTGCAAAAAGCTTTCGAGCAAAGATGTCCTAGTCAGACAATTACCTAGATGTGTCCGTTTGAAAATTAGATCTTTAAAAATATGATGCGCTCTATTCACAAAATTTACTCTACATATTTGTAACAAATTATTCTTAAAAATCGTATTCTTCTATCGACCTCACGGTAATCGAAATAAAAATTAGCAGAAATGGTCTTACTTCCTTGCAAGTAGAAGGGAAATAAGGCAATATTCTAGGCTAAAGCTGCTTGCTATGTGATTACAATTCATTACTTTGCATAGCGGAGTTGACAAATTCCTGTATGAGAAAAGTGTTAGGTATTTTAAAACTGAAACCAATAACAAGGTATAATGTCACAAATGGTCAACCCTAAGAGAAAATATTTATGACATTATTGTAGGTGTGTTTTAATGAGATCTACAGTTTTGTATAGTAAGTTTTTGTCTATCTCTTACGGGATATCTGTTATGCAAAAGTCATCCAGGATCAAGAAGCCTTCAGAGGCTATTCCCATAGAATACAAGATATACATCTTATGTCTTTAAATATCTTTAATGTACAGTATTTTAATTAAACCATAGAGCTATTTGTAAGAAATGCAAAAGTTTGGAAATTTTATTCCATGTAAAGGGTAGTTAGGGGTGTGGGGATTTTCCTCAAAATTTTTGTTTCACTTCCTTGGAAGATACTAAACTTAAATGCTAAGTTTAGTGTTTTACTGACTTTTTGAGCTTTGAGTTATCCGGTTACAGACACACGGACATACAGGCAAACGCTCACACATACATAGCGACCATCACTAAAAATGCTTTTATAGAAGACCCTAAAAAGTGAATTTTCGAATTTTTGGGTCGAATGCAATATCTTCTCTATGTACTATGGAAGGTGATTAAGCTAAAAATTTTTAGGCTTCTGATGACTAACAAAAGTTTAAAGATATAATATTTTTACTTTATCTAGCCCCGTATGTACAATATACATAGGGATAGAGAAGTATTGTATTCCACCCAAAAATTCGATGTCCAGATTTCACCGGAAATACATGTTTTAGGACCCCCTGAACCCCCTCCAAAATTCAGAAATAGGTCCGTGTGTGGGGGGGGGGTTGGACAACATAGCTCAAAAACGAAAAGACGGCTAAATACTTAACTTGATATTTAAGTTTGGTATCTTCCAAGGATGCGACACGAAGAGTTTCAAGAAAATCCTCCAGCCCTAACTACCCTTTACGTGGAAACATTTTCGAGAATGCTGTTTTTCTTAAAAATGGCTCTAACGATTTTGGTTAAAATACCACATATTAAAGCCATATCTATCGCAAATAAAATATATATCTTTAATTTTCTGGGATTAGCTTCTAAAGACCTGTTTATTCTGGATGAATTTTGCTTAATTTAGTGTAAATAGTAAGCCGCAAGAAATAGACATAAACATACTTTACAAAATAAAATATTTATTCTGTTAAAATACACAAGTTATGTCATCTACATTTTTTTCGTAGACCTTACCGTTTTCGAGGTATTCTTTGTTATTAATTTCAATTGTGAAGTACCTATACTTTTCTTAGACAGAAGCGCTCGTTTGTCTTTTGTTCTACTCCTGGCTAAGCAAAGAAGCAATTTGCAATGACAATGACAGCTTTTAAAAAAAATCATTATCACTTTAGCCTAGTATATTCCCTTAGTTCCATTCTACTTATAAGGAACTAAGCAATAAAATTCTGCTAATGTTTATCTCGATTAGCATGGTGTTGAAAGAAGTATGTTTGTTGAGTAGCTAGAGAAAGTCATGTGATCAGATTTGTTGTTAGTGTACGTTGGAACAAATCAATAAAAATCACAGGAGCACCAATTTTTGGCACGCTTCATAAAATATCTATAGAGTTAAAATTGCAGGCTTTAAGTATAAACAATTTTGTGGTTGGAATACATCCACGGGAGCCATAACAATTATATCAATCCATTAACAACTGTAAACAAAGTGTGTACACGGAACTCTGACCATGTAACGTTTATCTCTGCAATTTAAGCTAACTGATAGGGGAACTCATTTTGTTTGAACAGAGTCAGTGTGAAATGTTGTAAAGGAAATAATCCCCTAATAACGTATTTCATCTCTCCCGCTCACTCGCTCACTGCTTTATAAAATCTGATAATAACGCTGACAAAATTTAGTGTATTGTTAAGCATCTCGTTCAAGGTGCGGTTAGCGCCACGTACGAGTTTGTGCTAACGTTTGCATACTCCCACAAAAAATCTGCAAATGGACATTAAGTATGAGCGCCACATAAAGCGGTCAGACGAGATAAGGATCAGGAAAGCAGGACCAAAAGATCGCGCAATTACACTTTAACTACATAAAAATACGATTTATCGAGAAGGAAAATATGTTCTGGCTGTGATAAGAATGAAATAGTTCATCATTTTGTTACACATAGCACTGCAGAAACTGCAGCGGGGAAATGGCCGTTAAGGTGTGCTGAAAGAAAAATATTAAAGCTGATACACGATAAAAAATATTATAATATACAGTCTTTACATATGTATATACACCTGTCTTCATTTTGGAATTAGAAATAAACGAAGTTTCTGTGAAACTGTAACAAATTTTTTTCTTCTTCCCCCCTCCCCACACAAGCCGTGTGTAGGGCAGGAGTTGGATAGATAGAGTCAGACGGAAACAATACTATACCGGTATGTTGCCATGGTAGCTCAGTGGTAAAGCAACCGGCTAGAGATGGGGGATCCATGGTTCAAATCCCGGCTGTGGCATTTAATTTTTCAGTCTGTCTCTAACTATCCAATTCCTGTCATACACACGGTTTGTGTGAAAAAATCAATTAAAGTAAGACTTATTGTCCATAATAGTTGGCTATGCTATGAATTCTGGGACTTTAAGTACTTACAACATTGTAAGTATTATTCATCTCATAATAATTTAAGATCACCTTTTGGTTTACCTGGAAACATGCGGCAGTTGAGAAATTCAATGATTTGCCGTCATGTTAACATGATAGCTCAGTGGTAGGGCAACCGGCTAAAAACGGGGAATCCATGGTTCAAATCCCGCCTGCGGCATTTAATTTTTCAGTCTGACTCCACCAATCCATATCCTGTCATACACACGGCTTGTGTGAAAAAAGCAATTAAAGCAAGACTTATTGTCCATAATAGCTGGCTATGTTATGAATCCTGGGACTTAAAGTACTTACAACATTGTAAGTATCCATCATCTCAAAATAATTATAGATCGCCTTTTGGTTTACCGAGAAACGTGCGAGGCAGTTGAGAAATTCAATGCTTTGTCGGCATGTTACCATGGTAGCTCAGTGGTAGAGCAACCAGCTAGAAACCGGGACATCTGTGGTTCAAATCCTGGCTATGGCATTGAATTTTTTCAGTCGGACTCTACCTATGTTACACTTTCACTTTCTTTATCGTTTACCTAAAGTAGGATAGGGCGTTTTAGGAGAGGACTTAGCACCGATCCAATGAGGATATGAGAACATTGAACCTTTCTCCCTCAAAGAAATGCCCCCGGGAGAAAAAGATGAGGTGAGAGGAGATACCGGCCGGCCGGAACCAGGAGTGTATGGCTCAGCAAAGACAAGGTTTAAGAAGTAGAGGTCCCGGCAGTCGAACAGGAGGACCCTGCCCCATTTATTCGACCCCAGGGACCGTGTGTGAGAGTTGAGGTTTATGAAGCTGCGTCTCCGCATTTTCTCTGCGTTCATTCCACCACAGTTATCGCTTCACAGTTGTTTCCTATCATCTATATCCTCACTTTTATATCAGGCTTAGGCTAATTATCTATCCTGGCTTCTTCTAATCCAGAGCCTCTGCTCTCCACCAGCAGAGAAAGAAAAAAAAACGTGTTTTTTGCTTGTTAAAGAGGTTGTCATTACCGGGATCATATCAATGTCGCCTTTGTGCTGAAATTTTGATCCGCAGGAGTTTCTTTCAGGCCAGTTAATCTACTGACATGGGATTTTGACTTTAAACACACTAAAAAGCCATGCTTTATGTCTGGTTTGAAACAGCTGATTTACTGTATAATTATTCAGAGGTCTACATTATCCAAACAGTGAAAAGGGGAAGTAAATGCAGAATGAGGCATATATGATAGCGAAGAAATGTGATAAGAAACATGATTTATTATTTACTGACAGAGGTGTTTTTTTTTGCGCTGGGCGAGAGCGCCACTTATCTTTGTTTATCTCTTACCGGATGTGGCTAAATAAAATTTGCAATTCATTAATTTTTTCAGCATGAACCGTGTGTAGTAGGGGAGTTTGATAGGAAGAATCAAACTGAAAAATTCAATGCCATAGCCGGAATTTGAACCACAATCTCCCAGTCTTCACTCCGTTGATCTAACAACTAAGCTACCATGACAGTATGCCGAAACGGCATTCATTTCCTCAACTGACTTGTATGTTTGCCGGTAAACCACAAGGTGATCTCAAAATATTTTGAGATTACATACCTCAATGGTAACTTACAGATTCGTAAATACTTTTTTTCGGACTTCATAGTTTAACGAACTATATTAACGTAGTTTAACTTTATTAGTAATTGTTTTCCCAAACGACATTGGGAAGATATCTCTTGCTAGTTCCCAGGCCAGTTTTAACTTGAAACAGCCTCGTTGAACTCTGCAACTCTTTAACGCACGAAGAAATATCTGCTCCTGCAAAATAGGGGGGGGGGGGAAGTAAGTCCACTAATATCTTACTTAGTAAAGAAACTTATTGCATAAAATCAGTGTTGGTACTAAGGAAGCATGCAGCTACAATCTATTTCAATTGTTATTTTCGGTTATATTGAGTCATCACTTTTAATGCTCTTTTACCTAAAATTATTATTTTGAATAATCACACCCACGTGCAATTGTTTTTCTAAATTGATCGGACCCACGTCCATTTGTTTTCTTTCTGAACTAATGTTCGTCTCATAATAATAGTACCAGTTTGCAGTGACATTCCTGTACATAATGGCAGAATGTTTTGGGGAAAGGTCTATCGCGAAATGGAATATTAATTGTAAACTCAAACAAAATACTAAAAACAACTGAGAGAGTGTGTGAAACCAATTCAACGAAGTCTGTAAGTCTGAATCAACGAGGCCATTCTTTTTGAGTTGCAGTGCTTCCGGTGCAAATATACTCCACACAATTGAGATTTTAGGAATATATATTTTTTTAATTGTTTACACGTGATATGTACATAGTGTATAGATGAGTAATTGCACTCCACCATAAAATACGATGCCGAGATTTCACCGGAAATATATGTTTTAGGGCTCCCTATATCCAAAAAACAGTATTTTCAGGAAAAGGTCCGTATGTGTGTCCGTTTGTCCGTGTGTCCGTGGGTCCGTGTGTCTGTGGACACGATAGCTCAAAAACGAAAAGTCGGTAAAATACCAAACATGGTATTTAAGTTTAGTATTTCCAGGGATGCGACACGAAGATTTTGAGAAAAATTCCTCCACTCTAAACTACGCTTTACATGGAACTTTTTTCGAAAATTTTGATTTTCTAAAAAATGGCTCTAATGATTTTGTTTAAAATATCCTATATTAAAGATATATAGCTGACAAATAAAATGTATATTTTGAATTTTCTGGGCATAGCCTCTGAAGACTACTTTATCTAGGTCAACTTTACGGAATTTTCCATAACTGCTAAACCGTAAGAGATATACAAAAACGTACCACCCAACAAATGTAGGTCACTTTAAAACACACAACTTATGTTATATACATTTTTTCCGTGGAGTTGATTGTTTCTGAGATATTCCTTGTTTTTAGTATCAGCTATAAAAACTTATACTTTTCTCATACAGAACTTTCTGAACTCGTGTCCATACAAAGAAAGGAACTTCAGTCACATAGCAACCAGCTTTTGACTATCAATTTAACCTATGGTACTCCCTTATTTCACTTCTACTTATAAGGAAGCAAGTAATAAGACTATTTCTGCTGATTTTTTTCTCGATTAGCATGAAGTAAATAGAAACATAAGCTTTTTAAAAATAATTTATTGCAGAGATGTAGGGAAAGTCATATGAATGGAACACATCAGATTTTTTATTTTAGGACGCTTTAACTCCTAGGTCATATCGGGATCATACAATATTTATAACAATTCAATTCTTTTCGATTCATGCTATTCTTTTTGAACGACGATTCATGTTGAGCCTAGCACGATTCTCATGATTATTTTTGAACGACGACACCTGCTGTGTTTGACTCGAATCATGCGATTCTTTTTGAACGACAATTCATGTTGAGACTAGCACGATTCTCGCGATGATTTATGAACAACACCTGCTGTGTTTGACACGATTCAGGCTATTCTTTTCGACTCTTATGATTCTTTTTGAACAACGATTCATGTTGAGATTCGCATGATTCTCTCGATTCGTTTTGAACGACGATGCATGCCAAGATTGACACGATTCATGCGAAGCTTTCCTTGTAGTCATTCATATGCACGATTCGTTCATGAATCGCCCCATGTCTAATAACTGGTAAATTGTGACTGTATGTCTAGTTCCATTTTGCTCTAGGTAAAATGGAATATTATTCTTCATGCCTATATAGGCTAATCATTGTTATTTTATTCACGAAATAGTCTTATAAAATACAATTCGAGCTATAATTCATCGATAAACATTTGAGCTCTTGTTATATTACTTATGATAATGTACTAGTAACAGATACATACAAAATAGGAAGGATTCAGGAATGCATCCATCTCAAGCGATCAGTGGACGATTACAGCAAAGACAATGTATGTCAGATTCGATTAGTATGAGGAACAAATTTGAAATTTCAACCAAGAATTACGCATTTGGATGATACACTCTCTACCCTAATTCATATATAAAAATGAAAACAATATAATCCAACACAATAGGCAACTAATTCAGATCTTGTTTTGATTGTGCTGATTCTCCTGTCCCATGCTTATTGGAGCATTTTGACCTTCGATTTTGGTTTGCCGCCCGCTTGACCTCTCCTCCTCCCACCCACCAAAATGCTCTGGTAAGCCTTCAAAAACACATCCCAACCTGCAAAATAGTGCTGCTGCTGCCATCTCGTGTTCGTACCAGCAATTTCGCCATACTGTAACAACAAATGTCGAACCGCTAGGGAATAGAAGCTCATTATTTGCTATTGTGTTTTATTGGACCGTTATCGTCTTTTATCTCTCATCTCGTTTCGTTTTTTTGTCATGTGGCCTGGTGAGAGAGAGACAGAAAACATTAAATGTGACGGTCAATTTGCGCATAACGTCTATATCTGCGATCGACGCCCTTTAACAGATAGCGTCATGGCGCGAATACAATTGCCAGCTGAAACTACAGTTATAATCGATAGTGACTCTCGATAGTTTACTCGATATCCGCCGCCGCAGTCAAAATGAATATTTAGTTTGTTTAGCAGAACAGACCATTACAAAACCATTACCTTCGGCATCAAATGGCAACAACTGAAAGGGCTTATGTGAGCGAGAAATATGGAAAGATGTGAACTGCAAATTAGTAGCCAGAAATAAAATCATCATAGCTCGTAAAATTGTGCTTTATAGAATCATCACAGTTGTCGATGCAATTAAATAACATATTTAAAACGAAATAGTTTCATTAGTGGTCGCTTGTTTTGCCTTAACAATTGGCGCGCTGTAATGAATACATGGATTCTCACATCTTTTGCTCCTTTTATTAAATTTTCCAAAATTATTATTCTAAGGATACAATTACATGTATTAGGATATTATAATACTGAATGCATTACTGTTTACGCTTTAATATTGTATTCGTTTCCCTACTAATGTGTTATAGAGGAGAGTTCAGTGAAGGGGTAATGTCAGCGAAGCCCAACCTTTTCCCTTACGGGCTGTAACTTTCACATTGTCGTTTTATCTACTTATTTATGCTTGTTGTCATCTATGACAATGTGTAGAGCATTTCCCCGTCACTAACTCAATGACAGTTATTCGCAATGGCATATTGTTAGGCAACCCACAACCAAAAATCGATCAAGTTGATATCTGAAGATCACGGCGGCCACTTGGTTGTAACTGTACGAATGGAACATGGGGGTGTTGTTAAATTTTAAAGAGTTCTAAATGTTCATCAGACCTGTTTTCATAATAGAATTGGATCAGCTATACTTTATCATTAGTGATAGAGCTATGACTTGTAACTTATAAATTCTAATAGTAGAATGAATCAAATTACTAATGTTTTAGTCAAAATTGCATCCATGGTAACGGTTAACTGAAAAAAAATCGGATTTTCGGCCCAGTGGGTGAGTTCTCTTATTTTTATACTGCCTCAAATTTTACAATGTTTATGGCGGTTTAAAGTTTGAAATGACTTTTGAAAGACCCTATGTATAGTAAGAAATAAAGTAAAAGAATAATAAATATGTATGAAATAAATACATAATTATGTATATACTTATTTAAATGTTATACTCAAAATTATAAATTATAATTAAAGTAAAGTTAAAATAACTGCAATATATAATGATAATAAATTAATATGAAAAGGGATTAAGTATGTAAAATAATTTAGAACACAATGTAAATAATTATTATATAATTTTAGAAAATATTGTTTAATGTTAGTAGTTAAACATTTATTTTAAGACTATCTGTGAAGTAATGAAATATTGGATTATTATGAAGCAGAAGATAAATGTAATGATTTGGAATACACAGCCCGCAGCCAAGTAATTAGGTAGTGGGGAACGATATTAAAGATTTTATTTATATATTTATTTATTCAATACATCTGAATGAGTCTCAATTTCCGAGGTGTTACCCTTCGTTATCTTCATCCACTGTGGTCTTGAAGTTAGCTGATATCGAGTATCATTTCGATAATGAAGGCAAAGGTTTTCTCATGAAATATCTGACGTAAAGTACTAATTATTCTTTGTTTGACAGATAAACATGGCTAAGCAAGCAGGTGGTCGGAACCAAAAATGGGAAAAAGACCGTTTTTCTGTGTAATTTTAAATGTTATCTGAACACGGAAACGTGACCAAACCGGCTTTTAATTAGTACAAGTAATATATTAAGGTAGGTATTTGAGCGCGCCTTTAGCTTCCGTTTTATCACAATGCTGTAGGTACTTTATTAAAAATGAGCGCATTAATTCCTTCTCTGGTTTCGTACCACACAAATATATGGAATGTATGTTTTGCCTCTCTTGGAAATTACGATATAAGCGGCAGGAAAGTGCTGGAAAGGAAGCCGCGTTTTAATTAATTTCCTTTGGGAAAATTTTTAAAATGTTTTCCCCTAGCGATTCACACAAGCTACGCCGGAATATGAAACGCATTGCGGCATTTAAAACCTATTCCAATATAAGCAGTAATAATTTCTTTAAAGATTTAAACACTGTACTTTCTCCAAGGCATTTTGTTTGTATGCGTTGATTTACGCGTGAAAATTATTTTTTCAGCCTAAATTGATCATTAAAATCACAAAGAGGAGCTAATGCATTTCTACTTAAACGTACATATGGAAATATTTTCATTAGATCCAACTTATTATTATGATTTACGATCAGGTACCTACATTTCATTTTAGACAACTATCTATTCATTTTCGTAATTAAAGTATGTTATCCCGAAATGGATTAAGGATTTATACCGTGTGCTCAGTATGCAAAATGTCTTTTTAAAGCTAATGGCAGTATTATACACATAATATTAGTATTTTACCATGTATCAACTTATAGCTTGCAGAGTTATATAAATAATATTTTT
Organism: Hymenopus coronatus; assembly: GCA_030762935.1. NCBI lineage: Eukaryota > Metazoa > Arthropoda > Insecta > Mantodea > Hymenopodidae > Hymenopus > Hymenopus coronatus. The sequence continues at coordinate 78,070,978 of CM060895.1, read as the reverse complement.
ATTTTCTAAATTAATTGTAATAAAATGAACCAGACGATGCATTTTTAAAAATATTCACAATAAAAATTCATGTTTTTTCAGTAAATGAGTCAACAAATAGATCTATAATATAATATATTTTATACCTATAAACTCGATGTGCTGAAATGGTAGAATTAGGAAGACCAGAAAGAAGTGGAGTGACCCTAGAGAGGGTTCTAAAATATTGATATAAGTGTATAAAGAGCAAAGACAAGAATCCGTTAATGTTATATATAAAACAGCACCAGATAATTAAAAACAGAAGACTGGTGGCAGCAGTTAGAGGAAATCTCGACGAAAATAGAGATGGAAGACATGTAGAGTAAGGGAGAAGACTCTGAAAAAGGATTCTGGAAATAGAATAGAAGCCATAGATATACAGGAAATTTCTACTAGAAAATAAAATGTCGCTTTGTTTATACCGTACAATAAAAAACGATCAAGGTAGAGGTATGTAGATGCATGTAAAAAACAAGAGACGGCAGGATTAGTGTGCGAGAGAATAGCAGTATTAATTTGAAGGGGATGAGGAACAATGAACTAGAACGTTGTATTTTATATGGGGAGAAAGACAGTATTGTTCACTACTGAGTGTAAAGAGTCAAAAAATTGGAGGAAAGAAATTTGGGGACACAAATAGGAATATACCAGGATGGTTGGTAGCAACGAAAATGCTGCATGTCAAGGGAAAGAGAAGAATTAAAGATATAGGGCAATATATGGGAAAAGCAAAAGAAAGGTGGATAAGAACAAAGAAAGAGAGAAAACAGGAGAGAAACGAAGATTGGAATGGAATAGACAACCAGAGAGTTATATGAAGTGTCTAAGCGTCACTCAAATTTATATACATTAGGATAAGTATTAAAGTTTAAGTAACAGGACATAACTGTTCCAAATAACTGAAAATGTAACTAAAGTAAAATAAATTATCACAATAATTTTAATAACCCTAATTACTATTACTATTCGTACTCTCCAAAATTATTAATTTCTCAAAGTTTAAACATTTATTTCTCAAAACTGGTGCAGCTTTTCAGAAAGTGTATATTCATTTTCTTAAATGTACTTTTAAGAGACAGTATGAAAAGTATGAAGCAAATTAGAAAACAAATTAAAACACGTGGAGCATTTTCAGTATGGAAAAGTGTCAGGAAAGGTTTTGCGAGAAAATAAGTTTAAATTCAGGCACCCATATAACTATAATTTAATTTATAATCAGTTGATTTGTAGCTAAAATGTGCCCAGTGGGAAAAGCTATATATTTTCATAAATTTTAGAATTCATACTATTTTGTTAGAATTTTCTTTTTAATATTTCATAATTTTAGACAAATTTCAAGGAGCTATCACCTAAAGAGATACAGAATAAAGATATAGATTAAAGAAAATTCGGGAAAGGTGTACTTTAGGCTGGGAGGGTACACACAATCAGGATCTTTGCCTGTGATTTGCATGAAGACTAGGTACATAGTTTTGACGGAATGAGCACTGTGGAAGAACCAGAGTACAAATATTAAAATCAAAGAAAAATTCTACTGGCATATAAAAGAACTCCTGTGGGACGAAATTCCAGTACTCCGACTGAAAAAATCCCGACGATTAAAAGAGACGATAACATACAAATACCTTGTATCCTTCTTGCACTTATAATGAAACCTGTAATCAGATATTTATCATAGCTTTGTCTCGAGTATAATGAAGTAGATGGAAAACTATGCATAGTTAATAGTTGCTGTATTAATATAAACGGTAGTGTGCAGGGAATGACATGTAACAACAAATTTATTTATTTATTTAGTTCATTTTTATCACTCGCTTTAATTTGTATTGTCATATTGGACAACTGATGTTTGTACCTGTTGAATGTAGAATATAAAGCATGTAAACTAGATTAATATTTAAATAGATTATATATTCCCCAGTCCAATTCAAGTATGAAAGCATTTGATGAACCTATCTACTTTTGTACCGCCTATGTTTTGCAACCGTATTCTACCACTTTTGGGAAGGTAGAGCCACATTGTGTCATATTATCTTTTGTATAAGTATGAGATTATCGAAAATTTTACATTTTACTTTCTCTACTACCTACATAGAAGGCAAAGAAGGTACTGTATTCTATACATTAATTCTTTACCGAGATTTAATTGGAAAAAAAAAAACGATTTGGAATGCAAAAACCTATTAATTTCTCTATCACGCATATCTATAAAATGTACATTAGTAGCTAGAGAAGGTATTGTATTCCAACCAAAATGTTCACCACAAATATAACTTTTGATGTCCCCTGAGTCCCCTGAGTGCAAAAAATGCATTTTTAGCAAAAGGTTCATGTGGGTATGTGTGTCTGTGGACAGAATAGCTCAAAAATATCAAACTTGGTACATCAATTCAGAATCTAAGGTTTTCAAGAAAATATCCCACTCGCGACTATCTTTTACATGTAACATTTTTCGAACATTTTGTTTTTCTCAAAAATGCCTCTAACTATTTTGATTATAATAAATTATAAGTTTAAGAATACTTTCACGACAAACGAAAGGTATATCCTTAATTTTATGAGAGTAACCTCAGAAGACCTCTTCATTCTTGATGACTTTGGTATAACTGGTAAACCATAACAGATAGACAAAAACTTAATATACACAAAATGTACTCGTAGATCTCGTTAAAAATACAATTTATATTATATACATGTTTTGTATAGTTAACCGTTTCCTAGATATTTCGTGTTATTTGTTTCTGTTTTAAGCTACTTTAAATTTTCTCAAACGGAAGGAAATTTCTCTTTTGGGCTCTCCTTTGTTTATTCCTGGCAAGGTAAAAGAACGGAATTTCAGTTGTTTCACATAGCGATCGGCTTTTAAAGGATTTGACTATCTCTTTAGCATAGAGTATTTCCTTATTTCTCCGCTGCTTTTAAAGATGCAAGTTAGAAGACCAATTTTGATAAATTGTACCTGGATTAGCATGATGTGGATAAAAGAATAATGGTTTGTAACAAACGTTTATTTGCAGATCAGCTAGAGATTTTTTTTCTCTTTAGACAAAGGTCCTATTTGTGTGTATATATGTATCTATGAACTGTATAATAAAAAACGAAAACTAAATAAGAAATGATTAAATAAGAAACTAGAAATGTAGGTTCAACTTATTTCCAGGATGCGACACGAAGATTTTAAATAGATTTCCCCAGCCTAAACCACACTTTACATGGTAAATTATTCGAAATTGCTGAATATCTCAAAACATTTCTAGCAATTTTATTAAAATAGCCTATTTTAAAGCATATTTGAGAAATAAAATATATATCTTGAATTTTTTTGAAATAGGCTCTGTCCACCTCTTTCTTCTAGATGACTTTTACATAACTGGTAAACTGTGAGATACACACAAAAAGTTATTACACAAAAATGTGCATGTCACTAAAATACCACTTTATCTAAAATAGTTTTTGTAGGGTTAAAATGTATTGGTTATTGATTTACATTTTCCAACACAAAAAAGCTCCCGAGCCTAGAGGATAGCTGCAAATCAATATTCCCATTACATTATGTACTAATTAAATACAAAAATTTGGAGGATACACACCAATATCACTTTTCCCATACTAATTCACTTATATTTTTCACTTATAACGTGTTTATAAACATAATAGTTTTACTTTTGTTCCTTCTGCGTTAATTTGCTTCATAAATGTAACGGATGTCCTACCCTAGACATCATGGAAACTTTCAGAATCTGAACTTAGCGCGCAAGAAGCCATGTAGCGTAGCCGAGGCCGAGGGCCATAAGCCAGAAAACGTAGCCGAGGGATCCGCCAAGTTAAACCCCAATGAACCATGGTGTGGCCGTATGATGTATGGGACCTAAACTAACCCAAATTACAAAAAATTGAAGATTTTCATTTTAAGATAAATTTTCATAGGTTGGCAACCTGATTTCATGTAATTTTTGGCGCTCATATTAGATATTGTAGCTGACAAATGTGTTACTTTTTCATTTAAAAGTAAACTCGTAAACAAAGGGGATGTTTGGGTAAAATGACTTCGTCCGGTCAACATCATCTGTCTAGTATGTTCCTTGCTCCTTCAGAATTAAGTTTGAGTATAAAAATCACCTGAATCCATAAGTTCTTAGCTAGTAACACAATTTACCTCTGGGCTCGAGAATGAACCTCCAATACTTATATCTGGCCATGAAGTATGCTGTCATTATTCTAGGCAAATAACTACGGTACGAAACCCAGATTGGAGGCGCCAAGACCTAGTGGTTAGACCGCTCGATTCCCACCTATGCGACTCGGATTCGATCCCAAGCACCCGCATATGGGATTTGTGGTGGACGATGCGGCGTCTGCATCCTCCCGTTTCCCCCGCCACTCATTTCACCAATTGCTCCATCATCACCTTTCCTGTAATCCATTTCGTTTGTATTTCATACCATCCACTTTTTCATGCTCATGCCTAGCTACGGGTCGACCACTCGTTCCTGGTTCTTCATTCTGTGGTTTCATGCCGTTAGCTCCCCGACAAGATTCTGACCCCTAGGCATGCGCTTGTAAGTCCTAGGGGGGGGGGGGATCAGTTCTAGATATGGAAAGGGTAAGCCGACTATGAAACGAAACCCAGAATGAATCTCAAAAGGTAAGTTTTCTTAAAATCCTAGGAAACTGCAATGGAACGCTCAGAATTTTACAACTTATTTACTTGCAATCTTTTAACAAGCAGCCTTTAACAGATTTTTCTGTTAATGCATTTGCCGAGAATAAGTTTTACATTTGCCACATTTGTAAGTTACAGGCCTTGAATTATCAATTTGAAAACTAAATCTTGCAATCAAAGAAACCCCTGATTGTTCTGACTAGCAGGGTGGGTTTGTCAAAATGTTAATAATTTAGACTCACCCATATTCAACCCCACAATTTTGCCCAAGCCGAAGGAAAAGCCACTTTGTCCTAACCTTGGCGACTACGGAGTGAAACTTCGCTGTGCCCTTAAAGACGTTCTGTCCCTCGATGAATTTCCAGCTAAACTGGACTATCTCCCACAATGGTTCGCTGAAGAGTTAAACGAATGGATATTTTAAACATTTCCCATCAAGGGGCAACTGAATTCGTCACACATTTTTTTGAGGAAGGGCCTTTGTTTAATTTTACTCAATTCACCCCTCACTTACCAATCCAATTCATCCCTCACTTACCAGTCCAATTCATCCCTCACGTAGGATATCTGTTGATCCCATAAATTCGTAACGTCAGGAAAGATCCATATCTGGGGCACAACTTGTGGAAAGGGTAGATAAACAGTTCAAAGGAGAATGGAATTTCAACGTCATCAGATAGCGACCACCTTTTACAACGTTTTACTATCCACTTTAGATGGTAAAATGTTGTAAGACTTTAGCCTACTACATTCCATTATTTACTTTGTACTTACGAGAAATAATTAATACGATTTCTGCTAATATTTATCTCGATTGGACTGAAAAAAGATGGAAGATTAAGGTTTTATTAGAAAAGCTTGTTGCACAATATGTAGAGAAGGTCATCGGAATGGAGATATTTTTTTTACAGTACCAATGTGTTATATAATAGAATATATTGCAGCACTTTTGACATAGGTGAGTGCATTTTCAGTTCAATATGAGCGAAATAAACTTAGTGTAAGAAGTATAGGATATTTCAAAAACACTTTAAACATTAAACCACTATAAATATTTTAATATTTTTATTGGATAAAAACAAAACAAGCCAAATAGTGGACAAGCAATGTGATGGTTTTCTTTTGTGTTTTTTTTTCAGTTCACCATTACCATGGATAACGTATTAGTAATTATTTGTTGCACAGTGTTTTTGGACAAACGAATCACACTTCTCTCTTACTGGTGGAGTTAACAAACGTAATTACAGAAATTGGTCAGAATATGATCCTCAAGTTTTGATTGAAGAATATGTTTATGATTTGTAAGTTAATATATAATAAGGCTTCAATTCAAAATTTATTGGCCCTTATTTCTTCGAAAACACAATAATGGAACAAGACAGAACAGTTACTTAAATGGTGAGCGCTAATACGGCATATAAGGCATTCCAAGACTGAGGAATTACGATATGCTAATCATTATTTTCATGCAAGACAGCACTTCGCCCTATGTCTAGAAACCCTGCAAAACAATTAATTAGCCAGATCTCTGTTGATCGTGTCATCTGTAGTCACTTTTCAATAAAGTGGCCGCTGAGTTCTTCAGTTCTCAATCCGACGACTTTTTAGCAATAGTCAAATGTTTTAAAAGCTGTCGCTATGCGATGGTTATTGCATCGTTTCTTTGCCTGACCAGGAGTAAAACTAAAGAAACAAAGTCGACTTCTTCTTTAAAAAAGTATTTTCAAATTGAAAGCGAAATCAATGAATACCTTGGAAATGGTTTACTCTAGAAACAATGTATATCACATGAAATGTGTGTTTTTACAAGATCTAAATTTCTTGTGCAGTAACTTTTTGTCTATCTCTTACGGTTTACTAGTTATCTAGAGTAAAAGAGGTCTTCTGACGCTATTCCCAGAAAATACATAATAAATTTTTCATTTGTGATGAAAATATCCTAAAAAGATCGTATTTTAATAAAATCAGTTTGAGTAGGTTTTAGGAAATCAAAAGTTTAGAAAAATATTTAAGTAGAAATTAGTTAGAGTAGATTAATTTTCCGAAATCTTCGTTTCGCATCCTTGGAAGATGCTTAACGTAAATACCAAGGTTACTATTTAACTGACTTTTTGTTTTCAGTTATGTTGTCCACATACAGAGACACACACATGCGGACTTTTTCTAAAAATGCTCTTTTTGGATTCAGTGTCTCAAAAACACATATTTTCGGTGAAATCACGGTATAAAAAGTTTGCCTGGAATATAATACCTTCTTTAACTACTGTGTACATTGTACATATGTGCTAGCAAAAGTAATAAAATGCAACATGCTCAGAATGCAGCAGAAACACTGGTGACCGTATGGCGTGCGGCACTGATTGTTGGGCGTCACATCAAATATTCACGAGCAGAGTGGCGAAGCTTGGAAGGTGTAAATCTTGGAGTTGCCGGGAGAGGATGGGGCTAGGATTGTTCCCTTGGGAACCTGCGCCGCACCCCCAGGAACGTGCATCGACCCGCCGCCGACGTAGTGGCTGCCTTTCTGCCAAACTGGAAACTTGGTTTCCAAAAGAAGCAGATCGTTTCCTTCAGGGTCACGGCCCAACTCATTCGCTTATACCAGAATTTTGGTATTGCAGCTTAGTGATGCGCACTATCGATTGTTTTCGTCAATCGAATCTACTGCAATGATAAGATTTGACTATCGAATGACACTTTGTTATTTGGATTTAAAACTGTTTCTTTTGGTAAAATGTGTAAAGTAGTAGTACAGATAAGCTACTAAAGCTGATAACTAGTGTTCATACGGATTTAAAAGTACTATGTAATGGTGCTCTAGCCATTGAGTAATACAACTATAATGCACATTATTTTACAATATTAAAACATATAATTGCTTGCAGATATTCTCCAGTAATTAAAGCGATTATTAACTCCATCGGTATCCGAAACCATAGTGTTCCCAGCCATGCTAGCAAATTCCAAGTGGCCTTAATGTCCATGTGTGTTGTGTGCAGATGCCCCTTTATGCGTTAAAACATTTGCAGAACTCGATGGAGCAATTTCAAGTTAAAATCCGTCAGCGAAGAACTGGTGAATGCGATCTTCGTCTACCTCTCGGAAGGAGCGTGACCACTCATCGTCTACGCTGATAAATAAGACGGGTACAGCGAAGGATGCGCTTGCTAGTTCTCCACTGATGCTGTTTAACTTTAAAAAACTTTGTTAAATTCTGCAATTCTTTTAACGCATCAAGGGGTATCTGCTCAAGTTAAAAACGGGGCAGTTAGCTAAAATTTTCCACTCAAATGGAACTCTGCATTCTTAAATAACGATACACAAACAAGTGCATTTCCCTTTAAAGGTTATCTATCTGATTGAGAAACATTTGTCGTTATGGTTCAATAATTTTAGGTTATGTCATGTAGGATATATCTTATTATTATTGTTATTATTATTGTTTTTATCAATTTTAAAGTTAAAATTAATATGAAAAAGATTATACCAGAAATTTGGAGAGACCTTCATTTTGTGACTACTTCTTCTTCTATATTTGAGGAACTGGGCCCTAAATTGGACCAAATGATACTTGTGTTGGTTTGAAAGTAAAGCATATGCCTCCATGTGGATATCTGCTTCTATATTTCAATGCACAACAGGTGGTGAGCTTTCCTTTCCTTTTTTTGTTTAGTGCTTATTAACTGGCAAGGAAATGTAAAGCAGCAACATCTATAACTTTAACTTCTGTTATGCAAAAATTAGCTTGCATTAAGGTTTGGTATTAAAGGTTTGCCTATTATTTACAATCACAACATTGGTAACAAATAGCGACATTTCTGGCAGTTTTATCAATATTTGTACACATGTGAATTACTTGTTTCTTCCACATCAGCCGTGTGCAGGACTGAAGTTGGAGAGGTAGGGTCAGACTGAAAAATGCATTACCATATCCGGGGTTTGAATCACGAATCTCCTGGTTATTTATTAAATTCTAAATTCTCCAAGGAGATCGTTGTAGCCATCTTTGAGTCATCAAAATTTTCGAAAACATTTCCATGTAAAGAGTAGTTTTGTTAAAGTTTATAAGTTCGTAGCATTCTGGTACAAAATAGAGTAGCAACATTGTTTTCACGCTCCTGGCTATTTTTAGACACACTTGTTATTTAATTCGGCCTTTAGCAGCATCAGTTGCATTTTTTTTTTTTTTTTTTTTTTTAGTCAGACTCAGCCTTTCTCAGAGTGGGGAAGTCTTTTCATATGACCGTTAATTCTTCATCGTAAGGGCTAAACTGATCTCCTTTGTGTTACGTGGACATGATTGCTTGATAAACGAATATTTTTAAATTAATTTGGGTTAACTGCCATGATTTCTCATTTATTTCATTGCCAGTTAAGTGAAGTAATATGCCAGCATAGGACGAACTATAGTGCATTTCATTGATTTTCTTCTTTGTTTATAAGTTAAATTTTGGGTAATTCTGTAATCACACTTCGAGTAAAATAGGAATGTAACTATATAACACACATTATTATTTTATTATGTATTGTTATTGTTAAATATTTTATAGTTTATTAATGAAATAAAGTACTGTTATAAAAGTTATACTGGATCCCATTTTGTTCATTATAGTTAGCGGGGCAACACATATACAGTTTGTGTTTGCTGGTACCGTGTTGATCCTGTATTGCAAATTTGGCCTGTTGATTTTTTATAAATGTGAGTTGTCGGGTGAAATCGCCTAAAGTCCTGGCAGAGAGTACAAGTTAAATGTAAAGTTTTGTATTTAATGGACTTTTCGTTTTTGAGAACAATAACAAATTCTAAATTCATATAATCCTAAATTATAATTGTATTTTTTAAAAAGCTATTCCCCTCTAAAATTAGAAATATTATATATTGTAATAATTAAATACAAATAATGAATATTCCCTGAATTAAATTCATTTATTAAAAAACTAGATATCTTAACATATATCCACATATGAACAGGAACACAAACAGACACCGGCATTTAAAAAAAGTTTTTGTTTGGGCTCAAGGGACCTCAAAACACATATTTCCGATGGTTTTTTGAAACTACTATTTGACTGTAATGCAGTATATTCTCTACCTACTCTACCTACTATATACATAGTAAAAAAGAAAACATGACTTTTTAGGGTCCCCCCTAAAGGGTGTGTTTCGAGTGAAATCTCAATATAGAATTATTTTTGTGGAAAGCAATAACTTCTTTAATTATGTACTACGTACAGAAATTATACATTTGAAATAAGTTATTTAAACCTAACTCTAATAAAATCCATAAAATGTCAATTAATGTTTTTTTCCTTGATGTGTCCTAAACTCTATTTTTCTCATTTTTTAAATAGTGAGGGTCAGATTGTTTTTATGTTCATGGGTTTAATGATTTATTTTGCTGAGAGGAAATATATGTAAGAGATACTAACCTTCCCTCTTTTGGTACATAAATATTATTAAAATTAAAACAATTCAATTATATTATTTAAAAAGTGTTTATTATTAATATTACATTGATACATTTAAAGGTAATCATTAATATTAATAGTATGTATTCACGAAAATATTTAAATACTCTTCTATAAATTCCAGAATAATAAATTCTATGTTGACTATAGGAATATATCTATAATGTATAAACAGCTCTAAATATAAATTAGCTAAAATATTCTATTTATTTTTACATGTTGGAAAGCTATTCTATTAACATAGAAACAGTGGTTAAATTATTCATATTACCACAAAATTGCCATTATATTTGTTTTAGTCTAATTAGAACATAAGCGTGATTTATTTAGTAGCTAGCAGGTTTATATTAAATAAAATGCATTTTACATTTAAGCAAGCAGAAACCTAATAAAACGTTTAAGGAATTGAAGCTGATTTTACAATTAATTTTAATCATGTGAGTTATTTAAAGCATATAGGGTATTAAAATATTCATCTGCCGTTTTGGAAATGCCGAAAAATTGTAAATATTGTGACAGTACAGTTTAGTAATAATCACTTTTATTGAAATTATGTTTTTCTTTTAACAATATCTTATATTAGGATTAGCATGTGAAACAGGACGTTAGATTTCGGAACCGGCAGCCGTATTTGATGCTTTCGCTGCTGACTTCGCAAATATTAAATTTCCCGTCATTTAGCCGTTCTCGCGGTGATGTTGGTTCTTTCTATTTAGCTCAGTTTCGGGTTTCTGACTTTCGAATAATAATGCTAACGTAAAGCTGAGACCAGTTTTGCAAATCACATAAAAACCTTGGATTTTGGCCACGACTACTACCAGAATCTACGACACTCAGATCTCCATAGGGATCTTAGTTTGATTTCCATATTAAAACAGTTGAAAACCTCCCGCAATGCCTTGGAACCAAAGTCACACTCTCAGATCAGAAGATAAGGTGACCACAATCTAAGTTAATTATGACCAAAATATAAAAAACTCATTATTGTCATTATCTGTTTATATTACAACGTAAATACAATTTAGTTAGCAAATAGAGTTACCTATCTCGTAGTGTCTGATTTCAAGCAGTGTATTTATTACCTTTCACCGCACCTGCTCCTGTGTCTTACTGTTAGATTAAGTGTAGATCATTGTAAATCCCGAAACCTGACTACGCTCATACTTAAGTATCAGTTCCTCCATACCGGTAACGTAAAACGTTTAATACTATATTTGGTGTTGGTGTCGGGTTTAGGGTGGCAACTCCTAGCTGAATAAACTTGAAGTTACACTTGGTGGACGCACCATATCACTTTTTCTGATTTTGGGGTATAGTTATGCTTCCAGAACATCTCAGTGTGAACATGGAAAATTAAGGAAATGAATGAATAAGTGTATGTCATAGCAATATCATACATAGAATTTCAACAATCGCACGGGTCCACAGACCGTACGTGCTTTTGTAATACACATTACAATTTTTGAAATTAAGGAAATAGAGCATGGAACTATATTTGATAGCGTTCGAAACATTGATCTCGTTGGAATACCCTTGCAAAGCGGTATTGTGTCCCGCTAGAAACTCTCAACGTCACCTAAGTGGAAAGAATTGGTTTGCTGTGGAGGATAGAACAGAATTCCTCTATCACTGTACCCTTCATTAGTGGGTACACAAACTGTTATTACTGTTCTTACGGAAGATTGTATTTTTATTTGTTTCACTTTAATCGAAATAAAATGTATATAAATATCTAAGTACACATTTCGCTATAGCTACAAAAAGAACAGCTATACTAAAATTTTAACAACTGGACGCAAAATCTTGGCCTCACAATTTCCCAATATTTCATTAAAATAACCACAAACAACTGAATAGGCTTTGAAATAATGACCAAGTCCTGAACGAATCTACCAATTAACGTACGGCACAGAACACTTATTTTAAATAAATTATATGTCTTTTTTGCATAGCGTGTTAACGTCTTTCGCTTACCAGTTATATAGGTATATACAACATTTCATACGAATAAAGAGCATTTCACTGAATATTTCAAAAAAATTCAAAATATAAATTTATTCCCCATGTAAATATCTCTAATATGTATTTTTTCAGAGTTGTTATAGCCGTTTTTGAGAAAATCGGAAATTTCGAAAAACCTTCCATGGTTTTATTTTCAAATTCAGAGAATCTCCGGTGAAATCTCGGTATCGAGTTTTCGGTTGGACAGCAAAACTTCCGCTACTTACTATGCGTAGTACAAAAAACAGTATTTGTAGCGGTAGCGATAGGTTTCTGTGTGGAGCAAGAGATATGTGCTTGAATAGGAAGCGTGCAAGGACTTACGAATGATATCAGTCGAAGTTGCCGAAAGGAACAGACAATATACCAAAGAAATTCAATAAGTCATGTCGGTGTTACCATCGTGTACTATCATTCTTATACGTTGCAGTACTGATGCATAGATTAGTTTGAATAGGACAGGTTTTTGCAGTAAGTCGTTCAATGTGTTTTCACTGGAAAATCGTTCAATGATTTGCAATTCATTTCTGAAATAGGAAAACTTGCAAAGACGTAAAATAGAAATAGGATGGTGTTTATTGGAGCATTGCACCACACAAGAAGAAAGAAAAATATTAGTTCAATGACTTTGACAGTGGTCTAGCTCCATATTTGATGTGGAACACCGAAAATACCCCATAGATATAGTTACAGAGGAAATCATTGAAATCATTAAAAAAGGTACATGATATGATTCTTGTTGGTCTTTGAACGAAAGTCCGTGAAGCTGCAGAGACCATATGTGCGTCGAAGGGAACGGCGATTCATATGTTGCATGACAAGTTGGAGATGAAAAAGTTTTCGTAGACCACAACTGTACGGCTTTCAACTTCGAAGCTGTGTTTGGAGCTATTTAAATGAAATCTGAAAGACTTTCAACATTAAGTTTTCACCACTGGAGTCAGTATTATTTTCAGAAACGAAGCAAAACAGAAAATAAAACAATGGGATGCTTCCGGTGATTTTTTTTCAAAGAAGGCAAGCATGGTACCATCGGCCAGAAAAGTGTTGGCGACTAGCTTTTGGTATGCGGAGGGTGACTACTCGTTGCATACTTATAAAAATGAAAATACTATTAGTGGACTATACTTCAATGAATTATTGGCCCCATTCAATAAGCAGTTGAAGGAGTTGAGAGAGAGGTGACGGTTTCACCACTTTAACATTCGTCCACCAAAATGCATGAATTACCTATGCATTGCTGCCGTACCTCCCGCCATATTCGCATAACCTGGCTCTCAGCAACGGTTCCCGACAACGTTTAGATTAAATGAGACCGGAGTCTTTGCAGAGCCTATTATGGAGCTGTTAAAAATAATGGGAATTTTGAAGGAAATGTCTAGACCTAAATAGGATTATATAGATAAACAAATAATAAGTGTTTGACTACATAATGGCTTCATTCCCAACGCGGGTACTGGCCAAATTATCTTCTTATATAAAATGATCCACCCAAGAAACAGGTAATCATGAATGGAAGACCACTCGGGAAAATGACTCAGTATTTTTTTTTAATGTTATTGTTGGCAGATCAGCATTTATACAGATCATAGATAACCACAAGATGACAAAAACATTAAATACATTAACATTGAGGTTGACCATATTGGCTACTCTAACATAAACAAAAATAGATTATTAGTTCAGAAATGATAATATAACTTTACAAATAAATGTTACAATTGAATGAAAGTAAATTAATAACAATAATAAATTAAAAAAATGAAACTACAAGATTATGAAATTTATGAATAATTATTAACAGGAGTCCTCTGTGTCACTAGTTAAGAAATGTTGTGGTAGTTTTCCTTTTAGCCTTTTGTGTGGAGTTTTGATATGCAGGTTAAATGCTTGAGCACCAGTGACGTTGCTTAATTTGTTGAAGAATGTCTTGGAGAGGTGTTTCATATACTGTTCTATTGGAAGGGCGTTAAGTTCGTGTTGAAGCTGCGTGTTTCTTACAAACCAGGTGTCAGTTTCTTCTACTGACGTTAAAGGTATTTCAGAAATAACCGTTATACACTGCAATATAGATATTCTGAAAACTTATGACATTCAGTTTCACAATGTTTGATTCACTGCTATTCCTTAATTTTCTGAAAGAAACCTAGCTGGGCCATTTATGGCCTGTTCAACCAAATTTACCCATAAATCATGCTGGTATGTCTTAAAGCATTAGTAAAAACAAGATTTATCTCACTTATCCAGTTTTTTTAACAGGCTAGGCAACAAGAGTTTCTAAACATGCTTCTAACAAGCTGTGTCATAAAACAAATATGTACCAATAATATTTAAGAAGTTAAACTATCTTTACTTGTTATTATTTGTGTATTTAAAACTAACCATGGAAAATAGTGCATGTCTGACTATGTACCTTGTACTGCACATATAAGAAACACAAGTTATATACTGATAAATCTTATATTTACACTTAAGTTTTTATTTAGAACCTACAAATGGCATTTGCTATAGAGCATGGGAACTGAACAATTATGAATATAGGAATAGTGCTGAAAAAATCTGATGTGTTACACTCATATGACTTTCTCTAGCTCTTCTACAAAATTCTTACATAAGATTATTCTTCTTTCTGCACCTTGCTAATCGAGGTGCTCATTAGCACAATGTTCTTATTACTTAGTTCCGTAGAAGTAGGAAGAAAATAAGGGAATACACTAGGCTAAACTAATAGTCAAATGTTTTAAAAGCTGTCGTTAGGCGATTGTCATTACAAATCGTTTCTTTTCTTGGCCAGGAGTAGAACAACAGAAAAACGGACACTCCCGTCTGAGAAAAGTATAAGTACTTCACAATTGAAACTAATAACAATGAGTACCTCGAAAACGGTAAACTCTACGAGAAAAATGTAAATGACATAAGTTCTGTATTTTAAAAAAACCTACATTTTTTGTAAAGTAAGTTTTTGTCCATCTCTTACGGTTTACTAGTTATGGCAAATTAAGCAAAATTCATCCAGAATAAACAGGTCTTCAGAAGCTATTCCCAGAAAATTCAAGATATACATTTTATTTGTCCGGTAAATATCTTTAATATAGGATATTTTAATCAAAATCGTTAGAGCCATTTTTAATAAAATCAAATTTTTCGAAAAAAGTTCCATGTAGAGGAGTAGTTTGAGGTGGGGGGATTTTTCTCAAAATCTTCGTGTCGCATCCCTGGAAGATGCTAAACTTAAATACCAGGTTTGGTATTTTTGCTACTATTCGTTTTTGAGTTATCGTGTTCACAGACACACGGACACACACACACACACACACACACACACACACACGAACCTTTTCCTGAAAATGTTTTTTATGGATACAGGGGGTCCTAAAACATGTATTTCCGGTGAAATCTCGACATCAAATTTTTCGGTGGAATGCAATACTTCTCTATCCCTATGTACATTGTACATATGGGGCTAGAGAAAATAAAAACGAGAAGTCAAGTTATAGCCAAGATTCACACACATGTATTGCACACTATTGTTGCACAGTCATGTGACTTATTATTTTGTTTGAATTAAAAAAAAGTTTGCAATGAATTTGCCGATAGCCATAGGTATTTCCGGTACGTAAAGCTGCCAAACAAACTGCTGTAACTAATGTGAAGCTTAGCAAGATATTATACGGATATAAAGTCAACTATTTCACAGTTGCTACCGTTGCTCAAATTGGGTCTCTTGAAAAATATAAAATGGAGTATAATAGAAATTCAGTTTCAAGAAGAATTTCAAGCCAGTAATAAAATGATGAAGAAGAATTATTGAAGAGGTGTGGGAAATTTGGTTATATGTTATTTATCATACTAGTATGTATATGTTTTAGAATTTAAAATGTCCTTAACTTTAAAGATTATCGCTAGACCTCAAAAACACATGATCGAGCAAAGAAACGTTTGTTACGGAGTTTCAAAATAGCACAGGATATACAACTCCTGATATATGAAATATCATTGCTGATCAATTCACTTTGCATCACTTTATTTTATATCTCTCAGAATGTCTGTATACTTTAAAAGGGAGGTAGCTCTTGAGCTCATACAACAAGATAACAGTTCATAAAAATGTTAAATTCATTGATTCACATTCACAGACCACATGAGCGGCCATTTTATCTGCCTTTTTCCAATTCATACAAGTTGGATGCGATTTTTTTTATCTATCTTGTATAACTCCATTGAGATGGCTATGTCCTGTTATCATTCCAAATGTTGAACTAAGTTGTTTTATTTTTTATGCCTCGAGTCCATAGAGAGTAGAGTGGTGTATTTATTGTTCTTAAACATTTTACACATACATCTAACGACTCAGATGAAAACACACTTACACAGTCGTTCATGTTTACTTTATATTTGTCATATTGAACTTAAATTTTAATGCATTAATGCTATATGATAAATAAAAAGGAGTAGAAAAACAGAAATACCAGCCAAAACATAGACACGTTTCATTAGAAGAATAGAAAAACAGAGAGAGAGAAAGAGAGCGAGAGAGAGAGAGAGAGAGAGAGAGAGAGAGTGGAATGACCCTTGTGTCCTTAAGACTTTTACTCTCTAAAGGTTTTGACATTTAAAATCTAATCGTTTATTTATAAAAAAAAAAAAAAAGGAGCATTATCTCAAAAAGTTACGGTAACTTTCTTCAACAATTTTTGCCAGAATTATTTTTATACGTCTGTTCCACTAATTATTCTCAAACCGGTGTTCATGTCGCCTTCATAGGCACCACAGACGAAACGTTAATAGGTTGACTATTCATTCCAACACCAACACTGCAGTCAAATGTGTGTAGTAAATGACGGTAGGCCTCAACTTAAATGATCGGTGTGGTGGCACTCTTGGATGATGACGGAGCTACACATGACTACAGTTACACTCTTTTGTCTTCTGTTCCAAAATAAAAACAAAACAAAAAATAAATATATTACAAATTTTATTTCAAAAATGCAATACATTTACAATGTAAAACCACTAGAAGCACCTTTTTTATTTTTTAATATTAATATAAATATAAATTAAACACATAATCCATTAAAATGATTAAAATAGGCTAAATGGTTAATAAACTTTTGAGGCAGTAATTAAACGTTGAAAAAAGTATATATCTTCTTAAAGCTCATTGTTATTATTATTATTATTATTAGTAGTAGTAGTAGTAGTAGTAGTAGTAGTAGTAGTAGTATTACGAAGGGAAACTATTTTTTAAAATTATTCTCAATTTTTGCTCAAATTTTACAAATCCGTCAACTTAAGGAGACACTGAAATGATGAAAATAATGTTGTAAAGTATTGAAGCCACAGTTTTAATTTTTTATAGACTTTACTAATAACAAAAGAAGTATTCATAACAAGTTTCATTTAAATATATGTTCTGGATATATTCAATAATTTATTCTATTTAATTACTCTACAGATATTGAAGTAAATTCATCATTTTTAAAGTTATATTCCTTAACGTCTTTGTAACAAATTGTTTAATTGAATTTTTTTCTAAACTGGTTAGTATTTTTTTATTATTATTTTGCACCATGATTCCGCATTATCATACTAATTACTTTTTAAAACCAATCTATACCAGTATCATAATTTAAATCAGGCACTTTATTATACACATTCAGCAGTGCTTTGTGAACATTTTCAGAGTTCTAGCTGTATTTTTGTGGCTGTATTTAGCTTTTGAATATGGGAAAATAACAACTGTAAACCTAAGAAAAACTGACTATAAATTTAGACATGGCGAATCATTTAACCAATCCAACGCTTTAAAATGACTTTCAAAGTATATGGAAGAATAAACGTTGCAAATATTATGTACCTAGTTAAGTATCTTTGCATCAAAATCCAAAAATCGATATTTTTGACCTTAATTCATGAAACAGCACTTCTATGCCCCTTAACAATATGCATTAGTCCAGACAAAAATGTCTATTTTTAAGAGTTTGTGCTTGGAAACTAATTTTGACAACTGCACATCGCAGCATTTCTCTCCAGGTGCACTAACCCCTGTGGTATACCAATAACAAAAACGTTGCACCATCTGTAACAAATACGCTGGCTGCTCGAATGATTCGTAGACATTTTCGTTGCAAAACCATTCCCAACTCTCATTACAAAACGGGGCCCAGCTGATATTAGGGACTTTACCCCATCTCTCCGGCATTTTTTTTATTTGTCATTGGCCAGTAAGCGAAAACAATTAGCTCTTCGTACAACAGGCAGCACGTTCGGATGGACAGACAGACGGATGCACGGTCAGCATTAACAATTGCTACATGTAACTACAGCCCCTGCTAGTGTATTTTCAACACGTGCCACAAGCCCCTGGGGGAGGGGGGGGAGAAGAGGGCTTGCATCACATGGAAAATTTCAAACCAAATGCGATAAATACAACTCTGGTTGTGGGAAAGAGACAGAGGCATACGGGCGTGCTGCGGCAAGGGGTGGGGGGAATAAAAATGCGGGCTTGGGGGGGGGGGTAGGGGAGCAATATGAATATAGGTGTACCACAGTTGCGGGGTGGGGAGCAGTGAAACAGGAAAGCGTTTTACACAGACAAGAATTATCATCGCCTACCATGTAGGGAAGAGATGAAATTGAAAGTGAAAAAGGCATCAAATTAATTTACATAATGGGATATAGCAGATGATGATAAAAAAAATGTAGGAGCCTTTCCGGAGTGCGACTGTAATGCTACGTCTCTTTTCATTACGTTTATATATCCAGTGGCATAGAAGCGAAAAAAAGTAATACCAACTATTACGCGCGATAAAAAAAAAAAGAACTACATAGTAATAAAAGCTGCAGTTCATAATTTCATCGCATAACGCAATAGCTGGAAGAAGGGAAAGATAAATTTGAAAAGGGTGAGCGGGGGCAAAGAGAAATGAAATGTGATGCATCCAAGCTCGATTTTGACGCCACGAAATGCTTTCCGTGTAAAATTCTATCTTCCAGAAACATGTTTATAATGCTAACATTTTACTGGAGATGAAGATTATTGAATTAAAACCGAAAGCGGCTTGGGAATTAAGTTCTCTCGGTTATTTTTCTATGAAATTTGTCTACAACAATCTTATACAGAGTGCTTCAATTAGGCTAAACTCTGTAATTCATAGTCGGCTCACCCTCCTCATATTTTAGGACTGATCCCCCCTAAGACCTACAAGTAGATGCCTAGGGATCAGAAATCTGTTGGGGAGCCAACGACGCGAAACCATAGAAGGAGAACCTAGAACGAGTGGTCGGCCTGTAGTATAAGGAAGAAGATGATATGAAGTGCAAGCGAAATGGATGATAGGAAAAGTGATAATCTAGCAATTGGTGGAATGAGTGGCGGGAGAAACCGGAGGACCTACAGGAAACTCTACAGACGCCGCTTCGGCCACCACAAATTCACTTGCTGGCACTTGGGCTCGGACCCGGAGGCCTAAGTGGGAGATAAAGGGACAAAATTATGTGTACCATTAACATCCCTTTCTCTATCAGTTCTGCTGTCAAACTATTCTTACAAAATATTACTCTTATCTGGTTAAAATTAATCAAGATAATTTACAAGAAATGCTTACATTACATAATTCTCCATGAGTAGAAGAGAAATAATGAATGCACTAGCTAAAGTAACAGTCGAATCATTTAAAAACCGTATATAAAACGGATGAGGGCTTCACTTTCGAGAAACGTTTAAGCACTTAAAAACTAAATGGTTATATCTACAACAGAAATCATGTATCATAAATTGTGTGTTTTAACGAGTTCTACATTTTTGTGTAGTAAGCTTTAGTTTATCACTTACAATTTACCTACAAGTTATACAAAAGTAATTCAGAATGAGGAGGACTTCAGGGAGTTTTTCTAAGAAATTGAGGATAAACATTTTGTGTTTCCATGTAAACATATTTAATGTAAGGTATTTTAATCAAAATCATCACAGCCAATTTTTTAGAAAATCGAAATTTCGAAAAATGGTAAAGGGTAATTTAGACTTTCGTGTCCCATCTAAGATACTAAGATAATTAAGATACTCAATTGAAATACTAAGTGTAATATTGAACGGATTTTTATTTTTGAGTTATGCTGTCCACATACACACACATACACCCACACAAAATTCTCTTTTTATAATTTAGTTCAGTGGTACTCAAAATATGTACTTCCGGTAAAATCTCTTATTTTAATTTTTGGGAGAAATACCTTCTCTATCTGCTGTGCACTTGTACATAGGTGATAGAAAAATTAAAAAGGTCTATAATAATCTTATGCATGGTGTATCAGTTAAGTTAAACTGCTACTTTGTCTTTCACCTGCAACTGCTCTATTAGACTTGTGAATAAATATTCTTCTGTGCTTTCAGAAATTGTATGATGGAAAGTTTGAAACTGCAAACTAATAATGATAGATTATTTTAAAATTAATACCACTGGCATAATATAGTTCAAGTAAGTTACCATGCCAATTTCAATACATTTTTTTAATGCTTTGGAAGTTATGATCAAATATGTTTATTTTGTCACGTCACTAGAAAAGACTCTTATAACAAAAAAATAAAATTTTGAGGTAATATCTTCACCCAAGATTCACACTATATATATTAAATTTCCCTGGGTTACTATATGCCTCTTTTGGTTTGGGCTACAAAAACATTTAAAGTTCCTTTTTTGTCCTACAAATATAATTTTTGTGTTTGAAAATTGAAAATATATGCTTAAATACATCTGCTGTAAAATCTAGGGCAATTCTCATGTATTGTATCTCTGTGAACATGTAAAAAAAAAAAACTACACCACAAGGAGCATTTTACAGGAAGAAAATGTTAATAGTGGTAAAACAAGTAAAGATATGAATGCATGGCCCAATTAAAGTCCACCACGTTGGTAGGTTGCCCCCTCAGCTTTCCTTTTGCTCTCCTCTGCTGCTGTCTTTTCTGTCCTTTTCTCCTAAACTGCTGATTTTCTTTTGCACAACTTCGTTTACTATTTTGCATGATGCGAATGAGATCTCGTCGAACTAATTTTTTTTTGTGCGATTCCTTTCCAATTTCACCTCTAACGATTTGCTGTAGCTCCAGTGACTTAAGGTATTTAAAAATGGCTCCTAGGGGGCAATTATACATTTTTGTGTATTTAGGAATGTTTAAATTATTTTATGGAATTGAAATCAAACAACCGATTTTTTACGTTGAAATGTAGGAAATACATCGCTTATCACTTTCTCTACCACTTAAATAGGCAGAGCAAGTATTCACACCAATATTTGAAGACATTGTCTGGCTGAAAATACATGTTAACAGAACATGAACAGAAAATGAGCATTTAGAACGTCGTATATGTGTCAATAAAGCTTATTTTTATTTTTTAAAGTGTCTCGCTGTTCAGTGGTTGCCTGCTGATACTTCTCATCAAAAACCTTTGTTTAAACAAACTTCTTCACTATGCTTTCTTTCCTGTATTGTCCAGGCTATTCCACCTCAGAAAGATGCGAGGCTTCTGCCTTTTCGTCCTCCCATATAGCGACCATGACAGGATCTATCTTGGCTATCTACCATTTGGCATCCTCTAGACCATTGCCGTAACATTTCAATGTACTCTTTTGAAACCTTTCTACTAACGTTTCATGTTGTTTCATTCAATTGTTTCATTTGGAACTCTTCGTAGTTTAGACGCTGCTCCTATGTAGTGCCTCCACCTCTACTGCATTCAACTTTTTTGTTTTTGTCTGCGTTAAATCTCAACCTTAGTTGTTTCCTGTGATAGATTTCTAGAGTCAAAAATCTCCTGTTAGTGCTCGGATAGCACCTCTTGCCTGTCATGGACAATGTATCGCATCGTTCTTATACTGTCAAATTTATCAATCATGGATCCTAACGATTTTAGACTATTTATATTTTTATATTCCCCAGACAAGGTAGGTTCATATCTTCTGCCACTTCTCCAACAATAAGATATTCTGCTTTCTTGAAGTTTTGTTCAAATACTCTTCATCATATGGTCTATTTAATTTCCTTTAAAATATTCTGCCTCTTCTCTATCTTGGGATATGATTACCTGACCAGCTTAACTCAAATATGAAAGGTCAGATAAATACCTAACTTGTCATTTTGAATAATATTTCAAGGGTAAGAAATAAGTCCATGATGCTTGCTATACAAAACAATCCACTACTTGGAAAAGTTGATTGGAATGAATTACTGTTGATATCTTGTCTTATATGAAGTTTATTTAATAAAGAGTGTTCTTTAAACAGTTTTTAACCGTCTATTAACTTTTTCTTCATTATCTTAATGCTTATTCATATTCAAATTAAAATATGTATTTGGATATATACTTTCGTTAGATAGTTCTTGAAGAGATTGGTAAGGTTAATAACGTCTAGAATGAGCTGAGTGTTCCAAAAATGACAAAGAATGTAAATGACAGAAACATACAGCAATGATCAAAGCCGCTTACTTTAATTCATACAAATTATATCTATTAAGGTTAAAGCTTCACTTGGTGTCAGGAGTGGGAAGCATGAAGAAGTTCTTTCTGGGCTTCTGGGAGAAATGAAGTAGACACGCCTATTGCTAGTAGAAAAAACAAAGTTAGTTTTTATTAACTCCAATCCCTTTCCTTAAGAATTAAAACTTAATTAAGCTGATACAAACCTCATAGGAAATGATATTCGTCAAATAATTGATTGACCACTGTATATATATATATATATATATATATGGATTTAGGAAGACCACAGGCACACGAGAAGCAATATTAGCAATGAGACTAATACTGAAAAAAAAGGATAAGAAAGAATAAAAGAACATATATTGCTTTCATAGATATAGAGAAAGCATTTGATAATGTGGATTGGATCAAAATGTTTGGAGTGCTTAGAAACCTGGGAATTAAATTTAGAGATTTTAGGATTATATGGAATCTATATAAAGATGAAAAAGCAATTATAAACTGTGGGAGAAACCAAGAAATAGTCCATATAAGAAAAGGAGTGAGACAAGGATGTGCATTATCCTCAATACTGTTTAATGCATACATACAGAGTGCACTAAATGAAATCACGGAAGAAATAGACACTGGAATAAAGATACAGGTGATAAAAATCAATATGCTCCGCTTTGCAGATGATATTGCAATATTAATGGAGAAACAAGAAAGATTTAGAAACATTCATAAACAAATTAGAAAATACATTAAGGAACAACTACAACTTAAACATTAATAAACCAAAAACAAAAATTATGACTTGCAGGAAGAAAGGTAATAGTAACACAAAAATTAAACTAAATGGACAACTATTAGAAGAAAGCGAAATATTTCAATATCTAGGAAGCAAAATAACAGCTGATGGAAGGAGCAAAACAGAAATAACCAGTAGAATACAACACGCAAAGCTTGCTTTTAATAAAAAATACCAGCTATTTACTGCAAACAATATTAGCCTGGAAACCAGGAAGAATTTATTACAAGCATATGTATGGAGTATTATGTTATATGGATGTGAAACTTGGACAATTTTAAAAGCAGAAAGAAAGAGAATAGAAGCATTTGAAACATGGTGCTATAGGAAAATGCTAAAAATTAAATGGAGTGACAAAATTAAAAATGAAGAAGTATATAAAAGGGCAGAAGCGGAAAAACGAATTTGGAACCAAATTAAAAGAAGAAGAACAAAATTAATAGGCCATTTATTAAGACATCAGAGCACACTGAATGTTATAATAGAAGGTAGGATAGAAGGAAGAAGTGGCAAAGGAAGAGCAAGATCACAATATATAAAACAAATTATGGAAGATATGAAATGCAGTAAATATGAAGAACTCAAATGGAAAGCAGAGAGAAGATCTGAATGGAGAGTCGCTGCAAACCAATCCAAGGCTTGAAGACTCCTAATATATAAACAAGAAGAAGAGATAATAAAAAAGGATAATCCTGAGAATATAAACATTATTTCAAGTAAGAACGGGATAGAACAGCGGTGCCGTGTGTGACTGGTTAGACAGTTCCCCACTCATGTACGTGGCCTGGTTCGATCCCAGGGGACCGCATGTGGCATTTGTGGTGGATGAAGTGGGGCCCGTTTTCCCCGCCATTCATTCTACCAATAGCTTCAAAATAATATTTTCTGTAATCATTTCATTCTTATATTACCTCACTTTCAAAACAGGCATTGGGCTGAGTAACCATTCTAGCTTCTACGTGATCCAGAGCCTTAAGACGCATAGCCTCAGGCGTTGGCTTGTAATTCCTGTTCGCAGGGGGTTGCAGATCCTACTATGAGGAAGGAAAACAGAGAATGAATAACGGGATAGCATTTAACACTGAATTTTTGTGTGAAAATACTTCAATTTTTAACACAATTAACTGCAAATATCACGATCACAACGCTGCCTAAATGTTTTATTTCCTTGGGTTTCAAATTAAAGAAATATAAGCAGAACACAAATACTATACATAATTCAGGTTTTAATGAAGTTTTACGGGATAGGTAAATAAAGGAGCTAAGTCCTTTAATACAAAGATCAAATAATATACAAATGTTTATTATAACCGTAGATGTTCCGTATTTCAATACTGGCCTGACTCGGCAAAGAACAAAGTGTTTGCAGTTGAAGTTGGGCAGAGTAACCTTAACTCTGTGATGGAATCCCAGAACTTGCCCATCGGCTGTCTGGTGAATCTTCATATACACGAATTTTAGTTCCGTGTACACGAAATTAGGTGCAAAATAGTGTCGTGTACAGAAATATTCTGGTAGTGCACAATGTATGTCACAAGGGGTGATTGTATAACAGATATCACCAGCAGGCCTTCGACTGCACAATGTGTGGGTTAATACTCCTCTAAAAGTGTACACACAATGATAATTTCAATACTAGACGAAGTCTGTTTCTGCATAAAAGTAACATACATCATGTTTCTCACAAAAAGCACACTTATTACACGTATTACGTACAAGGGAAGAGTGATAAAAGTGATGCTAATGCTTCCGCAGAGTTGCTACATCGGGCAAGACCGCAGCTCGCGGTATCAAAAGCCACACTGGCAACACTGCCTCTAGAGAGTGGTGCTGTGGATCCCCAACCACCCTGAGGCATAAATCACTGTCACACAAGTCTTGCTACAGTTGCCTTGTTACCAAATATAGACTTCTCACCCACTCGTCCCAAAGAGGGGGGGGGTCAAAACTTTCGGGATAGTGAAGACAAACAAATAGCAACTCAAAGCTCATCTGGTTCTCCATGGGCATGAGGCTGGCTGACTGCCTGCCTGGTTCTCCTTATTTCGCTAACATAAATAGCTATTCAATCTTCTTGATTACTCACTCAAGAAGAGGGCTGTGGTGGGATGAATAACCACCAGGCAAAGCTAAGCTACCACCAACTTGGGTCAAAAGCAACACATACTGTGCAGCTCTTAGGATTCGGTTCCTCCTTTTGGTGGTTCATATTGATCACAAACTCTACTCTCAAGCATTATCATTAACATATGATTCATTGACGTCATTCAAGGTTTACATAGCGGGCAATTTCTCATACTGGTACATGACTTCAAAAGTCTTTAGATTACAATTACATATTTAATTTAATGATTTAATGTGACACCGAAGTGATGACAATTATCTCCTGAAGTATTAAAAGCTAAAGCTTTTAATTTTCTGTACGAGAAGTACAGACAAGAAAAGAAGCATTCATTCTGGATATACTAATTAATTTGACCTTTAACTAGCTAAAATACAAATATATTTTCTCCTACAATAATGAACTACATGTACCGTTGTTTAAAGTTACATTTCTTAATACCTTTGTACTAAATTGTGTGTTTGAGGTTTTCCTATGCTGGATACCATTTATTTGAAAAATTATTGTATATCACAGAAGCTACCTAATGACTATACAATTTTTAAACTAATCTGTGACGTTCATAGAAGTATGAATGACATCCATATAGAAAAATATAAAAAAATAAATACTCAAAATCACCAAAGTGCCTCATAAGTAAAATTGTTAAAGTTCTCCCATATTACATTATTAAAATAGATGATATGTGTACATTTAAAAGATCACTACGTTTATTTTTACATGACAAACCTTTTTATTGTTTAAGTGAACTGTTTAATTAATGTACATTTTATGACGAGTCTATCTGAACAGACAATAAATCTATCTATGACCAATACAAACATTCTGTTTATTACACACATTATGCACATCTTTGGAAAACATTTCTAGATATAGCTGCGTTTTTGTCGTAGAGGACAATTTGGATGTGGAAAATTAACAAACCAAAAAAGAAACAAAGCCAAAATTGAATCTGAGAACTGATCATTTAACCAGTGCAGCACTTTAAAATGGAGTCCAAAAGATGTTTTACCTTCGTCTTAGGAGAATAAAACATTGCAAATGTGTACTTTACTCTATGGCGCATTTTTGTACAAAATCAAAAAATTTGGATTTTCGACAAAATTCCTAAAAAAGCATATGTGTACCCTTAATTTTTCTCAAAATTTTAAATCATATGAGCTATTTATGATAATTATATTTGCCTGAAACTACCAACATATATACAGTTATCTCTGTCATATTGGTTTAGATAATATAGTCTTCTTAAAATTTTCCAACTGGATTTTAGAGCTATTTCTCATAAATGTAGTTTTTTCCTCTTAAAGCGTAACGTCTTTTAACCAGTTGGATTATATAGGACGGTGAATTAATAAAGTGTTAAACTAATGCTATATTGGCTCGACATCCTACAGTTTAAGTTATGGGAAGATAGCTTATCCAGATAACTGATTAGAAATGAGATTAGAACCTACGATTCCTTGACTGTCGAGACACACACACTACTCCCACATAAGCTAATATTATCTAATGTCAGTAATTAACTTAACTCTGACACAACAATCCGCCCGGTCGCTGCATCTCCATTTCGGCTCAAAGGCGTCATGAATGGGGTGCAGTGCTGGAGGGTGAGACTTGATCAGCGCCTTGAGTCCACCCGACCGCTTGATGCTGTCTTATCGATCTGAAGCCAGTACTCTTCAATCAAATAGTTTCTCAATTGGCCCCCTAGGGACCTCACGAGTCTGAGTGCACCCCGGATCAGACCTCCCACGTTTTACCAGGAATCAAACCCAGGTCTCCCACTTATGCCAGTAATTACACATATGTGTAATTTATCTTTATTTTTGTTTTCTCTGCCACTTGATAATTGTTTTACATCTAAAATTGTATAGGTATAAAAATTCCAATCGAAAATACATGCTTAGCAATCCCTGAACCACAAGTATCCCAAAGATGCAGTGTAGAATGTCTGTGTATCTGCGAACAGTATTATTGAAAAACGAAAATACGAGAAATACAAAAATTGGTATTATTTAAGTTTAACATTTTCCAAGTGTCTCACGTGAATATTTACAGAAAATTTTCCCTCATAATAAAAACGCTTCTTTACTTTTTTCTTTCAAACATTTGATTTAAATATATGTTTTATATATTTGTATACATAATAAAACGCACATATTACATTTTTTGGAAGGACATGTAAGTGCGTTTCATATAACTAGTACGCGTAGTTAAAAAAAATGCATGGGGTTTGTCAACATGTTTTGTATAATTAGACTTTTTTCTAGAATATCGTTATTGGGTACTTAAGCTTTCTCAGGTTAAATAATGGGACGATTTTCCTTTTTATTACATTACTACATTGTATGTTCCTTCACGCTATTTTGGCGGATTGGAACCCCTAAAGATGTTTCCTAGATCAGGTGATATTTCTAATTCGCGAATTTGTCACAATGTGCACTTGATGACGAAGGATAAGTCCATAGCCCATAGATGGCATCATAGGAATAAATGGCGAAAATATGCCGGAAATTTTGTTCAGGGGCCTTCTCTTTACATATAGACATAGCATTTCACTTCAAAAGGAAGCCACGCTAAAGATGTTTACTTGCGAAAAAATTCATCACCCTCCGCCGAGATTGAACCCGTAACCCTAGGTAGGTACTTGAGGCTAGCATGGTTATCATTACACCACGGAGGGCAACCATTACATCTTAATTATCAGGAAATAAAAACTCGCTTACGATATGGGTACAGTTTGTTTTTTCATACCGTGAAAGATTTCAAATGCATATAGATTCATTTTATATTATTGTAGTTCTTAGTTTTTATTATTATTATTATTATTATTATTATTATTATTATTATTATTATTAACATTTTAGTTTTTGAGTATAATATTGCTAGCACACCTTTTTATACCATGTATAACATACATAATAGGTAGAAAATATATTGCATTCCCATCATATATTCGAAACCAAGATTTCACAGGAAATGCATATTTTGAGGGTCTATGTGCCTTTAGGAAAACGTCCAAGTATGTTTGTACTTATGCACGTGTGAGAACAGCATACTCAAAAAGAAGAAATCGTTAAATATCAACATTGATAACAAAGTTCAGCATTCTCCAAGGATTCGACACATATTTTGAAAAAATATATTCCATATTACCTACTTGGAAGTCTTTCAAAATAATTTATTTCTAAAAATTAGCTGTAACGATATTTTCATGGCGAATGAAATGTATATCTAGAATTTTCTAGAAATAGCCTCTGAGGTCCTCCTCATTCTGGATTACTTTTGCACCGTGAGAAATAGTCAAAATCTTACTGCACAAAACTTATAGGCCTCCTTAAAACACGCAATTTATATAAAAATGTTTTGTGGAGTTAATCATTTCAAAAATATTTCTGGTATTGGCTTACATTTTCAATACTTATATTGTTCTCAAACGGGAAATTGTCATTCATTATTCCTTATTTTCTTTTACTTCTGATCATGCAAAGGGAAGAAGGCTTCAATGACATAGCGACCAGCATTTAAAAAAGTTGACTGTCACTTTAGTCCGGTGTATTCGATTATTTTTCATCTATCTACAACAAAATAGCTTCTAAGACCATTTCTCCTCACGTTTATCTCAATTTACACGAAGAAGATAAAAAATAACCTCTTATAAGAATAATTTCGTGCAGAACAGGTAATGAATGTAGCTCATCAGACCTCTCTCCTGTTTACTTTCTCTACGGTACATAGGACCCAAAAAAATTCGATACCGAAATTATACCGGAAATATACGTTTTAGGATCCCCTGTATAAAAACATTTTTAGAAAAAGTTTCGTGTGTGTATGTGTGTGTCTGTAAAACTCAAACTTGGTACCTATTTAAGTTTAGTATCTTCCAAGGGTTCGACACGAAGAGTTGGAGAAGAATTCCCGCACCTCAAACTACCCATTATATGGAAAACTTATAGAAAACTTTGATTTTTCTCTGTATATTTTCTAACGATTATGATTAAGATACGGTATATTAAAGATATTTAATGACCAATAAAATTTATATCTTACATTTTCTGCGAATAGCTTCTGAAGACCTCTTTATTCTGGACGACTTTTGCATAACTGGTAAACCGTAAAAGATAAGACAAAAAGTATTACACAAAAACATAGCTGGTCAGAGTCCAATGTTGTAGTAGAGCTATTGTTTCCAAGTTATTCGTTGTTATTGACCTCAATTTTAAGATACTTATACTTTTCTCATAAAGGAAGTCGTCTGTATTTCTTTTATTTTACTCCAGGTCATATAAAGAAGCGAATTTCAATTAGCATCGCATGCGACAGCTTTTAACATTTGTCTGTTACTTTAGCATAGTGTATTAGTTTAGTTCCCCTGTACTTATAAGGAACTAAGTAAAAGATCTGTTTCTTTTGTTTTATTACAGGTCATACAAAGAAGAGAATTTCAATTAGAATCGCATGCGACAGCTTTTAACATTTGTCTGTTACTTTAGCATATGGTATTAGTTTAGTTCCCCTGTATTTATAAGGAACTAAGTAATAGATCTGTTTCTTTTGTTTTATTTCAGGTCATACAAAGAAGCGAATTTCAATTAGAATCGCATGCGACAGCTTTTAACATTTGTCTGTTACTTTAGCATAGTGAATTAGTTTAGTTCCCCTGTACTTATAAGGAACTAAGTAATAGATCTATTCTGCTAATTCTTATGTTCATTAGCAAGGAGTGGAAAAAAGAAGAATCTTTTGTCAGAAGATTGTTTGCTGAATAGGTAAAGAAAGACATGCGAATGAAACACATAAGATTTGTCTATGTATTCAGGACACCTAAAAACTGTACTTGCGGTGAAATGTCAATACCGAAGTTTTGGTTGGAATGCAATACTTACTGTGCTTGCTGTATGGAAGAAGAGAAAGGAGGGAAAAAATGTGTTAGAGTAATCTGGACTTAGTTGCATGCGTTTCGACTTCTCCTTGAGGTAAGAGTAGGAGGAAATGTTCTTGCAGGCGCTAGGGATTTGCAGATTAACACCGAATGGGGACGAGGTAAAATCCATTACCTTTACACGTGCGTCAGTCTCTCGCTCCTTCTTCCGCTCTGTTTGGAATGCACGGTTGGCAGAACTACTGACAATTCATCCGATTACCACCCGTCTACTGTTTAGTTCGTCTCACTTTGTGTTGAGACACTAACCTCTCTTCCTTGTGTCCACAAGGAAACTCTTAATTCTTTACTCAAATATTAATCCACGAGATTGTAATAAGTAAAGTACACGACAACGCAGCCGAATTATAGAAACTCTTTGCTTCAGAACTTTAAAATTAAACCCTAAGAATAATCATACAGCACAGGTAGGGCTTCCTCTGTTATTAGAAGTGACTTACGCATTAGTGAAGTATAGCTAGCCCGTTTCTGTTTTTAGTCAAACATGAGGTGGAAATACTTTTCTTTATATACTAACTGTTCATTTCAAAATGCTTTATGACATCAATGTTTTTAGTAAATCTTTACTTTCTCTACGTAGTTCATAGTACACAAATGGAGAAGGTACTGCATCAAAAACAAGAACATGTTTATCAAAACGTTCGAGTGCGTAAGGTTAGTTAAATACCAAACTTGATGTTTAATCAATTTGAAATCGGTCCTGCAGAGGTATGGATGTACAGTTTTACTGCTATTTGCAGATGACCAGGTGGTGATGGCTCAGATTCCTGAGGATGTGAAATATATAATGAGGAAACTTCTGCATATTTTTGAAGTTGGTGGGCTAGGAGTAAACATGGATAAAGCTGAATACTTGATAGTGGGAGGAAGTGAACGAAACACTCCTGACCGCAAGGGATTATTAAAGCTGTTAAAAGGTTTAAATATCTGCGATCGCTTATTCCCGAAGCAGGGAGCCGTAAAGCGGATGTGAACAGTAGTCTGGAACAAGCATAAAGAGCTATAAGAATGTTGAATGATGTTTTGTAGAGTAGAAGCATGTTGAATTGTACAAAGAAGAGGATTTTGAATTCAGTGCTGGAAAGTATAATGACGTGTGGTGCCGAGACGTGACTTTGGTAGAGAGACAAACATCTAAGATCCTGGCAGTGGAAATGGATGGAATAAGATATAATGCTAGAGTATCGAGACCGTAAAGAAGGAGAAATGAGGAGGTGAGGCAAATTATGGATATGGAAGAAAACAGTGGTGGAGAGTATTGAAAGGCGAGGTCTTTAATGGTATGGACACGTCAGAAGAATGGAGAATGATAGGTGGCCCAAGATTTTTTAGAATGGTTCAACTTGTGGGAGAAGGAAGCGGGACAGACCAAGAACAACGTGGAGAGGACAATTTACAAAATGTTGAAAGGCGATATTCAATGGTATGTACACGCCAGAAGAATGGAGAATAATAGCTAGCCCAAGATATTTTAGAATGGTTCAACTTATGGAAGAAGGAAGCAGAACAGACCAAGAGCAACGTGGAGAGGACAGATTTACAGAATGTTGAACGATCGGTGCTTGTTCAATCGGAAAGAATGGCGATTGGGAACATGAGGTAACTCCTTATGAGTGGAGAAACCCTTAAAAGTAAAAGTAAAATAAAAGTATTTAACTTTAAGATTTTGAAGAAAATCCCTCCATCACAAACTACCTTTAACGTGGAAAATGTTTGGTAAAGTCTAATTTTTTCAAAAAAGATTCTAACGATTTTCTAAGTTAAGGATTTCGAAGTAATCCTGTGATTGGTTTAAACTTTAAAAACTTACACTCTTCTCAAGTGGGCAGTTCTCATTCATACTGAGCCATAGTCTCATGCCTCTTTTGTTTTATTCCAAGTCATGCAAAAAGAACCAAATATGAATTTTATTGCTTAGCGATAGCTTTAAAGGTATTTAACTATAGCTTTTGACCTAGTTTCTCTTATACTTATAAGGATACAAATAATAAGACCATTTTTGCTAATGTTTATCGTGATGTATAAAAAAGAAAAACCTGTTTAAGAATAGTTTATTTGCAGAACAGG
Source organism: Hymenopus coronatus (assembly GCA_030762935.1). NCBI lineage: Eukaryota > Metazoa > Arthropoda > Insecta > Mantodea > Hymenopodidae > Hymenopus > Hymenopus coronatus. Next base: position 78,038,425 of record CM060895.1, on the reverse strand, counting down.
TTGAGAAGATAATATGAATGGAACACGTGATTTTTAAATATATGTACATTTACAGAAAGGAGTCGCAATAAACTCTGTTGACAAATTTATGTTTTCCTACTCTACCTATGTAAGTTCTTCACTTATTTTCGTTGCTTTCACGGACTTCTGTTGATATCAAACGCTGTGATTAGTAAGTAACTGCTCCAATACATCTCTACAGAAGTACAAAAAGGATTGAATTTTATGCTCAGCATAGACTAAATATGTGACGTCATACAGCATGAATAATGATCATAAATAACTAAAGTAAACATAAATAGGCTTTCACGGCCGTCTTTGTCAACTTTAATGCATATGGTAGCTGGGCTTGGAGGTGTTAGTCTAAATTATTTCATTACCGACGTTTCACCGAAATCTGCATCGGGTATCTTCAGGGAACAAAGCTATTAGTCTAGCTCCGGAGTCAACGAGACTCCGTCATTGCAAGAAAGGCCGGGACGAAAAAGTTGTGGATGATAAATGTGCATCTCTTGCTGTGATAATATTGCAGACGCATATCTTCCAGCAACATGGTCTCCTGCTCAACTTATATACGAAACGCAACCATGAGTACTTGAAGGTATACAATTATGCACGTTTCCAATCTCGTTTATACCTTTTCTAGATATTTTAGAATTGATTCTTGTAACCATAAGTTACTGTTTACTTACTGTAACATATAAAGTATAAAATCACAGCTATTTTGGTTTACGAGCTGAAGGAATTGCTTTCAGTTTTACAACTTACACCCATCCCGCAAGGTGTCACTTTTCAACCAAAGTCGGTATTGCTCTCCTCTGTTCGGTAACCTGTTCTTGAAAATTCTGGGATTTTTCTTAATAGTCATTTTAATTTCTCAGATACTAATGCACAATGAGTCTGTATTGCTCTCCTCTATTCGGAAACCTGTTCTTGAAAATTCTATGAGTTTTCTTAATAGAGTCATTTTAATTTCTCAGACACTTGTGCACAATGAACATAGTAGGAAGAAAAGGTATTATACTCCACCCCAAAATTTTATATCGAAATTTCATCTTACAAAGATGCGACTTGAGGATCTTCAGGGACATCCCAGCACCTTAAACTACCCTTTGCATGAGGCATTTTTTGAAACTTTGTATTTTCTAAAAATTGCTTTAACAATTTTTATTAAAATACCGCATATTAAAGATATTTACATGGGAAATAAAATGTATATCCTGTATTCCTTAGGAATATTCCTTGAAGTTCTCTTGATTCTGTATGACTTTTGCATAAGTATTAAACCGTAACAGATAGCAAAAAAAAAAAGGTTACTAAACAAAAAATATAGATAATTAAAGTGCACATTTTGTATCATATACAGTTTGTTGTAGAGCTAACCATTTCAGAGATATTCCCTATTACTACGTTTCAATGTTAAAATACTTACACTTTTTCTCAAACGAGAAGTCCTCATCCGTTTAATCTTTATTTTGTTTTACTCCTGGCCATGGAAAGAGAATGGAACTTCAATGTTAATCGCACAACAATAGCTTTTAAAATGTTTGACTTGGGTAGTGTATTGTCTTATTTCTCTTCTACTTATAAATAACTAATTAAAAAGATATTTCTGTGAGGTTTATCTTCATTAGTAGGAAAATGTTTATTCATTAGAAAATATTATAATTTTTATATAGTGCTTTTTAACTAGGTAGATGTAAACAAAAGTAATATAAAGACTTTAATTGTTTATTCTTCTGTAGCTCATATGGGCTTAGTAATTGGAGGATTAATGACATTAAATATTTCAGGATTCTGTTTTAATAATTGCTCATAATATAGATAAAAGAATAAACTTTTGTAAGAATAGTTAGTTTGCAGAGTAGGTGGAGAAAATCACGTTAATGAATCACACAAGATGGTTTTACATATGCTACCACAATTTCCATGCATTGTTGTATATATTAAGTCTTTCTGATGGATAGAAACTGATAGTGTAATTAGACTAGTGAAATAAACTGAAATTCTGTCAGAAGTCATCGATCGAATAAGAAAGCGTAATTTGATACCTGTACCAACTGTTGTTTGATAGTTGTAGTTTCTACCAATTTTGTTACAGTAAAATACATAATGTAATTTGAAACTATCCAAATATCACATTTGCATTGAAATTATCTGGTTAATGCTTCAAAAATACTAATTATTGGTGTAATGCAAATAAAACATGTATGTGCCGTTCATATGTTCGTATTTGTCAAGTGTGGCCACTACCGGTTTGTTTCTTAGAAGCGAGGCAAGCTGTTTACTAGATAGTAGACACACACACACTCTCTCTCTCTCTCTCTCTCTCTCTCTCTCTCTCTTTCCTTCGCTCCTCTACACAATATCTCACACACAGGAAGTCGCATAAATGGAGACTCACTCTCACGGGATGTCACGTGCTTTTTTGTGCCTTACGAATTTTATTGTTCCTAATAGGAACATAAATGCACATTATTCGATTTTTCTTACATGTATATAAACTTTATATTTCACTACCGACAGTTCTAAAGATCTATTTTATATAAATACTTGCATAAATATATGGAGCTAATGAAAAATAACCGGGTTGGTGTCTAATGTTACTGAAATTGTGAATATTCAGATTTTAGAAATGTTGAATTCGATTCATATTTGTTTCCTCAAAATAACTTAGATTCTTATATTATGCGGCTTCTGGAAGTATATAAAAGAACCTTGCCAATAAAGGCATTAACTGGATCTCGAAATAATGACCTTGCAAATTAACAAATTAACAACTTCTTAAGACTTGTATAGACCGGAATATCAAAATTAATAAAAGATAGACTAATCTTCTCCAAACGGGAATAAATTACAAAATATTTATTGATTATTATAGCTGTTATTAATTAATAACAATTGGTGCACAGCTTGTGGAAAGGGTAGGCAAACAGTTCAACGCATAAATTAACATTTCAAAGTTAATATAACAAAATCCTCATTGCTCGCCTCGGCAGTGTCTCTAGAGTGTCTTCTAACATTCAAGCACGTTCGAATATCGCTTAGGGTGAGTTACCGGAGAATATCTCTTTTCTTGGGACTTTCTCGTGTCCTGAGAAGATGAACGTCGATTAGTTTTAAGCTCTATAGGCTCAAGATCGTTTGAGCATCAACTAACCAATTTCATTGACCGTCCGATATGACCAACCAGGTTAAAGAATTTAAGCTCTAAATAAATAAATAAATAACAATTCATGCACAATATCATATCCAAATGGAAATAATAAATTAGTGGTATATCTCTAAATGGGAAAAATTATTTATTATTATAACTATTATGAATTAATAAAAACATAGTTCCTTTATGTCAACAAATTCTCCATCTTTACTAGATGTTGTATACAAGGGTACTCAATTCTGAATAAACTGTATCACTTGGAAGTTCGTAAATCAAGGAAGGCCGTCCATTCTAGTCATTAAATGTCGCTTCGAACATGCAGTATTAAACGAATTCGACAGTTTAGATACTGGCTCACTCATACGTTTTGATGTTGAATTGCAGCAAGGTTCGAGTCTTTGTTTCCCATCTGAAGTTCGAATATTACGCGCCAATACTAATTCACAGGTTACGATATAATTTAATGATGTAATTTGTTCGAGGAATTAAAAGATATATTAAATAAAGACCACAGATAAGAGATAAGAGCTTCTCCAAAAGCTCCAGACATTACTGCTATCTTTACATACGGGCGTTAACAAAGAAAGAAAGAAACCAGAGAGACCCTGCAGAGATAAAAAATTTTACGAGTGGTAGGAGGCTATAAAAGAACAGACAAAAGGTGAACGAAGATGATAAAATAAAATTAGGATATTTAATCTCGACGAAGCGGTTAATAGAACTTTAACACAGAACAGAAGCACCTGAATTGCGGTTATACTACTCATAGATTAGAAATAGCAAGAGATAAAACGCTGCAATCGAATTGATTTGAGAACAGGAGGAAATAAATCATTAAGATGTTTGTAGAATCATCCCCCGTTCAAACCGTTTACCTTCTGCATTATTTAGCAACATGGTAGGTAGAAGAAAATAATCTCGTATATTCCATTCACCTGACTTTCTCTACATCTCTGTAACAGATAATTATTAAAAACTGATTATTTTATCTACCTTTTGATAATCGAGATAACCATTAGCAGAAACTGTCTTAATTATTTGCTTACTTGTAAGTAGGAGGAAAATAAGGGAATACACCAGGTTAAACGATAGTCAACTCATTTAAAAGCTGGTTGCCAGGTGATTAAAATCCGTTTCTATGCAGGGTGAGAAGTTTGCAACCTTCCACGTGGGAAAAGTTTAAGTATTCCAAATCTGAAAGGAATAACAAATGAAATGATCAGTTCCACGAAAAACATGTATATTACATAAATTGTGTGTTTTAACTCGATCTACATTTTTTGTGCAGTAAGTTTATGTCTGCCTCTTACGGTTTACCAGTTACGCAAAATTCATTCAGAATAAACAGGTCATTAGGGTTTATTCCCAGAAATTTCAAGATATACCTACATATTATTTGCCAAATAAATATCTTTAATATACGGTATTTTAATCAAACTCGTTAGGGCTGTTGTTGAGAAAATCAAAATTTTCGAATTTTTTCATGTAAAGAGTAGTTTGGGGTAGGGGGATTTTTTGTCAAAATTTTCGTGTCGTATCCCTGGAACATATCAAATTTAAATATCAAGTTTAGCATGTTACCGACTTTCCGTTTTTGAGTTATGGTATTCGCAGACACACGGGTACACACGGGCCTTTTTCTGAAAATACTTTTCTTTTTGGATACAGGGACCCTAAAATGTGTATTTCCGGTGAAATCTCGGAATCGAATTTTTATGGAGTGCAATACCTTCTCTATACACTATGTGCATAGCATGTTTAGAGAAAGTAAATATTACATTCAACCAAAATCTTATATTCCAGGTTTCATTGGAGGAACATACTTTTGCTCACTTGAATCAATGAACATTTTAAGAAAATCGTGTGTCACACTAAACTACCCTTTACATTCAAAAATTTAGAAAATTTTGATTTTCTCAAAAATAGCTCTAACGATTTCGATTAAAATAACGTATATTAAAGATACTTATATTACTAATAAAATGTATATCTTGAATTTTCTGGGACAAGTTCCTAAAGAACCTTTTTATTCTGAATAGATTCTGCTGAATTTTGTGTAACTGGTAAATCTTAAGAGATACACCTAAACGTACTAAATGTAGATTTCGTTAAAACACACAATATAGATTTTTTTTTCTTTCTTAAAATTGACCATTATTGAGATAATTCTTGTTATTGTTTTCAATTTTAAATACTTAAGCTTTTCAGGTACGGTAACTTGTCAGTTCCTGGCAATGCAAGTAAACAGATTTCAACCAGCTGTTAGTAGATATGAATATCCCTTTAGCCTGGTGTGCTCCATTATTTCTCTTCTACTTACAAGGTAGCAAGTAAATAGACCAATTCTACTAATTTGTATTTTGATTAGCAAGAAGTAGATGAAAGAAAAACAGTTTAACAGTAATTTGTTTGCAAATATATAGTGAAACCTTTGTGAATCATATATCATCATATTTTTTCAGTTTGGAATTTGGTAACACTTAATGAGAAGTAATGTTATTATCCGGATCTGCAAGAGCTCATTAGCGTACTCCACAAACAGCCTTTTACAATAATCGGAACCGGGTGTGTTGAGTATATGCTACCAATTCTCCTTTGAAATATCTGTGAATACTCGTGATATTACAACTTGCTTCGAGGCTTACAATCCGCTGAATGAGAGGAGCATAAATTTTGCCACACAGTTAGTGGGATTTAGTGCAAGGGAAGATATATCTGTAGCTCAATGTCTCTATTATCTTACTTTCTCTACACGTACTATGTACATAGTGTATAGAGAAAGTATTGTATTCCACCCAAAAATTTGATAATAATTTTGACGAAAATAACTGTTTTAGGGTCTCTTGTATCCAAAAAAAAAAAAATTAAGTGTATTTGTCTGTGAACACGATAACTCAAAAACGAACAGTCGCGAAAATAGAAAACTTGGTATTCAAGTTTAGTATCTTCCAGGGATGCGACACAAAGATTTTGAGAAAAATCCCCGCACCCCAAACTACCCTTTACATGGAAAAAATATATTAAATATATTTATTTGCAATAAAATGTATATATTGAAGTTTCTGGGAATAGCGTTTAAAGAACCCTTTATTCTGGATGAATTTTGCGTAACTGGCAAATGGGATGCTTACTATATGTGTATTCTGTAGCTTCTGAGTAGCAGCCTACTTTGCAAATTGAGCAGCACTTTCATTTCAAATTGTACCATCCCATGCAAATGTGTAAATTACTTTCCACAATTAATTTTCTAATACACAAAGCCAGTGCATTAAGACAATATTTATTATTAACCGCTTTAAATGTTGCTAGTTAATGACCAAAAATAGGTACATTAACTAGAGCTAAAAGATTAAGCATTGCGGGCCAATACTCATGTTTATTTAATGTTTATGTGTATCTTTGATAGCCTTTCTTTGTAAGAATACATCTTTCTTCCGTCATTTTATATTTATATGATATTACTCCTTGGTTAATATTTTGTGAAGATAGAATTTCGTTGCGCATTTGTTTTCGTCAGTCAATTTTAACTATATAGATAGTGTGTAGAAAGAAGGTATTGTACTCCACCCAAAAATTCGAAACCGAGATTTCACCAGAAATATATATGTTTTAGGATCCCCTGTATCCAAAAAACAAAAAAAAAAAAAAAACAAAAAGAATTGTAGGAAAAGGCTCGAGTGTGTGTGTGTGTGTATGTCTCCGTGTGTCTGTGAACACAATAACTCAAAACCGAAAAGTCGGTAAAGTACCAAACTTGGTATTTAAGTTTAGTATCTTCCAGGGATGCGACACGAAGATTTTGAGAAAAATTTCACCACCCCAAACTACCCTCTACATAGAACTTTTTTCGAAAATTTTTATTTTCTTAAAAATGGCTCTAACGATTTTGATTAAAATATATATAATAAATATATTTACCATATATGTAAAATGTATATCTTAATTTTCTGGGAACAGCTTTTGAAGACTACTTTATTCTGAATGAATTTTACGGAATTTTGCATAACTGCTAAACCGTAAGAGATGGACAAAAACTTACCACACACAAAATGTAGAGCATGTTGAAACACACAATTTATGTTACATACATTTTTTCGTAAAGTTCGTCATTTGTGAGATATTACTTGTTTTAGGTTTCACCTTTAAAACACTTATACTATTCTCATATAGGAGTTTGTCAACTCCTGATCATACAGACAAAGAAACTTCAGTGACATAGCAACCAACTTTTGACTATCACTTTAACCTATGGTACTCCCTTATTTCGCTTCTACTTACAAGGAAGCAAGTAATGAGACTATTTCTGCTAATTTTTACTTGATTAGCATAAAGTAAATAGAAGCATAAACTTTTTAACAATAATTTGTTGCAGAGATGTGGAGAAAGTCATGTGAATGGAACACATAAGATTTTTATATGGCGACGAGCTGCCTAATTATGTGTCAACCTATTTAAGACACAGAAATTATTTTGCAGTAATCAAGGCAAATTTTGAAATCTTTTACACTTCTCCTGACTTCGTCGGGAAAGGACGTGGAGAGACTAAGACTGAGGGATAACATTCCTTGTCGGGCACGAAGATTAATTTTATAAAAGAAGTTGTGCTTCGAAATAATATTACCTCGAAGAATAGGTGAGCTATAATTTTCAATGAGAAGTTTATTTTTCAGGGGAATAGGGGAAGTTATTTGTCCGAACATCTTAGTTTCAAGCTAGAAAGAAAGCACATTGCATGCAAGGGAAAGATAGGTAGTAAAGTGAATATTTTCGACGGAAATAGAGACATTTCTTTGGAAATACAATTATGAAATTACAGACGATTTTCAGTTTTAAAATAAAGAAGGATATCTTTCAAATTTGAAACTGTGTTGAAACATTTTTAATGAAGACGAGCTTTGTTTTTAACAACAGAAAATGTTATTCCTTTCAGCAAGTAAATCCCTGCACCATATACGCCGCCTGAGTAAAAGAGATTCTCAAGAAGTGCTCTACCAATTGATCTAGACCCGGGTAGGCAGAGTCATTGTACATAACTGCTGCAAGTAAACGGCGCTTTTTGAAGTTCCTGCTGCAAAGTTCTGCCACTGAAACCACACAACAAGACGGTGGGACATTGCAAGCTGTGGTATGAGCCATCTACCTAGTAGAAGGAGTCGTTCTACCTCGACAATGCCATTCTACCTCAACAGTGTTAACAATCCCTTGAGCATATATAGTGTTAGTGTTATTGTAAGAAGATAAACGCCTGAAGATACACACCCTGTGAATCATAACAGGCAGACTGCTTCCCCCTGTCTGTGGGCAGCGTGTATTAATGTGCGTGCGTGAAGGAACGGGCTTTTCATTAAATCTCCTCAAGTCAGAGGGGAGACGCTACACCGACATCTTTTCTGTTCCTTCACATGGCTCAACTCTTCCGGTGCCAGCATTTACCACCCTTCTGCTTCTTCACCCTTGTACATAAAAGGGGGGTAGCTAGAAGCCACGTGTTTGTTTTCTGCTAACTGTCTGGCAAAACCTCTGGATTAATCTTAATCCTAAAATAACACTTGCCACATCGGAAGAAGCTATAGAGTCGTACGTTGTACAAAGAAGATAAGAAACCAAATTAATATGTATAGAGCATATGCTATTAGCCGCCCTACGTGGTGTAGTGGTTACCATATTAGTCTTTAAAACTCAAGATTGCAGATACAGTACTGGCGGAAGCTGATGGAATTTTTTATACGCAAAAATCCTTAACATAGCTTCGTTTGGAAGGAAAGTAAAGCCGGTGGTCCCGTGAAATGTTTATTTACACGTAAAAGAACCTCAGACCTTCAAAGAGGAAGGTTTCTGGGCACAATTCCGCCTTTTAGCGTCTACAAGTCTGATTTGGTCCTACAGTGTCATCTGTGGGATGGAGACGAGCCGATATCTCGTCACCATGGCTTATAGTGGCGAACTCAAGAACTGGAAATTCAAATTCAATCAAGGAAATGTAACGATGTCATGTACTCTACTTAGGAACTACAGAATTATTATATTAACAAGAAATAAATAACCGTAGCTAACAATCATAACTAGCACAGGAGTTTACAATGTATTCGCATAAATGTATGTAAGCGTATAAGTGTGTATGCCTCAAGTGTCGAAGTGTTCTTCATCTGTAAGTTAGACAGAAATTCTACAAAGTATTGATAACAACTATTGACAACTGCTATGCAGAGTGCGATTGTGTTTTAGGCAGGTCAGCTCCCACTCCAGCTGGCAGCAAGGACGGATCAACTGAAGTCTGAGAGATCCATAGTGATCCCTGACAGTTACCTTTCCTCGTGGCCGCTCCGTCACACTGTAGCCACTTTGTCCCGTCCGTGGCTTCAGCACCAAACCCCTCAGTCGCTCGGTAAGGGTCATAGTGATCCCTGACAGTTACCTTTCCTCGTGGCCGCTCCGTCACACTGTAGCCACTTTGTCCCGTTCATGGCTGCAGCAGCAAACCTCTCAGTCGCTCGGCAAGGGTTCATAGTGATCCCTGACAGTTACCTTTCCTCGTGGCCGCTCCGTCACACTGTAGCCACTTTGTCCCGTCCGTGGCTTAGCACCAAATCCCTCAGTCGCTCGGCAAGGGTTCATAGTGATCCCTGACAGTCACACTATAGCCACTTTGTCCCGTCCGTGGCTACAGCACCAAACCTCTCAGTTGCTGGGCAGGGGCTCATAGTGATCCCTGACCGTTACATTACCTCGTGGCCGCTCCGTCACTCTGCTGCCAGTTTGTCCCGTCCGTGGCTACAGCACCATACTTCTCCATCGATGTGCAGGGCCTCATAGTGATCCCTGACAGTTATCTGAACTCGTGGCCGCTCCGTCACTCTGTTGCCAGTTTGTCCCGTCCATGGCTGCAGCACAAAACTTCTCAGTCGCTGGGCAGGGGCTCATAGTGGTCTCTGACAGTAACCTTACCTCGTCGCCGCTCCGTCACTCTGTTGCCAGCTTGTCCTGTCCATGACTAGAGTACCAAACCTCTCAGTCGCTGGGCAGGGGCTCATAGTGATCCCTGACAGTTACCTTACCTCGTGGCCGCTCCGTCACTCTGTTGCCAGTTTGTCCCGTCCATGGCTGCAGCACAAAATTTCTCAGTCGCTGGGCAGGGGCTCATAGTGATCTCTGACAGTTACCTTACCTCGTCGCCGCTCCGTCACTCTGTTGCCAGTTTGTCCCGTCCGTGGCTGCAGCACCAAACCTCTCAGTCGCTGGGTAGGGGCTCATAGTGATCTCTGACAGTTACCTTACCTCGTCGCCGCTCCGTCACTCTGTTGCCAGTTTGTCCCGTCCGTGGCTGCAGCACCAAACCTCTCAATCGCTGGGCAGGGGCTCATAGTGATCCCTGACAGTTACCTTACCTCGTGGCCGCTCCGTCACTCTGTTGCCAGCTTGTCCCGTCCATGACTAGAGCACCAAACCTCTCAGTCGCTGGGCAGGGACTCATAGTGATCCCTGACAGTTACCTTACCTCCTCGCCGCTCCGTCACTCTGTTGCCAGTTTGTTCCGTCCGTGGCTGCAGCACCAAACCTCTCAGTCGCTGGGCAGGGGCTCCTGTCCTAAATCATCTTCATCGTTGCTTCTAAAGTCGAAGTGACTGTCATTATCATTGGTTATATTTACAATTACACTATGATTACTCGACACCAACTGAAACTGCATTGAGGAATGTTTGCTACATTTTGCATCAGGAATAACATCATTGCTTACGTAGCATGGATCTATTGACAGAGAGGCGCACACACACACGCACACACACACACACCTCGTATCAGTTGAGACAGAGCGTTGGCTGTCAGGGATCACTATGGATCTCCCCGAGTTTAATTGCTCTTTATTGCATGAGGCGCATACCTTATCCCCTCTTACCATGAGCTCGCATGTCACCACGGAACTCTAGGTCCTGGTCCAGTTTCGAAACCAGTCTAAGTTCTAGCCCACCGATTGCCCGAGAAAATCTCTTGTGTTAAGGGCATCTTTATGTAGTTGCCCACAAATCTCAGAGTGCTACGGCGGTACATGTCTTAACCTTTACCTGCTTCCTGACCATCTCCTAGGCAGAAGCTCTAGTGCATGGAAGCGGAGACAATGTAGATGCCTTTTGGAAGATCACCACCGGAGTGGCGGAGCAGGGGCCACCCCTATACCTCCTTCGGTGAGTATGTAAAACTTATAAATTAAAAAAAAAATCTACAGGAAATTAAGTAAATAACTAATATGTTATTATGGATTACAATGACGAAAAAAAAAATACACTCCTGATCTTATATAAGCAATAACATTTTTGTATAAAAGTACAGCAACAACAACAACAATAATAATAATAATAACAATAATAACAATAATAAAAGCAGGGATGAGCAAAATAACGGAAATGGAAACATAGCGAGGAATAAGCCTGTTTAACATATATTTAGAAAGTATAAAAAGTCTGCGTTCCATTCACATCTCTGTAACAAATTATAGTTAAACAGCTTATCCCTGTATTTACTTAATGCTAATCAAGATTAAACAGTAGCAGAATGGTCTTATTGCTCGCTTCGTTGTAAGTAGAAGGGAAATAAGGGAATGCTAAATGCTAAAGCGATAGTCAACTCTTTTAAAATCTGGTTTCCATTCCATTGAAATTCTTTCACGATCAGCAGTTTCCAATTCCGGTATGAAAAAAGTTTTAAGTATTTTAAAACTCAAACCAACAACAATGAAATACTTCGGAGATGGTCAAATCTACGAAAAAATTAAAAAAGTTGCGATTTTCGTTTTGGATAATCGTGTTCACAGATACATGGACACACACACTGGGACCTTTTCCTAAAACAGTTTTCTTTTGGATTCAGGGGAACCTAAAATATGTATAAGATTTTCTCTACCTCCGTACCATATATTATGTAGAAAAAGTAAAAAGTGGAAAGGCGTAAGAAATCATGGCATAAGAATAAGTACTAAAGGTAGCATAGGTGATTTGGTATATTCTTATGACATTGTACTAACACAGGGAAATGAAGATAATCTCCAACATTTCACTTAAAATTAAAAGTGATAAGCACATATATTTGTAATCTTAGAGTTTCCACAAAGAAAACAAAGGCAAGGTCTCATCGTGTAAAATACCCAACCAGTACAAAAATAATCATAGTGACCTTAGAACAAGTACAAAATATTGACTAGTTTGGAAGTAACATAATCTGTGACACAGATATAAATATTAAAATGAAACTATATAAAACAGATTTAGGTTTTCTAAACTCTCACTACAAGTAGTGAGTAATTAATTCTATGATACCTGTGGTGGTCAAGTGGTGTTGCAGTGAAGCTTAATGTAAACTTGATTACAATTGCAATGTAAAACCACTGGTAAGTGGCTCAAGCGATTCGGCTGGGACCGGCTTTCGGGAAGTCGTGGGGTTCGGGGTGCCCCGCGGCTGAATGCTATGTTTTTTTCGGGGTTTTCCCGGGTCACTAGGCGAATGCTGGAGAGCCTTCTTCATTCTCCAGAACATCCTGTTCCTTAATTTCAAGTTCATTTCATTCCAACCGGTGTCTCTTTCAGGTTTATAAGTTTTTACAAGGACTCTAGCAGAGACCCCACTTCGAGGTGATTGCGCTCTGGAAATACAGTTCTCGGCGGCTGGATGGCGTTAGTGGTTGTCTGCGGACTCAGGTAGTCTATTTGGAACAGAGCCATAGGCTCCTGGAGCTACCCACTTCGAAAACTTGTTTTTGTTTTGATAGTGTTTAACGCCCGCTATTACTACTTGTGGCACCGCAGGCGAAGACACTGATGATAAATGGAATGAAATGGGAGCACCGGTGGAACACGATGGCGGGGAAAGCCGAGAAACCCGAAGAAAACAGGCCCCTGCGCCACTTTTTCCACCACAAATCCAACATGCGGTTGCTTGGGATCAAACCCGGCAGCTTAAGTGAGAGGGGAGTGATTTAACCACTCGGCCATGGCGCGGCTCCGCGTAGAGATGAAGAACTGTTTGTGAACTGCAAGGGACCCTCTACGACGGTTCTCTCCCTCTCCGGATGTAGGCCGCCCTCTTAACTTATACTCATTTCATCCTTCCTCAAGGAGTCTGACGTAAAATAAGCCAACGGCTGCAGTTGGAATACTCCTTCGTAAAGTACAAATGTTCAGACACATACACATACAATGTGAAACCAGAGGCAAATTCAAAAATTAAACTGCTCCATTTTTATACCATGGTATATTCTTGAAATCCCTTTTAAAGATACCTGCATAGGTTTTAATAATGCGACGTTTCCATAGCAACTACGTGGAAAGCAAGCATGTGCACAATGTAGCTGTTGATATATGCTTCAATTTAGTGAAACTTCTTTGTTTAACTTTTGTATTATAGCAAAAAAGTTTCACTGGGTAATTTTAGATAATTCCGCCCTTGTGGTGTATACAGAAAGTAGAGGTAGAGGGGGATCTTCGGCCTGCATGCGTTCTGTTGAACTGGACAAGGCGACTTGAACAAAACTTGGCATCTCATCCGGAGCTAGAAGGGGGAGGAACATTTTAACAAGTCGTTAGCACAGCAGGTGTTGGAGAAACTGTTCTCTTGCAGGCTATTAGCGTACATTTTCTTTGCTTCCCCTTGTCTACTAAGGTACGAGGGGTGGAAGCCAAGCCGTAATGCTCCTGAAAAATTGAGTAACAAACTGCAAATATATTCCGCGCCGGCTTTCCTCACAACTTTTTAGTGCAGCCCGTGTTTATTTGTGTTTTCGTACTTGTTTAATGTTAATGTGGTGTTGCTATGGCTCGGGGCACTGCTAATATTGAAATTCAGTCTTAAATAAGCAAACACGTTTGTCCTACACAGTGGAGAGGACAACCATTTAGAGGAAGTCATAGGACAATGGCAACAGATTTGGTTACTGACGTATTGGTGGTTAAATATGTAAATATTTTGTTCGTTAACGATACTGCCAGGATCATACCAGTACCGCCGGTGTGCCGGAATTTTATCCCTTAGGAGTTATTTTACATGCCAATAAATCTACTGACATAGAACTGTCGCTTTTAAGCACAGTTATAAATATCGGTGTGCGCCGGGTTTGAACCGACGCCTAACTAACCGAGACACCCAGAAAGCATTCCTTTATTTCCATTCAACTTACAAGGAACTAAGTAGGAATAAGACTATTTCTGTTAATGTTTATCTTAATTAGCAAAACGTAGAGAAGCGCATAAGCTTTTGTAAGAGTATATTGAAACAGAATAGTTAGAGAAAGTCATGTGAATGGAACACATGCAATTTGTTGTTATTAAGAGTAAATATTTATTAATCACAATTGTATTACTTTTATTAATTAATATTAATATTTTATTCTCCATTAAAGTTTATAAAGATCAGTTTGTATTTCATATTTTATTCCCCAGTGGTATATCAACTCAGGAAAATCAAAATAATATCTAAGAAGAAAAGGGGAAAATAAATATACAAACAAGGTTAAACTACTTACTAAATAGACCTATTGCGCCTAACATCCAATTTCACTGAATATATAGGTACTATTGTAAACAGTGACATGGGCACACAACCGAATAAAGTGTACGTTCATTGGTTGATGCCGTATATCACAAGGCACATCGGTTGCAAAGTAGTAAGCTGAGCACTAACAAAAACTAATCTCCTCTGTATTACGTAACAATGGTGTTTTAACATGTCACATAAAGACTTGCAGCAAGAAACATCTAAAGTAAGCAATCAAATTGCACTGAATTATAAAATGAGGGTATAGCAAGCGCAGACTGCCTTCTAATGGTGAGCTTTGGAAGCGGTAAGGAAAGGCCATTCAGTAATGGTGGTTTAGTAGCACTTTGTAAAACACCTCAGAGGTAACCGTATAACGAGGTTGTAATTTTGAATTGTTTCGCAAACATGAAATTGAAATGTCCCACGTTGATTATCAAGGATGTTGTTAACGTAAGAGCGTAGTTTACTGGTGTGTTTGTATGTGTGAGTGTGTGTGCGCGCGCGCAGTGAACGGTTACAAATATGCAAGTTAACCCGCTCCTGGAAAATCAAGGTAACGTAAAAAACCAGTACTATAATTCAGTGTGACAAAAAGTTCATCATTTGTTCTTCATTACTGGGCCACATACAATCAAGAAACTACTTGCATTTGGGAACGGCAACTCTGACCCTTCAACGCTCAAGCAAACATCCTTTTATAAGCTGTTACTTGATATTGATTTCGAATTCCGGAGAAGAAAAGCTAAGAATAGTATTGTTGACCGTGGATATATTGTTAGACAGGTTTTCGAAGAAACATGCGTACACAAGTTACTAAGTATGGGTAGACACCACCATAAAACGCAAGCAGAAGATAAGAGAGACGGGAGGAGTAGAACTCTGATGTGGATGGACCAACCTCTCTCAGATTCGGAGTAGGTACCTATGTTTTTCGTATAGTGATTTTTATATTTCTTACATATATCTTTAATTTGGAGTGCTATACGCAGTTGTTATCTAATCAATTACATGTTTCTAAATTATCCCACAAAGAGATAGCGATGTCAGTTCCAAGGTTCCACGTGGTTTCGAAAGTCATCTCGAAAGTCTTCAAATCAGAGCAAGAAAACGGAGGAGTACATTTTGTGCTTTGTCTACATGAGGATAAACTCATCCAGTGGAAAGAATATAGGAGGAATGAAGCAAAAGAGCCATTGGACACTACTGGACGCAGGTAACATGGATTCCGATGAGACTCCAAACCAATGGGAGAGTCACTGCACGAGGGCGACTGGTAGGGATGGATGAGGGAAAGGCCCAAATGACGACGAAATCCATATGGCTACGGGTACAACCATGGGTGGGTCGCTATTGCTTTCAAATTGAACATATTGATACCGCGTGGGTCCTGCACACAAGCCACAAGTCTCGGGAAGGTCTTTCGAAAGAGCGCTAACCCGGAATCACTAATCAATCTCGCAAAGACTCCTAAATGAAAAGTTTACAAGCAACGCAGCCGGAACCCGCCAAACACTATTGTTTAGTCCTTCATTCTTAAAACAGATGATAAGGAAGTGTAGGTATAGCAAAATATGAACCACTTCTGTCAACCAGGGAATATCATGAGCGTGTGGTCGTCAAGTTTGAACCCGGGGTCTAGAGAATGCGGGCCACAGACGTTAATGCCTGAATCATCCCACTTATTCAGGCCACTGAGACGCGTGGAAGTCCATAATCCTTCAAAGACCCGTCCATTGCTGGAGCAGTCAATAAAGGACGACGAACGACCTGTCGACCAAGCAGCTCTGTAGTGACCACGGGAAGTTCTGAGCCTGCATCCGCGTCAGTGCTGGTGAGCACCACTATACCTCACGAAACCTAGAAGCACAGCTAACAAATGAAAGAGATGCTGAATGAAAGGAAAATGATGATTGAATGAAGTACGACTAACACTATGCATACTTTGATCCCTATCAACCACACCTGTTTTGTAATAAACAGAATAATAAGGAAGTTAAAGAAGAACAGAAAAATATCTTATGTATTCCATTCACATGGAAACCTTTACCTACTCTGCAAACTAACTATTCTTACAAAAATACTGTTTTATTTACAAAATGCTAATCAAGAATAACATTAGTAGAAATGGACATATTGCTTGATTCATTGTAATTAAAAGAGAAACAAGGGGAAAACTAGCCTAAAGTGACAGTCAAATCTTTTAAAACCTTGTCGCTGTTGATGCAATTGAAATTCGATTCTCTTTGCATGACTAAGAGCAAAACATATATGAAGCAAAAGACGACTTCCCGTTTCAGAAAAGTTTTAGCAATTTAAAACTTTAATCAATAACAAGACATGTCTGAGAAACTGCCAACCCTACACAAAAATGTTTACTGACGAAATTTATATATTTTGTAGTAAGTGTATGTCTATCTCTTGCGGTGAACCAGTTAATACAAAACTCATCCAAAATCTCCAGAGACTATTCCCAGAAACTTCAATTTCGTTTAGCCATGAAAATATCCTAAGCATATGATATTTAAATAAAATTGCCACGCCCGCTAAGGCGTCTCGCTTTGGTGCTTCGTGGGCAGGGGATCGTGGGTTCGAGTCCACCTTGGGCATGGGTGTTATATGTTTGTGCAATATGTATATGTTTGTGTAAAGGAACAGTAAAAACAGTAGTTGTACAGCAAACAAAGTACATTTAGGGGGGGGGATGTAAATAGGGGTATAAAAAAAAACATTATAACCATTTTATGAGAATATAAAAATGTTCCAAATGTTTTCCATGAAAAGGATAGGTGTAAGTGGAGAATTTTTCTTCATCCTTGAAAGATACTGAAATTAAATACCAAATTTGATATTTACTTTTCGTTTTAGAGTTTTGTTGTCCACTGACACGTACACACAGGCACCTTTATCTAAAAGTTTTTTTTTTTTTTTCTTAAATTCAAGGGACCCTAAAGCGCATAGTTCCATTAAATCTCAGAATCGAATTTTGGAGTGGAATGCAAAACCTTCTCTACCTATGAAGTAAGTGTGAGAAAAGTAATAAGACAAAATACACATATATAAAATATTAAATATTGACAACAAACATAATAACTTTAAATCGTACTCTTGTGCATTGTTGTGAACAATTATCGTAAACAATGAATAGTTAAAATAAGTAAACACAACACTAACAATAAGTTAGAAAGATGACAATAAAACTTCATCGCTGCCCTTTAGTTCTTTTCACCCCTCCTCACTCCTCCCCAATACTATCAACCTTCCCAGATCTCAACTGTCTCGCCAGAAGTAGAAATGTACCTATCCCCTCCACGTTATGTGTGCTTGCCAATAGTGTTCAACACGCCCATAACTCTCCATTGTGGGTGGAAAAGAATCGTGGCAAGTATTTTCCCCATCATTCCTCCGTACCCCTAAAACTTGCCAAGATATGCACCTGTGACACTCTCTCTTTACAAATGAGGCAGGTCCTCATACCATTTTATCAGTAATTTTAGGTAGTATTTGCCTATGCCCTAAACGTCTTCCATACCTGCCAGTAGCGTCCAACATACCTATAACTCTCCATTCGAAGTTGTTAAGGATCCCAGTAAATACTCATCTCTCCATTCCTCCGCAATCCTAAAGCTTGACAAGAAATGCACCCATGACTCTTCCTCCAAACAAATGGGGCAGATACTTGTGCCATTTTCATCAGTAATTTTAAAGATAGATGTGAAACTACCCAGCATTCAACTAACAACTAGATAAACCACAAAAAACTTTAGGTAGAATGAGGGTTGACCGGAGTCGATTCCAGGACTACTTGAATACGAGCCTCACACATTATCGTTGAACCATCTCTCAGAAGTATATTTGCATAAAATTACAACGCATTCGCCCGTATTTTATTTACATTCTACGGGGGCCATCCAAAAAGTGACTCAATAACCACGAAATTTATCCAACACAAAGTTTTATTTACAAAGTTACAGTACCTTACTCTATTTTTCAACGTAGTCGTCATTACTATTAAGGTATTTATTGCCACGTGGTAGCGATTTTTCAATGGAGATGTTATACTTTTCTACCGGCAAAGAGCTTATTCGTTTTTATTGAATGTACAAAATGTTCGGCCATTCGAATTCTATAGACTAATAAAGGGATGAATTGGATTGGTTGGTGAGGGATGAATTGAGTAAAATAAAACAAAGGTCCTTCCTCCCAAAAAATAATTTTCGCCCAAAATTCAAACTTTAAGGTGTATAGTGATAATAAGGAGTCTTCTGTGAGGAAATGGCACATAATATAAAATAATCAACGATGAACCAATGTGTATGAAAAAGAAGTTCATCAATCTTATGTAGGAGTTGAAAGGAAATGTTGATAAAACATGTAGAAAAACCGATGTTTCGCTTTGGACATGAATATGTCTTTTAGGAGTGAAATGTTTTTCCAACCATGAGGACCTGAAAGTGACAGTGACATCTTGAATCAGATCTTTAGCGATGAAAGAGTGCAACATTTTCGTTGAAAAACCGGTACCATGGGACAATAAATACCTTGCTAGCAATGACGATTACGTTGAAAAATAGAGTAAGATTCTGTTACTTTATAAATAAAGTAATGTGTTGATAACTTTGTTAAACTTGGTTATGGTAAATCGTCTGTCACTTTCTGGATGACCCTGGTATTAATGCTTTTAGCCAATGTTCTTGTACAGTGATGTCTTGGAAGCCAGTTCAGAAGTATTCTGATTTTAAGTCTGTCTGAATGAATAAAAACATCGAGCAAACCCAAGTAATCAATGAAGAAACTGTCATGCGCAGTACGAACTGTGGTGGTTGTATTTATAATGAATTATTTACAGCTACGTGAGGCACTTACAGAAACACATGCTGCATTTCTTTGGATTTCTTATTACGCTACGCAAAAATATTCTCTCCAGAAGCGAATTTTCACATTTAAACTTTTCCACCGTCTCTGTTAAAATATACGTTAAGTTTAGCAGTTTCTTTAAATTTATGCAACAGCCCTCATTCCACCCAAAGAAAGGAAAACTTTTCTTTTCAACTTTACCTTGGTGTTATTATGTGCATTATTATAGCACTGAGCATGATGACGGCAAAGAGGTGCTTCCTTTCGAGTTTGTTGTGATAAGCCTTATCACGGCGATGATTTTGAGCAACTTTTGCCTGTAAACACGTCATGAATATCTCTCTTCTTCTAACAGCATTTTCAAGATCCTGATCTTAATTTCAAAACCCCCACTTGAGGTGCACAAATGTTCACAGCTATGGGTCAGTATTACGCCACTGTTTATTAAATTGATATAATTAAGTACATCCGGATAAAAAAGATCTTATGTGTTTCACCCACATGACTTTCTCTACCTATTCTGCAAGCTATTGTTACAAAATATTAGTCTCTCATCTACATCATACTAATCGAGATAAATATTAGCACAAACTGTCTTATTACTTGCTTTATTCTAAGTAGATGGGAAATAAGGGAATACTCCAGGTTAAAGCGATATTCAAATATTTTAAAAGCTAGTCGTTAATCGACCAAATTGAAATTCGGTTCTCTTTGCATGTTTTTTATTTTTGGTTAGTGTTTAACGCCAGCTTTTTACTACTTTCGGCACCGCAGGCGATGACACTGGTAATATATGGAATGAATATAGAGCACCGGTGGAATGCGATGTCGGGGGAAACCAGAGAACCCGGAGAAAACCTCCCATGCGCCGCTTTGTCCACCAGAAATCTCACATCCGGTCGCTTGGGATCGAATCCAGGCAGTCTAGGTGAGAGGCGGGTGGTCTAACGACTCGGTCAAGGAGATGACTTTGCAGGTTAAGAGTAAAATAAAATAGATATGAAAATAATGAAGAGTTTCCGTGTGAGAAAAGTATCTTAAAATTGAAACCAATAAAAAGAAATGCTTTAGAAATGTATATGACATAAATTGTGTACTTTAACAAGATCTACAATTTTGTGTAATAAGGTGTGTATATTTACTTGCTGATTAGCGGTTACGCAATTATCCTCCAGAACGAAGCAGCCTTAATTGGCTATTCCCAGAAAATTAAAAATATAGATTTTATGTAAATGTCTTAGATATGTAGAATTTTGATCAAACCGCTACAGCCATTTTTGAGCAAATGAAACGTTTCGAAATTTCCTCCTCGCAAAGGGCAGTTTGGAGTGTCGGATTGATCCTGAAAATCTTAGTGTGGTTTCCTTGGAATATATTATACTTAGCAAATTTTGTGTTTAACCGATTTTTTGTTTTTGAGTGCTGTGCACAGGCGCGCACGGACTTTTTTCTAAAAATGCTTTTCTCATTTTGGGGATACCCAAACATGAATTTCCAGTACAGTCTTAGTATCTACTGTGTACGTCATAGTAGGTAGATAAAGTTAAAATATTTCCCATTCCAATGATCACTTTAATATTATCAGTTTTAGGATTATGATTACACACTAACGGAGTTCTTAGTTACTGGGGCAGAGCCCAATTCCTTGGGAACCTTTATGATGTGCGTGATCTCAGGAAGGTAAGATCTGAAGGGCTACCAACCCGACGGACTTGGTGGGCAAGTATGTGTGGGGTCAATAACAGTTCCAGATTGAATGTCTCAGACACCGCCCGAACCCAACCTACACATCTCGAGCCTCCAGAGGTTCCCTGAAGGGGCCATAGCCTAAAAGGCGGCATTCGTAGGCGAGTATCCTTAGAGCGTTCCCGTGACGGCGCTAGGATGAAAACTCTACTGTGCACAAGCCTCCTTCCAGCCATAACCAACCGGACATTGTCGCCCGGTTTATTAGTACATCACGGAAAGGGTGCTACACTACAGCTACCAGAGGTTTATTACACGTCACACCCCAGGAGGATAGGATGATATGGGAGTGTCCGATAGTCGGCCGAAACCGACCGCGGAGAAAGAGACACCATGATAGGACCCTAATCATAGTCCAAGCAGCTCTTTATCTCAACGCGAGGAGTGCTAAGAGGGCCTGGCTGATCTCTCCAAATCCTTCTGACGGCTGCAGCGCATTCACCACCTCGGAGAGGCACTACCACCGCATTCTCGCTAACATTTACAACCCTAAAATAAACCGTTTAAGATGAAATGGAGATGAAATAAAGGAACAGCAACTTTGGGAGAGTGAAGAAAACTCTCTTAGTGCTAAGGAACCGAGAAACCCCCGAAAAAGTCCAAAGATCAGAACTTCGGCCATGGGAATCGAACCCATGATTTCGTATGTGAGTCTGACACGTTAACGTGGCGCTACCTCTCTCGGTTTTTTTACCCCCAAGGAGCGTTAGTGGAAGGGAAATTTAATGTAAAGGGAGGGAAGGTGTTTAACAGTTGTAAGAAATGTTAATAAAAGGAGGAAGAAAACTATGAGTTTATAGGGAAATAAAAGTGAAAAGGATATAATATAATAAACTATGCTTATTATTGATGTGTTAAAATAAGGTTAAAATGCAAAGTGGTAATCTTATAATTAAAAAAACTACAAGAGGAAGACATTAATCTCATAAATGCGGATAGTGTTGAAGTAAGTAATTAACCTAAAATACTGATACATAAGGGTCTTACACAACTCATTTCAAATTTAATATCGTGATAATTTTTTAATATAATAGGGAAGAAAAATAAGTCCCTTTAGGGTCAACAATGGCGGTTTATAAAACATTTGGAAGATGTCCTTGATTCTTTTATTCAATGCACACGTTCGTTCTGTGACTCCAAGCGCAGCATTTTGCAATTGAAATCTTGGAATATTAATAATATCTTGCGAGATAGCATCTATCAGTTACTGTTGGGTTGGATCTGTCAGGAAAACCTTTAAGGTAACCCGATATCAAAAGTCGGTCGGTTTGAGATCT
Source organism: Hymenopus coronatus (assembly GCA_030762935.1). Taxonomy (NCBI): domain Eukaryota; kingdom Metazoa; phylum Arthropoda; class Insecta; order Mantodea; family Hymenopodidae; genus Hymenopus; species Hymenopus coronatus. Next base: position 78,015,868 of record CM060895.1, on the reverse strand, counting down.
GGAGTTCGCGGAGGCCACTTTAATGGAAAGTGTCTATTAATGACATGGTCGCCAGAGATCTGGGCAACTAATTGTTTTGCAGGGATATTGATATGGAGCGCCATCTTGCATGAAGATAATAACATTGAATCAGCTGCATTCTATCATATAGTGATAGAGCTATGATTTTTAACTCACAAATTCTTATAGCAGTTTGAATAAAATTACTAATGTTTTATTCAAAAAAATTGTACCCTTGGTACCGGTGAACTGGAAAAAATACAACATATGTAATAAAATCTTATTAACCATATATTAATAAAGAAAATTTTATACTTTGGAAAAATAATAAGATTTAGAAGCTGCAATTGCACTTTTTGATTAAGTAGGATGCTGGCTACCATCTTTCAACTCTGCTGGCTGCTAGCAGTTGGAGTTAACTTAATATAAGTAAAAGGGATATTTATGCCATTGGTGACCAGCTCGTGGTACTTGTGGTTTCCAGTAGAATAGTAGATAAGTACATATTAGAGTTTCTTATAGTTAGCTAATTAGATGAAGATTTAACTTGTACAACAGCGAGTGTAAAAAATATATAAAGAATTAAATGATAAATTATGTATTTGAAATGTACGTTTTTTAATGCAGAAGAAGTCTATTGTGAATGCATGCCAGTAAATGTTTAGTAATATGAATCAATTATTTCTTGTTTGGAATACTGGATGGCATGTTGCATTTAATGTCCTTTTATAATCATTGAACAAGCAAACAAACACTCTTTCGTCAAAGAGTGAACATTTTAGTAAATAACTATTGTTATTTTAGATGTATTATCTTCATTTTCATTGTGCACCTCTATACTTCTATACATAGATCTGTTTAAATATAGTTTTTGATACTTATTGCTTTTGACTTAGTTATTCTATATTTTCATGTAATTATTATTTTTCCGACATTTATGACGTGCTGCTGCTGTGATAGATTAGAGATTGTGTTCGTCTCCAACAGGGAATAAAGTAGACCAAAGAAGAGACTACGTCGTGCGTGTTTCAATTTGCAATTACGTGGTGAAAAAAATGAACTGATAGGGTGAATTGAATAGCGACGTAATAGTACCAATTAAGGAAGTCGCAGGGAAAGTTGAATTACGTGAAATTAGTGGGACAACAGTGGGAATCAATGAAGTGACAGTGAAACCTGGACAGTCACAACACTTAACGTTCTCTGATAAATTAACAGTTACAATATTAATCTTGAACATATTTAAACAACTTTAGAATTTATAGCATGATGATCCCAATCTGTTGTAAAACTGTTATATATTATGTTATACAGGTCACTGTTGTGTTATGGTTTTATATATTGCGTATATATTAAATGTATATATATATTTTTAAGTGTAATTATCTATTATAAAAGGGTGCCTTTATGAAGGTGTACTCTGTGCTGTAAATTTAAATTGCTATATTTGAATATCTGTGTATCTTTATGTTCGGGTCTACTCTTTTAATTCTTTGTTGTTGTTGTTTTAATATTGCTTTTTAGTGTGTATTGGAAAAGCACGTACGGTCTGTGGACCCGTGCGATTGTTGAAATTGTATGTATGATATTATGTCAATTAATACACTTATTCATTCATACTTTTGATCACTTGATAATACGTTGCATTTGAAAAAGGCTTTGATCAGGTCAGAGTACATTCTCTGACTTTGTTAATATCAGCTTTTGTCAAAAACTTTTTCTACTGCTTGGACTTGTGCTACAGACGATTGTGTTTTTCTGTTAGAAATTTAACAAGAAGAAGAACAGGTAGTACACCTAGTACTACCTGCCCGCATCATGATTGGTTTATTATAGTTTTCTTTTTTTTCTTTCTTTCTTTTTTTTATAATAAGTTTCTACAATATACAGCCTCATTTGGATCAACAGCTCCAGTACTTAACAATGGTATATTAAAAGCGAGGTCCTTTCCTCCTCTAAATCACATATTCTGCATATTGGCTCTTCTGAACCCCACATGTATGCAGGTATATTTTAAAATCCCCAAAACCAGTCATAATTTCCAGCAGGACCTGATCTCCTTCCTAAAATATGGCTGTTGTATCATGTCTTGCTTTCTGGAATATTTCCAGTACCCTATACGCTATCTTTGAATCCAGTCTAGTAGATTGGTCTTTACTATTTGGTAATAATCGAGGTCGGTTTCGGTCCTATAAATGGGATCTGCACTCATATTTTAGGCATTCTGTCTATATTTCCATTTCCAATCACCTAGGAACCCATGTTAGACAGGCCATTAATACGAGAAACGGATCGTATCTTCAAATGTTGGATTCTCGAGAAATCGGTGTTGTACCACATTTGTAGTTTTCTGTTCAATCGTCCACCTTTGCATAATTATCAGCTTGTCATTATTTCTTTTCGCAAGTTCCGTCCCAATTATTGTTACATAAACTGTAAAATCTGTACTGCCTAATACATGTACACTTATTATATTTTTGGTTTACGTATATAAAATTATAACGATTCATTTTATTATCATTTTAAGCGGGACATCCTGATTTTGGAATTTTATCCCATAAAACTGACTATACAACACATTGAAAGAGCTGATTCACACAAAAATATGAAGAAAAAATAAGTTTAAATGTGTAAAACTGACGAAAAGGTGTAAAAAATTAAATATCTACAAATATTTCAATAAAAATATTTGGTCTTTGGGACAATAATAAGGTTTTCCTCAAATGGAAGACACTAAACCAAATATATATGGAGGTGTTTCCCAATAATGAAGCTGTTAAAACAAAATTAGAAATGTACTAATTTGACTAAACGACCAGAGAATCCACATTAAATTATTCACCGATAGTGCAACAGCAGATACAATAAAATTAGATACAAATGAGAAATGACTGTAATAGGGGGAATACTAATCCATTTGATAACTGCAACAAAACATGTATACGTAGTAAATATAGAAATACGCTATCGGAATGAAGGTGGAAAGGATAAAACAATAATGTGATACTATAACGTCGTTTTGTTAATGGTTCGTTTAGATAATATAGCATATATATATATATATATATATATATATATATATATATATATATATATATATATATTCTTATTATTTACAGTCAGAATTAACAAACACGCACATACCCGCACATTCGTATTATTTTCTGATGGTTAATATCTAGTGTCTAAATATGTAAGCTGGATCGTTCATGAAGCTGATTAAAAATATTCAAAAAATTATAACTGGGACATTCCACTGACGTAAATTTTCAGACTACATGTCCCTATGTTATACATTTTAGGTGAATAAGCTTCTTGCGCAGCTGACAGGTTTTAGAACAGATTAATAATTTGAAGATTTGCCGAAATTTTATACTCATATCATGGGTAATTCATTTATCTTTCAGAGAAGACCTAAGAGATATGTTTTAGTCACTTCCCTCTTTGCGTCTCTTCCCGCTTATACTCCCATTATACCACGTCGATCAACCATGCTGCTGCAGCCTGAGAGCACGGGTTACAACAGAACGGAGTTTTATATAAAGGAACTCATTTTATGCCGTAGTAATAGACTAGAATGCAAGCAGCTTAAATTAGAAATAGATTCTTTGTTAATTCAAAATCTTCTCGGGCTTCTAGCCAGGTAAAAACTTGGCTTGACACCAACGTTTCGAAGAAGTGCATCTTCCTCGTCTTCAGGGTGAACTTACCTGGCTAGAAGCCCGAGAAGATTTTGAATTAACACGTCGCCAGGAAAGCTTTAGTTCTTATTTTAGATTCTTTGTTATTTATACTTTTAATGGGAATTCTTTCTTCTCGAATTTACTGGGCTTCGCAGCTAACCCACAGAATGCGAGGGCTATCCAGAAAGTCTAACTAAATATTAACGAAATATATCAACACAAAACATTATTTACAAAGAAAGCTACAGTATCTTGTTCTATTTATCAACGTAATCCTCATTGCTAACAAGATATTTATTGTCACGGGTATCGATTTTTCAATGTGGATGTTACGCTCTTCTATCAGTGAAGATCTGAACCAAGATGTCACTGTCACTTTGAGGTCTTCATCGGTTGCGAAATATTTTCCGCTCAAAAATATGTACGGTATCCAGAGTGAAACATCGGTTTTTCTGAATTCTTTTATCAACATTTGCTTTCAACTCCTCCAAAGCTCCTCCGGTCTTTGTCGTGCACACTGTTTCATCCTTGATTATTCGTAAATTATGCGCCATTTCCTCTCTGAAGACTCGTTCATTGTATTATCACCTCACACTTGGCTATTTGCCTATAAAATTTGATTGACCGAACATTTTGTGCATTCAAAGAAATTAATAAGTTCTTTGGTAGCAAAAACACATAAAATTAGTATTGAAAAACTTGCACCTCGTGAAAATGAACATGTTTGACAGAATGGAGGCTACGTTGAGAAACAGAGTAAGCTATTGTAGCATTAAATAAAACGTTGTGCTGATATCTTTCGTTATTATTTAGTTCTGCTAAATTGTTCGTTACTTTCTGGATGGTCCTCACACATCTATTATGTAAGATATTGTCAAGGTACTGATGTTATTCAAGCGGGAAATCTGGGTTCGATTCCCGGTACCGGCGTGGGGAATTTTCTCCCGCTGGGTGACCTGGTCCGGGGTGCACTCAACCTCGTGAGGTTCCCGGGGGAGGGGCAATTTGGAAACTACTTAATTGAAGAGTAGCGGCTCCAGATCGAGAACACCGCATTAACCGGCTGAGACTCGAGTCGCTGATCACGTCTCACCCTCCAGCACTGCTTCGGACCGAGATGGGAGGTGCAGCGGCCGGGCGGTAGGCTATGGTTCCTTGCAGTTACGTTGTAAATGACGTTATTCAGGTGCGCAACCCATTTTATTTTTCTCAATTTACATATTGGGAAACAGGTATGCTAGCAATATCTTGGATCCTGACACGCCAGTACAATTATCTTAGAAGGTGATTTCCTTTTTTCTTATTTGAAAAGCCAACATCCAACCGTCAGTTTCCCTTTGCTTCAACCAGATATATTTATCTTATGCAACGTACTCTTTAATGCCTATGCCGATTCAAGTATTCCTGGGTTTTCTCATTCCTTTGTCCTCACATTTGGCATTCAATTTATACGTGACTGCCTTTTCCTTCCTATTTCATTTCTTTTCTTTATTTTTTTAAGTCAGGTTCTTTTAATCTTGCCTCACATAGCTATGTGTACTCACTCGGTGTGTCATTTTTATCTTCCTGCTGCCTTTATAGCCTTCCTCTGCTTACTTTTCCGCTGTTCTTCGTCTCATACCCTCTTATGAATTTCCTCACCCTCTGCCATTGTTTGTTACGTCCCCTCGCGCTTGTGGATTATAATATAGATTCAAAACTTTGGCCGTAGTTTTTCTTTAAACAAGGGAGAGGCCCAAGAGAACTATTAATTAAGCTCCGGGGGAAGTGTGACACACACAGCGTCTCTCTCTTGGGTTTTGATAACGTCACTCTTTCTACCAATAGCTTTCTAACCTGTCTTCCTTACATCCATCTTCTTTCCTGCATTCCTCTACTTAATTATGTCTTCTAAACGTATGTAGATTTTCAAGAAAATTCCCACACTCCCAAGTGCCCCTTACATGGAACTTTTTTCGAAAATGTTGACTTTCTCAAAAATGGCTCTAACGATTTTGACTAACATATCGTATATTAAAGATATTTAAATGATTAATTAATATTTATATTTTGAATTTTCTAGGAATATTCCCTGAAGACTACTTTATTCTGGATGAATTTTACGGAACTTTGCATAACTGCTAAACCATAAGAGATGGTCAAAAACTTACAACACAAAAAATGTAGAGCACATTAAAACACACAATTTATGTTATATACTTTTTTTCGTGGATTTGATCATTTTTGAGATTTTCCTTGTTTCTGGTTTCACCTTTAAAAAACTTATACCTTTCACATACAAGAATTTGTCAATTCTAGTCCATACAGACAAAGGAACTTCAGTCACATAGCAACCACCTCCTGACTGTCCCTTTAACCTCTGGTACTCCCTTATTTCGCTTCTACTTGCAAGAGAGCAAGTAAGAAAACTATTTCTCGTAATTTTTTCTCGATTAGCATGAAGTAAATAGAAGCTTTTTAACAATAATTTGTTGCAGAGATATAGCGAAAGTCATGTGAATGGGCCACATCAGATTTTAGTTTTAAAATTTCGTAGTCTAACGTCCTTTAACCAGTTTGGTGTTATCTGAATATGAATGAAATTGAAGAAATGATGCTCAAATGATCTCGGGCTGAATGGAGCTTAAAGTTACTCGACATTCGTCTTCTCAGGATAAGAGAAAACTCCGAAAAAAACCTTATCCGGGTACCCTACCCTAAGAGAGATTCGAACTCGGAACTTGTTGTATCTAAGGCAGGCATGCTATACCTCACTGCCTAGGTACGCTTAGAGAAGGAAGGTAAGTCAACCAAATATGTAATACCGAGTTTTTACGGCAATACATGTTTTGAGGCCCCTGAACCCAAAATACCATTTTTAGAAAAATGTCCATGTGTGTGTGTTGTCTGAGGGCAGCATAGCTCAAAAACGAAAATCCCGCTAAAAATCAAACTTTCGAAAATTTGGATTTTCTCAAATGTATGTAACCAGTTTGATTAAAATGCCATATGTCTATGATATTTTGAAGATAAACGAAATGTATATATCAAATTTTTTTAGAACAGCCTCTGAGAATTTCCTCCTTCTGGATGCTTTTGTCTAAGTGGATAACCGTAAGAGATAGGGAAGAATTTGCTACACAAAAATATAGCTGTCATTAACATAACCAATATTTGTCATGTGTTTTGTGCAGTTAATCTTTTCACGATGTTCTTTGCTATTGGTTTAAATGTCAAACGACTTGAACTTTTCTCAAACGGAAAATCATCTTTAGTTGAATACATATTTTGTTTTAATCCTATCCATACAAAGAGAGTCGATTTTCAAATGTTTCGCGAAACGATAGCTTTAAAAATTGTTTACGTTTTGATTACAATAAGAAAATTTCTGTTACCTCGATTAGTATGACGCAAATAAAGGAGTAATCTTTTGTAAGAATAGTTTGAATGTAGAATGCAGAGAAAGTTATGTGAAGGAACAGCTGAGATTTTTATTTTATATAGAAGGTTTTTTATTCTGTCCAAAATCCAAGATTTGTGTGTGTGTGTGTGTTTATGTGTGTGTGTATGTAAGTGGACAGCACAACTCAAACACGAACAATCCGTTTCTTGATCAAAATACCGTATATTAAATATTTTTACATCGAAAATAAAAAGTATATTTTGAATTTTTTTGGAATAGCCTCTGATAACCTTTTTGTTCTGAATGAGTTTTACAGAATTTTGCATAACGGTTAAACTGTAAGAGATAGACAAAACCTTACTACACAAACAATGTAGATTTCAATAAAACACAAAATTTATGTTATATGCATTTTTCTTGTAGAGTTGACCCTTTCGAGAAGTTCATTTTTATTGGTTTCAATTTTAAACTACTTAACCTTTATCAAACGGTACCATGAAAAGCGAACCGAACTTCAATTGTTTCGCATAGCGAATAGCTTTAAAAGTTTTGACTATCCCTATTGTATTCACTTATTTCCCTTATATTTACAAGGAAGTAAATTGTAAGATTAATTCTGCTAATGTTTATCTCGATTAACATGGTGTAGTTAAAATAATAATTTTTTGTGTATGGAACTGCTAGAGAAATTTATGTGTTTGGAACATATCATTTTTTTCTTTCCAAATATGAACTATTCAACTGAAATTCCAGAATATAATGTTTATGGTAAATTGATAGAAACGCTTTAATTCAATATTTATCTGTAAGTTTAATCTGACTACTCTTTGCCACCATGCAAAAACAACCGAATTTCAAAGTCATCATATAAGAAAAGCTTTCCCAAGATGTTACTATAGCTTTAGTCTCGTGCATTTCTCTTAATTACAAAAAAAAAAAAAAAAAAAGTAATAAGGTAATGTCGGTTATTGTTTATCTCGATTAATATGATGTAGATAACATAATGGTTTTTTGTGTATGGAACAGCTAGAAAAAGTTATGTTAATCGCACACAACATTGGTTTCTTTCCAAATTTGAAATATTCAATTGAGATTCCAGAAAAATATGTTTATAAGTTGATATAATACTTTTTATCATATAAGTTCAATCTGACCATTTTCTAGGTACTTTTCTTTGCCAGCATGCAAAAAAAAAAAAACGAATTTCAGAGCCATCATATAGCGAAAAGTTTTCAAAATATTTTACTCTATCCTTAGCCTAGTGCATTTCCCTTATTTCCCTCTTACCTACGAAGAAATAAGTAGTAAGACAATTTCTGTTAATGTTTTATCTGCATTAGTGAAAAGTTGGAAGAAAAAATCATTCACATGACTTTCTCTACATATCTGCAACAAATTATTCTTAAAAAGCTTATACTTCTATTTACTTCACGCTAATCAGAAAAAATTAGCAGAAATAGTCTAATTACTTGCTTCCTTGTAAGTAGAATCCAAATAAGGGAGTACCATAGATTAAAGTGATAGTCAAAAGCTGGTTGCCATGTCACTGAAGGTCCTTTGTTTGTATGGATAGCAGTTGACAGATTCCTGTATGAAAAAAGTATGTTTTTCATAGCAGAAACCAAAAACAAGGAAGGTCTCAAAAACGATGAACTCCACGAAAAAAATGTATATAAAATATATTGTGCGTTTTAACGTGTTCTACATTTTTTGTGGAGTAAGTTTTCCTCCATCTCTTACGGTTTAGCAGTTATTCAAAATTCCGTAAAATTCATCCAGAATAAATTACTCTTCAGAGGCTATTCCCAGAAAATTCAAGATATACATTTTATTTGTCAGGTAAATGTCTATAGTATATGATATTTTAATCAAAATCGTTAGAGCCATTTTTGAGAAAGTCGAAAATTTCGAAAAAAGTTCCATGTAAAGGGTAGTTTGGGGAGGGGGAATTTTTCTCAAAATCTTCGTGTCGCATTCCTGGAAGATACTTAACTTAAATACCAAGTTTGGTATGTTACCGACTTTTCGTTTTTGAGTTATCGTGCTCACAGACACACACACACACATACACACACGGACCTTTTTGTGAAAATGCTTTTTTTGGATATAGGGGATCCCAAAACATATATTTCCGGTGAAATCTCGGTATGGTTTTTTTGGGTGGAGTGCAATACCTTCTCTATACACTGAGTACATAATGCGTATAGAGAAAGTAATAAACTAGAAAAAGTAAGGAGGTACTCTCGAATGCCCATGGAGTGTCATAATATGGGCCATTAATATTTAAATATAGTCGTCCAAATATGAAATTTCTTCCTTTTGTAATAAAACTTCTGGAGCGTGAAGGTGTTAAGACGCAGGCCATGTTATTTTCCTTCGCTATACAACTCCACATCTGTCACTTTGGTGCTGGTGCATCCTTCCAGCCAACTTACCCCCGGCTCGACACACCCCCGGTTTTAATCCTCCATTCACATGCAAATTCGTTTTATTGGTAGTCCCACTTTATTAACTAGCTGGCTGGTGCGCCTACTACATATACAGCCCTCTAGGAACACCGTGATGCTAGCGTCATCATCATGGATCCCATTACTTCCCTACATTCTTCGGATGATGAAAATGGTAATGGGGGGATGGGGACTGCAAGGAAGAACTTTATGCTGTTTTTTTATCTCCCATCGTCGTGCAGCCAGGCAAAGCTGATGGCATTGGGCAAGATTATAATCAAGCTAAAAGAAACAGGCATTGTTAAAACATTGAAGTCCTTGGCTTTAAGACATCGTAAGCTAAGTACGGTATTCTAGCAAATAAATCTTATATTACTCGACAGCATAGCACTGAAGTGCGGTCCTCGAGGAGAGTAAACCCAAGAAAATATCTGATGCGTCGCACACAAAAGACTTTCCCGACCCAGTAAAACTTTGCTTGGAATTTCATGTCTTTTAATATTCCTAGAAAGGTCTAATGTGTTACATTCAAATGACTTTCTCTACTCTCTGATTTTTAATTCATATATATCATTCTTATGAAGCTTTATTACGTTCTCTATTAGTACGTACAAGATATAAAGTACATATATAAGGTATTCTATTCCACACAAAAGGTCCATATCAACATTTCATCGAAAACACATTTCGAGGACCTTGAATCCAAAAAAACCTCTAACAAAATGGTCCGTGTGGAAGTAGACAGCATACTCAATAACGAGAAGTCGGCTAAATACAAAATTTGGCATTTAACTTCATTATCTTACAAATATGCATACGAAGATTTCCAGGATAGTCCCCCAATAACCAATTATCAACATGGAACATTTTTCGAAGTTTTATATTTTTTCAAAAATGGCTCTAATAATTGTGTTTAAAATATCATATGTTTAAGATACTTTTATTTGAAAAGTTATGTATAATTCCAATTTCTGGGAATATCCTCTCAAGACGTTTTCATTATGGATGACTTTTGTATAACTGGTAAACCGTAGGAGATAGACAAAGCGTGCTACCCAAAAATGTAGATCTCGTTAACACACACAAATTGTGTCGTAATCATTTTTGTAGAGTTAACCGTTTCCGAGATATTTTTTGTTATTGGTTTCAGTTTTAAAGTAAAGCCTTCTCAAAAGAGAAGCTATCATTCTTTTCATACCTCTTTTGGAGCCGCGCTGTGGCCGAGTTGTTAGACCATTCGTCTCTAACCTAGACGGCCAGGGTTCAATCTAAAGCGAACGCAAAATATATGGAAATATGCCTATAAAATTATTGTATAAAATAATATAAAGCATGGAAATGAAAATAAAAGTGGATTCTTTATTTATTTTTTTCCAACAAAAGCTTAAATTCTTCATGAAGTTTATTAATAATTAAGTTTCATAGAAGTGAGATTTGAGAGTCGAGTTTTCTCCTGGTTCTCCGGTTCCCCCGACATCAATTCCACCGGTGTTCAATCTTCATTCCATGTACCATCCTTGTCATCGCCTACAGTGCCATAGCAGTAAAAAAGGGGTTATTCACTATAAAAAATACCTCTTTTGTTTTACAAACTATAGTGACAGCTTTTAAAACATTGACATCGCCTTGTGCACGCCTTATTTCCCTTCTACTTATAAAGAAGCAATAAGATATTTTGGTAATGTTTATCTTCATTAGCATATAATATTTTTAAGAATAGTTTGTTTACAGAACAGACGGAAAGCAACATAATAGGTTTTTGCCATCTAATAAGTTTTAGTTGCGACTTTCCAAAAAAAAAAAAAAAAAAAAAAAAAAAAATCGTGTTCATGAATACCGGCAATATTTTTATATCCAAATTTTGGATGAAATGCAAAACTTTCTGTGCTTACTATAAGTGAATAGCTTATAAACTAAAAATAAAGATGTTTATAGTTTCACGACAATATTAAATTGTTTTTTAATTTTAAATAGCCGACCAGCAGATTATCAGAATGCTGCAAACCTACAGAATAGAACAAAAACCAAATTACAAAGAAATTAATAGTAAATAACAAACTGAGGTCAACCCCACTCAGGTCCCTCAATGACGTAATCGCCGTGATGAGGATCCAAACAAAAATCGCCGATCCCGGTGGCCGCGCTCGCTAAAGTGCCTCGCTTTGGCGCTTCGTGGTGCCCAGGATCGTGGGTTCGAGTCCCGCCTTGGGCATGGGTGTTTATGTGTTTGTAAATGTGTCTATGTTTCTGTATGTATATGTAAAAGGAAAGCGTTAAGAATAATAAGGTCTACTAAGGAAATATAGGAAACTGGAAAAAATGGAGAAAAAAGGAATACAGCGCCGGAGTTCAGACAAGCCTCCGGAACTGTATTTAAAAAAAACAATAAACAACTTAAATTTGCTATTGCTAGGAGACAAAAGTTGAACTTGTGGCAAATGACTAGGATTTTCTAACCACCTCTCAATAAATTTAATACACTTAAATACTCATTGGTTTTATGGATCTTTACGATTGTTTTCTGGACAACATCAAATGCCATAGTTTTTAACACACCATCTTAATATACATCGCGTGTATGATAGGTATACCAGTTCGTAACCTGAATCACAATTTAATATAGCATGTAAACTAGTGTAATAGAAAGTGCGAGGAATATTACGTTACAACTAGACTATTGCCGACCTAAATTTAAACAAACATTTTTTTTCTCTACAGTACTATGTGCATAACAGGTAGAGAATGTGTCGTATTCCACCCAAAATTCAGATGTCAAAATTTCACTGAAAATGTATGTTTTGAAATCTCTTGAGTCTGTGTGTCCATGTGTTTGTGACCATGGTAAAAAAATAAAAGAAACTTATAATGCATTAAATACCAAACTTTATATTTAAGTTCAGCTCTTCCAAGGATGCAACCCTTTTTTAGAAAATCCCCCTAAGCTGAACTACGTTTTACATGGATTGGTTTTATTTTTTCAAGAATTGCTCTAACGATTTTGATTAAAATATCGTATATTAAAGATAATTACATGACAAATAAAATTCGTATCTTGAATTTTCTGGCATGAGCCACTGAAATCCTCCTCATTTTGAATAACTTTTGGATGACTGTTAAGTCGTAATAAAAATATAGACTTCAAAACCATAATTTGTGGCAAATACATTTTTTGTGTGGAGAAAATCAGTTCCAAGATATTGCATGTTCTAAGTTAAAATGTTTCCAATACTTATGCTTTCCTCAAATGGGATTCCATATCCAATTGTTTACTTTCTCTAATTTTTTGGAAAAAGGTCCGTGTGTGTGATGTGTGTATGCGAGTGTGTGTGTGGGTGTGTGTGTGTGTCTGTGTATCTGAGGACAGCATAGCTCAAAAACGAAAAGACCGTTAAATACCAAACTTGGTATTTAAGTTTGGTATCTTCCAAGGATGCGACACGAAAATATTCAAGAAAATCCCCCACCCCCAACTACCCTTTACATGAAACATTTTTCGAAAATTTTGATTTTCTCAAAAATGGCTCTAACCATTTTGATTAAAATGACGAATAATATGTATTCTGGGAATAGGCTCTGAAGACTATTCTGGATGAATTTTGCAAAATTGCTAAACCGTAAGAAATACAAAAACTTACCACACAAAAAATGTAGAGCACATTAAAGCACACAATTTATGTTATATACATTTTTTTCGAGGAGTTGATCGTTTTTGAGATATTCCTTGTTTTTGGTTTCTGCTTTGAAAAACTTGTACGTTTCTCATACAGGAATATGTGAACTCGTGTCCATAAAAACAAAGGAATTTCAGTCTCCTAGTAACCAGCTTTTGATTTCACTTTAACCTACGATACTCCCATATTTCGCTTCTACTTACAAGGAAGCAAGCAATAAGACTATTTCTGCTAATCTTTTCTCGATTAGCGAGAAGTAAATAGAAAAATAAGCTTATTAACAATAATTTGTTACACAGAAGTAGAGAAAGTCATGTGAATGGAACATATCAGAGTTTTCATTCTGGTGAAGCAGAGAGAAGGAACGGAATTTAAATGCCCTCACATAACCTCTGACATTTAAAAGGTTCGACTGTCACTTTAGCTTATTGTATTTTTCTATACCCTTGATAATATCGTAATAAACTCATTTTACTCATTTTATCTCAATAAGCATGAAGCAGATAGAAGAATAAGCTTTCGAAGCAATATTTTGCTACAGCATAGCTGAAGAAGGTCATGTAAATGTAGCACATCAAATGTTAACTTTCTCTACACGTACTATGCACATAACGTATAGAAAAGACATTGTAATCCACCCAAAAATTTGATACCAAAATGTATTGTTTGAGGTCCCCTTAGTTCAAAAGTAGCATCTTTAGAAAAACAGATCCGCGTATTTTTGATCAGCATAGCTCAAATAAGAAAAGACATTATATAACAAACTTGGTATTTAAGCTTAGTATCTCCGAAGGATTCGACACAATGATTTTCAAGAAAATTCCCTATCCCCAAATTACCCTTTATAAGGAAACATTTGTGAAAATTTTGTTTTTCTCAAAAATGGGTCAAAAGATTTTGTCTTAAATACCGTATTATAAAAGATATTTACACGAAAAATGAAATGAATATATTGAATTTACGGGAGCAGATTCTAAAGAGCTCTTCATTCTAGATGATATTTGCCTCATTGATTAACCGCAAGAGATAGATAAAACGAACAATTTATGTCATACACTTTTTTTGTAGAGTTGACACCGTTTCGGAGATATTCCCGGATATTGGCCTCAATTTTAAATCAAACAATTTCTGTCAAACAGAAATTTAGCTTTTGTTTCATCTCTCTTTTGATTTTTATTCCTGGGCTTTCAAAATGAACCAAACAAGCTTTTTAAAATATGTAACTACCGCTTTAGCTAGTGTATAGCCATATTTCCCTTCTGCTTAGTAGGAAACAAGTAATAACTCCAGTTCTGCTAATGTTTATCTTGTTTAATATGATGTAGATAAAAGAATAATCTTTTTTAAGAATAGTTTGTTTGTAGTACAAGAAGATAAAGACATATGATTGGAACAAATTAAATTTTTATCACGTTATTTGTTCGTAACCTAAAAATAAAATAATTCAGACTCTATAAAATACTCTGAACCACGGATATTCCGGCCTCTGGACGGTCTCTCTAACCACTGAGCTACCACGACAACATGCCGGCATGGTATTAAATTCCTCAACTGACTCATATGTTTCCCGATAAACGACAAGGTAATCTCAAATTATTTTGAGATTCTTTTATAATGTTTAACGCCCGCTTTTACTACTTGTGGCACTGCAGGTGATGACAATAGTGATACAGAAATAAAGATGGAGCACCGGTGGATTGCGATTTCTTTTTGGTAGTGTTTAACGCCCACTTTAACTACTTATGGCACCGCAGGCGGTGACACTGATGATACATGAATGGTGATGGAGCACCGGTGGAATGCAATGGCGGGGGAAACCGGAGTACCCAGAGAAAACCCGCCCCAGCGCCGCTTTGTCCACCACAAATCTCACATGCGGTCGTTTTGGATCGAACCCCGGCCGTCTAGTGGATTGTGATGGCGGGGCAAACCGGAGAACCCGGAAAAAGACCGCATCTGCGCCGCTTTGTCTTCCACAAGTCTCACATGCGGCCGCTCGGGATCGAACCTGGGTCGTCTAGATTATTTTAAGATGACATGCCCAAATGGTGACTTACATGTCGTAAGTACTTTAAGTACCCGGAGATATATGTGGTTCAATCCCAGCTATGGCATTGAATTTTTCAGTCTGTCTCTAGCTATCCAAAGGTTTATTACTTGTTGGTACCTAAGTTTTAAAATAAACTGAAATTTTGATAGTAAAAGAAGAAATAGTTAGAAGGTGATTTATAGAAAGAATTATACTCTGTATATCCATAATATGATGCCTCTAGTTTAAATACTACTTTTCTTACAGTGTTGTAAAGATATTATATGTTAATTACTATTAATGGAAATGATATACTTGACTGGGACTATAATGTAAAGACTGAAAGCTGTTGTTGTTCAGTCTCTGTACATTCATAATATGATGTCCCTAGCATAAATAATACTTGCCTTAGTGTTGTAAAGGTATTATATGTTTAATTGCTATTAATGGAAATGATGTACTTGACTGGGACACTAATGAAGAGACTGAAAGCTGTCGCATTGCTGTGTTCAGTCTCGAGGCAACTACCGCGGACAGACGGGCGTACGGAAGGAAATAATAGGACCTCGCATTGCCTCGAATTTAATGTTCCGTGGTTTAGCTTCAAGCTGGCCCCTCTCACGTCCAACTTTGCTCTGCTACAGTAGGAACGTTTCCTTCCCTCCCACCCCCTCCTCCCTCACACTTCCGCTTCTTCAAGGTGGCGTTGCAGAACCACGTTTCGGTCCCATTCCGTAGTTAGGAGCCGAACTGCCTTCAGGCGGCGGGAGGGCAGAGGAGAGGTGAGATGGCCTTAACCCTTACAATTTCCCAAACTATAATGGAGTTCTTTTTCCCTCCACGGCGCTTATTGAAACTGTAAGAGGATGTTAGTGGATTCTGCATACGTCCCATACGCAGGACCGACTTTGGGAAAATATACATCGTAAATGGCGAAAGTTTAAGATGTGTGTGGGTGTGTGTGTGTATGTGTGTGTGAAAGAGAGAGAGAAGAGACACCTCTAGCAACGTTTCAATAGATAAACTATCTCAAGGGTTAGGGAGCCTGATTACATCAAACACAAAAGGAACGAAAAATTTCAGAAACCGCGGACTCCGAATGTATATAAAGATGAGGGCGAAGAGGATGGAAGAGGAAAAGGTTACAAGTATCAGCTCCTGGAATGTGGTAAGAGCGATAAATTTTGCATGGGGCGCGAAAACCCTATCGTGAGTAAGAGGAAATGGGAAGTCGGTGGTGCAGGGAAAGTAATATCCAGATGTATTGGACTGGTGGGTGGGAATGGGGAGCAAAGATAGAGTTAAGGTGACGTATATCGCCATGTAGAGAAGAAAGTGAATAGAATTGGTTATTTCCTTGGCCCGGAAATGGAAAGGAAAGAATGGATTGAAAAGAAGGAACGGAAAAAAACGTTGATTTTTTTTCTTTCAAATAACCATCCACGCCATTAGATTTGTTCTACTTAGAAAATAATTTCTCCAGCATAAGTATAAGGAAGTTCAATTACATCGATATAGACATCCACGAAATGCACATACGCCATCCTGCAGTGGATTTCGGTGCGTTCTGTTTATTTATATTTGTTGCATTACATCAGCTTCTTTAAAAATGATAATGTTTATTCTTATATGTTGCGTTATTTTTACTTCGTTCACACATATGTAGATACTATACAGAGAAAGTATTGCATTCCACCCAAAAATTCCATCGCGATATTTCACCGGAAATACATGTTTTAGGCTACCTGTCACCAAAAAAAAAAAAAAATAACAGTTTTACTTTCTCTACTCATACTAGTACATACTGTATAGAGAAAGTATTGCATTCCACCGAAAAGTTAGATACCTAGATTTTACCGGAATACACTTTTTAGGATCCACTGTATCAAAAAAAAACTTTTTTAGCAAAAGGTCCGTTGGTATGGGTGTGTGTGCGTGTGTCACTCAAAAACGAAAGTTCAGTAAAATACCGAACTTGGCATTTGATACGAAAATTTTGAGAAAAATCCCTTCACCTCAAACTATCCTTTACTGGAAAAAAATTTTAAAAAGTTGATTTCTCAAAAAATGGCTCCCAAGACTTTAATATATTAACATGATAAAAAATGTATATGTATTGAATTTTCTGTGAATAGCCTCCGAGGACCTCTTTATTCTAGGTAAATTTTATTGAATTTTTGCATAACTCGTAAAGTATAAGACATAGAGAAAAACTTAGTATGCTGAAAATGTAGATCTCGTTAAAGCACACAATTTATGTCATATAAGTACATTTTTGGTGGAGTTACTGCTTTTTAAAATATTCCTTTGTTTCAGTTTTAAAATACTTAAACTTTTCACTTATGGGGATTTGTAAACTGTTGGTCATGTGAAGAAACGAATTTCAAAATCATGAAAACCAGCTTTTAAAATCGCTTTTGCCTAATGTATTCCCTTATATAATAGGATAGTTATCTCGATTAGCATGAAGTGGATAGAATAAACTGTTTAATGATACTTTGTTGCAGAGATGTAGTGAGAATAATGTGAATGGAACAGATCAGATTTTTATTGCATTTATACGTTACATTGGAATTTGTACCTTTGGATGAATTGCTCATGATAATGTTCACTCGCTTACTATTTGTATTAAGAAGACACCTAAGTTGCAAAAACTACAGCTTTAATTATTTATAAAGACATTATTGATAGCAAAATAAGTATTAATAGAAAGTTGAATTCAAATATGGATATATTAATTGAATTTAATTGATTTAATTTTGTAAAATCAAAATCGATCTTCTTCTCTGGATACTGAGCTATGTGCACCATTTTTTTCTCTGCACGTAATATGTAATAGTGTGTAGAGAAGGTATTGTACTCCACCCAAAAAATTCCATACCAAAATTTCACAGAAAATATATGTTTTGAGACTCCCCGAATCCAAAAATAACCAGCTCTTTTAGAAAAATGTCCATATGTGTGTCTGTGTGTACGTGTGTGTGTATGTGCCTGTGAACAGCATAGCACAAAAACGTAAATCATTTTTAATGTCAAACTTAGTATTCAAGTTCAATATCTTTGAAGAACACGAAGATTTTCAAGAAAATCTCTCTAAACTTAACTACCCATTACATAAAATATTTTTCGAATACTTTGATTTTCTCCAAAATATTTCTAGCAATTTTGTTTAAAATATCCTACGTTTAAGATACTTTAATGACAAAATAAATATATATCTTACAATTTATGGGAGTAGCCTCTGAAGAGCTTTTCATTCTAGATGGCTTTTTTGTAATTGGTAAACCGTAAGAATTAGACAAAACCTTACTAAAAAAAAAAAATATATATATATATATATATATATAAATCCAGTTAAAATACAAAATATGACATATAAATTGTTTGTAGACTTGGCTCATTCCAAGATATTCCTTGTTACTAGTTTTAATTTTAGAGTTCTTAAACCTTTCTTAAACGGGAAGCAATCTTTGTTTCATTTCCCTTTTGTTTTACTCCTAGCCACGCAAATAGAACTGAATTTCAATTGTTTACATAGCGATTGCTTTTTAAAAATTTGATTATCACGTTAGCCAAGTGTATATTCTTATTTCTGTTCTGATTAGAAGGAAGCAATTAGTAATGTCTTTTCTGCTGATATTTATCTCGATTAGTATGTTTCTTTTTTTGTAAGAAGAATAGATAGAGAAAGATATTGGAATGCAATAAATCATATTAGTATAAAGACATTACTAATAACAAAAGAAGCATTTATACCAAGTTTTATTCAAATATATCTTTTATTGTGAATATATTAATTAATTTAATCGATTTAATTAGCTAAAATCTTTTCTATACACTTTTTCGTAGTCGGCTTACCCTTAACTTATATAGGCATGACTTCCCCCTTGGGTATACCAGCGGTTGCTTAGGGTTCAGAAGTCTATCGGGGAGCTAACGGCATGCAAACACAGAATAGAGAACCTAGAACAAGTGGTCAGGAACTGGATTAAATGAAATGCAAGCGAAATGGACGATAAGAAAGGTGATGATGGAGCAATTGATGGAATGAGTAGTGGGGGAAATCGTAGGACCCAGAAACAAACCCGCCTAGACGCCCCAAGTTGTTAGACCACTTGGCCATGGCGCCACCTTCTTCTATAATTATTAAGATATTGAGATAAATACACAAGTTTTAAATTAAATTCCTTAATATCTTTGTAAAAATACTATCTGCAATTTTCCTAAAATGAATAATGTTTTCAAAAAGTATTCTTTATATCACAAAGTGGAAAAGCTAAAAAAAGAGCTCATAATTATACTATCTATATTTTTAAAATTAATCTAAGACTAATATCAACATTATATTCACATAGTTTATTTCACACATTCTGGAGAGGTTTGAAAACATTTTCAGAGCTTTAGATGTATTTTTGTGGGAGAAGATACCTACATTTTGTATATGGAAGGGTAACAACAAATTTGAGCAGGAGAAAAATGGCTTTAAGTTTTACATAGATGTCATTTTGCCAGTGCAACGCTTTAAAAACACGCATTAAATGCACCCAAGGAACATGAAACATTGTAATTGTGTACCTAATTCAAATAATGGTGCATTTCTTGCACTAAAAGCCAAAAACATTGGGAGCATTTTAGTTTTAATTGCATAATATTTTAAATATTCTCTCATACCTGTTGAGCTACTTTCCTTGGAGATATGACATGCTGCGCTCTGTAACAAAATCATACAGTTTATTACATAATGTTTTTGCAGAATAAGCATATAATATAAGGTAAGTATGGGTGACATCTTATGTCAAATTAGTTCTATTTAGTTATTAATTTGATGAAAACATTACATAAAATATAAGCAATAATAATTTATTTCCAGCACCAGCTGTGAGTTTTTTGTTTTTTTTTTTTATTTATGGACGCTCTTTAACGGCTGTGGTTCTCAGCGTCCCATTCAATACTGGGCGTGAAAGACCGCTTAATTTTGCTCAGAGGCCTCTCTATCAGGCTTGAGGTTCTTTTGCGTGCCGTAAATCTACGACACGGGACCAACGGCTTTACTTCCCTTCCGAAGGAAGCCATGCTAAGGATTTTTACGCCCGAAAAAATCCATCGTCCTCCGCCAGGTTTGAAACCGTGACGGGTATATGAAGCTAGCATGGTAACCATTACACCACGGAGGGTGACCCATCTCTGAGTAAAAAATATAATGTGCTTCAAAGGTTTTTTTCCCCAATAAACTAAAGTCGAGTGCACGAAAGCGTACCGACTTTTTGGATTATTTTAGTGGTTTTTCTTTACTGATTCCTTACCATTTGTGTCCGACACACACGCATTGGCCATTAACAAAGGTCAGATCTAGCTGAGCAGTGAAAGGAAAAGATTACGTAAACATCTTATTTGAGTGGCTGGAAGGTATTCTTTGCAAGAGGTCCACACCAGATTCTGGATGAGTCCGTCTCGTATTGATTTAATGCCAAAAGTCAGGCAGGTGAAATGGACCTGTTTCAGACTCTGGAGCGTCAAAAGGCAGGAGTAAGAACAAACATTAAATAGCGTTATAGAATAAGTAAACAAGTATGGAGAAACAAACCAAAGGAAATTATATATATGTTAATTATTATTGTAATATTAATTATTGTTTAATTGTTATTAAATGATACAAATTATTACTGTCGATAAAATAGTATTTGCATATTATCAGTTATTGTTGTCAAATATCCATAAAATATGCATAAATTGCCGTTTAATTTGAATCGGAAAATAAAATGAAATAATATAGAAATTTCGGGAGAAAAAACACAGATAATAGGCACAGTGAGTAAAGGACAATTCCGGGTTAGTACTGTAATTGGAGAGCGAATGTCTGAGCGAAGGTATACCTTTAAATATTTGGGATAAATAATATCAGCAATAAATAGAAAAGTAGAAATGGAAGAGTACGCTAAAGTAAATAAGAAAATCAATGGGTATATTAAAAGACATTTTGGTAGAGAAATGAGGAAGCATCTTAAACTAAAACTATATGGTAAAATCAAGGTAAATCAAGTTAGGAGGTACCTCAAATTATATTTTCAAGGCTCTATTGTATATAACTGGAAAAAATCTGACGTGTTCCATTCACATAGCTTTCTCTAGCTGTTTCTTATACAAGCAATTCTTACAAAATATTATTTTTCCTACAACATGCTAATCGGCATGAACAATAGCCGAAATGGTCTAATTATTTGCTTGCTTGTAAGTAGAAAGGAAATAAGGGGATACATTAGGCTAAAGCGATAGTCAACTCGTTTAAAAGCTGCTCGCTATGTGAAACAATTGAGGTTTGGTTCACTTTGCGTAGTCCCATCTGAGAAAAGTTAGGTAGTTTGAAATCGAAACCAATAAGAATGGATTTCTCAAAATCAGCAGTCAACTCTATAAGAAACACGTATATGTCTCTTAAAGAGATGTAAATCTTTTGTGGATCAAATTTTGATCTATCTCTTACGGTTTAACTGTTACGCAAACTTTTACAAAACTCATATATAGAATAAAAGACCATCGTTAGAGCTATTTTTGAGAAAAAAAATTTAAAAAATTGCCTATATGAAGGGTTGTTTGAGGTCGGGAGATTTTCTTGAAAATCCTGGTATCGCATCCTTGGAAGATACTGAACATAAAACCAAGTATGATATTTCTTTTTTTTTTTTCTTGAGCTATGCTGCTGACACACAGGTGCACCTTTTTCTAAAAATCTATGTTGGGCTAAGGTACATTAAAACATATTGCCAGTGAAATCTCGATATCGAATTTTTGGATGAAATGCAATACCTTCTCTAGCTATGTATATACATGCTAAGGAAGTAAAAATCGACCCAAGAATATGAATATTACAGAAAAATTACAGAGAGAAAAATTATGGATGAAATTAAAAGTGGCGGAGCAATTGGACACATCACATTAAAAACATGAAACCCTTGAGATTAAGCGACATTGCATAATGCCATATGACAGGAAGGAATCAGTAAAATTAGACTCTGAATAGATAAAATTATATTGTCACCATTGAATTTTTTTCAGATAATTGTTTTTATTTTACTTATTAATTTAAAAATGCTGCTGTGCTACAAATCTGGTTTTATTGTTGAAACCAGAGGTTTTATTATTGTTGAAACCTGAATTTGTTAAATAGATTCACAAAGTACATAATATTTGATTCATTAGTTTTGTATTTATATGGATACTATACATACACATTGTTGGTGACTCATTGCGTACAGTTACAGTTTAAATACAATTATGAGCTTAATCTTCATGTCTTATAGGTATATTTGCGAAGTTCTCACCGATAGAGGAATAAAACTGGTAACGATGGAAACATTAGGTACAATCACCAAATTTAGTTGACCATAGAGATTATTATACATGTTGGTGAGCCTTATAGACTCTTGCGTAACAATGAATAGGACGAGAAACACATTTATAATGTAATGAGTATTTTATTCTATTTAGCTATACGTACCTATACCTGTTTGTGTCTCTTGATGTAGAAATCTGTTAGTAAAAAATCTGTTAGTAAAAAATCACTTTCTGTACATCTCTGCTACAAATTATTCTTAATTAGCTTATACTTCTATTTACTTCATGCTAATAAGAAAAAATCTGATGTGTTACATTCACATGACTTTCTCTATATCTCTGCAACAAATTATTTTTGAAAAGTTATGCTTCTATTTACTTACTGCTAATCAAGAAAAAATTAGCAGAGATAGACTTATTACTTGCTTCCTTGTAAGTAGAAGCGAAATAAGGAAGTTCCAAAAATAAAGTGATAGTCAAAGGCTGGTTGCCATGTGACTGAAGTTCCTTTGTTTGATCGACAGCAGTTGACACATTCCTGTATGAGAAAAGTGTAAGTTTTTCAAAGCAGAAACAAAAATAAGGAATATCTCAAAAACAATCAATTCCACGAAAAAAATGTATATAACATAAACTGTGCGTTTCAAAGTGCTCTACATTTTTCGTGTAGTGTTTTTGTCCATCTCTTACGGTTTAGCAGTTATTCAAAATTCCGTAATATTTATCCAGAATAGGTACTCTTCAGAGGCTATTCCCAGGAAATTTAAGATATACATTTTATTTGTCAGCTAAATATCTTTAGTATACAATATTTTAATCGAAATCGTTAGAGCCATTTTTGAGAAAATCAAAATTTTCGAAAAATGTTCCATGTAAAGGGTAGTTGGGGGTGGGGGGATTTTTCTCAAAATCTTCGTGTTGCATCCCTGGAAGATACTAAACTTAAATACCAAGTTTGGTATTTTACCGACTTTTCGTTTTTGAGTTATCGTGTTCAAAGACACACAGACACACGAACACACGGACACACACACACACACGGACCTTTTTCTGAAAATTCTTTTTTTGAATACTGGGGACCCTAAAACATATATTTCCGTGAAATCTCGGTATCGAATTTTTGGGTGGAGTGCAATATCTTCTCTATACACTATTTACATAGCACGTATAGAGAAAGTAAGAATCTGATGTCTTCCATTAACACGACTTCCTTTAAATCTCCGTAACAGATTGTTAAAAAGCTTATGCTTCTATCTCCTTCATGCTAATCAAGATAAACATTAGCAGAAATGCTTTCTTATAAGTAATAGGGAAATAACGGAATACACTTGGCTAAAGCGGTAGTCAAATCTTTTAAAAGCTGGTTGTCATGTGGATGAAATCCGATTCTTTGCATTGCCAGGAGTTAAATTCCCGTATGTGAAAAATTTAAGCATTTTGAAACGGAAAGCAATAATAAGGAAAATCTAAAAAAAATAGTCAACTCCACGTAAAAATGTATTTGAAATTAGTTCTGTGTTTTGATTAGATCTAAATTATTTGTGTAGTAAATTTTTGTCTATAGCTTACGGTTTACTAGCTATGCAAAATCCAGCAACATTCTACCAGACTAAAGATGTCTTCAGAGGCTACTCCCAGAAAATTCAAGATGTACATTTTATTTACCCTGGAAATGACTTTAATATATGGTATTTTATCATTTATGAGAAAAGCAAAATGTAAAGGCAGTTTGGGGTAGGGGATTTTCTTAAAAATCTTCGTGTCGCATCTTTGGAAGATACTAAATTTAAATAACAAACTTGGTAATTTACAGACTTTTCGTTTTTGAGTTATCGAGTTCAGAGCACACGGACAAACACGGACCTTTTTTTAAACTGTTTTTCTTTTATCCAGGGGTCCATAAAACATATATTTCCGGTGAAATCTCGATATGGAATTTTTCTGTGGAATGCAATATATTCTCCTTATTCTATGTACACAGTACATGTAGAGAATGTAAAAAAATTGTAAACTACAATATGCTCATTGGATAAATGATGCAGTTGTGCTGTTGGGTGTTGAGCAACTTCATCTTCTTTATTTCAAATAACAATGCGCATATTGTCGTTTACATTTGTGTTTAACAGATTTCTATACCAAGACCTACAAACATGCTTAATAATGGGCATTAAATGGAATAGAATGCTCAATATGTTTCACCTGTGTTTGCAGTTCTATTCTTCATTACGTCACTATCGATAAGCCTTACCAACATATATAGCTACCGCTATAGGCAGCTAAAATTGGTGCAGTAAGTATTGATTACACCTAAAGTTTTCATTGCACTTAATTTTATTTAAATTTCAGTGATACATTTCGCGAATATTGCTTGTTAGATAACTCTGCCTTGGATTAAAATTATTTGTATATTTACTTAAGTTCAGATTTAATAAGCGTACACAAAATGAAGGACTAAGTTCCAAAACGATTTAGAAACAACAATAATATTAGTATTGAAATGTGATGAAATATCGAAGGTTAAAAAGCTAAAATTGTTAGCTAATATTTTTGGAAAACCTGTATCCTTTAACGTGATGTCTCACAGTTATAATACATACTACCGCATTTTCGTGAAGCAATCTTGCAATAGAGTAGCGGGAAACTTACGATTAAATTATCCAAAACATGGTTAGATATTGAATGACTGTTTAGAATTAATGTAACAGGTTCATGTTTTAAACACTTTTTTTTTTTGTGTGTTTAAGCTGATTCATCTGTGAAATCAGACTAAAAGTTGTGAAGAATTAAAACATTATTTTATATTGAAATAATAGGAAATTTTAACTTTAAGAAAATACATACTTTTTCCCAATTAGCACACATTAACTGCCAATTAACTGAAGCTGTAAATAAGCAGGCGTATGCTTATTAATTTAATAAGCATATTAATAAATGTAATAATTTTATATTAGTTTTCCCAAAAACCTTTTTCCAACACTTTTCCATACTGCAAATGCTTCACGAGATGTGTTTATTTTACAAATTAGTTTATAAATGGTATACCATCTTTCAAAAGTACATGAAAGAAAATGGTTATGTAATTTTTTAGAAATAATACTTCAATTTTAAGATATAAATTAAGAAAGTTTGTAAAACAAGTGTTTTAGAGAGTACGAAAAATAAACTTGTTGCATTATAATTAGGATTAAAATAGGGTCATTAAATTATAAAGAAACCCTTTCGCGGTCTCTTCACTGCGCGAGAGATCCGAGAGTCGTCGGGAAAATGGTGCCGGCAAAGGCGCACTGGAGTCCTTACCTTAAATAAGTGCTGAAAATATTGACCTTCTGTTCCCAAATAGGCAGCATAACAAATTAACGATGTTCTCGCTCATTCACCTAAGCTCAGCAGCAGAAGTTTCTGTGTAATCTACACAAACTTAGGGATAACATCATGCAAGAAATCACAAGGATTTCTGCTGCTAAGCTTAGACGAGTGAGCGAATATATTTCCATTAATTGTGCTGCCCGTTTGTAAGCAGAAGGTCAATCCGTAATTTATCTTAAGATACGTATTTTAGTGCGCCTTTCCCGACACCACTTTCCCGGCGACTCTCGGATCTCTCGCGCAGTGGAGAGAGAGGCCGCAACAGAGTTACCTTATAATTTAACTGCCCTATATGAACAAATTTTATGTTATAAATATATATTTGTAAACTCATTTACTGTATGACTTGAATTTATATGCCATTTGTTTCAAAATTATATCATAGAGCTCAGTTTATCACAACTATGAATTTAAACAATAAACCTGTTATTTAATTAATCATTCAAGCTAAAGGTTAGATGCATGGCAAAAATATATCTATTGTTATGTGTAATAGCTTGTATAAATGTGAATAAGATATCTTACAGATTCTAAATGTTACATGTGTTTTGCCTCTCAAGCAACGATTTATTTTCAGTACAGATCTTGGAGTGTAAAACCATCAGAATTGCAAATCCGCTTTAATTTGCAAAGGCTTATACTACAATAATGCTTTTATTTCACACAAACATCCTTTACTATATTACAGAAAGCAACCATCAGAAACATAACAGTCCCTTGAATCACAAAGCTTGATATTTTGGAAATAACAGTGCTGCTGATTCCAAAACTGTGACAGCAGTCTCTCCAGCCTTTGTAGTGACAGTTATTTTGGTGACATACTCAGTGTTACGTTTCAAAAGAAGTTTCATTGTTTGGGCACTGACAGCGCATAAACTGAGGTCAGGGCACATATTTGTTTATATAACGCTATACACACAATTAAGTCATTTGTTCTCACTGAGTATACGTATACTAACAAGCTCTTTTATGTTACCTCACAACGAAGGTAGTAGTAATAATAATCCACAAGGGAAAACTCTGCATTGGCTATATATGAATGTGCCAGGTTAAACTCAAGCATATGGTGTTAATTAGCTCACATAACAAATTTTCTCTGTAGAGGAATAATCTGAGGAAGAAAAAGAAACAGGGTTGTTTGATGATTCACAGTAAAGCTACTCGTTTACTGTCCATGGTATAACTCAAGTGAAGAAATGAAGAGAGTAAAATAATTATGGAAGAATCACTATTCATTTATTTTAAAGGCCACTATTTATATTTTTATCATTGATCACTGATTGATGTAGGTGCCATCTAGTGTTTCCGCTAGAAAGCTTGACATTGTTGATCTTAACCTACTTCAGATATCTTGTCAACAGAGTGCCATTTGTGTTGATTACAATGACAATAGCATTGTCTCAGCGAAAATAATTATTGTACGTGCTTTGATTATTGTGATTTTCGACGTGGATTATCAAGACACGATTGCATTGATAAACTTACTAATACATTTGACGATGAAGCTCCATTCTTTGACACTGTGAAACGCTGGTATAACAAGTTTGATCGTGGCCTCCTGTCGCTCACTTTGCCAGAAAACATTGATGATGTGTTAAGTCTGATAGTGCAACATCGTTATGGAGTTGAATTCCGGTTGACAAATGATCAACTAACCCAAAATTGAAACAAATATCACTGAATATCTCAGAAAGAATTAACTCTACAAAAAATGTACATGTCATTTACTGTATATCTTAACGAGCTGTATATTTTTGTGGAGTATTTTTGTCTATCTATTATAGTTTACCTTGTAAATAAAATATACACAAAGTTCATTCCAGAAAATTTAGGATATACATTTCTTTAAATCGTTATAGTCATTTCTGAAAAACTCAAACTTTCGAAAAATGCTCCATGTAAAGAATTGCTGGGGAGGCGGTTTTTCTGCCCATTCGTGTTGCATTTCTGGAACATAATACCAAGTTTGGTATTTAACGATTTTTCGGTTTTAAGTTATTCACAGACACACACAAGCACGCACGCTCACATACAGACACGCACACGGACCATTTACCATTTTTTTACTATTCAGAGGACCCTTAACATAATATATTATATTTCCAAAGAAATATCGCTATCAAATTTTTTGGGTGGAATAATACTCTCTCCATTTACTGTATACATAATACACAGAGAAAGTAAAGTTGCTATAGTTTTTTTCTTTATTCTTTCTTTCTTTTTAGAGATACTTTGATCTCCAAGAACCATTTAGCTAGCAGGTTGTCATATTTCTATTAAATTCAGAGGGAGCGAGAGAGACAGAGAGAGAGAGAGAGAGCAGGAGAGATAAACTCTATACCCTACGTAGAATTGCAGAATAATCCTGTTTAGAGAAAAAAAACCATCCTCCAGGCGAGAATCGAAACGGTACTTCTAAATTTGGAAGCCAACTGAGTTTTACTTCTTTTTCATGTTCATACAAAGAGATTAGACTTTCAAAGCCATCATTTAAGCCCTGTATTCTTCTTAGATGAACAACGAAACCTGAAAATGAGTAGTGAATGTATATCTGTATTGATAAGAAGTATATAGAACAATGTAAGCGCTTGTAGTCATATTTTTAGAAGAGTGAGTAAAAAAGTTCAGGTAAATTTAACACGTATTCTTTAAATTGTATTTAATGCATCATCTCATTTAGTTTATGTTCTTTTTCACTTTATCTAGCATGTATGTGCAACGTACATAGTAGATTGGAGGAGGTAAATTATTCCAGCCAAAATTCGTTAGCAAGATTTTACCGGAAATATGTTTTGAGACATACCGTATCCGAAAAGAGCATTTTTAGAGAAATGTTCGTATATGCGTCTCTGTAAAGTATCGTTCAAAAACGAAAAAGGTCTTAAATATCAAACTTGGTATTTATGTTCGATATCTACCAAGGATGCGACACAAAGTGCTTTCAAGAAAATCCCTCCATCTCAACTACCATATATATGGTTAATTTTTCAAGAAATCGTTTTTTTCTCAAAAATGGGGCTAACGACTTTGATTAAAATATCTTATGTTTAAGATACTTAAATGACAAACGAAATGTTATCTTGAAATTTATGGGAATACCTCTGAATATATCTTCATTCTGTATGACTTTTGTATAACACTTAAACCGTAAGACATAAACAAAAACTTATACTTTTTTGCGTTTCCAATATATTCCTTAAACTTTACTCAAGCGAAATGTCAACTTTCGTCTCTCTCTCTCTCTCTCTCTCTCTCTGTCTCTCCCTCCTCTCTTATTTTATCATCATTATTATTATTAATATTATTATTTACGTTTCTGTCATTTTTATTAATAATAATATTTTTTTTTACTTCTGTGAATACACAAGAGAACCGAATTTTAATTATTTCACATAGCGATAGCTTTTATGAGATTGAAAAGATTAGCTTTGTGTACTCCCTTTTTCGCCTTGAGTTTACAAGGAAGCAAATAATAAGTTTCCGCTAATATTTACTCGATTAGCATGATGTAGACAAAAGAAAAGTCTTTTGAAAAGAATATTTGCGGAACAGCTAGACAAGGTTATGTAAATGGATCACATCACATTTTTTGAAAGTTGCAAACATTCGCTGCCCGCTAAAACCCCTTCAAAATTAAGTATTGTGAAAAACAGTGTGATGAGTAGTTACTTCTCTTGCGTTTAAATATTTATTGGAAAGCTAAAAAACGGTTAGAAAAAAATCTGATTTGTCTCATTCACATGACTTTCTCTATATCTCTGCAATAAATTATAGTTAAAAGTTTATGCTTAGTTTACTTCATACTATTCGAAAAGAATTAGCAGAAGTAATCTATTACTTGTTTCCATGCAAGTACAAGGCAAATAAGGAAGCAGCATAGGCTAAAATATTCGTCAAAAGATGGTTGCTATGTGGCTGATGTTCCTTTGTTTGTAAGGATAGGAGTTTGTCAACTCCTGCATGAGAAAAGTATAAGCTTTATATAGCTGAAACCAATAACGAGGAATATCTAAAAACGACCAACTCCACGAAAAAATGTATATAACATAAATTGTATGTTTTAACGTGATCTACATTTTTTATGGGGTAAGTTTTTGTCTATCTTACGATTTGCCAACTATGCAAATTTCTGTAAAATTCATCCAGGATAAAGTAGTCTTCAGAGACTATTCCCAGAAAATTCAAGATATACATTTTATTTGTCAGCTATATATATATTAAATATACGATATTTTAATCATAATCGTTAGAGCCATTTTTTAGAAAATCAAAATTTTCGAAAAATGTAAAGGGTAGTTGGGGTGGGGGAAGTATCTTGAAAACCTTCGTGTCATATCCTTGGAAGTTACTGAATTTAAATACCAAGTTTGGTATTTAATGGACTTTTCGTTTTTGAGCTATGCTACCCACAAACACACACTTACACACAGACAGACACACACACACTAGGACATTTTTCTAAAAATGCTTTTTTTAATTCAAGGTGTCCTAAAACATATATTTCCGGTGAAATCTCGGTATCGAATTTTGGGTGAAATGCAATACCTTTCTATACACTATGTACATAATACGTGTAGAAAAAGCAATAAGAATGTTAAGAAATTCAGTTCACGAGGTAAAGTATGAGCTTACGACGTTCAACTCAGGGGTTGCTTTTGTGTACGTCATTTTACTTTGAAAAATGCAAGAGATAAAAACTTTTAGGAACTTAATTTTTCCTGGAAACAAAAGCTATGAGTATTCCAACTCTTTGTGCTCGTAATATTATTTTGACCCAGAAACTGTTGACTATGAAGTAAATATCTTGAATTGCTAACTCTGTTTATATAAAAATAGAGGTTTTCAACTTGAAAAGAGAACAAAATTAAAAAGGAAGCTTTCAAGATAGCGAAGTAAATATATTGCTTAAGAAAAATATTTTATGGCTTGGAACTACAATAAATATATCATAAAATATGTTGAAGAAATAATAACAAAACCATAAATACATCTCGAAGTTAGAAAACAATTGTGCACACTTTTTCACAGAGAAATAATTCATGTCCACCAATTTTATAAGTCGTTGAATTTTGAAGTAGAAAATATAAAATACACTAGAGGCCAAAGCAAAGAGTATATTTGGGGGGGGGGGCTGAATAGGAATAGCTGAAACTCATGCCGCCTGTTACACTTCATTCCCTGGTCACCAGACAGCACCAGCGCTCTGTCTTCTTACCCGGGGTGCTGGGTTCAATTCTGGGCTGGGTATTTGATTCTCTAACTACAGTTATACCCTATGCCACACAGAATCTGGAAGAAGTAGGCATGTGATGTGTGCAAAAGAGAGAGAGAGAGAGAGAGAGAGAGAGGGAAGAGAGAGAGTGAGAGAGAGAGTTGTGTGTATGTATTTAACTGTGCAATATGAAAAAAATGGATGTGTTCCATTCACATGACTGTTCCACAAACAAACATTTCTTACAAAAGATTATTCCTTTATCTACATAATGCCAATCGAGATAAACATTACCAGAATTGGTCTTATAATTTGCTTCCTTGTAAGTAGAAGAGAAATAAGGGAATGCACAGGCTAAAGCGCTAATCAAATTGGTTCACTTTGCTTAGTAGGAATGACTTCCGTTTGAGAAACCTTACACAAACTCGGATTATCTCTAAAACGGCCAACTCTACAAGAAAGGTATATAATATGTTATGCGTTTTAACGAGATATGCATGTTTTATGCAATAAGTTTTGTTCTATCTCTTAGGATTTACCAATAATACAAAGGTTATATAAATGTCGTTCAGAAAGAAGAGGTTTTCAGAGGCTATTTCCAGAAAATTCAAGATATACATATAATTTTTCATAAAAATATCTTTAAAATATAATATTTTAATCAAAACCATTAGAGCCAATTTTGAAAAAATAAAAAAAATTCGCAAAATATTCCACGTAAAAAGTACTTCCGCCATCTCTTTCCATAATTTTTGATGAATTATAAGATACTAGAAGGGGTTTTCAGAAAGATCACAAAAGAAAAGAAAAACAAGATCAGTTACTACCAATGGACTGTTCCCATTAATCAATATGGCAATAGTATTTAGTATCATGAAGCATCTATAACAATGCTCTCACAGAGCAATACAAAAGAGGGTCAGATGATAAGTTCCAGGCCTCATAGAGTTATGGCGCCACTACGCCAGTTAGACGGTAGCATCGTAAAGTTTAACTCTAGACTGGCCTGTATCCATAGTTACAGGTCAATAGCTTCTTTAGTTTTTGAATGACAGCTTTTTAAGTAAGACAACTTTAGAGTTTTCATGAAAGTGGAGGATTTGGAAAAACAAGCAGTGATTAAATACTTACATTTGAAAGGCTTAACGCCTAAAGAAATGAAGAAGGAAATGGACAGTAATTGAAAAACTTTGCCCCTTCATATTCAATGATTAAAAGGTGGGTTGCAGATTTTAAAATGGGACGTACGAGCACTAGTGGTGAGTCTCGCTCTGGACGCCCTGTAGAACTCCAGAGTCATTTAAAAAAAAAACATCCTTTAGTACTGGAAGACCACAGATTATCAAAAGTTGCAAAGAGAAACTGCTTCTGTTAAGAATGTGGAGCTTAACCGCATATATTCCAGTGAATTTTTGAGACTTTTATTAACATGGTGCAAACTTGGATACATCACTACACTCCAGAAGTAAATCACAGTCAAGCCAGTGGATTGCGCCAAGTCCAAAAAAGGCAAAGTCAATTATGTCTGCTAACAATGTTATGGCGAGTGTTTTCTGGGATGCACAGGGAATTATTTTTATTGCTTACTTGGAAAAGGGTAAAAGTATCACTGGTGACTACTACACAAGCTTACTGCAACGTTTGAGTGATGAGGTGAAAAGAAAAATGCCTCATTTGGCAACAACAACAAAAAAAATCTTGTTTCATCACAATGTTCCGGCCCATCATTCAGTCTTGCAATGGGAAAAATGTGCAAATTAAAGTTCGAATTGCTTGAACCTACACCTTATTCACCAGATCTAGCATCTAGTGACTACCACCCAATGACTACTACCAGCAACGAGGAGGTCATTGATGCGGTAAACAGCTATTTTGAGGATCTTGATAAATCGCACTACAGAGATGGTTTAATTAAATTATAACGCTGATATGACAAATGTATTATCCTTTCTATAGATTATGTTGAGAAATAAAGCAAAAATCAATTTTAAATTCCATTTCCATTTAGAGGCCCTGGACTTATCAGCCGAACCTAGTATTATACCTTCATGGCTCTTTGATTACAAACAAAATTTTAATATTGTCTGCGTTTTGGAGTTTCCATTACTAGAGTGCAACTCAAAACATAAGTGAGGTAACGGATATGCCTAAGAGCAAACAGATGTGTAAGATATAACTGTCCATTTGAAAGTACCACACGGAATTCAGTCAGATAATCTGTCCTTTCAACGACTTACAAAGCTACAAAATTGCTTTCACATGAACCGATTAACCACACTAAACCTTGAACAAAAAGATTGATCTGCATCTTCATTTTTTGTCTAATAAGTTTCAATCTATCCCTTCCGGTTGACTATTTATGCAAAAGTCATCAAGAATAAAGAGGACTTTAGAACTTCAATCAATTTAATTTATAATGAAAATATCGTAAACATATAGTATTTTAATCAAAATCGTTAGAGTAGTTTTTGAGGAAAGAGAATATTTGATGACGTTCCCTGCAAGGAAATGTTGGGAGTGGTAATTTTCTTGAACACCATATTGCATCCTTAGTGAACTTTATACACCAACTTTTTGTTTTTGAGTCATTCTGTTCACAGACAGGGTAGAAAAAGTAAAAATAACGTGCTCCATTCCATGACTTTCTAAATATTCTGCTAGAGATTATTGTTACAGAAGCTAACCTCTCGTGTAAATCAAAATAAACAGAAGATAGCAAGAAATGGACTTATTACTTAGTTCCGTAGAACTAAAGGGAAATAAGGGAATACACTAGGCTAAAGCGATAGTCAAATCTTTTAAAAGCAGGTTGCTATGTGATTGAAATTCGCTTCTTTGCATGGCCAGTAGTTGAAAAATTTCCGTATGAAAAAAGTTTAAGTAGTTTAAAACTGAAACCAATAATGAGGGATATGTCGGAAATATGACTCCACGATAATAAATGTATATGGCAAAAACTAATTGTTTTAACGATATATACAATTTCTGTGTAGCAAGCTTTTATCTATGTCTTACATTCTATCAGTTATCCAAAAGTCTCCAGAATGAAAAGGTCTTCAGAGGTTATTGCCAGAAAATTCAAAATATCCAATTTATTTGTGATATAAATATCTTTAATATATGGTATTTTCATTAAAACCGTTAGAACAATTTTTGAACACAACATTTTTAAAAATGTTTCCATGTAAAGATTAGTTTTGGGGGGAGATTTTCTTGAAAATCTTCGTGTCGCAACCTTGGAAGAGGATTTACTTGAAATGGTAACCAGTGATTGAGAACCGGCTGGAGACTGGGAGATTGGTGGCTTAAATCCCGGCTATGGCAATGAGTTTTTGTGACTCTACCTATCCAAATTCTGTTCTACACACGGCTTGTATGAAAAGAAAAAACAGATTAACACTAACTGACCACAACGATTGGTTATAAAGCCCGGGACTTAAAACTTTGTAAGTCGCCATTGGGGAATATCATCTCAAAATAATTTGAGATCACCTTGTGGTTTACCAGGAAACATGACGACTCAGTTAAGGACAGTGCCCTGCCAGCATTTTGCCATGGTAGCTCTGTGGTTAGAGACCGAGAGATCCGTGGCTCAAAATCCGGCTATGGCATTTAATCATTCAGTCTGACTCTATCTATCCAATCATTAATAAATTCGTTTATTTTATTTGTAATCTTCAATAGACTAGCATACCTACATTGTGTTTTCGCGCTTGAAGTTTCCAAAGAGCACTGCACCGAGACATGAGAAACAAACACTAGACAAGAAAAATCCTGAAAACTTCTTACTCGTACAATATCTTGCAATATATTTTCTTGGCTGTGACGTCAGAGAAAATGGATAGGAACGGACCATCAGAAATGAGAAGCAAACCTTGACAGTCAAGAGTTCGGAAGACCAAAGGGAAAAATAACTCAGCTTTACTTCCCTGTCATTTCCCCCGCGACCCTACAGCGTACCATCTTGACCTCTTCTTTTCTGAAAGTGCCGACGTTTGAAGGGATGTAAGGTAAAACAATTTTTCATTCTATTTAACTGCCCTCTGCGACGAAGAAACACAGGGGCCTTTCCTAGACTAGCGGGCCTTTGAGGAAAACGTTTTGCTTAATGTCTATGTATTCGAAAGGCAGGAAAAGTTTCCTGTGCTTTTGACTCCCAAGTGGAGTGGCCTTTGATTTTGTGAAGGGGAACCGGAGAACAAATGCCCGACTCTGCCTTGTAAGCGCATATACAGCTTCTTGCAACGCTGAGCTAAGTAAGGACCTACGCCACATAAATTTAAGGAGCTGAGTATGTCTTTTGTTAAAATAAATGCTTTTTTTAATGAAACCTGACTGTCTATAAGCCTTTTTCCTGTGTAACCAACCAAGGAAATTCATATTTTCATAAACAAATTATAACAGACGGTAAACTCCCCAGTCCCCTGAAATATCTGATGTGTTCCATTCACATGACTTTGTATGCCTACATGTTCTGCAAACTATACGTACAAAAGATTACTACTTTATCATGCTAATTGGAATAAAAATTTCCAGAAATATTCTTATTTTTTTTTAATTTATTTATTTTATGTCGCTTTAACTTACAGGGTAGTCATATCGCGACAACATGTTTTAATTGTACCATTTACAAAAAATTGGCATTGGTTAATAAAATTTCATGAGTAATATTATATTTCATTATACATATTTGTTACTTTTAAGTATTTAAGTAGTATTTTGCTGTGTGATGAATTGTTGAGTGCTTCTTGGATGTCTGGTAGTTTGCATTCTGCTCGCTGATGTTGATACTGAGGACACTCTGAGAGTAAGTGGCGTACAGTGATGGTAGTGTGACAAATGTTGCATTTAGGTTGGTCTGTTTTATTCAGTAGATGGGAATGGGTTAACTTGGTGTGTCCAATGCGTAGCCTGGTGAGGACAGCCTGGTCTTTTCGTCTCAGTTTCTGCAGTGGATATAAAGTTCTGAAGTTCTTTTTAATTTCATGTAGTTTGCTGGAGGTGATTGTGCCCATGTTGTTTGCCAGAGGTTGTAACATTTTCTGGATGCATATTTTGCAACATCTTTGTGTCTCTTCATGTATTGGGAGTCTTGTGGCCCCCTTTGCTGCAGAGTCTGCCTGCTCATTACCTAAAATGCTCTGATGCGAGGGTATCCATATTATAGCTATTTTCCTTCCTTGTTTCATTAGAAGTGTAAATAATTTTTGAATTTCTTGGACTAATGTATTTATAGAGAACAGATCTTGTAGCGCCTGTGTGCTGGATTTGGAATCAGTGTGTATTAGGTAAGCTTCAGTTTTGTTTGTCTCGAATAAGTACAGTAATGCTTTCTTGATGGCATATAAATCACAACTAAGTATGGAGTAGAAATGTGGTAATGTGTACAGCATAGTGTGATCAGGATAAACCACAGCACAACCACACCCGTTTCCAGTCTGCGATCCGTCGGTATATATGTGAATATAATTTGGGTATTGCTGCCATTGTTCTTTCAGTAGTTGCTGGTATATCAGTTTATTTGTTTGGCTTTTAACAAGGTAGGATATTTCCATATTAATTTCAGGAAGTGTAATTCTCCAAGGAGGGATGTCTGTGGTTTGATTAATTGTGGCAATGTTAGAAAATGGTAAATGTATTTCTTGAAAGTACTGTTTCTGTCTTAGTGGAAAAGGCATTGTATTTTTCTTCTGTAAATGTTCTTTCGGAAATACACAGGTTTTCATTTTTGAACTAGGCGAGGCTGCTATACTAAGTGCATAAGACGTACTCAGCTGTTTTCTTCGTATACTAAGGGGCGGTTCATTTGCCTCTATGTGTAAACTAGCACACGGGCTAGTTCGATATGCTCCTAAAATAATTCGGAGTGCTGTTGTCTGAATTGTGTTGAGTGTATTTAATACAGATGGCTATGCCGAATTAAATGTTATACTGCCGTAATCCAGTTTAGATCGAATAATGCTTCTGTAAGTATTTAGTAAGATTTTAAAATCTGCTCCCCAGTTCTTTGCTGCAAGTGTTTTCAAGATCGCTATTCGTCTTATGCAATTTTGTTTGAGGGCAGTTATTTGTGGAGCCATGTTAACTTCTGGTCGAATATAACGCCTAAAACCTTCATTGTTTTTACTACTGTTAAAATGTTACCACTTAAGTAAAGTATTGGCTGAAAATTGAGTTTCCTTTGCTTTGAAAATAATATGAATTTACTTTTAGAGGCTGAGAATTTAAATCCGGTTTCCTTGGCCCAATGCTGTAGTTCTTGTATACTGGACTGAATAATAGCTTGTGTAGTTAATATATTTTTATCTTTGCAAAATAGAGTGAGATCATCTGCGAAGAGACAACATTTAACTGGTGCTTTTAAATGGCAGGTAATGCTATTAATTGCTATCAGGAAGAGAGTAACGCTGATAGCAGAACCTTGGATGACTCCATTCTCTGTTTTTACTATTTTTGATATTATATTATTTACTCGCACTTGTATTGTTCGCGTCTTTAAAAGGTTGTGGATAAAATGAATCATGTTTCCTGTGATGCCGTGTTCAGCGTGTTTTTATAACGTCCATTCGCCATATCATGTCATAGGCTTTATGAATGTCTAAGCTAACAGCCAGTAGATGCTACCTGTTATGGAATGCGTCTGATATTTCTGTTTCTAGTGTGATCAAGGTGTCATTTGTCGAGTGAAATTGCCTGAAATCACTTTGCTCAGCACTGAAGAATTTTTGTTTTTCAACTTGATTCCTTGAAAGTAGAAGCGAACTCACTTAGAAAAAGCTCTTAAAAGCTTGTGACCATGTGATAAAATTGAAATTTGGTTCTCTATGCATAGCCAGGGGTAAAACACTTGAGCTTTGAAGCGAAAAACGTCTTCCCGTTTGAGAAAAGTTTAGTGGTTAAAAATTGAGGACAATAATATGGAAATTTCGGAAAAAAATAACCACAACAAACGTATAGGACGTAAATTGGTTGAGTTAATGGGATTTACATTTTTGGTGTGGTAAGTATTTTTCTATTTCTAGCGGTTATCAGTTATAGAAGGTGAAGTCATCACCTCAAAAAAAAAAAAATACATTTCGTTTGTCATGAAAATATCTTAAACAAATGGTACTTTAATCAAAATCGTTAGTTTGGTATTTAACCGACTTTTAGATTTTGAGTTACACTATACACGAACACACACACAATATATATATATATAGAGCTTCTTGCAACGCTGAGTTAAGTAAGAACCTACTCCACATAAATTTAAGGAGCTGAGTATGTCTTTTGTTAAAATAAATGCGCTTTTAAATGAAACCTGGCTGTCTATAAGCCATTTTTCTCTATAACTAACCAAGGAAATTCATATTTTCCTACAAAAAATATATCAGACGGTAAAATCTGCATAATCTAACAATGGTCCTTTGATTCAACTGTTGGATAACATAGAAAAAGATGTAGAGTCCAACTCACCGTTTTTTAATATAATTCTATGAAATGACTGCGTAAAAATAGGATAAGCCCTGTTCCCTGTGCATCATATCACTATACGTGAACTGAAGAAAACAGAGGTTTTCCAAAATTTTAAAATTTCCCTAAACAATTCAAACACATTCACCTTACATGTAGGACGGGAAAATTTGTTGTCTTTCTGTGTACACATTTTATGTCATTTATAGTTTTAAAGTTGTAGTTCTAATTTCCAAGGTAATCCCTGTTACAGGTTTCAATTTTAAAATTCTTAAAGCCTTTCTCAAAAGGAAAACCCTCATGCGATTCAAATCTTTATTGTTTTATTCGGCCATGGAAAAAGAGCCGACTTTCAATGACAATCGCATATCGACAGATTTAAAAGATTTTATGTCACTTCTGCTTAGTGTATTGCTTTATTGGTCTTTTACTTATTAGGAAATAATACCATTGCTGACAATGTTTTTTATCTTTATTTATGTAATGTAAAGAAGAAGAATATTTGGAAAGAACAGTTTTAATTTAATTGTTTTTTACACAAGTAGTGTGTAGGACAGAGTTGGATAGGTAGAGTCAAACTGAAAAATTCAATGCCATAGTTGCCATTCAAGCCAGGGACCTTCCGGTTTCTAGCTGGTCGCTCTGACCATGGCAATATGCCGGCAAGTCATTAAATTCCTCAACCTTCTCGTATGTTTCTAGGTGAACCACAGATGACTTCAAATTATTTTGAGATGAGATACTCCAATGTCAACTCACAATGTCTCAGTACTTTAAGTCCCGGGCTTCGCATTTTAGACAACTGTTATGGCCAATTAATGTTAATTCAATGTTATTTTTTCACACAAGCCGTGTGTAGCTGGATAGGTAGATTCAGACCGAAAAATTCAACATGCGAGTCAGCTGAGCAATTTTTGCTTTGCCGGTATGTTGCCATGGTAGCTCAATGTTTAGAGCGACCGACTAGACAGGAAGATACTGGTTTCAATCCCGGCTATAGCATTGCATTTTTTCACTCTAACGCTCTATATCCAAAAACAGTTTGTTTGCTGAACTAATAGAGAAATTTAAGGTATGAAGCACGTTAGGTATTTAAAATTATTTTCTACATTTTATCTGCAAAGGAACCTCATATTTTAAGGTATCCAGAAAATTTCCTCTTGTAAACCTTATTATAACCAGAATATTATGTTCTCAAGTCCTAGGGTTCCCACCCGAAAATCATCAAACCTTTCGCAAGAAAAATACGTCAGTGATGTGTTTGAATTGGATTCCAAGTCAATCACACCAACAAATTTGTCCAGGAGAAATCCTCATCTCCTTTAGGAATTAGTGTAATGACACTTCTCTATCTTTTTTGTTTCCCTATTACCTTCTGGCACCCGAAAAGAGCTAGGGAGGAGTAACAATCCCCTGTGGCAAATAGGAAGGGTAGAGTATGTGTGTACGAAAGCCGATTTTCGATTTAATACTGGAGCTCTGCATCCCCTTGGCTAAAATCAACTCTCGTTATCAATCCCTGGATAACACACAGCATGCAAATATACATATCATTCCAGAGTCGGACGCTGCTAGGTCGGGCTGGCTATGCCTCAGGGCCAATAATAATTAAACAAGCAGCAATACCAGCGCATCAATTAAGGGTGACGGGGAAACATTGAAATCAGAGTAAGGTACGCAACGATATGGGGATACACACTGTTTCAAAAGGCTTACGACTTGAACAATACTCCGCTGTTATTAAGATCGATCGGTGTAACAATGTCCGATAGTTCCATATGAAACAAATCCTTCACTGCAAAGTGGATATTTTCAATTTGTCTCTCCTTTAAGTTTTCATTTTTTTCTTATATCTTAAGTATTTGTCTGAATATTGTTATCTCTGTGCTTCTACCCTGAATTTGTTTAATATTCATTCTAGTCTATTTCTTATTAAACTGAATTGTTAATGTCAAATGCATACTCAATTTGTTTCTGAATAGTCTCAGTTTGCTCTTTCTTTCATTCCCATTTTATAAAACTTTCGAATTATATACATAGGCTGTTCCAGAATTCATTCACACAATTTTGGAGGAGTCCTATATAAACACGTTGAGATAAGGAACTTTTTGTACCTTTTGCCAAATGTCAAATTTATGAGATGTTTTCTGAATCGCTAATCAGTCGCTGTAATTCAAAATTACCTGAGCGTGTGTGTCCTATTTTCATTCAGAATGCCTCATTTTTATGTCATCAGTCTAAGGTATCCAGTGATGCACAATTAATACAATATTTAAAACTTTTGGACTTGTTATGTTGGGGTCCAATAAAGGTCTTTTTATACATTGTAATCCATTAACAATGCTACTGCCGGTAATCTCTGTCGATGTTTAGTAACCAATCTTTATATTGTTGCTGAAAGGATTCCAAGGAGTGCAGTATGACTGAAGAAATGTCTTCTAAAGCGATAAATAACCACTTATTTCGTGACATGAATTCACACCATTCTCGTATAGCACATCTTTAAGCCATAAAAGTCTACTTTATTTCTGTCTTCTGGGCTGGTAATGGGGATTACGGGTTCGGATCAGATTTTGGCTATTCGGAATGATGAGGATTTGTGGGTGCCCTATCTCAGATTTTGTTAGCATGGAAACTTTTTTCAGGGGTGGTATGGCACAAGTGGTTTATTCATTTAGTTCAGCTCTTTTCCGCCGTCGAACACACACACGCATTCCTCATACCTTTTCTACTGTGAAACTATGCTTTACGCGACCGCGAATATTATTACTTATTACTTTTGTTGCAGTGATTTATTCCGTATCTGGTCAGTATTAAAATAAATATTTCCCTCACAACTAACGACAGCCTGCTCGGCTCCACCACGGACCCTAAATATCACATCTTTGCCCTGCAGATGTTCTACGCCAAGTGCCCCAACAAGTGTCGCCTGGCCAGTGGGAGCATAGTTTTCTCTTTTCCTGTTATGTTCCCCTCGGGCAGTGACCTCTCACCCTAACGATATACTGTGCTACCAGCTCGTGACCACTCGTCTACTTAGACGTGTTTGAAATCTTTCCTTCCTTCCCATTTTCTTGGTATAATTTATATTATTAGCTATGGTTTATCTTACCCTTCTGAATAACTCTTTGCCACCTGAAAATGTATGTACTGTCTCACTTCTAAGTACAGGGAATATTGAAAGAAAATGTGACGAATATTTATCATCCAAAATAGCGTATTGATACAGTAGAAAAATTGTCAAATCTGAAAGGAGATTTCCAGGATCCCCTTAAGTGACGGAGTACTCTTTTGGTAGACATGGCATCAAACACAATTCGCCATTTCCTTTTTCGTCTTTTGTGCTGCATGATGTGGAAAGCAACATGACAAGCCCTTCCGATAATCGGGATCACCATCTCCACCTGCTTTCTGAAGGATGTATTGGAACATTTTATCTCGGTATATTGGTGCGTTTTTTCTATCTCGTCGCAACCGCCTCAGAGGTTGAAGTCCTGTCCCCTGAATTGCTGCGATTGCTGCGTCCATTTTTGGGAACTGAAACAACTCTATTTCAGGAGTTGCGTGAAATTGTTTAGGGATTCATTGCTTTTATCTCGATTGCATTCTCCAATTCCAGGTATCTCGAGTTCCCAAAAGTTACGTAGTTGATTATATAAATGTGGAAAATGTTATTGTACACACTGACTTGACGATATGTTTTCCACTGAATACCCTTCCGAAGATTAAAGGTGTAAATACCAACGAAGAGAGATATTGTGGGCCGTGTATCTTTTACTACCTTCCAATAATAATCGCCTCCGAAAAGA
The DNA here is from genome assembly GCA_030762935.1 of Hymenopus coronatus. Lineage (NCBI taxonomy): Eukaryota > Metazoa > Arthropoda > Insecta > Mantodea > Hymenopodidae > Hymenopus > Hymenopus coronatus. Next base: position 77,973,485 of record CM060895.1, on the reverse strand, counting down.
AATCAATGAAAAATTAAGGCGTACCATCCTCCACTTCGGCCAATGGAGTTTCCTCAAGTATATAAGAGAAGCTACATGCTAAGGAATTTTTGGTTATTCAGAATAGGTATATATTGAGGCTTTCAAATGCAGTAGCACCTAAGCGTTGGCCTGAAATCCTTACAACTTTAAGCTCACTAAACATCGTATTTGAGTAATCGTGAGTATTCAGTTGCTAAAATATGTACGTTCTGTTCATTGACAATGGTTAGTGAAGCTAATGAAGCATGACAACAAATACTTGCGTCGAAAATATATCGAGTTTGTTTGCAGGGTCCTATTTCACAATATTTGCAATTTACTCATTTACACTTTACCAAAAGGAAGTAAAGTAGGAAGAAAAATTAAAAATGCTTGTAAAATCTATTTCAACCTGAAAGTTGTTGATTTGTAAAGAAACTTTAAAAATCCATATATATATATATAGATATAATTTACAAACGTAAATAAGTACGCATTCTGTCATATTCATGTTTCAAAGTGTCCCAAACTCACGTTACAAATATACTAAAGAGCTAAGCTATATCACCATATGACTAGCACATTCGATAAAATTTAAGTGTGTATTTATTCTAAAATACACTAAATGAAGACATTTAATTGAATTTGAAGTTTGAAAAATGTCAAATATTAGCGACACCCAATTACGAAGTCTCGCATCTTATTATATTAGCTGCGTTGATAACCTATGATTTTATTGGTTGTTTGCAGAATATACATTATTACGTCATACTTTGCATTACCGTCTAAGCGTCAACGAGGAATATTCTGTGTACACTTAAGCATAGTGCAACCATAGAAAATCCATGCATGTCTACAATTGCATAATTTTGACGGTCAGCTCCTATCCAGTGCAAAGTAACACACAGCTGTTGTTTTAAATTTAAGGTTCTATCTTCCGCGATGAATGCCGAATGTGATGTTCTATATCTTGTACTAACAATTTCATTACAAAAGGAGTCATCCGAAACCTCTCAATGTATTCATAAAGAGACGTTAAGTCTTATTAATATTGCTTATATCTTCTACCTTCCCTTGCTTGAACTTCACCATCATCTGAATGACAGGATTTGCTACTGCATAGCATTTTATGCAGTTTTAAGATATATTTCTGTGTATTTAACTGTACTCTTGTCTGTGTTTTGTTTACTCATAACTAGTAAAATATAGTTTGCTCTATAAACCTTAAATCATTTGCAGATAAACTGCTTAATTTACAAATACAAATTACAAATGTGTGGAATTGCTATTTTATTGTGAAACAAAACAAAACACTTGTGAATATTTTGTTATTTTAAAGTTCAACTTTAAAAACTAACATTAAGAAACACATATTTACAGAATACAAACAAAGTTTACAATTAACAACGCACATGTAAACGCTGTGAGACAGACCCCTAATGCCAATAGGTCCAACAACGTGAACCCATGCTGTTTGTAAGTAGATAAATACAAATAGAATAATGATGTGATGTTTTACAAGCAGTGCAGAACGTTTTTCTGGCTTAGTGAAATTTTTACTTTCTCTAGACCGTATGTACAATGTACATAGATATACAATACAACAAAGTATTGGATTCCACCAAAAAATTGGATGTCGAGATTTCCCTGAATCTGTGGACAGCATAACTCAAAAACGAAAAGACCGGTCTTAGTATTTAAGTTTAGTATCCTTCAAGGATACATAATGAACATTTACAATAAACCCCCTTCCCCCACTACAAAGTTCCTTTAATATAAAAAATATTGAAAACTTTGACTTTCTCAAAAAATGACACTAACAATTTTGATTAAAATACAATATATTAAAGATGTTTACATCACAAATGAATTGAATTTTCTGGGAATAGCCTCTGAAGATCTCTTTATTATGAATAACATTTTGCAGAATTTTGCATAACGGTTAAACGTAAGAGAAAGACAAAACTTACTACACAAAAAATGTAGATCCGGTTGAAATACATAATTTATATCTTGTACTTTTGTCAGGTAGAGCTGGCCGTTTATGAGATATTCCTTATTATTGGTTTCAATTTTAAAATACTTAAACTTTTCTCAAACGGGAAGTGACGCTTCGTTTCATCTCTCTTGTTTTCCTGCGGGTCATGCAAAGCGAACCGAACTTCACTTCTTTCACACAGTACCAGCTTTTAAAACATATGACTATCAATTTAGCCTAGCTTATTCCCTTATGTCCCTGCTACTTACAAGTAAGCAAGTAACAAGACAATTTCTGCTAATGCTTACTGGTATTAGCATGTCGTAGATAAAAGAATAATCTTTTTTAAGGAAAGCAGTTTGTGTAACAGCTAGAGAAAGTCATATGAAGGAAACATATCAGAATGAATAGGTGTATTTATTGACATAACAATATTATACATTTAAATTCAACAATCGCACGGGTCCACAGACCGTACGTGCTTTTGTAATACACACTAAAAAGTAATATTAAAACAACAACAAAGAATTAAAAGAGTACACACGAAAATAGAAATACAAAGGTAGTACACAATACAGAGCAATATTAAAACAACAGCGAGGAATTAACAGAATAAACACGAAAATAAAAATACAAAGATAATCAGATACAGCACTTTAAATTTACAGAACAGAGTACACCTTCATGAATGTACCCTCTTACAATAGATAAACACACTTAAAAGAAATATATACACAATATATAAAACCATAACACAACATTGACCTAAGTATGACATAAAATATATGTATGTAAAACATTGTAGTCATTTTTGTTTAGTTCTTCTATCCCTCCCTCCTCTCTATTGGCAGCCTTCTCAGATCTCAGCTGTCTTGCCTTAAGTAGATTTTTTACTAACTGAGGAAGTGGAAGATACAAAATGATAATGAAGTAGATCACAAGAAAGTTGATGAAATATTGTTGTGAATGGCGGGGGAACCCGGAGAAAATTCATCCAGACGCGACTTTGACCACCACAAAGCCTACATGTGGTTCTGGTATCGAACCGGCTGGCTTGATGATAGGTGAGTGATGTAACCGCTCGTCCATGGCGCCGCCTAAAAAAACTCCTGCGGGACGAAATTCCAGCACATCGTCAGGGCTGATATAATCCTTGCAATTGACAGCGTCGTTAACAAAGAGCGTATAATTATTTTCTCTACATGTACTAGGTACATAGTGTATATTGAAGGTATTGTAATGCACCCAGAAATTCGATACCGAGATTTCACCGGAAATATATGTTTTGAGACCTCCTGAATTCAAATAATGCATGTTTAGAAAAATGTCCGTGTTTGTGTCTGCCTCTCTGTGTGTCTGTGTGTCTGTGGGCAGCATAGCTCAAAAACGAAATGACCGTTAAAAACCAAACTTGGTATTTAAGTTTGGTATCTTCCAAGGATGCGACAAGAAAATCCCCCCACCACTAACTACCCTTTATATGAAGAAAATTTTGAAAATTTTGATTTTCTTAAAAATGGCTCTTACAATTTTGATTAAAATCCCTTATATTTAAGATATTTACTTGCCAAATAAAACGCAATCTTGAATTTTCTGGGAATAGTCTTAAGAGACCTCTTTATTCTGGATGATTTTTACTGAATTTTGCATTAACTGGTAAACCGTAACAGTTAGACAAAAAGTTACTACACAAAAAATGTAGTTCGCAATAAAACATAGAATTTATGTCACATACATTTTATTCTTGGAGTTGATCGTTTTTTAGATATTTCTGGTTATTGCTTTCAGCTTTAAAAAACTTACACTTTTCTCATACAGGAATTTGTCAACTCTTGTCCATACAAACAAAGGAACTTCAAGCATATAGCAACCAGCTTTTGACTATCACTTTAACCTACGGTACTCCCTTATTTCGCTTCTATTTAGAAGGAAGGAAGACTATTTCTGCTATTTTTTTCTCGATTAGTGTGAAGTAAATAGAAGCATAAGTTTTTTAACAATAATTTGTTGTAGAGATGTAGAGAAAGTCGGGTGAATGGAAACATCAAATATTTTTAAATCATATTTACTTTTATTTTCAATTAACAACAAAACAAAATATATCAGAGAAACTAGGTATACCATTGGACATACCAAACACAATAGCATATTACTACAAGGAAATATATTACACTCCATTGAAACGCCATCTTCCACAGTGATAATAATTTACATTCACATAAAATTTAATGTAACTAGGGAGTATGCATACGAAAAACCTCCAATCCTCCAATTTTAAAATATTTTGTGCCCTGGATACAACGGGAAGGAAAATGTATGTGAGCATGTCTGTTAGAGGTAAAGCAATTATCAAAATCAGTTAAGTTGTTTTTAAATTACTCTGATCACAGATGATAACCAACTTTGTCTTTTTATAACATAATAATAACTCATTGAGTTTTTGAAGTGATGGATGTTTCATTAAACTCTGAGAAAAATTAGGAGGGTTATAGCATAAAAAGCTAACTTTTTAAGAATAATTTTTTTAAAAATGAAAATTCAGCCATGCTCAGTGTGTTCCTGTTGAATTTACTACATATAATTTGAATTAACAATATGATTTTTACCTTCTCTCATTTAGATATTCAGCAAGATCCTATAAGAATGACACTTATTATACTAGTGCGCCTGCTCATTGGATAATGCGGTAATTTTCATTGTTACAAAAACTTGGAGAGATTTTAAATAATAAAATATAAAAATCATATTGCCGACATGAACAATCGAGCAAATATTTATAACTATTACTCATAATAATTCAATGGAGCACACACTATAAGTGCTTCACATAAAGAAAATTTAAATTTAAAACACCAAATATTGCATAAAACTTCTGAAATAACGTGTTTTTCATCTATTACGAAGCGCTTAGAGGTGGGTTTTCTCCGGGTTCTCCGGTTGATATCGCATTCCACCGAAGCTTCATCTTCGTTTCATGTATCAACAGTGTCATTGCCTGCTGTGGCACAAGTAATAAAAGGGTACTTTCACTATAAAGAAATAAAATAAGCGATATTTTATTACGCGAAAACTTTTAAAATGGTTAAAAGTCAAATTTGGGCATATATCGCAAAAGGGTTCCTTAGCTTAAAAGTTGCGAAGATATATATATTTTTTTTTTTGTAGAAAAGTAAACACATACATAATTTCATATAATCAGAAGAATTTTCATATTAGTTCAATTACTAGTTACAAAGTTTTAAAAATAATTTGATTTTGGTTTTAAGGAAGGTGTTTAACAGAATTATATTTAAAATATGTTTATGGGACAGTTTTGCTATTCCATATTCTATTCGCATAATACAACTTGACTGAGAATAGATGAGCATATCCAGGTTTTAATCTTCTCCCTTAAGAATACAGGCAAGGAATAAAAGGTAGAAACAAAAGCTTTTCCTACCGTGATATCGCTCAAAGCGTAATCAGTGTCATGCATTCTCTGGACCTCAAAAAGCCCACAGGCTTTAAGAATATCTGAAACAACTCAGGACATTAATTTCTTCTGCACTTTATAGTATCTTGTATATTATGAATCATTTCATAATATGACTAACTTTATGTTGAAGCTAATTACTTTCCCTGGCACGTATGTACAATGCACATAATAGATAGTGATAATTTGATACGATTTCACTGAAAATGTATGTTTTGATACCCTGAATAAAAATCAGTCTTAGAAAATGTGTGTGTGCGTGTATGTGTGTGTGTGTTTGTGTCTCAAAAATAAAAACTCCTTAAACACCACATTTGGTGTTTAAGTTCAGTAATTCCAAGGATGCGGCACAAAAAAAAATGGTTTAGTTTTTTCTTTGGTTCTATAAATGATTTTATAATATTTTATTTATAAATTAGAACCAATTTAGAGAAAATTTAATTTTTTTAAGGTAGAGCCTCAATACACCCCTCACAAAGGTATATTTTAAAGAAAATCCCCCACCCACTACCCTTTACATATAACATTTTTCGAATTATTTTATTTTCTCAAAAACGACTCTAACGATTTTGATTTAGCTGTTTTCAGATCAAACGAAACAGATACCTCGGATTTTCTGAGAATAGCGTCTAAAGAACTCCTCGTTCTGGATTGCTTCTGTAAAATGTTTGTATAACTGGTAAACTGTAAAAGATAGACGGAAACTTACTACACATAAAGTACATTTAAAAACAAACATTACATTTCTTGTAGAGTTAACCGTTTTGGAGATAGTCCGAGCTATTGGTTTCAGGTTTTAGACATTTAACCGTGAGTCAAACCGGATGTCATCTTTCTTTTCGCTATCTTTTCTTTACTACTAGCAAGGAAATATAACCAAATTTCAAATGTTTCACATAGCAACTGGCTTTTAAAAGATTTGACTATCGCTTTAGTCTACTGTATCCCCTTATTTCCATATGGATTATGCAAGCAATATGACAATTCTACTAATTTGCATCATGATTAGCTTAGCATGATGTAAATAAAGTTTGTTTGCGGAACAGCTAGAAAAAGCCACGTGAATGGTGCATATTACATTTTTATATCTAATCTTATAGATGTCCAATGTGGCCTATGGTGGTAATTCGGCAGACATGTGTCTAGTCTAGTTCGTACAATACTTGACACAATAAATCTGGTTATGGCAGTGGCGTAGGTTCTGGAGACCAAAAATGACATTCCGGTACCAGTTCCCTCTAAGAAGAAAAAGCCTCCACACACTTTTTGTTGGACAGCTAAAAACAGTGACTTAAGCAAAGTGAGATTTCTGTTCCCCTAGAGGACGAAATGTGTTCGAATGCATCAATATAAATAAATGACCAAAATCGTTCAATGGAGAGCTTTGACAGAAAGAGAGAGAGAGAGAGAACAGAAAACAGAAAGAGATAGGCAGACTGGAAATTTTCAGACGTTTTGAGTAAACTTTAAGCTTCATATAAAAATGTTTTGAAAAGGCTAACTATATGAAAACATAGGGGAGAAAATTATGCATTAAAGTTACAAGAAACAAATTAATCATACTAATTCTGCTAATATTTATCTCGATTAGCATTAACTAGATAGATAAATAAAATAAGAACTGAAGCTTTCCTGGCGACGTATTAATTCAAAATCTTCTCGGGCTTCTAGCCAGGTAAAAATAAGTTTGTAAGGCTAGCTTCTTACTGAATATTTAGATGAAGTCATGTGAATGGAACACACCAGATTTTTAGTTAAAAAATATTCTTCATTCTTTAATGTCTTTAGCAAAATAGATTAGTGTTGTTATTATTTTAAGGATGTTAAAATTTAATTCTTATTTTATTTTAATTTTTAATTTTTATTTAATTTTTTCGCTTTTTATTGGATTTTTCTGGGAAGTATCTTCATTTGAAGTTTTGAAATTATTTACCTGTCGAAGTAATTATAATAATCTTAGGTTTCTCAACTTCTTGTTTGGAATTAAACAATCTTGTCCCGTCTCTCCTATTCTCTTTTTTATTTTATAAAATGATATACTTACTCATGACAAGCTCCTTAGATTCTTTAGAGGCATTTCCTTCATTTAAAACAAGCATTACAACTAGGTGCATAGCTAATAACCTCTAAAAGGAACAGCGTTCATCAACTTCAAGTTCTAAAGCAGGTTTCAACTCTACTCGTCTGAATCGGAATACTCGCACGTATTCAACCGCAAATTTCGAAGCACGGTTAGAGAGGAAGGCTATAGTCAATACGACAAATTGTGCTTGTATTCTAATACTTAAACCAGCCGTGGCGATAGGTTTCCCTCAATACTGAGGTGTATTGCACATTGTAGGCATACCCGCCTGAGAAAGTGATTTTTGACGCGCAGACAAGCTAGAATGGAATGGTCTTATGGGAGCAGACGAGGACTACTGTGACGTGTACCAGCAGAACGGATCAGGCAGTTTCGTGTGTGACTCGCATCGGGAGGTTGCAGCTTCGATCCTCATAACCGACCTTCCTAGTCCATAAGGTAATTAGTATTTTTTGTTTTCCCCTCCGGTCGCCGGCGGGATCCGCAAATTTCCAGGTCCACCATGTCCTGTTCCCATAATTTCCTGGTCATTGCGACCCTAACACCGGTAAAATACAACAGAATTTATGACACTGCTAACACAATTCAAATATGGAAGAGGATTTTCGCATAGCTTGCGATAAGAACCTGAGTTGATACTAAGATTTCACTGTTTGTACTAAACTACTAAAACATTACGAGTAATTACATGTTATTTACTCATTTATTAACATTACGCAAGTTCAGATGTTACATCATGCGCTGATAGTCAGCTGTTGATGATGGGAGCTTAGACGACACATACGTCCTTACTCGTCTGACCGTTAACACAGACTCCCCCCACGCCTGTCTGGAAGCGTCAACTGCCTTCTGAACTTGTGCGGTATTGGACCAGACCTGCTATTGGCTGCCCAACTTGGCGTACAATATTCGAACTTACCCCACTAGATTACGGATTTCAGCAATTTGCAACTGACATTTCTGATCTTCCAATAATGCAATCTTTCATTACTGAATAATAATAACAATAATAAAAATAATAATATTATAATTATGCTAACTAATCCCCATATGCTATATCAAAAAGACAAAAGGCCGCAAGGACCTACATACGATACTCTGACCCAATATCCCAAGGGCCCCATTAGTGAGCAATTCTAATCCTATTACGCGTGAATTCATGGCAAACTTAATGTTAATTTTTAAAAAATTTTACCGCAATACCAGTGCTAACGTGAAGCCCGGTGACAATCCAATAGAATTATTTTTTGGGGATTTTTGGCCGTGGTCTGAGAGATGATGAAGCATTTAACGTTTCGTCTGTGTCTCGTCGGTCATCCTCAGAGGTTGACTAATGGCTGGAGTAGCTAGAGTGGCGCTTGGTACTATACCGGTCATATATTTTATATGCGGAAGAGGAACTTCCCTCCTATTGGCTTTGGGTCCACCAATAAGACGATGACCTCTCAGGATGCCCGACGGAGAGACGGGTGAAAATTAGGTGTTTCATCATCTATCGAACTACAGCAAAAAAGAAAAAAAAATGGAGGCGGATGTAATAGGAGGAAAAAGTGCGGTATCTCTACCGCATATAAATATGACCGGCGTAGTACCAGGCACCGTGAGTGGACGACTTCTGAGGAGCTCGACAGTGAGACGAACAAAGCTTTAGTTACTTCACCATCTACCAGACCAAAAAATCCCGGAAAATTCATTATATTGGATTACCACAGTACCTTTAGAATACTAAAATAAATGCCCCAAGTGCTTTAAAAAGCATTTAAGCCATTCCAAAAAGGAATAGATGAAACAGTTAATCATTTTAATGTTCAAATACTAGTGTAGCATTAAATATTTCTATAACAAAGATTTGAAAGCATCAGTTAAAATGAATATGTTAAATAAAAAGTTAAAATGTGGTATAATATACGATTTACTCCTTTCAGCAGCTTACAGCTTGTAAATATAAAGTCTAAAAATGAAACAATAAAACCATGCAGTATGTATAGTAATCCACAAATGGCTTTTTGATCCGGCGGGTAGTAAAACAACAATTGCACTAAAGTGTTTGTGAAAAGAAATAAAAGTTATCATTGTTAAATATTTCCCACTAACGTAACATTGATTTTCCTGTTTTGTGTTTTAGCACTATAACACACTCCGAGCGTATAGAGCATACAACAGCTGTGAGGAATGGGATCTATTATAGGATTTTATACGTTACATTTAGGTAAAAGCATTTGCAATTAGCAAATTGAAAATGTAGTATCTAAACACAGTGTATGCATGAATGTGTCAACTAATGTTGTAAACAGTGAAGAACATTATGTATGTATGCTTACCAGTTGCGTACCGTGCACCTTATATTTTTACTTTCCTACAATGTACAAGTAGATAGAGAATGCAATGCATTCCATTTCAAAATTAGATATTAGATTTCATTGGAAATACACGTTTTGGGGTCCCCGTATTCCAAAAAACTGTTTGTAGAAACTGGTACATGCGTGCGTGTGTTTGTGTTTCTGCATTCACAATGAGATGCAAGCGCAACCGTAACGTAAACATAACTTTGCAGTCTTGTTATTTAATGTAATCATTCCCATAGAAGCACGCAAGACGTAACGCAATGCAACACAACGCAAAGGTTTGCAAACTCCAAACTCTATCCCTGCGTTCCATGCAAAGAGGAGACAGTAGGCTTCTTTTCTCTAAGCATTGCCCATGAATTCAATAACAAACTGTTGCACTGCAAGATTTTACAGGGTTTACTGTACACGCGTGCTCTTCTATTTTGCCGTGCAATGCCGCACCATCTCTAATTTCCCTCAAGAGATTATGACAGTGTCCTTGCAAATCCTTCTTTTGAGTTAATGGATATAACTATCATCTGCGTCTAGATGTCTTGGTTCTCATAAATGGAAGACTCAGAGAAATAAATCTTGGTTCAGTAAATGTGTAACTTTATCACCTTATGCAGTCTCTACGCTGGTACTATTTTCAATAATGTTGAATGAGCAATTATTGTGACGTCACTGCCGCGAGCATCAGTTGCTAGTGTGTAATTTTATAAGCTATTTATTTGTAAAAGATTGAGTGGATTTTCTTATATGGTATTGTTGGTTATGTTATTTAAGTTGAAACCTGAGGAGCGCTTGGAAGATATCAGCATGTAATTTGCAGATCTAAAAACCCGTGCCAACTTCTTGCGTTACACTTACGACTGCATTGTGAATGATCTTCCCTCGCGCTGGCGCCTATGCTGCGTTACGTCTGCGCTTGCATCTCATTGTGAATTTAGCTTAACTGCGAACCGCATAACTCAAAAACACAAAAATCCGTTATATACCAACTTCAAATTAAGTTCAGAATCTTTCTAGGATGCGACACGAAGATGTTCAAGTAAACCCCAACACCAAAATTACCTTTTACATGGACAAGTTTTAACATTTAGAACTTTCTTCAATAACGAGTTTGATTAAAATATTTCATATTAAACACATTTAAATGACATATAAAGCACATGTCTTGAATTTTCTGAGAATAGTCTCTGAATACTTATTCATTTTGAATGAATTTTGCATAGCTGATAAATTGTGAGGCGGACAAAAACTTACTAAACAAAAAAATAAAGATAGCTAAAATACCTAATTTACGTCATACATTTTTTTGTGGAGTTAATCACTTCCAATATATTCGTTTTCATTGGTTTCAATTTTAAAATATATAAACTTTTCTTAAACGGGAATTTATCACTCATTGTTTCTTTTGTTTCTCTTCTGGTCATGCAAAGAGAACCGAATTAAAATCACATAACAACTAGGTTTTAGAACATTTGAATATGGTTTCAGTGTATTGTGTTCCTTTATTACCCATCTATTTATAAGGAACTAAATACTAATACAATTTCTGCTAATGTTTATATAGATTATCATGATGCGGATAGAAGAACAAGCTTCTGTAGCAGTCGTTAACAAACTAAGATGTAAATCTACGAAGAAGTACATTTATTAAGTCGAGATATTACTTAGGAAGATCAGTAAAATATTAATAATTGTTTAATTTATTATATTTTTGTTATTTACCAAATCAATAACCATTTTAACAACATTTTAGTAATACAATAAAAATGGTTTCTCTACAAAATGCATGAAACATAATTTAATAAAATTAAATTGAAAAAGTTTTCAAAAACCTAAAAAGAAATTAATTTCAAGACCCTCAATGAGGCCGGAAAAATTCATTTTAATATAGCTTATTCCTAGTACATATTAAATACGGGAAATTTCATATTCGAGTTAGAATTTTGATTTTCTCTTCACGTACTATGTACATAGTATATAGAGAAGGTATTGTAATGTACCCAACATTCAATACGGAGATTTTACCTTAAATACATGTTTTGGGACCCCTTGAATCCAAAAACAGCATTTTGGAACCAAGGTCCACGTGTGTGTGTATGTGCGTGTGTGTGTGTCTGTGGACAGCATAGTTCAAAAACGAAAAGTGCCTTAAATACAAAAGTTGGTATTTAAATTTGGTATCTTCTTAGGATACGACACGAATATTTTCAAGAAATTCTCGCCACCTCCATCTACCCTTTACATGGACAAACTTTCGAATTTTCTTTTTTCAAAAATGGCCCTAAAGATATTTATTAAAATATCATATATTAAAGATATTTACCTGATAAATAATATGTATATCTTGAATTTTCTGAGAACAGCCTCTGAAGAGTACTTCACTCTGGATGAATTTTACGGAATTTTGTATAACTGCCAAACCGTAAGAGATGGACAAAATCTTACCAAAAAATGTAGAGCACATTAAAACACACAATCTATATTATATACATTTTTTCGAGTAGTTAATCGTTTTTGAGATATATCTTGTTTCTGGTTTCAGCTTTAAAAACATATTTTTTTCATTCGGGAATTTGTCTGCTCCTGTACATACAAAGAAACTTAAGTCGCACAGCAACCAGCTATTGACTAGCACTTTAACCTATGGTACTCCTTTATTTCGCTTCTACTTACAAGGAAGCAAGTAACAAGACTATCTATTGCTGCTAATTTTTTCTCGATTACATGAAGTAACTTGAAATATAAGCCTTCTAACAATAATTTGTTTCAGAGATGTAGAGAAAGTCATGTGAATGGATCGCATCAGCTTTTTATAATTTAAAGATCATAATATTTTGATAAAATTTTAAGAACTTTATTAAAACAAATCATTGATTTCCTTCTAATTAACATAGGTATTATATTTTTCATCGATCAACAGTAAAGGTATTTCTGAAGATATTTTGAAAAAATCTTATGTGTATCATTCACAAGACTGTCTCTATATCCCTGCAACTAATTATTCTTATAAAGCTTATACTTCTCTTTACTTTATGCTAATCAGATAAAATTAGCAGAAATAGTCTTATTACTTGCTTCCTTGTACGTAGAAGCGAAATAAGGGACTACCACAGGTTAAAGTGATAGTTAAAAGCTGGTTGCTATGTCAATGAAGTTCCAAGTTCCTGTATGAGAAAAGTATACGTTTTTCATAGCAGAAACCAAAAATAAGGAATGTCTCAAAAAACGACGAACTCCACGAAAAAATGTATATATCATAAATTGTGTGTTTTAATGTGCTCTACATTTTTTGTGTAGTAAGATTTTGTCCATCTCTTACGGTTTATCAGTTATTCAAAAATCCGTATAATTCATTCAGAATAAACTACTCTTCAGAGGCTATTCCCAGAATATTCAAGATATACATTTTATTTGTCAGGTAAATATCTTTAATATGCGAAATTTTAATCAAAATTATTAGAGCCATTTTTGAGAAAATAACATTTTTGAAAAAAGTTCCAAGTAAAGGGTAGTTTGGTGTGGGGGGGATTTTTCTCAAATCTTCGTGTTGCATCCCTGGAAGATACTAAACTTAAATACTAAGTTTGGTATTTCACAGACTTTTCGTTTTTGAGTTATTGTGTTCAAAGACACGGACACACAGACACACATACACACACGGACCTTTTTGTGAAACTGCTTTTTTTTTTTGGATATTGAGGACCCTAAAACATATATTTCCTGTGAAATCTCGGTATCGAATTTTTGGGTGGAGTGCAATACCTTCTCTATACACTATGTACATTATGCGTATAGAGAAAGCAAAAATTTAGCTCATTATCTTAAATATTGCTCAGATAATGGGTCAAACTTCAACATTGGCAAGATAGGCATTTCGACTTCTCTTAAACTATGCTCATTTTGTTATTTAGCTGCAGAGTACAACCACTATATCTATTTTAGTTTCGACAACCTGCATCACAGGAATGAGGACGTGGGGAGGATATTCGCGGTGGACGCCTGTAGTTTAACTCTACAGGATCTCTATTAAAGGTCTACACTGCGTCTCTTCTCATCCCGAAGCTTCATGAGGTATCCTGTTGTGTAGACTAATTACCTCGCGGGAAGTGGCGAGGTCTTCATTAACATGCCAAGCCAGTTATTTCTCGCAGTTAAGGGTCATCTTCGAGAACGAATGTTATAGCCATGTAAACACAGCAATGGCAAATAGAAATTTGGAGCAATGCTGTGGCAATTTTGCACAGAAATGAACATAAGATTTTGTTTTCCATTCACATGACTTTGTCAACATCTCTGCAACAAATTATTGTTAAAAAGCTTATGCTTCTATTTACTTCATGCTAATCGAGAAAAAAATAGCAGAAATAGTCTTATTACTTGCTTCCTTGTAAGCAGAAGCGAAATAAGGGAGTGCCATAGGTTAAAGCGGTAGTCAAAAGCTGGTTGCTATGTGACTAAAGATCCTTTGTTTGTATGGACAGGAGTTGACAAATTCCTATATGATAAAGGTATACGTTTTTCACAGCAGAAACCAAAAACAAGGAATAGGTCAAAAACGATCAACTCCACGAAAAAAATGTATTGACATATATTGTATGTTTAAATGTGCTCTACATTTTTGTTTGTTAAGTTTTTGACAATCTCTTACGGTTTAACAGTTATGCAAAGTTCAGTAAAATTCATTCAGAAGAAAATAATCTTCAGAGGCTATTCCCATAAAATTTAAGATATGCATTTTGTTTGTCAGGTAAGTATTTTTAATATTTTATGACATTTTAATCAAAATCATTAGAGCCAATTTTGAGAAAATCAAAATTTTCGAAAAAAGTTCCATGTAAAGGATAGTTGGGGGTGGTGGGATTTTCTTGAAAATCTTCGTGTCGCATCCTTGGAAAATACTGAACTTAAATACACACAGGCAGACAGACACACACACACGGACATTTTTCTAAATATACTTTTTTGGATTCAGGTGGTCTCAAAAAATGTATTTCCGGTGAAATCTCGGTATCGAATTTTTGGGTGCAATGCAGTACTTTCTCTATACACTGTGTACATAGTACGTATAGAGAGAGTAAAAAATTTAACTTAACTTTGCAAACACAACTTTGCAGTACTTCAGAACTCTCACATGAAGGCAATATGCGCGGGATGCCAATGCTGCCAATAGCTAAGGTATAGCTTTCCGATCAAAATAGGATAGCCTCTTTAATACTAATATTTACAAAGTTATTGATTTTTACCAAATGTGTGTATCAAAATGTTCTAAAAAGCTACTACGTAGACTATTTTTAATTAGGTACCTCTATAAAACTTATACCACAATTAACGGGAGTCTAGAAGTATTCATATTGATTTAAAATATTAAAAAGGTAAAAAATTACGAAAATCGCATTTCGACTCCCCTTAAGCGAAATATTCACAAAAAATCTGATGTGTTCCACTCACATGACTTTCTCTAACTGCTCTACAAACTTCCTGCAAAGGATCTTCTTCCTACACCGTGCTAATCGAGATAAACGTTTGCAGAATGTTCTTGTTACTTAGTTCCTTATAAGTAGATGGGAACTAAAGGAATACGCTATGCTTAAGTGATAGTCAAATGCTTTAAAAGCTGTTGTTATGCGATTGTCATTGCAAATTGATTCTTTGCTTGGAGTAGAACAAAAGAAAAACGAACACTTCTTGTCTGAGAAAAATATAAGTACTTTACTACTAAAACTAATAAGAAGGAATATCTCCAAAACGGTAAACTCCATGAAAAAAATATACATGATATAAATTGTGTATTTTAACGAGATCTACATTTTTGTGTAGTAAGTTTTTGTTTGCTAGTTATGCAGAATTCAGCAAAATTCATCCAGAATAATCATGTCTTCAGAAGCTATTCTCAGAAAATTCAAGATATGCATTTCATTTGTGATGGAAATGGCTTTAATTTGTGGTATTTTAATCAAAATCCTAGGAGCCTTTTTTAAGAATAATAACATTTTCGAAAATTTTTCCATGTAAAGGGTAGCTAGGAGTTGGGAGACTCTCTTGAAAATCTTCGTGTCACATCCTAGAAATATACCAAACTTAAATACCAAATTGAGCTATGCTGACCACAGACACACACATACACACACAAACACACACAATGTTTTTTTTTTTTTTGACTCAGGGGGTCATAAAGCATTTATTTCCGGTGAAATCTCTGTATCAATTCAATACAATACTTCTCTATCCACTATGTACGTTGTACATACGGGGCTAGAGAAAGTAAAAGTCTTTACTGTCGGTTCACAACAGTAATACCTAGTATAGTACATCTCAGCCGTGATAGGCTTTTCTTACGTCAGACCACGGGAGGAAAGGATGAGATGAGAGCAACTACAGAGGGACAGGAAGCCATCGTGGAGAGTCCCTAACATTCCCAAGCTCTACTTGATCTCGACGCCCGCGCCTCAGGCCTGAATAATGCCCCTGAGTATATCGACGACTCGGATCGCCATCCTGCTAAGAACTGAGTTTCCAAAGCTCAATGATCTCCACGAAAGGACAGCCACCGCATCCTCGTCGACACTTGCAACCTTGAAGGAAATACCAGACGGATAAAATGGAGGAACAGGAAATTCAGGGGAATGAAGAAGCTTTCCGAGCATTCGACTAGTGACCCGAAAAAAACCGTAAAACCCATGGATAAGAGAGGTCAGCCGTGGAGAATCGATCCCAGGACCTCCTGAATGCCAATCCAATGCCTGAGCCACTCGGCTCTGTAAAGTAATACCTATGATAAACTTAGGGTAGAGTTAACTTATTGGTTTTAATCTTAAAATAATTAAACTGTCTCAAACGGGAATTCATCTTTCGTTAAATAGCTCTTTGTTTTAATTCTAGCCACGCCAAAAGTATCGAAATTTAATTGTTTCATATAGCGATAGCTTTTAAAAGATTTGTTCATCGCTTTAGTCTTGTGCATTCTTTTATTTCCCTTCTACACAACAGAAAGCAGGTAACGAGAAATTATGTACTAATCTTTATCTGAATTAACATGAATAATATTTTGTAAGAATATTTTATTTACAGAGTAGGTACCACGTTTGGCATTTATCCGACTTTTCGTTTTTCAGTTTTCCTGTTTACACAAATTAATATAGAGACACACAGATGACAGCTCAAAATATGTATTTCCAGTAAATTCTCGGAATCAAATTTTTGCATGGAATACAATATTTGCCTTATTTATTATATGTATGAAAAAATTTCTGCTGTGATCCGGGATATCCTTTGTAAGTGATCATTTCTAAACTTTCATTTCCATTCCAATTAATCTCATATTAGGTATACAGGACTTTCTCTAGCCACAATCGTTTATTTTTATCTCTCTCCCACAAAATATTTTACGCAAAAATTTACCTTTACGTAATTTACGTTAATAAATATAAATGTAACTATCATTACAATTTTGTTGCAGGTTTTTTTTATACCGTTTAAGGCTCGCTTTTAATACTATGGTACCGCAGGCGAGAACACGGAAGATACATGGAATGAAAATGGAGCACAGCTGGAGTGCAATGGAGGGGGAAACCTGACAGTGCAGAGAAAACCCACTCCTGAATCGCTTTGTCCACCACAAATTCCACTTGCGGTTGCCTGAAAACGAACGCGGCCCGCCTTGGTGAGTGGCGAATGACCTAACCACTCGGCCACAGTGTGGTCGTTTGTTTTAGGTGCCAGATAAGCTGTAGCGGTTGACACATCTATAAATATTTCTTATATTTTAATGACATACGTAGAGATGTGCAATGAAAAATCATGTAGTATCACACCAGTTGAACGGATATTGCATTTTAAGAGAAGCAATAGGAGAGAAAAGTAAGCGTTGTGTTTTATTCTTCTATTAATAGTAAAATATGAAAATTTTAAAAACTTGTTATTATAAATAGCAACCTTGAGCGTTTTAATTAATTATTGGAAGTAAACAATGGATACTCCGAACAATTAGTTGTAAACATGCCTAGGAGTAGATATGGTTAATCTTGTAAACGGTGTTATTAATATTTTTTGCATTATATGTCTAATTTTGAATAACTAAGGAGTCGTAATTAGATATAAACTAGCATAAATAAATAGTATAAAAATAAGCAAAAAGTAATCGTTGGCATTATTCTGTTAGTTAGATTTCTTTAGACAGTAATAAATATAGCTGCGTTGCACTTTTTCTTTGCTCCTATGCTCATTTATTATATGAACTAACCCTCAAAATAATGATCATTATACTTTCATAATCATAAATTAACAAACAAAAACTATCGTAAGAATCAGCCACTAGTTTATTTTTCTCATGTTGAAACTACTCTTCTTTTTTAGTTCTACAACCATGCTGAAATATTAATAACTCATGGTGTGTTGAGTTCATCATTCATCATCATCTATTTGTTAGACAGTCCGTTCCAAAACCAATCAATTCATAGCTGATCCTGCCATCTCTTTCTAGGACGTCCAATGTTTCTTCTCACCATGGTTAATATTCATAACGTTCTTTAGGATTTGGATAGGTTAAGTCAAACTGAAATATTCAATGGCACAGCTGAGATTTGAACTACGGATCGCCATGTCTCCGGCCAGTTGCTCTAATAAATGAGCTAAGAAGGCAAACATGAGGACATGGAATTGAATTCCTCAACTGATTTGCAAGTTTCCCGGTTAACAACAAGGTGATCTCAATATAAGAAGATATGCACAATAGTGACGTGCAATGTCGTAAGTACTTAAGTCTCGGGCTTCATAGTTTGTTCAAATATTAGGCCAATTAATGTTGATTGTTTTTTCCACAAAGCCGAGTGTAAGTTGCGTCAGAATGCAATGTCATAGTCAGGATTTGAACCATGGATCTCCCGGATCAATACGGTTGCTCTAACCAATGACCTACCCTATCAACATCCCGATCTTTAAATTCATCCCTAGGAATGCTAAAATCCTCCGTTCATATCACATGCTCATGTAATCTAATATGCCACCTACTCTCTATAATTCCCATAACACCTAGTTGTTTTTAAGTTTCTTGGTTCTTTTGGTTATCTTGCATTTGGTAGTTTATTAATAGACTTAACAATCGCAACAAAGCCACACAGGCACAGCTGACTTAATAACATTTCAGGATAGTCTCTTGCCTCACTTTTCTCTATAAGTTCTTTTTATTATACCAACCATTTGTTGGAACTTAAGTATTTTCTTTTCCGGATCCTTATCATATACATAAAAATGTCACAACCAAGAAAAATGAAAAAGTGAACTTGTTCTAAGATTTCTAAACCAATTACAATTTTGGCTCTATGATGCTCTTTTCACGAAATGCTAAAGCATTAATCCTGTTTTAGCACATCTTTAAGGCATAGGTTTTAATCACTTCATGTAAAATCTACACAGCTCTATGTAAATTATTTTCAGATTCTGTCAGAACAACCTGCAAAAAAGATTTATTTAAAACAACTTTCTTAAGTTTAAAATTACAAATCAGCTGATCAGCTATGCTTGCCAAATTTTGGACAGATCATTTATATTAATATTGAAATACACAAGTGATAAAGGCCACCCTTGTTAAGTGTATCTTATCTTTGTGCTGTTGTAAGTATAACTGACCTAGCTTGTTTTTGTCCCGCCGTCGATCGATAATGAAGTATCATAAAATAAATCTATACCTTAAAGGTCTACAGTAGTTTTGTAATGGTGGTTACTAAAGAAGATTTGCTTTATCAATAACATAATTTATTAAAAAGTGATTTAATAACTTTAATACAATCATGACATATAATTTTTAACTTTAATTTATGTAAACGTGTATAGAAACCTTGCTAATAACCAAAAGAATGTAATGTTAATGTGTTGTAACAAGAAGCTCTTTCCTGTGTTTAACTAACTTTGCTGTACTATGAAAATTGTGAAAAAGAGATTGTGCAGCGTTCTTCTAGTCCCCAAATGGCGGTATTAGAATAAATGTTGATACTTACTGAAACAGTAAGTGACGTTTTTACCCTCACTACCGAGACGTGCACTGAATCATTGTTCGTTGCTATAGGCGCTCCAATCTTGTGACATTGGCATCTCGCTGGTTAGACTGAAGTCAACTCCTTGAGATATGTTGGTTTGACTATGCCCTGTGTCGGGAGAGGTTTTCCTTTCTTATCCGCTTGAGGGCAGCAAGGAAGCTACATGACGGGTTGGTGACGAATATACTAATCAACATCATGCTGTGATGATGTAACCATGTAACCAGCCCCTTATTTTGATATCATTGTGTTTAAATTTATTATTATATTATTATTTTTTTACTGCTCTTAGTAAATTATGTTTTATACCATATCTGTCCATAATATGCTATAATTTGGTCTAATAACTCTATCAAACACTTTCTAATAGTCTTTAAATGCCATGAAGGTAAGCAGGTTACAGTTTTTGTGTTTTTCAATTATTTGGCTCAATGAAAAAAATAACTATCCATGTAGTAGCTATCTGGTTGAACTTCATTGTTTCACAAAATATAGAGAATATTTGTATGAATTAGCTTTCATTTTCTGTCCCATTTGCGAGGAGGAAGAGTCGTGGACTCACATCTTGGCAAGATGTAGGGGTACGGAGGAATGGCGGGAAAAATATTTGCCGCGATTTTTTACCATTGCGAATGTAGGGATAGAAGCATGTTGGACGCTACTGGCAGGCAAGGAAAACATGGAAGGGCTAGGTAAATTTATACTTAAAGCAAGACAGCTGAGATCTGAGGAGGCTGCCAATAGAGAAGGGGGGGGGGGATAAGATCAATTAAACAAAAGTGACTACAATGTTCTACATACATATATATTATGTCATACTTAGGTCACTGTTGTGCTAGGGTTCTATATATTATGTGTATATATGTCTTTTAAGTGTAATTATCTATTATAAGAGGGTGGATTTATGAAGGTGTACTCTGTGCTGTAAATTTAAATCGCTATATTTTAATATCTTTGTATCTTTATTTTCGGATTCACTCTTAATTTTATTGTTGTTTAATATTGCTTTTGACTGTGTATTTCCTTTGTCTTTTTATTTTCGTGTTTACTCTTTTAATTCTTTGTTGTGGTTGTTGTTTTAATATTGCTTGTAATGTGTAATACAAAAGCACGTACGGTCTGTGGACCCGTGCGACTGTTGAAATTCTATGGATGATATTGCTATGTTAATAAATACACTTATTCATTCATTCATTCATTTTCTATTCCATCCGCGTAGGAAATGCTGTTTTGAGTATTTAAAAATGGTATTTAATGGGGGGGGAGAGGAGGAAATTAGATACATAGTTTCGATAACTCCATTGACTGAGTATGCCATCATCTCACTGAAACGTGTTACTTGAATACCTTTATATGGTACTCTGCTGCTCCTCAAGATAGTATTACCTATTACGCTGTAATTTTGAAAATTAAGATGAACATAATGTATCAAAACATTAATCGATTACTCTGTATGCTTTATGACGTAACACTAATTTACGTACGTTCCCTTTGCTTGCCTTTTTACTTTCTCTGTCACATATATACTAAATAGGAGCGGTATTGCACTCCGTCCAAACTTTGCGGGTTGTATTTATTTAACAGAGATTATGATATAAAATCAATTTTCTCCTTATCTTCTTTCTCTTTTCTCCTGTTGCTTCCCAATTCAAATTTAAAATCTCTCATCTTTACTGTCCATTCTGATCTTTCTTGGTCTATCCCTTATTCCTCTCCCTGATAGAATCGATTCTATGACCTGTCTAGGTAATCTTACTTCTGGCATTTTACGTGCAAAACCATACCATTCTAGTTGCTTGTAGCCCACACATTCTAATAATGCATCGCAGAATTTTATCTTTTGTCAAATGATTTTGTTTTGATTATTTTATAATTTAGAACCTCTAGAGGAGCGTCTAAAACTATCCATTCTGTGGAAAGTAACTTTAATCTCAGACTGTTATTGTATCCCTAGGAATTTAAATACGGGGAGGGTAGGCAAAATATTATCATACTTCTTCTTATAGCCTGACAGAGTCATTGTCTGATCCTATAAAACAGCATTTAAGACGGCTATTGTCGATTTACCTTTCTGGATTGCAGATATGTTTTATGGCATTATCCTGACTGCAGGTTGATTCCTTTTCATATTTCAAAATAAAAACTTCCATGTATTCATTGCAAAACCTAATTTATCGGCGTCAATTACACTATTTTTCAGCTATCTATTCATATATTCTGTGCCACCAAAATCCTGTACTATGAACAACTGGTGATGTGTAAATAATAATAGGTACGTAAATTTTAAAACTTCCAATGTGTTTGTTCCATATCCTTAGACTATTTCTTCCAATTTTGTAAACTTCTTGTGAATATATAAGAGTTGAGGTTTCCGAATGAAACAGAACAGTTTTTATAAAAAGGGCCACGCTATATGTTTGTGAACAGCAGACATAAACAAATTAAATGTGAAGTAATGGGCAAACCTTTAGTATTGAATTATCTTCTAAGAACGGAACATGAGTACCTGCAATAAACTCCATCTATTTCGTTCTAGACCTACATGAACATGTGTTGCTTTGTTTTCTAAAAAAAATATGCATTATGATGTTCAATGATATTCATTAAAACTGCATATGTTTAAGACATCAAAGTGACAAATGAAATGTACATCCTATTTTTCAGCCAATAGTTTATGAAGTCCTCCTATTTATGAATAAATTGCATATACTGCGACTGCCTTGCCGACCCGTAAGGGCTGTACGTGTGTGTGGCAGTTTTCACCTTCGCTGCGGCCTTGGATTGTCATAAACGCAGGACGAGCGTCGTTAACCGGAGGCTTTGAATGGGACAGCATCGACACAACTGGCTCACAGCAGAAGCTTCGACTTCCACTAGTTTCCAGAAACTTCTTTGATGTCATTAATGGCTATAATATGAAGAGTTGCAAGCCAAGTTTTTGAAGCTTGAGTCAGTGTTCAACTGTGAGTGTTAATGCGGAGTGGCTTGAGAGAGCCGTTAATTATCTACGCGTCGAAGCGACGAGTAAATTGTTTGCAGCAATGAATTAAGGAAATATTTGTAATCAAGTTTAAGTTAATAAAGACATTTGTTATAATACCTTTGCATGATTGGCAAACCCTAAGAGATAAGGACTTCCTAGACAAAAATGCATATCCCAAAATTGTGACAGCTTATGTCAAATTCTTTTAGAGTTTTACAATTTCCCAGATATTGAGTATGTTGATTTAAATTTTCAAATGCCTAATTATATCTTAAATGTTAAATCACCATTCTTTAGCTTCTAATGTTATTCAAAGAAATAAATTCCAAAACTGACAAACTTTAAATATTTTACTTATCACTTAAGTCTCCTTTATCACTTATTTACTTTAAGTAATGTGTAAGGAATTATAACTGCAAACTTTTATCTCGATTAATATGAAGTAGAAATAAGAAGTTGCTTTTGTAAGAACTGTAGAAAAATGGGTGTAGATTTAACACGTAAAATATTGTTTAATTTAATAGATGGGCGGCGCCCTGGTGAAGTAATCGCATGCCTCTCACTCGACCCAGAGGACCTCATGTGGGACTTGTGGTGGACGAAGTGGCGTCTTGGCGGATTTTCTACAGGTCCTCAGGTTTCCACGTACACCAAATGTTACATCATACTTCCTGTCATTCATTTCATAACAGTAACTTCTTCATTTTCATACCAAACATAGGATTCATCACCCATTCTGGCTTCTCTCTAATCTTTAACAGGAGTCTGACCTTAGCCACTGGTTTGGGCTGTAGGGCCTATATACGAGGAGACTAAACAAAAAAAACAAAAAAAAAAGAAAGAAGGGAGGAAGCAAGGAAGGAACGAAGGAGAAAAGTAAGTTCAATACATTCTTAGCTAAATCCTGTCCGTAGAATATAGTTTCAGACCGCACTTGACGTCTATGCAAGAAAGCAGAATAGAGCAGCGGAGAGGAGACTGGCAGCATTTGTATTCACAAACTGAAGACGAACCTACATAGACCGTTCTTCTGTCTGTCTTATCCCAACTCATTAATGCCGCAAACTAGACCAACTGTTTCAGGAGTTTTGTTGCCCAGAAGACTCGTCTTATTTCCGTAATTCTGCTTTAGATATTCTATGGACGGGTGTTACTGGGCTCATATTGGCGGCTTTGTCAATAAACACAATTCCTTGATATTGTCCACTTCGGATTCTGAACATTAAATACAGATTCACTTCACTGCTACATTTATACTATCCCTAATCTATAGATGGATTCAAAATTTTACACACAAACTTAAAAATCTTGTTTCCCATTTATATGACCTTCTCTGCCTATTATTAACATTCTATTCTTACAAAAACTTAATCTGACCATTCATTTCATGTAAATCGATTTAATCTCAGTAGAAATAGTTTTATAGTGTATTTCGTTGTAGCTACAAAGAGAATAAGGAAATACATTAGGCCTAACCGATAGTCAAATCCTTTAAAATTTGGTCGTCATGTGGTCATATTGAAATCAGACCATCTTTGCATGGTCATGAATAAAATACAAAAGAAAAACGAATTAGACTTCCCAATTGAGAAAAGTATAAGTAAAGGAACATTTTAATCTATATCATAATATATTCGAAATGGCTAACTCCACACAAAAATGTGTATAACATAAACTGTGTTTTAACGAGATCTCCATTTTTTAATACTGACTTTTTGTCTATCTCTTATGCTTACCAATTATGTAACACTCATTCAGAATGAAGAGCTCTTCAGAGGCGATCCCCAGAAAATTCAAGATATCATTTCATTTGTCATAAAAATATATTAAAAATAGATATTTTAATCAAAAAAACGTTAGAGTCATGTTTGAGCAAATCAAACCTTCAAAAAATATTCCATGCAAGGGCAGTTGGAGGGGAGGTTTCTTAAAACATTTTGTGTTGCATTCTTTAAAGATGAAGATGAAATTAACGTATTTTCATTTAGGGTTAAATATACACGGATATATACGCGAACCTTTTGCAAAAAAAATTTTTTTTATTTTATTCCAGACCCCAAAACGTGTATTTCCAGTAAAGCCTTGGATTCGAATTTATAAGTAGAATGCAATGCATTTTATATTTACTATTTACGTGCTAAAAAAAGTAAAAACTGATAATGCACTGGTTCAGATGTAACTTCAAAAAAGGAACTTATGGTCTAAGAAATAATTCTCAGTGAGTTCAAGCTATGAATACAAAGAGGGACGATCGATATATTTGTTGCGCAAACTAACACACCATCTGGCTTATGTTGAAATATGTGAATTAGATAGACAGAGAGAGAGAGAGAGAGAGAAATACTGCCCCCACCGTTGTAAGTAATCTTTTTCTGCCTAATCCCAGACCGAACCACATCAATGTAATTTTCTAAGTGAGTCCCTGGAATGATATTGTAGCTGTCTCCGCAACCCTTTAACACACGGTTGGTAGATAGTAGATGGCGGTAATATACGAGGGGGACTCAAATGAAAACCTAAATATATTTTAAATGTAATTTATTGAATAAACGTGGAACACGTGTATCATTTTTCTACATAATTTCCTCGACGTTGAATACACTTCCTTCAGCGCATAGTATCATTGTATCATTAAAGTCGCTTTGTAGTTACTTAGTAGTATGTTATAAATATTTAGGGCTCTAAGCCGTAAAGAACCCTAAGCCGTAAGGCGTTCAAGAAGAAACCAAAACTTCAGCAATCTGGCGACTTTCACGTCTGAACAACTTAATGTTTTCAGCACTTTCAAATATAGATCGTCAGTAGAAGTCACTTAAACTACTTCTTAAATCGTTGTGTCTGTGTGTGTATGTATAATGTGTGCTGTAACCATCGTATAGCTTTACCAAAAAATCTTGTGGTCGGGTGCGCAGGCACTTGTGCACCGCCTGGTGTATCTCTTCAACGGACCGAAATGTCGTTTCTTTGAGTGGAACAAACATGCGATAATTACTCGGGGCGAGATCTGGTGAGTATTGCGGATGTGGAAGTGAAGGTTATTCATGGTTACAGCTGTTGCATGAGGCCGCGTATTGTCATGTTACAAAATGACACCAGTGGTCAGCAGTCCACGTCGCTTTGATCTGATTGCAGGCCGAAGTTGATTTTTAACATATTGGAATATGACGCAATAGTGGTGATACTCCCCCTAGGCGTGTAATATTCCAAATTAGCCCCTCGTTCATTCCAAAAGAGAGTCAGCATAATCTTCCCTGCAGAGGGCTGCGTCCAAAACGATGTGCCTGACCGGGACGCGGAGCGTTTGCCACAGAAGTCACCACATTTGTGAACTCCCTAGTCCAATGATACACTTGCTGCAGTGATTAACATGCTGGATCTTGGATAGGTAGAGTCAGACTGAAAAATCTAATGCCATAGCCGGGATTTGAACCACGGATCTCCCGATCTTTAGCCAGTTGCTCTGCCACTGAGCTACCATGGCAATATGCCGGCATAGCATTGAATTTCTCAACTGACTCGCATGTTTCCCGGTAAACCACCAGGTGATCTGAAAGTATTTTGAGATGACAACCCCAATGGCGACTTACAATGCTGTAAGTACTTTAGACACAGGATTTATAGTATGACCAACTATGTGTAAAAAAAAAAAACAGTTGTTCCATAAAAATTGAACATAATAGTAGCTCAGTGGCAGAGAAACCGGCTAGAGATCGGGAGATCCTGGTTCAAATCCCGGCTATGGCATTGAATTTTTCAGTCTGACTCTACGTCCTTCGCACGGCTATGTGTAAAAAAACAGTTATTCCGTGCTAGATCTTCATTAGCGGATGGACTTCAATAGGTTTCACACCTTCATTGCTCAGAAAACGGATAATAGAACGCTGTTTTTCCTTGTATGTCGCAAATGCAGCAGCCATTTTGAACTGGTTTTGTGGCAGCGTTTCATTTGTCTCCAGTATTCTGTCACCTGTAGGACATTCTTGAAAACTTTATTAGCACTCTTGCCAATTCACTTAACAGTGACGAAAATTTTCGATTTTAATTTCGTTCTTAAAGTTATCATTTACTCCCTCTCGTAGATATGCCGTCTATTAGTGGTTTCTTAGAAGTTTGAAGTGCTGCGATGGTTCTTTCTATGGGCTGTGTAACGGATATTATTTCAACGCTTCCAAATCATCAACAAAGAACTTATGTAACAAATAAACAACTTCTCATACATAAAATTGCAAAGTTTTCCCATCTCTCCAAACACTAACTTGGAACAGTACAAAAGTCAACAAAATAAATAGAGCTAAACACTTCACAACCATTTCCTTTTCATAAAAGGCACTGTAGCTAAATTAGCAGAATTTATAACCACATGTTTCATTATCTAACTGAGACTAGGCAATAACGGATAGTAGTGTCATGCTGCGCATACTCTTCGGCACACCTCAATCGTACTATAGGCTATGCAGTGACACTGTATATTAAACAATTTGTTTAAAGAAAACTTAAATTGGTGAACAGCACCGTCAATATAAGCATAATATTGCCATAACATTTTTGACGCACTCTCCCAATTACATCCTGCTTCTCATTAATCTCTTCAGACACTACAGGTATATACGAGAACTGTTTCTTGTTCGGGAACGGGTATCACGAGGTTTTTAATATGCCCCACTTATCATGTTTATTAAATAAACGTTTAGTAGATGATTAACTGGCCATACACACATATTTAAGATGCAAGTTAAATGAGAAGAAACGAAATTAAAACAAAAGAAAAACTATTTATAAATAGCTGCAAAACTTTAATATGGTTTCGCACACTTGAGCGGGTAAATTTGCACATGTTTTGCCTTTAAATTTCAACAACTAATCTCTTTCTTACTGGACTTGGCATTTCTTTGTGAATTTAATTCCTCACAGTATAAACAAATTACTGACAAGAGCTTGGGATTAAAACAAAGAATACTAGTTTTCAGTTTATAATATTGAGCTTTTATATAGCATTTAAAATACGAAAGTTCCTTAAAATTATATATTGTATACATACATGTATTTGTGCATTATAATTAAACATACACAGATTTACATTCTGTGTAATATTTCAATTTGGAAGCAAAGTGCATTCAGAGGTCGTTTGCCTGACAAGAGAATATTGCTGTTGTATTTGATTTACTTAAATAAATAACGATTCGTTTGGGCATACGACACGGTCCATTTCCTCGGTTAGTTTTTGTTACTCTCGGCATCAGAGTCGTATATATCTTTAGAATTGAAAATTATTTTAAAAAATAGAATTTTGCGGGAAATGTTTCGCTACACACACCTGCCAACATATCTGCCGCAGACCTAAAACCAAAGCAACAACTTATGGTTTTATTTTTATCTTAAAAGGTAAATATTATAACTTATAAGTGACATTATTCTCTACTAGTCTTTAATAGGATGTATCTTATTGTTCTACAGAGAGCAACTCTTTTCAGCTTAAGCTCCCTTTGGTTATTTCAATGACTCTCTCTGAAGAACTAAGTAATGGAATGAAAATACATAACTCAAACGGTACCTGGTGAAAGGATCTTAAATATACGAGTACGCTAACCACAAACAGAAGTGACTTAAAGAAACAAAATATTCTTAAGGATATTCAATACTGGTTTGTAACTTTCAATAATTTCAATCAATTTATCTGAAATTCCTGTCATATATTTTTTCAACATAGTTATTGATTAAAATTAACTTTCCTACATAACTAACTCCAAAAAATTATCTTGGGTTTTCTAAATTGACCAAACACCAATCTTCGTAATTAGGTTCAGCATCTTCCAAGTAAGTGATATGAGAGAATAAGAAAATCCCCCCACGCCAAACTGCCCTCGACATGGGACATTTTCCAAATATTTGATTTTCTCAAAGATATTTAAATGGCAAATAAAATATATAACTTGGATTTTCTAAAAATAGCTTATGAAGATTACTCATTTACATTACTCATTTTGTATGACTTTTGCATAACTGGTAAACTGTAGGATATGGTCAAAAGTAAGTTAATAAGTAAGTGAGTAAATAAGTAAGCAAGCAAGCACGTATTTCCTAAGTGGAGTATAAAGCATCGTTACAATGTTTCCTTGATCGGATTTGAATTTCTAGTTCGTGAGATTGCCGCTATGCGCTATGGTGACGAGGAATGATCTCGCCGCCCACAGATGGCACCTAAGGACGAAATCACTACTTACGGAGGCTAAATGGCTGAATAATGCCCATGAAGCTTCTTCATGGTACGGGTTTCCTTTATGTGCAAATTAACATTACATGGGACATTAGGATTTACTTCCCTTCCGAAGGAAGCCAGGCTAAGGACTTTGGCATCCATAAAATGCATCACCCTGCGCCAGGTTTGGACCGCTAGGTATATTTTGCGGAGGTAAGTATTTCCGAGATATTGATTTCAATTTAAAATATTTAATTTTTTTTCAAAGAGTAATTTTGTCATTTCTTATTCATTTGCTTTACTCTAGCCATGCAAGGAGAACCGAATTTTTATCACATAGCAACCAGCTTTTAAAAGATTTGATTATTCTCATATGTCTCTTCTGCTTATAAGGTATTACATTACAAGTCCATTTCTAATAAAGTTTATCTAGATAACATGAAGTAGAGAGGCTTTTGTAAGAATAGGGTGTTACAGAATGGGTAGCGAAGGTCATGTGAATGAAACATGAGATTTTACCTTAATGACCCTTTAATATTGGATATAAACCAGAATAATACACTTATAAAGCGACATCATGCAATGCTGTAACGAACTCTCTAATTATTGATTACAATGAGAATTTTGTAACAAATGCTTTCTTCCAGTGTTGCAGAACAATTTTATCTCTTGGACACTTCGAGCTCGGACACACTTGTAGACTACTTTGACTCTCTCTCTCTCTCTCTAGTCAACTGCATTGTTAGAGTCGAAATAGACTTCATCCACAAAGACGAAAGTCTAATAGGTTCGTGGTGAGTATAGGTGTCATTGCTGTTTATCAATCCTTATTAGGGGTTAAACACACGAAATATTTGGGATATTTGTAGGTTCATAGTTAAATTTGGTATTGAGGTATTAAGGAGGTAGTGCTTTTGCT
The DNA here is from genome assembly GCA_030762935.1 of Hymenopus coronatus. NCBI lineage: Eukaryota > Metazoa > Arthropoda > Insecta > Mantodea > Hymenopodidae > Hymenopus > Hymenopus coronatus. Next base: position 77,943,484 of record CM060895.1, on the reverse strand, counting down.
TAAAGACTTCTCAACGGTTGCTGCTCTGCTTTGGTAGTCTCTGGATGCGCAACAAGAAATTTCCAAAAATGGAGGTGATTATAGCACATGTTCTTTACACGCAAGTGCTACAATGTTACACTATGTATGAGTGACAATGTAAGGCTTGCTGTAACGCGCAGCAGGTACAAGTGTTAAATTTAAGCACACCTGCGACAATGCCGCCGATGCAGAGCTATAGGCGCGTACATATAGCCGCATAGTTTCAAATAATTCTTCCCTCCGTCGCATATTGTTTATTTACGGTTACGGTTATAAACGGTCTATACTTGTTATGTCAGCAGCGTGGAATGTGATCCAGTATAGGGTAAATTAAGGTGATATATCTGTGAAATCTGTCAAAAATTGCTAAAAATTGAACAGTTGTTTTGTTTCTCAACAAATTGACATGAATTTTAAAATTTAAGATAATATATAGCTTTTCCCACTTGTAGCACTGAAGCCATCGATGGGTAGACGTGTGCTCATTAATAGAGACTCCCAACTTTAAACTTTATTTTCTCGAAAGCTCTTTCCATCACTTCCATACTCAAAATATTTCACACAATGCAATTTTTCACTAGTTTGTTTTAAAATCTTTATTCTGCCTCTTAAAAGCACATTAAATACATTTTTAAACAATGACCTAATTTTGACAAAAAAAACAACATTACATTTTGAAAAATAGAGTGTTTAGAAGAGTACAAAACTGGTGATTTTTCTCTACTAGCTGGGGCTAATATAAAAATATAATTCGTATATAGGTATTTGTAAACTCATTAGCTATAAACGTGGATTTTGTATTTGAATATTTCTAAACAGCTGATTTGTTCAATTCACATAGCTTTCTCTACATCTCTGTAACAACTTGTTGTTAAAAAAAAATATTTTTCTATTTAGTTCATGATAATTAAGATAACCATTAGCAGAAATTGTCTTTATTACTTGCTTTCTTGTAATTAGAAGAGGAATAAGGGAATACACAAGGCTAAAGCGATAACCAAATCATTTAAAAACTGGTTGCCATGAGGTTGAAATCTGTTTCTATGCATTGCTAGGAGATAACAAATTCCCGTGTAAAACAGTTTAAATATTTTAAAAAACTGAAACCTATAATAAGAGATATATAAAATGATCAACTGTACACATAAAGAGCTCTTCAGAGAATATTCCCATAAAATTAAAGATACACAATTAATTTTTCATGCAAATACCTTTAATATATGCCATTTTAATCAAAATCGTTAAAGCTATTTTTGAGAAAATTAAAAGTTTCGATAATATTTCCATGCAAAGGGTAGTTTAGGATGTCACATTCTTGGAAGATATTACATTTAAACACCAAGTTTGGTGTTTTACGGACTTTCATTTTTGAGTTATCGTGTTCACAGACACACACACACACACACACACACTTGCGCGTGCAATCTTTATTCTGAAAATGTATTTTTTTTTTTTTTTTTTTTTTTTGGGTTGCTGGGATCCATAAAATTGTATTCCGGTGAAATCTCGGTATCAAAGTTTTGGGTGGAGTGTAATACCTCCTCTATCTACGTACCATGTACTATGCAAATAATCTAAATGTAAGTAAATTTAAATAAATGTAATCATTTATTAGAACAACGAATTTAGACAGTAAAAGTGTATTACTTTAATAGTCATGAAAGCTAGAATTTTTATACTTGCAAAAATATCACAATTATTATTGTGTGTAATAACTGGTACTAATTTCAAAAAGGTATTTTACATACTGTGGATTTTCCAAATTTCACAGATACATCACTCTAAAATGCATTGTATTTCAGAGTTACGTAACATAATTGCCATAAATAGGTTACACCGTGCATCCAAGCAATATTTGCTTAAGTTCCTTTGTATAATTATAATAGGTACAATTGCATTTAAAATAGGTACAACTTAGTTACATACGCAGAAAACAAATCAATAAATCTGCTCATATACATACCAGATAAAACAAATTAAAAATATATACATATACATAACAGATAAAACAAAAAGTATGTGTGTTTCGGATTTGAGAAAAATGAATACCGCTTTTAGTTTCATGAATATACAAAAATAACAACAGCTGAAGTATAATTAATGAAGTAATATCGCTGACGAAATATGTAGCGGAAAAAATAGTACAACATTAAAACTGCCGCATCACGAATATTGAAATTGTAATGGAGGGTTTCCTACGTTCATGAAGCCTGAAGCCATTTGCATATTAGCAGATGCTTGTGATTGCAAGCCTTGGTGGCTTTTAATAAAGCGAAACACGTGATATTCAAAATCAAATAATTGTAGGATCGTCTTTTTTAATAATTAACGTGACTATGCAACAAGAAGATAAGATATTAGCACTATTAGAAATAAATGTGAAATGTTACAATAATACGACTGCATGTAAAACTATGTTATCATTTATATTAATATTATATAAAAAGATTTTGTATATATTTGTGTGTATGTACTCCACCAATTTTGACATTTAGTAAAGTTGCATATCTATACACAACCAGTTTCAATAAAATATTTGAAGGGGGAGAATATCCGGAAACATGGAAAACCGCCATTATCCAGCCTCTTTACAATGGCAAAGGGAGTTACAGCAGTCCAGAAAATTATAGGGGCATCTCACTGCGCTCTGTATTTGGAAAACTATACACCAGAATATTATACTAAAGAATTAAGTGTTGGGTCATGACATACGATAAGTTTTCTAAATTTCAAGCGGGATTCAGAGAAAGATCTTCGACCATTGACAATATTTTTGTTCTAAAAACCATATTTGATGATAATTTGAGAAATAAGGGAGGTAAGATATACTCCGTGTTTATAGATTTTAAAATGGCATTTGATACTACGGAACGTAGTGCTTTGTGGGTTAAATTAGCGCGTAAAGGACTTTCCGGATAATGATTAGAGAACTCAAGGCAATGTATAAAGAAGTTAAATTTATTATAAAGACTGATCCGCACAATTTATCAGAATGCAATTTATCTCCGTTACTTTTTAATTTGTTTATCGATGACATTGTTAATGTAATTGTGGAGGAAGACATAGATGCGCCAACAGTTGAAGGCAAAAAAATACCAATTCTTTTGTACGCTGATGCTTCCATGATGATCCTTATCTCTCTGTCTGTAACTATGCCTGATGATGATAAATTTGTGTTGAGAAAAAAGTGTCATCCTACTATATACCCGAAAAATAGGTTTGTAAAGCCTCATGTGAAGATGAAAGACATCAAGATATATTTTGGTATTCTGCCCCTCGTCGTGTTATTTCCGCCACTGTTGTACTTTGCATGGTGAACAACAATCTTGATAACAACTCTAAGTGAAACGGGGAGTCGTTCCACCCCTCCTCCGTTTACCAGCTCCACAGGGTTAGTCTAGACTTCAAGTAGATGAAGAAGAACAGTATCATCCTCAGTTTTACTTTGCTGATTAAACTAAAAAGCTTTTCGTAGGGCCTTTGAAAAAAAGACCAATAGAGATATTCGATTTCCCGTTCTGATGAGCTACAGAGTCGTCGATTCTTGTCATCTTATTTCTGTATTCACCGCTTTTGGGGAAATTGCTTCAATTCATGTCTAGAATGGCAACATGAATTGTAAATACGATTTATTTTATTTACTTAACCTCAGGGTGCAGCGCATGCGCTTTACCAAAACAGCTAGAGGATGTTCCTATCATACGACCAAACTATTGAAGCGAATTGGCCTCGGAGCGCTACCGTCGTTTGTTTTGATTCCACGAGGCATTGCAAGCATGTAAGCTGAATCAAATGCAAGTGCATGACACCAATCGATGGTGTATAGTTCAGAAATATTCCTCGCAGCTATTGGTAAACAAGGTATGACAGTGTTTCTCTTTAATTAACTTTAATACATGCAATTTTTACAGCATGATGACGCATGACTGACGTTTATGAGAAATGTTTGTGAGAGTACTACAACTTTGTTTAAAGGCGCACTCGCTTAACAATTTCTTTTGTGCAGATGATTCTCATTCTTTTCCATATACTTCTTCCATTGGCAGGCAAATCTAAAATTTCGCGCGAGTAACAGTTTTAAATAGGTGACAGTTTATCTAATACTGGGCTTAGATAAAGGGAGTACACATTTATATAAATGGTGAAATTTAATACGCAGCTTCTGAATTTAAGGTACCCAACGAACTAGACATTAAAATTTTCAAATATTCAGTAAAGAGAGACCACCACCACCACCACCACCACCACCACCACCACCACCACCACCACCACCACATAGCTATTATATAATTTATATGAGATTAATTCCAATAGAAAAGGCTACTAATCACATATGAATATCCATCTAACCCATAAGTCACGACTATTAGCTTATGTTTCTTGTTTCTTAAAATGTTTCCTTCTTTGGTTTCTACCCAATGACGATTTATAGCATACATATTCCTATAAACGGAATTCAAGTGCATATTCTAATCAATGCTTCGTTTTATGTTATGGTCTTTTATGCCCAACTGGAGGAAACCAGGTTCATAACCCGGCTGACTCTATCTCTCCAACTTCTATCCTACAACGCTGGTGTGAAAGAAACAATTCACATTAATAGGTATTCAGCAGAGTAACTAAGAAGAATAGAAGGTAGAAGACTATTTTAGCTGCCTTCTTTTGAAATCATACAACTGAGTTTATGCTGTATTATTTTATTGCACTCAGTAATATTAGTAGCTAGATATAGCAAATTTAATGCGTCAACATAACGCATTTTAGCTACCTCCTTTTGAAATTGTATGACTGAGGTTACGCTGTATTATTTTATGGCTCTCAGTAATATTAATAGCTAGATAGAGCAAGTTTCATGCGTCAACATAACGCATTTTAGCTGCCTCCTTTTGAAATGGTACAACTGAGGTTATGCTGTATTATTTTATTGTTCTCAGTAATATTAATAACTAGATATAGCTAGTTTAATGCGTCAACATAACGCATTTTAGCTGCCTCCTTTTGAAATTGTACAACTGAGGTTACGCTGTTTCATTTTATTGCACTCAGCAATATTAATAGCTGGAAATAGCAAGTTAAATGCGTCAACATGACGCATTTTAGCTGCCTCCTTTTGAAATTGTACAACTGAGGTTACGCTATTTTATTTTATTGCACTCAGCAATATTAATAGCTGGAAATAGCAAGTTAAATGCGTCAACATTACGCATTTTAGCTGCCTCCTTTTGAAATTGCATAACTGAGGTTACTCTGTATTATTTTATTGCACTCAGCAATATTAATAACTGGAAATAGCAAGTTAAATGCGTCAACATTACGCATTATAGCTGCCTTCTTTTGAAATTGTACAAATGAGGTTATGCTGTATTATTTTGTTGCACTCAGTAACATGAATAGCTAAATATAGCAAGTTTAATGCTTCAACATAACGCATTTTAGCTACCTCCTTTTGAAATTGTACAACTGAGGTTATGCTGTATTATTTTATTGCACTCAGCAATATTAATAGCTGGAAATAGCAAGTTAAATGCGTCAACATTACTCATTTTAGCTGCCTCCTTTTGAAATTGCACAACTGAGGTTACTCTGTATTATTTTATTGCACTCAGCAATATTAATAGCTGGAAATAGCAAGTTAAATGCGTCAACATTACGCATTTTAGCTGCCTTCTTTTGAAATTGTACAACTGAGGTTATGCTGTATTATTTTGTTGCACTCAGTAACATGAATAGCTAAATATAGCAAGTTTAATGCGTCAACATAACGCATTTTAGCTACCTCCTTTTGAAATTGTACAACTGAGGTTATGCTGTATTATTTTGTTGCACTCAGTAACATGAATAGCTAAATATAGCAAGTTTAATGCGTCAACATAACGCATTTTAGCTACCTCCTTTTGAAATTGTACAACTGAGGTTATGCTGTATTATTTTATTGCACTCAATAATATTAGTAGCTAGATATAGCAAATTTAATGCGTCAACATAACGCATTTTAGCTACCTTCTTTTGAAATTGTACAAATGAGGTTATGCTGTATTATTTTATTGCACACAGTAATATTAGTAGCTAGATATAGCAAATTTAATGCGTCAACATAACGCATTTTAGCTACCTCCTTTTGAAATTGCACGACGGAGGTTATGCTGTATTATTTTATTGCACTCAGTAATATTAGTAGCTAGATATAGCAAATTTAATGCGTCAACATAACGCATTTTAGCTACCTCCTTTTGAAATTGTACGACGGAGGTTATGCTGTATTATTTTATTGCACTCAGTAATATTAATAGCTAGATATAGCAAGTTTAATGCGTCAACATAACGCGCTGTATTAGCCGCTGTCAAGATGTTTGACGCTGGGAACTCGGCGCTTTGGGCGCAGTTTCCTATTAGCGATGTATTAATGCATGATCTCCCTATATAAATTCATCAATCAATACGCCGTCTGGAGTACACTGTCAGGGTTGAAATTGCATAACTATGTCTACCTCACTAGCTTCTCTATCAGACCATGAACTTCACCCGGTTATTGCATAGTTACGGTCAAGTGGAAGTACCGCATTCAGCCTCTATGCGTGATACTGTGAGTTCATCAAGTTTGGAGGTCAAAGTTCCACAATTATTGCCATCTAGGGTTAAATATTCACAGCAATAATCTTCTTCCTTCACGGTTTAGGCGTTTAACTGTTTTGGTCATACACTTGTCGAAGACATCTTTTGGGGAGTCAGCTAATTGGTGTTCTGCCTTGAGGTCTGTAACACCAGACTTGATGGTGAATCTTTATTTTGGCATGCGGTCGTAATATTACCCCTATTTTCTTCTATATTACTTTCTCTACACGAATTATGTACATAGTGCAAAGAAAAGGTACTGTATAGCACACAAAAATTCGATACCGCGATTTCACCGGATATACATTTTTTGTGACCTCCTGAATGCAAAAAAAAACACTTTCACAAAGATATCCGTTTGTGTCTGTGTGTATGTGTGTGTGGCTGTGGGCAGTATAGCTCAAAAATGAAAAGTCCGTTAAGTGCCACATTTGATATTTAAATTCAGTATCTTCCAAGGATGCGACACGAAGATTTTCAATAAAATCCCCCACCCCCAAATGCCCTTTTCATGGAAAAAATTTAAAAAGTGTTGGTTCCTCAAGAATAGCTCTAACGATTTTATCAAAATCTCTTATATTTAAGATATTTACATAAGAAATAAAATGTATGTCCTGTATTTTCTGGAAATAACCTCTGAAGACCTCTTTATTATAGACGATTTTTTCTAAATTTTGTATAACTGGTAAACCATAAGAGATATATAAAATCTTACTACACAAAAAATAAAAGATATCATCAAAACACTCAATTTATGTCATATACATTTTTTCCACATTTTAAAACATATATGGGTTGAAGCTAGTGTATGACCTTATTTTTCTTCTGCTTATAAGGTACTAACCAATAATAGCGTTTATGCTAGTGTTTATCTCGATTAACATTAAGTGGATAGAAGAATAAACTTATTAAAAATAATTTGTTACAGAGACATAGAGAAAGTAATGTGGATGGAGCACATCAGATATGTTTTCTGTTTCCTCCAATAGAGGTCGTACTTTCAGATCTTCTCCGATAGTCTGTCTTCTAATATGCTCCTCTCTCGTACAGTAAAAGTCTCATTTAGCTGCTTATATATTACTTTTATCTTTATTCTTAACAGCCCATCTTTCACTCTCATAATTTATCACTGGTTCTGTTATAGCTTATAAAACAATCTTAATTTTATTTCTGCTCTTAACTTATTATTAACATTTTGTTTGATAGACTACTGGAGTTTTTTGTAATTTTTATACGTAATAGTTTCAAGTATATTCTGTAACAGTTACATACATTTTGCTAAGGATCATAGCTTAGATAACTTCAGTATTGGAGATACAATTAGAGATGCTAAGAGTAATTCTGACTTGCTTACATCCCATTATTATTATTAGCTACTTCAAAATATAGTCTCAAGAAAAAATAATATACCAATAAAGTACAAAACACGGCTTCGGGATAAGATATTCCCCCCCCTTCCAAAAAAAAAAGTTAGCTTTCAAGGAAAAACACAAGTTCCAACAATAATATAGTAGAACTAGTAAAATAATTTGAATATTTAAGCTGTGAAAATAACAACGCAAGAGAATTACGCCAACATAGGACATCCAAAAATGTTTATAAAATATGTGGAACAGTTAGAAGAACCCTCATTAATAAAATTGGAAAATATATTGTTTTAAATTTCTCTTTTATATCGCTCAGGATGCTATATTATTATAAAAATTCAAAAACGTAGAGGAGTTGCTGGGTATAGAAGGACCAACAAAGAATACAGTGATACAATAATTGAATGTATTTTATATACCTAAATAAGAAATAAAGGAATATAAAATAAGCAACATGCACAGGTCCAACATTTCCAAGAAGATCCTTGAATACAAACCTGAAGAAATGATTGAGAAACAAAGACTTTGTAGTTGAGGTAGGGGACAAGCCATATGTAGGTTAGGAGTTGGGTAGGTAAAATCAGAATGACAAATTCAATGCCATGATTGGGCATTGCTCCAGGTCTCTAGCCGGTTAATCTAATCACTGAGCTACCAAGGCAAATGCCGTCACAGTATTAAACTCAACTGATTCGCCTGTTCCCAGGTAAACCACAAGGTGATCTCAAGTTATTTTGAGATGACATGCCCCAGTGGCAAAAATAACTTGAGATCCAGTGGTTTACTGGAAAATATGGAGTCAGTTAAGCAATTTAATAATTTAATGTTGCCATGGTAGCACATGGTTAGAACAACCGGCTAGAGAACGGGAAGTACGTGGTTGAGTCAGTCTTTTCAACCTGACTCTTCTTATCCAGTTAAAATATTATTTGCTAGTTTGATTTTGAATATGTATTTATAAACCTAACGTGGGTTTTGGTGCAATAGGGTTAACATTTCCGAATGAATAAATGAATAGTTATTAGAACTGATAAAACTGATAAAATTAAAGACAGAGGGTAGAGAAAATCGGTGAATATCATACGTCTTGTTTTCTGGGAATGCATGAAAACATATTCCACAAACATTGGTGCAAAAAGGTGAAAATTCACAAATATTTCCATTCCACTGAAAGGTAGTTTGCTTTTATATGAGCTATTCTTTATATGTTTTCATTGTTAAAATTTCGTAGTAAACATCCCCTTTCGCTCTGCCAATTCCAGAGGTTTGTAGGATTCAAATGAGTAATTTGTAGAGAACAATGTAGTTTGTTGTCAGCTCAGGAGCTTAAAGTGTGTGGCTGGGAAGGGTAGTTTTTCTGGTTTGTTGTTTGGGCCATAGGGTTGCAGCTTTGTAAAAAGAATCATCCCCCAACGAGAGGTGTTACTTTCACCAGCAAGGGATCAGCTGAGTCATCCATTTAGACTGTTGCATTATGAAGAGTGGGGTAATGGATGCAGCTGACGAGTCCCAGATACATCGGTACACACCTCTTTTCAATAAAATGAAGCACTGCAGTGTTACATTGTTTGGGCACTAAGTGGTATGACAACCATCTCCCATTCCCTCTGCAAGTCCCTATGACAACTGGAGGGCAACGGAAGAAAACAATCTGATGCGTTACATTCACAAGACATTTTACTTTCTCTAGCCCGTATGTACTATGTACTTAGTAAGTAGAAAAGGTATTAGATTTCACCCAAAAGATTTATAGCAAGATTTCACCGGAAATTATGTTTTGAGACCTCCTGAATCAAACAAATTTGATGTGTTCTATTTACATAACTCACTCTATCTGTTCCAAAAAGAAAATTTTCTTACAAAAGATTATTGTTTTATTTATATCATGCCAATCTAAATAAACATTGGCAGAATTGGTGTTATTACTTACCTCCTTATAAGTAAAATTGAGGGGTTAGCGCAACAAAAAATATTTGCATCACACTAATAAAAATTGTTAGGTATATCTCAACATTATGTTAACAGTGCTCAATGTGTTGTTGTGTAATAATCTGGAAAGGTGTCAGTGAACAATCAGTTCGATTAAAATTAGGTTTTTGTTATTCTCAAAGAAACCAGGAGTGTTTAACTGAGTTATGCTTTTTAAAAAGATGGGTTAGACCACTGTTGCACTGACCCCCTCATTATTGAAATAAGGGAATACGTTAGGCAAAAGCGATAGTCAAATATTTTAAAAGCTCGTCGCTATCTGAAACAATCGAAGTTCGGTTCACTTTGCATAGTCTCGTTTGAGAAAATTTGGCTATTTTAAAATTGAAACCAATAAAAATGAATATCTTGAAAACTATAAACTCTACAAGAAAAATGTATATGACACAGTGTAGTTTGTGGTGGGGTTAGGTATTTTCTTGAAAATCTTCGTGTCGCATCCGTTAAAAGATACTGAACTTAAATACAATTGGTATCTAATCGAATTTTCATTTTTGAGGTATGCTGTGCACAGACACACACAGACCGACCGACACACTGATACACAAACCGGACCTTTTTCTAAAAAAATCTGATGGCTCCATTCACATGATTTTCTCTAATTTTCTTTAAAAATAATTGTTAGTAAGCTTATTCTTCTAACTAATTCATGCTAATCGAGATGGACATTAGCAGAAATGGTTTTATTACTTACTTCCTCATAAGTAGTAGAACAGAAATAATGGAATACGCTGGGCTATACCGACAATTAAATGTTATAAAAACAGTTGCTATGGGATAGGAATCCTTTTCTTTACGTGGCCAGGAGTTCACAAGTTCCCGTATGGGAAAAGTTTTAAATATTTTAAAGCTGAAACCAATAACAAGTAATATCTCAGCAACGGCCAATTCTACAATAAAAAGCGTATACAACATAAATTATGTATTTAACGAGATCTACATTTTTGGGTGTTTAGTTTTTTCTGTCTCTTATGGTTTACCAGTTATGCCAAATTTAGGAAAATTAATTCAGAATAAAAAGGTCTTCAGAGGCTTTTCCCAGAATATTTAAGTTATGCATTTAATTTGTGATGTAAACATCTTTAATCTACGACATTTTAATTAAAATCGTTAGAGCCATTTTTGATAAAAGCAAAATTTTAAAAAAAAATTCCATCCAAAGTGTAGTTTGGGGTGGGAGGATTTTCTTGAAAATCTTCGTGTCGTATCCATGGAACATACTGTACTTAAATACTAAGTTTGGTTTTTAGCAGTCTTTTTGTTTCTCAACTATGCTGTCCAAACACACACACACACACACGAACCTTTTCCTAAAATGCTTTCTTCGGACTCAGGGAACTTCAAAACATATATTTCAGGTGAAATCTTGACATCTAACTTTTAGGTGGAATACAATACCTTCTCCATCCATTATGTACAATGCACATATAGGTAGAAAAGGTATTATATTCCATCTAAAAACTCGATGTAAAAATTTCACCGGAAATTATATTTTGAGCCTCCTGAATTAAAGAAATCCATTTTTAGGAAAAGGTCAACTGAGGGCAATGGATTTTTGCGGCGCAACAGTTCTTAGTATGGCTTCCTTTGGAAGAGAAGTAAAACATTGGTCCCGTTTCGTGGATTTACGGGACGTAAAAGAACAACAGACTGATAAAGACATCTGAGCAAAATTAAGCGGACTGGCACTCCCTTCATAGAATGGGACGTTGAAAACCACAGCAGTTATAGAGAGTACACAAATAAAACACATTTTAATCTAATTTTAATGTCAACTTATATGGAACTAAGTAATAGGTAAGTCATTCTGCCAATGCTTATCTACATTAGCATGGAGTAGAAAGAAGAATTATCTTTTGAAGACATTTGTTTGTAGAGTAGATAGAGAAAGTAATGTGAATGTAACACATGAGATTTTTTTCCACCTATGCCTCCACAAGTTATTCTTACAAAAGCTTACTCTCCTGTCTGCTTAGGCAGATGAAAATTGGCAAATATATATTATTATTATTATTATTATTATTATTATAATTTATTTATTTATTTCCTGTAGCTACAACAGAAATAAGGGAATATTCTAAGCTAAAGCGATAGTTAAATTTATGATAGTCTCTGTGTGTTAACTAGGGTTCGGATTCCCATTTAATTATTTACATATTCTATTCTTTTATATAGAAACACATGGAAACAGAAAATCAACGAATTGAATCATATACAAACATGTACGTTGCTATAACGAAAATTCCTTTTAAATATTTTTGCATATTTCAACGGATATTACATATTTTGCACAATCTTACATAAAAATACGAGATATTTGGCCAACCTGTTAATTATTTAATATATTTATACTTTCTATCTTACTATGCGTCCCTATATTTTTCTTTCTTTAAACATGAGAATAAACAGTTGAAGTCAATGCGTCTCAAAAGTTCCACAATGTAACTGATATAAACCCATCTACTCAATTTTTCTCACTATAAGCAAAACCCTGAATGTTGAAGAGTTGCGATCTCTGGAGGACAAACTTCCAAGAAGAAAATCTTGTTCAAATACATTCTTGTGACATCGTGCGACTACAAAGGTAATTTTCTTCACAGGAAAATAAATGCTTTTATAGGCTCATAATTATAGGTTTATTTGCTATTACATGTTTTAGTACATATTTTACCATACTTTACTTTATAGTTATACTTATATTTCCCAATTTTATATTACATAAAATCCGGGATATAGTGATGACGTCGAAATTCTTCCGTTCTGCTTGCATTGGCAGAAATGAATGGCAACTTCCCAATTGAGAAAAGTATAACCATAGGGAACTTGAAACCAGTAAGATGGAAATGTCCAGCTGGGTAGCTCAGTTGGTTAGGCACAGGCATTGCGCTAGCCTTCTTATCTCAAAGTCGTTGGTTCAAACTCAATTATTAGAATGAAAACGTCGTCCGTGTAGGTGGTCACTCTCAGGTTCGCTCTGGTATGCGAAGTGAAGTTGGGAATATGATACATCGCAGTTGGATGCGTAAACAACACGGAAGAACGGCGAGATGTAAATGGAACTTTCGGGAACACTACTCACCTTTTCTCGCTATAAAACGGCGGAAGAAATACAGTGGGGTGCGTTGTGATTTGTACTGTGACATGAGTGACTGGACGTTAGCAAGCAATGGTGTGCGAAGCATAGATGGCGTGCAGCAGCAAACTATTTAACGTCGATTGAATCATTTGTAACAGTAAAAATAAGAACACATTGTTGAGTTACTTAATACATTGTTACAATAATTAATAAGGAATATTAAATGGTTAACAATTTTCGATAATAGTTCCTTGTAGGCAAATAGAAGTTCGGGAGTGGAGGATTGGTCTTTTTTCTGTTGTAGTCTTCAAATCGCATTCTTGTAAGAAACTAAACTAAAATACTAAGTTTGATATTTATCCATGCTATTCATATGTGCCCTCAACTTTCCCATTGGTGCTTTATTGGTTCATAGATCTCAAAACGTGTATTAAAATCTTGGGATGAAGCACAATGCTTCTTCTACTTACTGTGAATAAGTATTGGATAAAATAATACATTTTCACAACCAATGTCTATGTAAAAGACACAGCTGTTAAATTGTTATTGAAAGGATATGTAATCGATACCTCAGATATCAAAAAAATATTTATTCCTCCACACCTACCGAGCTCTTGGCGCTGTAGGGTTTTCACGCTTTATCAAAAACAGGATGAGCCTTAGAAATACAACGGTAGAAAGGAAAGGCATGCGAGAAAAAAGGAGAAAGAATATATTTTGCGAGAGTAAAGGGATATATGGAAGAAGAAACAATACGATAGGGCGGCTAGAATCCCCGTAGGGAAATTGTTATAATGGATGTGATGGGCAGAAAGAAAGTTGTAGGTATATTGGTCAAGTTTCTTCCGAGAAGGAGAAAGTTTATGTCCGTTTCAGCTATCGAGAAAGTTTCCTTTCTATTCTTTTGCTCTCTTTTCTTATCTCTTGGAACGAAACGGTGAAGGTGAAACTGTGGAATAGAATATCATGCATAACGTGTTTAAGATTTATAGGATGGGTTTCACTTTGGTCTAAGGTACAATTTAAACCTTGGTCTATATTCAAAAGACAGAAATAGGTGACTAAAACAGTGTGCCTACTGTCTCCCAAGATCATCTTGGAACACGATTATTTTATTTGGAGACAAAAGAGGTATCGTTGCAAAAATTATTGACTTCTTATAGACAATTATAATACGAGGGGCGTTTTTTTCTTCAACCTCCGATAGACTATAAATAAAAGACAAGCTCATAGAAAACAATTATTTTATTACTAAAAGTTTTGCACACTTATGGTTACTTTTCAACATAATCACCGAAAAGATTGAGACATTTATCGTACCTGTGCACAAGTTTTGCATTACTCGCTTCAAAAAATGTTGCCGCCAATGATTTCAAATGAGCATTGACCTTGTTTTGAAGATCTTCGTTGGTTTGAAAGTACTGCCCTTCTAGCCACGTCTTTAGTTCAGGGAAAAGGTGAAAATCGCTGGATGCCAGGTCAGGACAGTACGGCGGATGATCGAAAATCTCCCATTGAAATTGTTTAAGGAACCGATGGGTTGTGCCAGCAGTGTGTGGATGAGCGTTGTCATGGACAGCTGCATTGATAATGCCTCCGGGCTGCATCATTGGCGGCAACATTTTTTGAAGCGGGTATTGCAAAGCTTGTACAAAGGTACGATAAATGTCTCAATCTTTTCGGTGATAGTGTTGAAAAGTAACCATAAGTGTACAAAACTTTTAGTAATAAAATAATTGTTTTCTATGAACTACTTGTCTTTTATTTATAGCCTATTGGAAGTTGAAAAAAAAGGCTTCGTATTACAGGCAATTATCTTCCGTCGTCTTTAGTTATTGACAAACATGGCGTTGATTGGGAAGTACATTTGTTTCCATGAATCTTTTCTTTACCAACAATAAGTAGTGATAAAATAGTGTCTAGCTTATTTATACCGAAATTCTTGAACTACACGAAGAAATTTGTGAATTTTAGTTGTTAGTTTAGTGCTGAGAAGTTAGGGAATAAACGTAAAGTGAAGTAAAGTAAATTTGATTTCAATTACATAAGTGGTCATAATATTATATGAAAAAATTTGATATGTTCCATTCGCATGAGTTTCTCTACATCTCTGCAACAAGTTATTATTAGAAAGTTTATGCTTCAATTTACTTCATGCTAATCGAGAAAAAATTAGCAGAACTAGTCTTATTACTTGCTTCCTTAAGCAGAAGAGAAATAAGGGAATACCATATGTTAAAAAGATAGTGAAAAGCTGGTTGCTGTGTGAGTGAAGTTCCTATGTTTGTATGGACAGGAGTTGACAAATCCCTATATGAGAAAAGTAAACGTTTTTTAAAGCTGAAACCAATAAAAAGGAAAACCTAAAAAACGATGAACTCCACGAAAAAAATGTAAATGACATAAATTGTGTTTTTTGTGATCTACAGTGTTTGTGTAGTAAGTTTCTTCTATCTCCTTGGGTTTACCAGTTATTCAAAATTCAATAAAAATCATCTATAAGAAAGAGGTCTTTGGAGTCTATTCTCAGAAATTTCGAAATTAATTTTATTTGGCATGTAATTATCTTAAATATGAGAGAGTTTAATCAAAATCGTAGAAGCCATTTTTGAGAAAATCAAAATTTTAGAATTTTTGGCATGTAAAGGGTAGTTAGGGGTGATGGAATATCTTGAAAATCTTCATGTCGCATCCTTGGAAGATACCAAACTTAAATGCCAAGTTTGGTATTAGAGTCTTTTCGTTTTAGAACTAGGCACACACATCCGGACTTTTTTCCAAAATGATTTTTTTTTACTTTCTCTATATGTACTATGTATATAGTGTATAGAGAAGGTATTGCATTGTACCCAAAATTCGATACCGAACTTTCACTGGAAATACATGAGACATGAGACTAACTGAATCCAAAAAAGGCATTTTCAGAAAAATGTCCATGTGTATGTGTGTCTGTCTGTGTGTCTGTGTGTCTCTGGGCAGCATAGCTCAAAAACGAAAAGACCGTTAAAGCCAAAACTTGGTATTTAAGTTCAGTATCTTCCAAGGATGCGACACGAAGATTTTCAAGAAATTCCCACCACCCCAAACTACCCTTTACATGGAAAAAATTGGAACATTTTGATTTTTTAAAAAATGGCTCTAACGATTTTGATTAAAACATCACATATTAAAGATATATACTTGACAAATAATATGTATATCTCGAATTTTCTGGGAATAGCCTCTGAAGAATACTTTATTCTGGATGAATTTTACGGAATTTTGTGTGACTGGTAAACCGTAGGAGTAGACAAAAACTTACCACACAGAAAATGTAGAGCACATTAAAACACACAATCTATGTCATATACATTTTTTTCGTGGAGTTGATCATTTTTAAAATATTCCTTGTTTTTTGTTTGACTTAAAAAGCTTATACTTTTCTCATACAGGAATCTTTCAGCTCCTATTCATACAAACAGAGGAACTTCAGTTAGATAGCAACCAGCTTTTGGCTATCATTTTAACCTATGGAACTCCCTCATTTCGCTTCTACTTACAAGGAAGCATAAGACTTAGCATGAAGTAAATAGAAGCATAAGCTTTTAAACTACGATTTGTTGCAGAGATGTAGAGAAAGTCATGTGAATGCAACACATCAGATCTTTTGGATTCAGGGGGATCCAAAACATGTATTTTCGGTGAAATCTCGGTATTGAATTTTTGGGTAGAATACAATACTTCCTCTATATACTATGTACATAATGCGAGTAGAGAAAGTAAAAATGGTTAATTAGTAATTAGAATATACATTTACGGAAATATTTGCCTTTAGAAAACAGAAACTTCAAATACCTCATAAATAGTATAGTAGATGACTACGATGAAAACTGATTCAATTAAATGCATAGTTTTTCAAACTTTCTTAGCTACCAGTACCTATTTTGTCGACCTCCGATGCAATTTCCGTTTTCATATATTTACTTTTTCTGCCTCGGGCATTCTATATAAGTAGAGTAAATATTGTATGCCACCGAAAATTACGATACCAAGATGTCACTAGAAAACCACGGATCAGTATTGAGGATTTTGTTGGATCGGTATGTGAAGGGTGTGCTGAGAAAAAATAACAAAGGCCTACCCTCCCAAAATAATTAAATTTGCCCAAAATTAGATTTTAATAGCATTTTAAAACATTGGTTTACTTATCGTTACTTCTAGTATTATTTCGTACTACACAGATTCCATTTAAAGGGGTTTTATATCTAAAATAAAGCATTTTAGTACAACATCCATGTGTGTGTATGCCTGTTTGAGTGTGGTGTGTATAAGTGGGTTTTTATGGTGAACAACTCAAAAAATGAGTAGTCATCTAAATACAAAACTAAGTTCAGCATCTTCCAAGGGTACAACACAAAGCTTTTTAAGAGAAACCTCATCTTGAATTACCCATTACATTACATGAAAAAATATACGAGCACTTTCATTTCCTAAAAGAAACGATAATGATTTTGATTAAACTAGCGTATATTAAAGATATTTACCTCAAAAATAAAATGTATGTCTTGAAATTTATTTGACTAGCCTCTGAACCTCTGTTCATTATAAATTACTTTTGGATAGCTATTAAATCGTAAAAAATTGATAAAAGTTTACACCACAAAAAATATAGATCTCGTTAAAAAACATTTTATACCATATAAATTTTCATTTCTCTAACGAGTACTATGTATCTATTTATCACTTAGGACTTGGAGACGCTATTCTATTCCACCCAACAATTTGACACCTAAAATACATGTTTTCAGATTACCTAAATCAAAAAAAAAAAAATAGAAAAAGGCGCGCGTGCGCGTATGTGTAGGTATATATATATATATATATATATATATATATGTGTGTGTGTGTGTGTGTGTCTGCAGCATGACGCAAAGACGAAAAGTCATTAAGTACCGAACTTCGTAATTAAGCTTAACATTTTCCAAAGATGCAACACCAAGATTTTCAAGAAAATACCCCCCTCCCTATACTACCCTTTTAATGGAAAATACTTTGAAGTATTCGAATTTCTCTAAGGATATTTATTAAGCCTATTGGCAGTGAATATTAAGAATATTTACATGTAAAATTTTGACTTTTTTGAGAACAGCTTCTAAAGAACTCGTCATTCTGAATGATTTTGCATAACTCATTTACACAAAAAGTATAGCTCTCGTTAAAACATACAAATTATGCCATATGCATTTTATTTGTAGAGCTAATCATTTCCGAAATATTCCTTGTTATTGGTTACAATTTTAAAATATTTATGATTTTCTGAAACGTAGATTATCCTTCGTTGAATATATCGTTGATTTATTCCTGGCCATACAAAGAACACATAATTTAGCACCATCGCATAGAGATACATTTTAAAAGATTTGACTATCGCGTTAGCCTAGTGTATTACTTTATTGCCCTTCTTCTTACAAGGAACTAAGTAATAAGACAATTTCCGCTAACGTTTATCACATTAAGTAGATGCCATGATTATCTTTTGTAAGAATAGTTTGTTTGCAGAACAGGGAGAGAAAGCCACGTGAATGGAAAACATTAGATTTTGTGTACAGTTAACAATTTCCGAGATATTTTGTTATTGGTTTCAATTTTAAAATACTTGTGCACATTCTAAAACAGGATATCGACACCTGTTTTTCCTTTGTTTTGCTCTAGGACATGCAAAAGAACCGAATTTCAAAATCAATCATGTAGCAACTACTTTAATTATCGCTTTAGCCTAGTGTATTCCCTTATTTCCTTTCAACTTATAATGTAACAATAGTTTTCTGGTAATTTTTATCTCAAATAGCATGACGTGAATAAAAGAATAATCTTTTGTAAGAATATTTTATTTACAGAAGAGGTAGAGAAAGATATATAAATAGCTATAGAGAAGGTATTTGATTCCACCCAAAATTTCGACACCAAGATTTCACCGGTAATACATGTTTTGAGGAACCCTGAATTCAGAAAAGCATTTTGTGAAAACGTCTGTGTCTGTGTGTGTTTGTAGCTAGTATAGATCAAAAACAAAAATAACTTTAAATCCATATTTGGCACTTTTAAGAATAGTATCTTCCAAGAATGCGACGCGCAGATTTTCACAAAAATTTCACCACCCCGAACTACCCATACATGGAAAAAATTATTATTATTATTATTATTATTATTATTATTATTATTACTATTATTTAACTACTTACTTTAAAATGGGCCACATGGTGATTCTTGTTTAGTGTAACATTGTATTTCGAAAAAAATGACTCCGAAGTAATATGTGAGGCCCGTATTCGGTAGGTTCCGGCCTCAATTTCCATCGAGGTGGCCATTCTGACCGTAGTTAGTTTTTTTCGTTGTTTTCCCGGGTTGATATACGAGAGCTGAAATGCTTCCCCTTCTACAAACATTCCTCATGCCTATCATTTCCTTTCATTTGTTTCAGGGTTGTAGGTCCAGGTGACAGCGGCTTGCACGCTGCGGCAGGACAATGGAATTTATTCTAAGGAAAGACTTTTCCCTGGCACTTAGCAGGGGCTATCTTCCTCTCTAGGAGTATCTTCCTTGCTCCCGGGTCCCCAGGTTGGTGACTAAGTCAGGGCTAGCTGGCATAAGGTGGTGCCATGCTGCAATCATTAGGGACATCGTACTCTCTAGTGAACATTATCATCGGATATGGTCGCCCTTCGGGTTTCCCCTTCATCTCATCCTCCCAGGGGTCACATTGGAATCACAAAGGCCCCATTATGACTGACAACTTCTGACAACTCCTAACTCCTTACTCCTACATAGTAGTATCAAGTCTCCGAAATTTGTTTTCGTCTAATTAAATGATGTCATATGACTTATTTCAACTTCAGGTATTGGTAACACTCGTTATGTTACTTCTGTAAAAGTTTCATTACCATACTCATTGTTGTTAATGTCTCATAACTGACTTTTGTTTGTGTGAAAGCTGTTTGGAGCATTCCAGAATGATGGATATAGAACAACTCGAATAAGTCAAATTTTGGGTTTTGTGTAACATATCTCCGAAGGAGAAGGAGATATGTGACACAATGTTAGATGTAATATTAAAAATGCATCAAGTCACTTATAGTAAAGCAGACACGAATAAAACAAATCTGATGTGTTCCATTCTCATGACTTACTTTACATCTCTATAACAAATTATTGTTAAAAAGCTTATACTTCTATTTCCTACTAATCAAAATAAACATTGGCAGAAACGGTCTTATTATTTAGTTTCTTATAAGTAAAAGGGAAATAAGGGAATACACTAGGCTAAACTGACTGTCAAAGATTTTAAAATGAGGTTGCTATGGGTTTTAAATCGATTATTTGCGTGGCCAGGAGTTGACAAATTTCCCTATGAGAAAAGAAAAGTATTTTAAAACCGAAACCAACAATAAGAAATATCTCAAAAACGCTCAACTCCACGAAAACAGTGTATATAGCATAAATTGTGTGTTGTAACCAGATCTACATTTTTGTGCAGTAAGCTTTTGTCTATATCTTACGGTTTAACAGTTATATAAAATTCTGTAAAATGTATCCAGAATAAAGAGGTTTTCACAGGTATTTCAAGAAAATTAAAGATTTGCATTTTATTTGTCATGTAATTATTTTTAATATACGCTATTTTAATCAAACCATTTGAGCCATTTTTGAGAAAATTAAAATTTTTGAAAATATTTCCATGTAAAGGGTAGTTGGGGTGGTGGGATTTTCTTGCAAATCTGCGAGTCACATTCTTGGAAGATATTAAATACCAAGTTAGGTATTTAACTGGTTTTTCGTTTCTAAGCTATGCTGCCCACTAACACACATGGAAATTTTTCTAACAAAGGTTTTTTTTATTCAGGGGGTCCTTAAACATATACTTCCGGTGAAATCTCGGTATCGAATTTTTGGGTGCACTACATAGTACGTGTAGAGAAAGTAACAAGATCTATGCCTGGCATAAACGATTTTCCGATGATTTGCGAGTGCTGAAAATGTTTTACAACTGTGATGTGAACACTTAAGACTAGAATCAGAAATCGGATTTCAGAATGCTTCTATAGGCTTAGCAAGTAGACAGAAATTTATCACTGCGTTATGGATAATATTTTGAAGGGAATGTTCTGTAAACATTCTCTAAACATGGATCGATCAGTGGATAGCCCAAAAACCCGCTTTTTCAGTGATTTTTTATTAAAAAGTTAGTCATGAGGCCGCTTATGTGACCTTAAACTATACAATAAATGGATTATATTATGGTACTACATCGTACTGCTTTCTGGAATTTTTGTAGCGATTCCAATGTTATTTCGGCAGCTTCCAGAAGTAATCCGGTTCTATTTAATCCAGATTCGTACATGCTACAATTTTAGCGATTATGCAGGTCATAGACAAAAACATAACGATTCAGATTAAAGAAAGTACAAATGCAAGGAACAGGAAACCAGAGAAAACATTGCAACTGAAATATAATTATTTCAATTCTGAACATATACTATGACCGACATGAGAAATGTGTCATATAAAAAGACAACATAAAATGTAAAAGCTAATTAAACCAACTCGATTTATTAAACATATGCAAACACAAACATGTGATTGACTTGAAACTAAAGTGATAACAATAGTTGGCTTAAACATTTTACAGCATTTGGGTGAAAAAGCACAATCGAAATTCGTGCGCATATCTAAAAGTTGTAGTTTTAGTCCCTAGCTACCTCAACTTATAGTATTTCGCCATCCAATGTAGTTAAAAAAACACCTGATGCACTCCATTCTCATGACTTGTTCTACATCTCTGTAACAAATTATTGTTAGTAAGTTTATTCTTCCATTTAATGCTAAACATTATCAGAAACGGTCTTATTACTTAGTTACGCTATAAGTAGAAGGGAAGTACCTAAGGAAATACACTAGTCTAAATCGACACTCAAATGTTTTAAAATGTGGTTGTATGTGATTGACATCTGTTTCTTTCCGTTAATAAATTCCCGTATGAGAAAAGTTTAAGTGTTTTAAAACTGAAATCAATAACAAGGAATATGCCAAAAACAGCCAACTCCACGAAAATAATAATGTATAGACATAAATTGTGTGTTTATCGTGATCGATGTTTTTGTGTAGTGAGTTTTTGTCTATCTCTTACAGTTTTCCAGTTTTGCAATACTAAAAAAAAAAAAAAAAAAATCCAGAATTAAGAGGTCTTTAGAGCCTATTCCCAGAAAAATTAAGATGTATATTTTGTTTGGCATGTAAATATATTAAATATAAGAGATTCTAATCAAAATCTTTACAGCCATTTTTGAGAAAATCAAAATGTTCGAAATTTTTTCCATGTAAAGGGTAGTTTGGGGGGGGCGGATTTTTTGAAACTATTTGTGTCGCATCCTTCGAAGACGCCAAACTTTAACACCAATATTTTATTTTTCGAGCTATGCTGTCCACAGACACACACACACACACACACACACACACACACGCACATGGACCATTTTCCAAATTCTTTTTTTGTTCATGCGGTACCCAAAACATGTATTTTCGGTGGAATCTCGATATCAAATTTTCAGGTATAATAGAGTACCTTCTCTACACATAGTACGCGTAAAGAAAGTGTCCCAATATGAAAATATTTGAACCATTTTATTGCATCTCACTCATTCGCGATTCTAGTATATTAATGTGTTTTATATAATAGTAGGCTATAGGATGTATGATATTGTGACGGAGGGGGACACCTCACTTACTACGACACCATCAAGGATCAATTGATGCTACATTCCCCGGAAGGCAGGGATTAAGTAAAGGAGAACCCAGATTTGGAAGCTGACAACGAGACGCGCAGATTTCTATCATTCCCAGTTCAAACATCCGCGGACCATTAAAAAACAAATCGCAAGAGGGTAACGCAGAGAGCCTAGTATGTGAGACAGCTCACTCGGCGAGAAACCTTTCCATAGCATAAGAATTTGCACCATCTGCCCGGCATTATTGATCCTGCAGGACCTGAAAGCATGTCTGAAGATGAAAGGGAAACGAAAGGAAAGGAAATAAGGGAAGGTGAATCGGCGACCAAGAGAATCGAATCCGGGACCTCCCGAATACGAACTTCAATCGTTACCGCGGAGACAACTCGCTCGGTTTGTATAATAGTAATAAATTGGCAGAATATTAGCTTATAAAATTTTCATAAATGTGAAAATTTTAAGTAACAATATATTCGACTTCATGAAGTGAAATATTAATTAGGATTAGGATTAGAGCGTCGGATGTAGGGCCTTGCGGTAATTTGCTCACGAGACCGCAGGGAGAGAGGGGTGTGGGGAAAGGACGACTAGATTCAGCTGACGATGTGCACAAGCATGGAGGGAGTTTATATCGGTTACAGTTGGAACGCTTCCGAGGCCGCCCTAGGCCCTACTCAGCAACCCCGAGACTCCTGACAGGCCCGCGAAGGCGATGCCGGGATAACCTTTTACAATACGCAAATCATGAGTTTGCTCCCGGTAACCGTATGTGGAATTTAAGATAAAGGGTTATCTCTGGGTTCTCCGGTTTCTCCATTGCATTTCACTGGTGCTCCACCTTAATTCCATGTACCATCCGTGCCATCAAAATAACATTCATCCGCAATAATTGGCTAGTCCTTCAACGCTGAAAGAAATCTTTTGGAAATTATGTGACAGAAGGAATTGGGGAACATAGTGAACTACCCAGCATTCGCCGAAAGAATCCATGAGTCAGGTAGCCGGCCACGGGCATAGAACCCTCAGTCTCCTAAATTCGTTCCTCCTGAGCCGTGTCGATGTAACAAAAGAAAGAGAGAGATAAAAGCCGTGAAGTTATTGGAAGAACAGTGTAAGCAGAGAATGAAGGAAAATAAAAGAAGCATTGAAGCCAGAAGAAAGAGAGATGTGTGTTCAGACCCCAGGGGGACACTTGCTATTCATTATACATGCGCGAAAACGCAGGAACGGTGAACGAGACTAATGGTTATGTTACGGCATGTGAGATCCGGAATTGCTCATCTTCATATTAATATCGCATCAACCGGAGTGACGCACAAGATTTTCAGAGCCTTTCAGTTTTGATCGATGAACCTCGTGTTTATACCACGGACTGTCAACCATGCATGAAGTGAATAAGAAGGGTGAGAGATATTCCAACTTGGAACAATGAAGCACTGATATAGGCAGGGTGAACCTTCCTCTTGCGTGTATGATATTGCGAAACAAATTTAGAGTGGCCTATGAGATGTTTACAAAAGACATAAAACAATCTGATGTGTCTATTCACATGACCTTCTCTACATCTCTGCAACAAATTATTGTTAAAAAGCTTATGCTTCTATTTACTTCACTCTAATCGAGAAAACATTAGCAGAATAGTCTTATTACTTGCTTCCTTGTAAGTAGGAGCGAAATAAGGGATATGGTAGGTTAAAGTGGTAGTCAAAAGCTGGTTGCTATGTGAAAGAAGTGCCTTTGTTTGTATAGATAGGAGTTGACAAATTTCTGTATGAGAAAAGTATAAGGTTTTCAAAGCTGAAACCAAAAGCAACGAATATCTCAAAACGATCAACTCGACGAAAAAAATATGTAAAGCATAACTTGTGTGTTTTAACGATCTCTACATTTTCTGATAAGCACGTTTTTGTCCATCTCTTACGGTTTAACAGATATGCAAAATTCAGTAAAATTCATCCAGAATAAAATAGCCTTCAGAGGTTATTCCCAGAAAGTTCAAGATATACATTTTATTTATCAGGTAAATATCTTTAATATACGATATTTTAATCTAAATCGTTAGAGCCATTTTTGACAAAATCAAAATTTTCGAAGATTTTTCCACGTAAAGGGTAGTTGGGGGTGAGGGGATTTCTTGAAAAATGCTTTTTGGATTCAGGTGGACCCAAAACAAATATTTCCAGTGAAATCTCGGTATCGAATTTTTGGGTGGAATGCAGTACCTTCTCTATACACTGTGTACATAGTACGTTTAGAGAAAGTAAAAATCTGATGTGTTCCACTCACATGACTTTCTCTACATCTCTGCTACAAATCCCTATTATTATTATTATTATTATTATTATTATTATTATTATTATTATTATTATTATTATTATTATTATTATTATTATCATTATCATTATTATTATTATTATTATTATTATTATTATTATTATTATTATTATTATTATTATTATGTGGTTTAACTTCCTTTAACCTGTTTAGTTAAATGCTTCTCAAATGATATCGGGGTCCGTGGAGCTTAAAGTTACTCTCCATTCGTCTTCTCAGGATAAGGGAAAACCCCGGTAAAACACGAGATTTGAATATACGATCTTTTGAATGTAAGACAGACACGCTACCAGCAGATTACCAGGCGGGCTTACAAATTATTGTTTAATAAAAAAACTTATTCTTCTATTTTCTTTATGCTAATTGAGAAAACATAGCAAAAATTGTCTCATTACTTGTTTCCATTTTAGTAGAAGAGAAATAAGGAAGTACTATAGGCTAAAGCGGTAGGCAAAAGCTGGTTGCTATGTGACTGAAGCTCCTTTGCTTGTATGGACAGGAGAAGAGTATAACAAGAAATCAAAAATAAGGATTTTCTCAAAAACGATTCACTTTACGAAAAACATAAATTGTGCGTTTAACGATCTCTACATTATCTGACCAGCACGGATTTGTCTATCCCATACAGTTGGCCAGTTATACAAAATCCGTAAAATTCACCCAGAATAAGGTAGTCTTCAGAGGCTATTCCCAGAATATTCAAGATATACCTTCTATTTGTGAGCTAAATATCTATAATATACGATATTTTAATCAAAATCGTTAGAGCCATTTTGAGAAAATCAAAATTTTCGAAAAATTTTTCTATGTAAAAGATAGTTGGAGTTTGGGGGGATTTACATGAAAATCTTCGTGTCACATCCTTGGAAGATACTGAAGTTTGTTATTTAACGGACTTTTCGTTTTTGAGCTATGCTATCCACAGGCATGCGCGCGCGCGCACACACACATACACACATACACAGTGTGGCAGACCAACTGACAAATGTACATGCAGATTTTTTATGCACTAGACTTTTGTCTATCTGTTACAGTTTATCAGCTATCTCATAAAATGTCTTCAGAGGCTATTTTCAGAAAATTAGAATTTTCATAAAAAATATGTTTAACATTTGATATTTTGACCAAAATTGTTAGAAAATTTTTGAGAAAAAAGTTCCATATAAAGGAGGGCTGTGATGGAGGCATTTTCTTTAAAGTCTTCCTGTCCTTGGAAGATACTAAACTTAAATACCAAGCTTGGTAATTAACCCACTTTTGCTTTTTATTTATGCTGTCCATAGATACACATACACAGACACACACATATGCACACGTACCTTTTACTAAACATTTATCTTATTCAATGGTGCTCAAAGCATATATTTCTGGAGAAAGCTCGGTATTTAATTTTGTGTGGAATATGGTACATTCTCTAGTTACTGAACGTACATAGTACAAGGCACAGGAAGTAAAAAACCATTTCTCTATTTACTATACATAGTACAGAGAGTAATTATTACGATATACGTACGGTTTTGTTTTCCTTCTGTATCACATCTACGTGCAACCAAGTCTGTTCTGTTTAATTTTATGTTATTTTAGTAAAAATATATGTAATGCAAAGAAGCTATTAAAATGGATAGACAAAGTTTATGAGTTGCAGAGATCCATAGCTTAAGGGGTGAATCTATATGCCATGCTGAGTAAAACAATGTAGTAACTTTCATTTCTCGGAACCATGGATACAACACGTAAAAATAGTTTGTTGGATTTTCATCACGTCTTTATTCTGTGATGCTTTTGAAAATCTGTATGCCCTTAAGGCTATAGATAGTTCAAAAGAAACCGAACGTAATTTTTCTCTAAAACTTGCTTACTTTCTCTAAACGTATTATGTATATAGTGTCTAGAGATGGTACTGTAATGCACCCAAAAATTAGATACCGAGATTTCACCGGAAATACATGTTTTTGGTCACCCGAATCCAAAAACGCATGTTAGGAAAAAGGTCCGTGTGTGTATCTGTGGACAATATGGTTCAAAACGAAAAAAAACTGTCAAATAACAAACTTGGTATTTAAGTTTGATATCTTCCAGGGATGCACGCGAAAATTTTTCCCCCAGCCCCAACTAGCCTTTACATGGAACTTTTTTCAAAATTTTTGATTTTCTCTAAAATTCTCCAAATTGATTAGAATATCGTACATTAAAGATATTAACCTGACAAATAAAATGTGTATCCAGAATCTTCTGGGAAGTTCTCTGAAGACTACTTTTTTCTTTATGAATTTTACATAATTTTGGATAACTGCTAAACCGTAAGAGATGGGCAAAAACTTACCATACAAATATGTAGAGCACGTTAAAATACTCAATTTATGTTATGTGCATTTATTGTGGAGTCGATCGTTTTTTAGATATTCCTTGTTTTTTGTTTCAGCTTTAAAATAGTTATAATTTTTCCATACAGAAATTTGTCCATTCCTGTCCAAATAAACAAAAGTACTTCAGTCACATAGCAACCAGCTTTTGACTATCACTTTAACCTATGGTGCTCCCTTATTTCACTTCTGCTTACAAGTAAGCAAGTAATAAGGCTATCGCTTCTAACTGTTTCTCGATTAACAAAGTCACGTGAATGGAAAACATGA
The DNA here is from genome assembly GCA_030762935.1 of Hymenopus coronatus. Classification (NCBI taxonomy): domain Eukaryota; kingdom Metazoa; phylum Arthropoda; class Insecta; order Mantodea; family Hymenopodidae; genus Hymenopus; species Hymenopus coronatus. Next base: position 77,915,691 of record CM060895.1, on the reverse strand, counting down.
GACTTTTTATGGTATGGTGGCAACGCTCGCTCTTTTTACACATCCTGAGTTTCTTAGGACCGTACAGTATCGTCACGCTGATAAACGAGCTGCATAAGCAGACAACAAAATGATAACTAGTGAAGGTTACATAGAAATTTATTTTCTTGTACTGGTAGAGAGATGTAGTTAAACGTTTATAAAGAAAAATTTGCTAGGAACATTTTGCGAATCGTTGGGTGGATGTTATTCTATTTTCCTGCGAAACGAGAGAGAGAGAAAGAGAGAGAGAAAGAAATCGCAAAATTCGTCCACATTTCTTGATTTAGGAGGATGGAATATGTAGTCGATGGAAACATATCTAGCAAGGAACAACCAACCAAAAAAGGGATTCAAAAATCTGATGTGTAACATGAAACAGATAATTCTTTTTAGAAGTTTATTCTTCTATATCATGCTAACCTGATATACTTTAGCAGAAGTAGTTTTATTCCATATATCCTTGTACATACAACGACAATTGAAGAATACACCATTGATAGCCAAATATTTTAAGGGAATATTGCTATATAATGGATATGAATTTCCATGATGTGTTCCATTCAGATGACTTTCTCTACATCTTTGCAACAAATTATTGTTAAAAAAGTTTATGCTTCTATTTACTTCATGCTAATCATAAAAAAAATTAGCAGAAATAGTCTTGTTACTTACTTCCTTGTAAGTAAAAGCGAAATAAGGGCGGACCATAGGCTAAAGTGACAGTCAAAAGCTGGTTGCTATGTGACTGAAGTTTCTTTGTTTATATGGACAGAAGTTGACAAATTCCTGTATGAGAAAGGTATGATTTTCAAAGCGGAAAACAAAAACAAGGGAAATCTTAAAAGCGATCAACTAGACGAAATAAAAGTAATATGACATACATTGTGTGTTTTAATGTGCTCTACATTTTTGTGTGGTAAGTTTTTGTCTATCTCTTACGGTTTAGCAGTTATACAAAATTCCGTAAAATTCTTCCAGAATAAAGTAGTCTTCAGAGGCTATTCCCAGAAAATTCAAGATATACATTTTATTCGTGAGGTACATATTTTTAATATACGATATTTTATCAAAATCGTTAGAGCCATTTTTGAGAAAAATCAAAATTTTCGAAAAAAGTTCCATATAAAGGGTAGCTGGGCGTGGGGGATTTTCTTGAAAACCTTCATGTCGCATCCTTGGAAGATACCAAATTTAAATATCAATTTTGATATTTCGTTTTCGATCTATGCTGCCCACAGACACACACACATACACACACACAGACACACACACACACGGACATTTTGCTAAAAATGTTTTTTTTTGTATTCAGGGGGTTCTAAAACATGTATTTCCGGTGAAATCTCTGTATCGAATAATTGCGTGCAATACAATACCTTCTCTATACACTATGTACATAGTACGTATAGAGAAAGTAAAAAAAGGAGTTATAATTTCTCATTTGAAGAAAGCATATATTGGACAATTTAAACCACTACCAGGGAATAGGTCGTAGTAGTGAACTCTATAAAACGAAAATGTATTGGGCATAAACTGCTTTAACGAGATCTACAACTTCTGTATAATAAGATTATATTAATATAGTGCAATTTACCAGTTATGCAAATGTCATCTAGAGTGAAGAGGACTTCGGAGAATATTTCCAGGATATCAAGGTGTGCTTTTCATTTGTCATTAACATATATTTAATATATTGTAGGTTACCCTATATGGTTACTGTGAATATGTTATATTTCATAATATATGTTGCAGCAGTTTGGTAAGATGTTACAATGCTGACATAACTGTGACTTCTTAAAGCAATCCTAGCATAAACATGGACTTAACTATAAAAACTCCAATAACTATGAGGCAAGGGAACTTTTTTCACCTTAGCTACCAACGTACTACGTATTCCAGATCGACGTCCAGCGAGCGGGTTTTGTTTTATTTAAAATACTTTAAATTCAAAATTAACAATGTATGAGTGTTAATTGAGTGAGTGTTTTTGGTTAACCCTTGCTGCTGTTCTATTTGAATCCTTCCTAGATGTACACTCTCCTGTATCTTAAACTCTGAGGCCACCTGCTTCCCTCTCGCAAGCGCGAGCAGCAATACCTCTACGACCCCTTAGAAATGCGCAGTGAAGGGATAAGTCCTACCTCACACTGATATTGTACAATTTGTTGTTTTAATTAAAATTGTTAGTCATTTTAAGAAGCTCAATTTTTTTTAAAAACTCTTACATATAAAGGGTAGTGTGGTATTTAAACAATTTTACGTTTTTGAGTTATGCTATTTACAGACACACACATAGACACTCGGAAAGACACAGTCTTACATACGAACCTTTTCTAAAAATGTTTCTTTTCGTATTTAGAGAGTCTCAAAACGCACATTTCCGATGAAACTTCGGTATCAAATTTTTGGGTGAAATGCAACTCTTCCTCTCCATACCACTCGTAGTAGAGGGAGTAAAATAAGTACTTTGCCTAGTTGCTCTAGTAATTAATTAGTAAATAATTTGTTGAAATCATACATTTTTTATCTTTATTTGTGATTCATTATACATAGACCTTTATCTGCCCCAATCTATGAAGCGATTGGAAAAATATCCAAATCATTTTTATTATTTTCGTTTTGTTTGGACTTGCAATTATAATAAACATTGCTAATGTTTCTGGATACCTTATAGCTCACTTGATAGTTTATTGAGTAATACAGTTAGGATGGGGACATTTTTATACCCTAAGGAATATGTTAAACATTCCATAATATAGAACACAGTAAATTCAAAACTAAACGAAATATTTACATATCTAACGGTAGCTGTAGTTAAAATATTACAGTATACCCGTTGGGAATGAAGATGCCATTTTCTTCAAAAAAAATATTTATCACTCTCTCTAGCATGTATGTATATAGAGACGCCCTTAGGCCCCACTCATCATCATCATCATCATTATTATCATCATCATATTCAGAGAGAGTACATCGCAGCTAGAGAATGTATTGTATTCCACCCATAAATTCAATGTCGAGATTTCACCGGAAATATATGTTTTGAGATCCCTGAGTCCCAAAAAGAAGTTTTTAGAAAGAGATCCGTGTGTGTTTTTGTGTGTGTGTATCTGAGTGTCAACAGCATAGCTCAAAAATGAAATGACCGATAACTTTCTAACACGGAGATTTTCAAGAATATCCCCGCACCAAAAATTAACCTTTAGAATGGCAAATTTTTTGAAAATTTTGCTTTTCGTAAAAACTGGTTCTAACGATTTTGATTAAAATGACTGTATTAAACACATTTATTTCACAAATAAAATGTACATTTTGAATTTCCTGAAGACTTCTTTAACCTGGATGCGTTTTGCAGAATTCTGAACACCGGTTAAACCGTAAGAGACAGACAAAAATTACAACACAAAAATGTAGATTTCTTTAAAACACATAACCTGTCATATACCGTCTACTTGTAGAGTCGACAGTTGGAGATATTCCTTGTTATTGGTTGCAATTTTAAACTACCTAACTTTTCTCAAACGGGACCATGCAAAGCGAACCGAACCTCAAATGTTTCTCATAGCGACCAGCTTTTAAAAGATTTGAATAACGCATTAGTCTAATACATTCACTTATTTCCCCTCCACTTACAATGAATCAAATACGACTAATTCATCTAATGTTTATCTCGATTAGTATGAAGCTGAGAAAAGCATAATATCTTGTAAGAGATGGAACAGATAGAAAACGTTATGTCAATGGAAGACATCAGATTTTTTTCAACATAGTTGCGGTTAGAAATATGCACTTCTTCAACGTTCCTGCTTTTTAATCCCTCAAAAAATAGGAACATCCAAGGTCTGCAAAGTACACCTCTGTCTCGAGGATGACCTCATTTGATCTAAACTTAATTACCACGTACCATTTTTTCATGTCTGGAAACAAGAAGAAATCGGAGGGAGTCAGGTCGAACGAATATGAGGGGTGCAGTAACAATTCATAGCGCAATTGCAGTGTGGCAGCTATAACTCCGGATCAATGTGCTGGTTCGTCGTAGTGAAAGAACACTTTCTTCATAACCAAATGAGGCCGTGTATCCTTCAGCTTCTTTTTGAATCCGGCCAATGACTCACTGTACTATTGTCCAGCATTGTCCGTTTTTCCCCCTTTAGTAAGAAGTCTTTGAATATGACACCTTTTGCATCACAAAAATCGCCGCTATCACTTTTCCAATCGCTACCTACTTTGGTTGATATTCATCGGAAGTAATCCATTGTTTTGATTTTTTTTTTGATTTCTGGAGTGTAATGATGAATGACGGTAACACTTCGACCCAAAAATCCTTCCGATTCTGTTTAAATTGCTCCAAACAGAGCTTCAAAGTTGAAAGCCGCAATCGCTTTTGTGCACTATATGCAGTCATATCATCCATTACCGACAACTTTTTAATATCAAACTTATTTTGAAAATTATGAACTGTGATTGCCGTCCTTACACCTCTGGCCCCCGCTACTTCGCAAATTTCTTTTGACAATGAACGAGAACCATGCCGTAGAGTTGATCAATGCTTTTCTCGGTAACCAGTATCCGAGATTTCTGGGCATTCCTCATCAAAAACGGCTGTTTGACAACGTTTGAAGTCCTTGAGCCAATATCCAACTGTTATTACATATTTCTTTTGTTTTAATGAAAACACTTTGAACGACTAACTGAAATGACGCTCAAATCCAAACTAATCCCAAACTCAGTATCAAATTTGTTTGGCGACGTGTACGGCGGGGACATAAGCTCAACACATTTGCCCGCATCGGTTGGACGATCGTCCACCTCTGTCGTGCGTACGTGAGCATGGTACCAGTAGTCGGATTGGCAGACCAATGCCCTTCATAGAATTGAGCGCGAGAGGGCAGATTTGAATTTAAACAGCATTATGATTAATAGCACATAGTCATATTTATATATTAACATCATAAGCTCAGTATTTGACAGCTCTGTTGTGACGTGTTTAGTGTAATGCATTCATAAGATTGTTGTGTTCATCAACTTCCATTTTATCCTCCTCCAGCATTATTCTGGAGTTTATTTGAGATTGTCAGTAAGAGCAGGATCTTAAATTCGAACTGTACATATTTATAGTTCGTGTTGTGTTATAGTAGCTCCCATCTGTAGGTTCCCTTCTTCCCTCAGCTTACATATGTTATCGTCAGTCATAGGCATTCTTAAACAGTTTATCTCAAATTATCTATACCGGAAACATTTACAAGTAATGAAAACAAAAGTGACAATGACAATACAAAGTAGTTTGCCACCTGCAACTTCATCCTGGCTTCAATGCCTGGTCATCATCAAATTGTTATCAATAGACTGGATCAGCATTAGGATTACACTTGGACGTGGTCCCCTGATACTGTGCCAAAGCACCTTTCTAGATCCTTAGAGCCCTTTGCGACTTACATGACTCTAGGGAGGAAAGACAGGGTGACAGACCCAAAGGGCACACCAGATTCGGATGACGACGGGGAGTATTAGTTCGGTCTGTGACGGAAGTAAATAGCCTATACTTCCGTGAAATCAAACTCATTAGTCATTCTTAACAATTCATAAATACTTTGAAAAATTGTATTTTGAAAACATGGACGGGGCCCCTAAAACTTCCAGATTTAACCTCCATGACGCCAGCCGGACCTAGCTAACAAGCCGCGATATTTCGGGGTTCCCCGAAAAAGCCCTAACTCGAAAGAATCCGAAATGGGTCCCGATTGAGCGGTACCGTGGCGACGCCAAGAATGTGCAAGCCGCAACAAACCGAAACTGTTGGCTTGTCCTTTACTCTTGAAACAGAATGCAATGAGAATGAAGTAAAGGGAACAAGAAATGATGTAAGGAAAATTTTGTCTGGAACTGTCAGTCGGGAAATCGTGGGTTTGATTCCCGCGGCAGACTTCTCTGACCCATGGGTTTCTCGGAGTTTTTACGGGTCACTAAGCGAATGCTAGGGAGGATTTTTTATTCCCCCGAACTTCCAGCTCCTTCATTTCATCTCCATTTCATTCCAACTGGTATCATTCAGGGTTTGGAGTGTCGGCGAAGGCTGCGATGATGCACCCTTACGTGGCGGTGAATGCGTTTTGGGGTAATGCAGCTCTTGGAGGTGGTGATGTTGCAGTCCCTAACATAGTTTCTAACATTCGGCCGCCTGTCTATAAATACTCTTATATCATCCTAACCTCCTGGGACCGAACGCACAGTAATCTCATGGTGGCTGCAGTGTGGAACCCCCTTCGAAATGAACCAACCAAAAATGACTAAAGAAAAAGAGGGGGATCGCATAAAGAAAAAAACTAAACTACAAGCAGAACAATCCAAAAGAGGCATGTCCATAGCTAAAAAGCCAAGTTTCCCACAAATAAAAAAAATCCTATGGATACACAGGAAAACCATTTCGACACCATCCTCAACCCCCTGCAAAAGGACACAGCCTAGGAATGTTGTACAACAGAAACAATAGAATGTCACACTTATATAACAAGGCAAGAAGGACACAACCTAGGAATGTTGTACAACAGAAACAATAGAAAGTCACACTTATATAACAAGGCAAGAAATACACCATTCGATAACAAGATCAAAAATCTGGCTTCAGGGTCAGATGGCATATGTAAAAAACGCCTTAAAGAATCCTATTACATGATGGAGGAATATTTACTGGACGGAACTGTTTAAGGAATGCACGAGCACGGGAAAAATACCAGTGCAATGTAGAACATCAATGATGAAAGTTCTATTCAAATGAAAGGAGAAACCTGCAACCCGGATTTATATCAAGGCATAGCCCTTAAAAACAAGTCTTTCAAATGAACCAGCCTGCCATCCAATCAATCATCCAATCAAACAACCAGCAAACTTAAAAACCCAACTCAACCAAACCAACCATATGGCTGGACCCGGGGAAAACCCCCAAAAAAGAATAAAGATCAGCAATATTGCTGTAGGAATCGAACACACGCTCTTCCGATACACGTTGCACTTTAGCACCACCGTGTACGGTTCCATTGGCTGGAGCTGGTAATACGTGTATAGTCCTTTGTTCTTGAAGTCATGTATACACACTTGCAAAGACACCAAGATGCGGTGCTCGAACCCACAACCCCTTATGCCATGAAGCTGCCACTAAGACCTGTGATCAGGCATTAATGGTTGGATAGATAGAACGGTGGGTGAGTTCTTGGAAGCAATACAAAACGCCTAGCCGGACATGAGGCATTTCTAAATCGTAGAGGGCTGTGAGATACGACGTGGACATGAGTTAGGGATAAGAAGAGCTCAGGGCTTGCGATTTTTCCCCCAGTTTATCCTAATTTCTTACTTGAACGACTCCGAAGCTAGCGCGAGTACTTTTAGATAGAATCAAAGTGAAGTGAAAGTTGCAGAGGAATGGTGTGTGGGCATGTCACTTTATTATGCACAAGTGCGGGGTGGGGAATGGACCCACCCTTTCCCCCAAGCGCAGGCTGAATTGATAGCACTCATTTTTCTCCCTACTGCAATAAGGCCTGCGTGAAATAATGGCGGACGTGAATTTATAGTCCACTAAATGATTAGTGCCGCCTCTGCTCAGCTGTTTCACACCCGTCCGACCTCGGTAACCTCCCCATTTTTACGTACCTACACCGTCCAAACAAATTATTTTTAATTCCGTGACATTAATCATTCGTTTTCCTTCAAAGGCAACAAACTGCAAAAACATGGTTTACGCAGTGTTTATATATCTTTATTTGGCTTAACACATTTCCCATAAAATAACATATACAAGATGTAAATAGAGTACATGTGACAGAGAAATTGTTTTAGAGCGTTTGGTACAGTTCTTATTAATTCATGTTTCTCAATAAATCTCTTTTCACTTCATTTCATGGTTTTTAAAGCTTACTTTGCTCCTGGCTTTGCTTATTCATCGGAGTGCCAAATCTGGTTTGAAAATACAACAATAAATTGGCCGCCTGCCTCTGTGGTCAAGTGGTCGGTGATCTGGCTTCACAACCAACATGTCCCGGGCTCAATTCCCTGCTGGGTGGCATAGAATCATTCCCTATCCCCTACTGAGTTGGAAAGTTTGAACGTGGGAGTAAATATCTGTGTTTAATAGTATAATACTGAATAGTTAAGAGCTTAATAAGGCGACCATCATTATACTTCTTCGCTGGATGAAATGAATGACAATCAAAGAATCATAATGTGCATAAGGAACCGAATTAAACATATTCAAAACATTTAAACATATTTAAAAGTTACACGGATAGCTAACTTTCCTTCCTGAATTTCTGTTTCTTGAACTGGTGAGGTTAAGAAAACATTGTATTATATTGCATCAATAATTATCTTTTGGTGTACTAAATATGAAATTTGTTATGCAATATATGTCCGAATAGCCCTATAAACCCCCAGAATAGTACACATCTGCAATAAAGTACTCATTTAAGTACTACTCGCAGTAAAACCTGTAAAATTTTCAAAAAACTTTACTGCAACAACTGCTGTGAAGAAACATTTTGCACAGGGTCATTAATTTTTTGGGTGATAGCATAAAAACAAACAAAAAATTATCAAAAACAAAAAAGAAACACAGATAGAGGTTTAGGAATGCACAGTATGTTATTAAATAGGTATTATCAATTATACAACACCAGGTGGCTCAAATGAACCGTATTTGACTGTGTCAATATTCCTCCGTGCGTTAAAACACTTGAAGAATTCTTCAGGTCAATTTTAGTTCAAACCGTCAGTGAAGAACTGGCGAAGGCGACCTGCGTTTTACCCCTCTCAATGAGAGCAACTCGCCCACCGTCTCCGATGATAAGAAAGAGGAGTAAAACGAAGGTCGCTCAGCCAGTTCCTTACTTACCAGTTTTAGGTTGAAATTGCCCAGTCCTCTGCAACCCTTTTAATGCACGAAGGAACATCTACACTCATCAAATATGGGTAATAGGCTACCTGGTATACCTTTATTCTGATTTCCCTGAAGCAATAAGCATCAAAATTGCGATGCAAGTACTCTGCATGTGGGACACTGGTAGTTTCAGGAGTGTGACCCCATGATTTCGTTTTTAACTGAAATGAACCCCTCTTTCAGTTCTACTATTTTGACTTTAAAATCCCATAGAGTTTCCATGTAATCACCACAATAATATGAATATCGAAAAGTGGCAAAGTTATACTAACAATTCCAAATATTAAAAACGGATATCTAAAAGTGGTTTATCACACAAAAAAACGTTTTTCTAATAAATTTTGACTTAGATCTACATTTTCGTTTTTGTCCTTCGGTTAATATTTACCAGCTATACAAAACCATAAGGTCTTCCTTCCGAAAGAAGAGAATTCATAAATTATTCTCAGAAAATTCAAGCCAAATGTATGTTTCTCTTGTAAATAGCTTTAATGCATTATATTTTTATCAAAACCTCTATTGCCATTTTCCAAAAAAATCAAACAATTTGAAAACTGTTCCCTATAAAGGGAAGTTTGGGTGGCAAAATGTTCTAAAAAATCTTGGTGGGGCATTTTGGAGGATACAAATTTTGGTATTTAATTCATTTTTCGTTTTTGAGTTAAGCTGTTCAAAGGCATGCAGAGAGTCCAGTGAGTCTCAAAACTTTTTCTTCCAATGAAATCTCGGTATCGCATTTTTGCGTGTAATAAAGTACTTCCCTATTTACTATACAGAACAGAGAAAATAAAACAAGTCTATAAGATATTGTGATGTGACTATGTAATTATTTGCTAATAAATTCTGATGTATTCCATTCAGTTGACATCCTACAGTAAAACTTTTATGTGCCTTCCTTTTGAAAAATGTTTTTCTCGTAGTTACGTGAACTCAATCAATGTACATAATTCACAAATGTTTTATTATACGCATAGGTACGCGTAGGTACGTGTTTTTTTGTAGGTACACGAACTTACAAGAACCTTTATTGATAGTCAAATCTTTATAAACGCCTATATGCGGAAAACATGTAATTTTCTGAAGCATGCGTAAAGATCTAAAATAGCTTACGTCCTTATTAAGTCCGTGACTTTCAAATAATTTAAAATAAAATAAAATTAATGAATACGTAAATAGAATGTAGGTTTTAGAAAATAATATATATAAGAGTCAGAAATCTGTGAAATTGGTTTCAAGGATAACCATTATATCGTAAAAATTAGAAATAAAGAGTTTAATAAAACTAAAACTTAAAACAAGAATGGTTAATATCGGCTGCAGTATAGAGCTCGAACTCAGAAATCATAAATGAAAGCAAAGACCATTACACCATATAGTTACGAGTACTATTTCGAATATTAGCATGTGAACAGCATTTCGACACACACGAGCGTTGACTGGAGTTAGGAGAAACAGAGTTGCGACGTCATTACCTCCAAACAGTTATCTTGGACAAGTCTGTTGTCTGGATTACGATAATGATGGCGATGGTTTGGTGTAATGATATAAATGAAAAATATCGCACAAACAATACCGTAAATTAATAATCTGATGTGTTGCATGGCTTTCTCTACCTGTTATATAAACTTGCTACAAAATATTATTCCTCTTTCTCCTCCATGCTAATCTAAATAAGCTTTCGCAGAGTGGTCTTATTACTTAGTTCCTTATAAGTAGGAGGGGTCTGTTCGAATACACTATGCTAAAGCGATAGTTAAATGTTTTAAAAGCTTTCGCCACTCGATTGTCATTGAAATTCTCTCCTTTATTTGGTCAGAAGTAAAACAAAAAAACATGGACGACTTCCTGCTTAAGAAAAAGTGTATTTTAAAATTGAAACCAATTACAAGGAGTACCTCGGAAGCATTAAGGTTTAATAGTTGTACTTTTTTTTTTTTTTTTTTTTGAGTAAGATTTTGTCTATCTCTTACAGCTTACCGGTTATCAAAAGTCACTCAAAGTCTGTTCCAAGGAACTTCAAGACGTACAATTTATTTGTCCTGTAAATGTCTTTAATATGCAGTATTTTAATCAAAATCGTTATAAACAATTTTGCAAAAATCAAACTTTTCGAAAAACTTTCCATGTAAAGGGTAGTTTGAGGTAACGGGGATATTTTTTTACAAAGCTTCGTGTCACATTCTTGGGAGATACTAAATTTAATACTACCAAGTTTGGTATGAGGTATCAGTAAGTTAATGGCGCAGAACAGTATTGGTCGCAGTTGCGGCCTACCACGCCTTCTCCCGGTGAAGGAATTAGAGAAGGGGAAAGCACAGGCCAGCACACAGGAAATGACGGAGCCAAGCGCAGGAAGTCCCTAACAAGGTCACTGCATGGCAGCATTGGTGCACTATGGAGACTACAGAGGGAGGCCGTCGGAAGAATGCCACTACTACGGTACCTAGACTCAACTAGCGCAACCAGGGGAAGAGAGTTTTACTCTGAGCAAGCAACCATGGCATTTAAATGGAATGTAGGAATGAAGGGAAAGAAACTGTGTTAGTTGAACAGCACCCCAGCATTAGCCTAAGAGATCCACCTAGTTCGTTAACAAGTTTAGTATTTAACGGAGTTTCGGAGTTATGCTGTCCATATATGCAGTCACACGCCTTTATATAAAAATTATTTGTAGGGGTCTCAAAACATACATTTCCAGAGTGATCTCAGTATCTAATAGTTGGGTAGAATAGAATACAATACTTTCTCTACTGACTATGTACGTTGTATATATGTGCTAGAAAAAGTAAAAATTACTCTTCGGACAAAAAAGTTTTCTTTCGTGGACAATTCGCTCGTTAAGAATGATTGACGTATGAGCCGGTTAAAACAAAAATTGCGCTTGTACGCTTGGTAGGGGTTAGGGTCACTCCAGTCACAGACACTAGTTTATTGCCTGGTTGTTTGCAGTGCATTAAAACACGACAGTAATTCATTGCGACCTCCCGTACACTTCATTTTTGTCCAATATTCGATTCGCCGCACGCTTGTTTGCTGCTATCGAACATTTATTTTTTCACTAGTCACTGCAGTGAACATGGTTTCTTCTATAAGCCAATCTTCTAACTCATTTTTCGTCACTTGGATCTGTATATAGTCCATATTGTTAAAAGTGAATTACGAGATTTAAGATGTATATATGTTTCTGATTTAAAATATCTGTGTACAATGCATTGAGCTGTACATTTCAGATAGGTGTTTGGAAAAATACCTAACTGGTCTATTATTATCTGGATTATCTTGAGTGATACAACTTAATAGTCAGTGACTAAAATCGTGTTATTTGGCCTGCTCTTCGGTAGCATAGCTCTCGCGCTTATGGTGCACTGCGGTCCAACTTATACGATGGGAATAACGTTATGTAGAGCAGTGTGCAGTTAAAACGATTATACTATAGCATGGTGTGCTTATTGTGTTAAGTTTTGATTGAACAGAGCCATAAGTTATAAGCTAAGAGATTCGTGTTGGATAAAATCAAATAAAATATGGATTTTGAAACAAATGGCCTATTACTTATAAAATAATGATGACATAAAAATAAAAATCAAGTAGTTAGCTAATGACTTTGCGTAACGGAGTCTTTTTACTGTTAATTTTTAAAATGTTTACTTTTTATAGTCTGTATGTACAATATATTCCACCCAAAAATGTGATATCGAGATTTCACCGGAAATACACTTTTTGATACCCCTGAATCCCCAAAAAAATATTTTTAGAAACATGTCTGTATGTGCGTATCTGTGTGCTTGCGTGTGCGTGCGGCATATCTCAAAAATGAAAAGTTGGTTAGAATCCAAGAATGCGACACAAATATTTTCCAGAAAATCACCCCACCCCAACTGCCTTTTAAAAGGAATATTTTTCGAGAATGTTGATTTTCGCAAAATGGCTCTAAAATGTCATATGTTTAAGATATTTTCATAACAAACGAAATGCATATCTTGAATTTTTTCGGAATAGTTTAAATGACTTTTGTATATTTTTGTATAGCTGATAAACATTAATAAAAAGTCAAAAACTTAGTACACAAGAAGTGTAAGTTGCGAACTCCTCGAATATATATACTTGTGGAGTTGGCCATTTTTTAGATATTCCTTGATATTGGTTGCAGTTTTAAAATGTTTAAACATTTAACAAACGGGAATTTGTCAACTCCTGGCAATGCAAAGAAGCGGATGTCGTCCACATGGCAACCAGCTTTTAAAAGATTTGAGTAGCGCTTTAGCCTAGTGTCTCCTCTTATTCCCCTCCTACTTATGGAAACAAATAATAAGACAAAGTCTGCTTATGCTTATCTCAATCAGCATAAAGTAAATGGAACAATAAGGTTTTTAGTAACAATTTGTTTCAAAATGTAAAGAATTTAACGTGAATGAAACACATCAGATTTGTTTTATTTGTTCATTTATAAGGGAAAGGTAAATGCTAAACGAAGGCGTGATACACCTCATGCACCACGATCTACAGATATATTTGCGATAACACCCCCAAGAGAAAGGGATGAAATGACGGAGCTACAGAAGGCCATATTCTAGATGAAAACAAGTCATAGAGTCAGGCAGAAGTCTCTAACTGTTTGGCTTATAGTTCTTAATCTCAGCACAAGCAGACATAGAGCTGTCGCTTATAAAGGATACTGGAGCTGAATTGTTTGTTTTAAAGATATTTATATGAAGATTGGCACACTTAATATGAATAAATAAAAAAATAACTGTACAAAAGCTTAAACCTCTACCTAAAATCTTTTCTGACATAATACAGTTAAATGCTTTAATTACCGCAAAAATACAAATTTTACTTTCTCTACAACTTTCCATGCACACAGTAGATGGAATAGGTATCTTTTATTTCACCCAAAAGTGCCATTTAGAGATTTCGTCGGAAACATATGTTTTGAGGTCCATTGAATCCAAAACAAAAACAGCGCGTGTGTCTGTGAACGGCATAACTCAAAACTCCATTAAATATGTTAGTTACCGAGCTTATGGCTCAGACTGTTCCGTCAGTGGTCTGCATTTGGAAGTTCGCAGGTTTGCTTCCTGTGACCGGCCTAACTGCCCCATGTGCTTTCTCGGGGGTTTCAAGGATCGCCTGACGAGTGCTGGGTAGGTTTCTACCTTCTCCCGAATTTCCTGTTCTTCCATGTCGTTTCCATTGTCATTTCATTCATTTTTCATTTCGTCGGTCTCCATCAGGTTTGGAAATGTCCGCAATGATGTTCGGTGCGGCCTGGATGGGAAAAAGTTGGTCAGACTGAATGTATCCGTCCTCAGACTTTGGCTGGACGCTGGACTCTCTATGGGGGTATGTACTCATGTTACCGGTGGTGAACGCTTGCACTAACTGTTACGTCATACACTGGACAAGCACTGTAGAAAATTGGTTTGCATCAAACAACTTTTCGAATACAATGATATGTAAACAGACATGTTCACTCATCAAGTACGATGCCCGATTACATCAGTGCTGACATTACAATACGTGATTATTATAAATCCCATTACTGTTGCCTTTTGTTTAGTGTTGATGAGAATCATGGAAAGTCAACATAAATCCCTACTGCTTAGTATTACGTGACAGACTAGGTCATGCGCTCGATCCGCAAAAATGCATGTTCTCTAACATTCGTTAGACAACAGCAACACCAGCAATCCCACCGTCAGCGGTGGTCCTAACTGGAACGGACTATATGTCCAACTGTCGGAGTGTTTCAATCTGGAAACTGAAAGGAACCTGCCATTGCTGTGTTGTTACACCTGATTCCGGCCACCCGGTATATTCCCTGATCTCATTTTATATCTGCCGGGGGGCTGCCCCTCATGGGGGTGTAGGTCCAATAACTTCAGTTATGATGTTGAGTGTCTCTCCGACCGTAACGTATTCTATCCCAGAAAAGTTGGTATTTAAGCTTGGTGATTAATTTAAAAATGTTAATACTTTTACTTTTCTCAAATACGTAGTCAGTCGTATTTCTTTCTTTATTTCTGTCTTTAACTCTCTATTTATTTCTCTCACTTTCTTTCTCCCTTTTTCTCTCTGTTTCTCTCTTTATTTCTTTCTTTCTCACTCTGTCCCTTTCCCTTTCTCTTTCTCTTCTTTCTCTCTTTCTTTCAAGACAACAAACAATACTAGATACAGTTGAGGAAAGCCTTGTGTTTACAAACATTCCATTACGTCGCATAGCGGCATGCGGAGTGGAATGAGACAATGCATCTTCAAATCTCGTCTCTCAATTTGGTCATAACTTTTGTTATTTCTAATAACTAGTTCTGATCCCTTTGTTTGCAGATATTATTAGTTCTTTTTATACTCCCAAAGCATCTGAAACAAACGTCTAACGGTGTGATTAACTTATGAGAGCATAATTAAATGCCTACCCAGTTGATAGACTGTAGCAAAAACAAGCGAATGTCCAAAAATACAAAGCTGTCATCAGCACAAGGTATGATTTGCTCTCTCTTTGTTAAATGAGACACGGTGTGCAGGATATTGCCAGCTTGTGTACACAGCTGAGCTACGATCTGTATGGGATACACGTAACTTGGCAGCGGTAGCGGGCTATTTTGTCTTTGTGGCCTTTTATTGCCTCTTATTTTGCCTTGGTCCTTTTCATTTCGGACGGCGTTTCTCCCCAGCCAGAGCAAACGCGTGTTTACTCTTTTACGCTGGAATGCACTTCCCTCTACTTTCACACAAACCAGCAGCCCACATAGATTCCTATTGGACCCTTCTTTTCTGATCTTCTTTTGGTTTATCTTCTCCCCAGCAACTTCTCCGAATTCTCTCTCCTTTTTTTTATGTTCTTCTTTAACTGAACCCCAAGAGAGATAATGTACCTGCTGGAGAGTAAAATGTGCGCATTGTCTAGCTTTTAGGCGGTTTCGCCTACTTACCTTAACATTTATACTGGAATGAATGGACGTAAACGTTTCACTCTTCATTAGGGTTATAAATGAAGTTAAGGAAATGAGGAAACATCTTTTTCCCTTCTGGTGTCTAAAGACGAGGTCTAACATGATACATGTTAATTATGGGTGACTATGGATAGAATATTGCGGATATTATTTGCCCTTTTTTTCCTCTTTTTGTTGTTTTTTGTTTACTCGTAAAGGTCACATTTTCGTCTTTCTGTTTCATTTTACAGCTTCTTTTTACTTTTTCAGGCACTCATGTACAATTTTCACAGTAAATAGAAAAGATACTGTATTCCACCCTAAAATTCGGAACCGAGATTTAACTAGAAATATGTTTTCAGACCCCCTGAATCAAAAAAAAAAAAAAAAAATAAGAGAAGCGTTTTTATAAAAAGCTCAGAATGTGTCAGTGTTTTTCTATGTGTGCTGTCTGTGTGCTGTTCATGTGTGTGTGTGTGTTTGTGTGTGGAGGGGCAGCGTAACTCAAAAAGGAAAGTCCGCTAAAATACCAAACTTGGTATTTAAATTTAGTATCTTCCTCGGATGTGACATGGAAACACTTTAAAAACGTTTTCTCAAAAAATGGCTCTAGTATTTCGATTAAAATATGGCATATTAAAGATATTTACATAAAAAATAAAATGCATATCTTCAATTTTATGGGAATAGTTTCTGAAGACCTGCTTATTGTGGATAAATTTTGCTGAATTTTTGTATAACCGGCAAACCGTAAGAAATGGACAAAAGTGTTCTACACAAAAAATGTAGATCTTGTTAAAAACACACACTTTATGCCATATCATTTTTATATAGGATTGACCGTTTCCGGGCTATTTCTGGTTATTGGATTCAGTTTCAAACCACCCATTTACACTTTTCAAACGGGCCACCATCCTTTCATTTTTGTTTTGTTTTATTATCAGTGCTAAAGGAACCAAACTTCAATTGTTCACATATCCACCAAATTTTAAACGATTTGACTATCGCTTTAGCCTAGTATTTTCCCTTATTTCTCTTCTTCTAGAATAAAGCAAGTAATAAGACAAGGCAAAAACGGTGGCAATTGAGCACATGGATCAAGCAACTAATAAAACCAGTTTCAGACACTGGGCATTAAGGGAGGCACATAAATGTTAATTGCTCATGCTCATGCTTATTATTTTGTTGTAAAACATTTTTACAAAAATTCTACGCGTATTTGAAGCATAATATCTCCAGGACACACCACGTCAAGGTGATTTCTTATCGCACCTCAAAAATGTATGTTTTTGTTAGAATTACTACTATATTATTTTCGTTCTGTTATAACTCGTCAATAGGTTTTGTTTTTTTTCTTCGTCCATAATTACACTTTCATTTATTTGCAAACTCATTTAGCAAGAATTCGTCTATTTCTTCATTGTTTAAGTTAACTGGTATAAAACGGAATTTGTCAATAACTTAATGTTTTCACATGGGCATGAGCTTGGAGATATTCTTTTTAAATCTCTGGATTGCTTAAGATCCTTCAAGCTATTAGCAACCCTCTTATTTAGTCTGACATTCTTCGCTTTTTTCCCACCAAATTGAGTTCTATTGTATCGAAAAGGAATCCCTGGTGCTCTCCATCATCCTCCGAGATCCTAAATAGCACGAGTATGTTAGAGTGTAGTCTTTGCACGATTTTGTTCGATCCTTCGACAGCATTGTGACAGACATAACTTATTTTTGGTATTGAAGGATTATCAAGCCACTCTTCCACAAAGTTGTCGTATAAAATACTTCATTTCTGATAGGTTTTCTTGTATATTGAGACAATTATCTTCAACTCTGTTAAGCGGAGGATGAGTAAATGAAAAACACATCTTTATTTGAAGCCTAATTTCCTATTTTTAATGTAGTCATGTGCCATTCCTAATTCTTCTATGCTTCTCCAAATATACTGATTGAAGTGATAGTGCACTAGAAATTTGAACATTTGCAATCACTTACTTTAAAACTTGAATAGCGCCAGGTTCAAAATCTGAAATTACATCCTTGGGGTTCCAGTCTGAAATCTTCCCTTTAATTGTGTTGAACAGTCTGCTGTAAGACTCCTTTTTCTTATTTTGAAGAAGAGCATATACCACCGGAAAGACATTGGTCTCGTGATTTGTATTTCCAAGATCCGCATGAGTCTATATGGCTGTATTGTTTGCTATAGCTTCGGAATGTACCGTCCATAAAATGGTCTGCTTTTCTTTAATGCAGTTATTTCTTTAGTTCTTGAAAATACAAAACTTCTCTCTTGTGGCACAGAAAAGTCATCAAAAAAGTGCCATCATCGTTTATCTTTAACAGTTCAGGAGATAAAATTGTTTTCAGGACTTTTTGGAACTTTCTTCACAACTTGAGATTTTTTCCCATTTCGGTGTAGGTAAGAAATAGAATATCTCATAGCAATCAAGTTCAAAAAGTGAATATGCATTGAGATTACAGGGACAATGTTAACAGTGTTCATGAAATGGAGGTGTTTGTAAATTTTAATAAAAATTTTAGCCTTCCATTGTAAATAACTTTCGATGTGTATATTTAATAAACAAGTGTACAAGAGATCATAAATCACACAGTACATTAAAAAATAAGTATACAAAGTATTTTAATCAAGTTAAGCAGCTAAATTGTGCACGAGACCTACAATTTATATTTTAAGCCTTTGCAACACTGTTTGCTGTAGGTGCCATCTAATGGTATTTACACTGGAAAGCTTGACATTGTTGACATTAACCTACTTCAGAATTTTTTTTCGATAGGGCGTTATTTGTGTTGCTTACGGTGAATAAAATTGTGGCTTAGCGAAAAGCTGGAATTAAGTCGTTAAAATGCCCATGCAATGACTTATTATGACCTTCGATGTAGATTATCAAGACGAGTGCACTGATCACTTACTACTACATTTGGAGATGTAACTCCATGCTTTACCACTGTAAAACGCTGTTATAACGAGTTTAATCGCGGCCGTCGTTCGCTCAGTGACGAATTCGTGGAGGTCATCCAAAATCAGTTGTTGGGCCAGAAAACATTGATGCTGTGCAAGTTCGTCACTGTGAGACAGATGCAACCACAGGCATTAATTTCACCAGCAAATATAAAATACTATATGGCCATTTATCCCTGAGAAGTGTTTGCTCTTGTTGGATCCCATATCATTTGCCACATTCTCGAAAGGATGCTCACGTCGATTGGTACACACAGATCTCAAGAAATACTATGATGGGACTTCAAAAGATGTATATAATATTATAACAGTAGACAAATCATTTTTTGAGGAAAAATCGTCATGTGTCAACAGTGCCTTTAGGAAAATGTAAAACGATAAGTTCTGAATGGCACACAACCATTTACATGCTGGAAGCCTTCGTTTAAATAAGAAAAACAAACAAATATCTCGAATCGTTTTTCAGAAGACAATGTGAGCGCTTAAACATCTCATCTAACAACCGACTATTTGAGCAGTCAAAGAATCGAATTGACGACTCATTCGCCATACATTCGCCATTCACCTGGTTTGGAACCCAATGACTTCTTTTGGTTCCCGAACATCAAGAATAAAATGAGCCGACACCGATTTTCATCGGCAGAAGAGGCCGCTGGTACCTTCAAAAACCATGTTTCCGCGGTGTCTCAAGTAGGTTGGAAAATATGCTATGACAAATGGTTCGAACAAATGGATTGATCATAAAGGAGAATATTTTGAAAAACAATAAAACAGTTTTCAGTAAAGAATTATGATTAGGCTATAAATATAAATAGTTTCCTTCGTATATGTGTATATATAAATTAATTAAAAATGTAAATAGAGACTTTAAAAATAATATCTGATTGATATGAATATTTTATTTTATCCAATCCATCGTCCATTCCTTCATGCCTTCATGGATAAAAAGTTTAAATGCGATTTGGGGTAGGGATTTACATTTTTAATCTTCTAGGCTATACATATCGGTAGACGATTTAAAACCGTGTTTCATTAAAGTTTATGAAATTTATATGCTGTTTTGGAAGTATGTATCAATAAAACAGTGAATATAGCGCTCATGAATTTTTCTCTTAAATGATCATAAAGTAACATGGTTAGTTCATTTTCCCCTTCCCCTTCTTGGAAATTCCAGCATTCCCCCAGAGTTGGTAATACTGATACCAATTAGAAAGGTTTCCCCCCTTTCTAGGTTAGCTTCAAGTTATTCCGTCATAAATGCTTCTATAGCAGAGTTCCAACCATACATACTTGTTGGCGCCATTGTTGTAATTCGAAGGGAGGAGTGGAAGAAAAAATACCTACTACTCAAACTTTCCAGACTATAACTATCAGCAAAATAGGGAGAACGTTTTATTTCGTATACTATTTCAAAAGCTCTTTAAATGCTTAATATCAGCCCTCCATTTACAGCTCGTCTATACGTATTTTATGCAGTCAAGGGGACACCCAAGAGTTAAAGATGAATTTATGAACTATTAAAACTATATTTTTAAAAACTTGTTATATATATTGCCATTAAATAAGAAAGAAACATACTTACCAAGTCTATTCAAATGTCTTTTCATTTTGGATATATTAAGCTATTCTATTTAGTTAGCTAAAATCAAAATCTACTTTCTCCTGCACAGATTGAGCTACATACATGTACCAATTTTACTTTCTCTACCTAGCACATGGTATTAGGTAGAGAAGGTATTGCATTTCATCCAAAAATTCGATACCGAGATTTTTACAGAAATACATATTTAGGATCCCCTGTATTAAAAAAAACATTTTTAGAAAAAGGTGCTTGTGCGTATATGTCCGTGTGTCTGTGAAAACGATGACTCAAAAACGAAAAGTCGGTAAAGTACCAAAATTAGTATTTAATTTTACTATCCTTCAAGTATGCGACACGTGATTTTGTTTTGAGGAAAATTCCCTCTAAACTATCCTTTACATGGAAAAATATAGATACCTTTTGATTTTCTCGAAAATGTTTCTAAGAATTTTGATTAAAATATCGTAGGCATATATAAGACATTTACTTGACAAATAAAATAAATATTTTGAACTATCTAAAGTTCTCTTCATTCAAGATGACAAAAACTTACTACACAAAATTGTGGCTCTCAAAATATACAATTTATGTCCTATATATTCTTGCTGTGGAGCTAACCATTTCCAATTTATTCCTTGTTATTAGTTTTAATTTTAAAACACTTATTGTTTTACTCCTGGCCACACAAACAGAACGGCATTTCAATGACAATTACATAATTATTGCTTTTAAAACTTTTGGCTATCGCTTAGCTTGGCTACATTCCCCCAGTTACCTTCTAGTTATAAGGAACTAACTAATAAGATATTCAGCTAATGTTAACCTGGATTAGCATGAAATATAAAGAAGAACAATATTTTGTAAGAAGTTTGTTTGTAGAGCAGGTAGAGAAAGTCATGTGAATGAGACATATATCTATCTATAAGCAGTGCTGAAAAATTGTAATTAGAATTGGTACTTATATGAAATGAAACACTTTGTAAATTATCTAAAGTTTTCTTGAAGTCCAGCAATAATAATAATAATAATAATAATAATAACAATACTTATTGTTAATAATATGATTATTATTATTATACTATTATTATTATTATTATTATTATTATTATTATTATTATTATTATTATTATTATTATTCCCACGGTCCATACTATAGCACAACACAATTTTCAGAAATTCTGCATCTGTAAATTTCAGACAAATCAATCAAAGTGAAGACATTTGTTACTGTATAAATCATCCTAAATATCAATAACAAGATAATTTAACGTTGACAGTTAAATGTTACTTCCTATACAATTTTCTGGAACTGTATGCAAGTGGGACGTTGTTCTCTTTAAAAAAACAACATATATATAATTTCACTTGCTTTAGAAAAGCACAGACCATCTACAATGCAGTCAGACCTTTTTATCAGGTGAATCGAACTGGCTTGCGTTTTGAGACCAGTCCTCTTTCACTCATCATCTTCATTATCATCAGAACCTTTATCATTAACGACTGCATTATTTGAATTCAAACTGGAGCTAGGCTGTAGATTAGGATTTAAACGAGCTTTCATTTATCGCATTATTGTTTTGTAAAATACCTGCACACTTACTAATACTTGGTTGCAGACAAGACTACATCTATCTTCAACCGCCTCTACTCAATGACATTCGTTTTGTGTTCCATCATCAAGACCGCTCGCTATCTGAATTTTACTATCAGGGTCTCTTAGAAGTTAAAATACCTGGTGTCCACAAAACAATGAGACATAGCTCGTTAACTATTTGAGAATGAGACATGCGATTATTTTCAAAGTTTTGTTTGTTTTTACAAGACTTCAACATGTGCTCCTTCAGTTGCCCTCAGGATATCAAGTCGATGTTCCACCTCCGTGCATACACGCTGCAGCATAGCAACATCCACTGATTGCAGAATCGCAACAATCTATCTACGAAGTGCGTCAATATCTGGAACAGGGGTTTTGTAAATACGATTCCCAAAGGAAAAAACTCCAAAGGAGTGATATCAGGGATGCACGGCTGTAGGCGATTAGTCCATCACGGCCAGTCCAACTTCCAGAAAAATGTATATTCAAAAGACCCTATGTCTACAAACCAATGAGTAGGTGCTCCATTTAATTCAAACATAGTTCTATGCATTCCAACACCTGAGGGAGTAGGTACTTATAAATCGTGTGAAAGTAAACTGCCCCTGTAACCGTCTTCTCGACAAAGAAAAGTGGACCAAATACTCTATCGAGCATATGACCAAATATTGACAATTGGGCTACCAGATCATGTTCATAAGTTGTGAGGAGGTGCAGGACACCATACGCAAATGTTATAACAGTTAACATTTCCGAACACAAATTGACTTTATCACAGAATATTACACACTGCAGTTACTCATCATCTTGTTCAATTGCGTTGAGCATGGAAGCAACAAATGCAGCACAACGATGGAGGTCACTTGGCAGCAAAGCTTGCGTAGAAATTATGAACGGTTGCTTTTGACACGTGCAGTTTCCGTGAAGCACGACGGAGCGATTCCTGAGGGCTGCGTTAATATGCAATTGCACATGGTTGACAGTTTCTTGCCTCACAGCTGTTCGTCTACTCGTGGAAAGTCCGATTTACTACCATCTCTAGAAACTTCTCCCTCTATTCTAATTAGGAATGATTTGTGTATAGGATATCTTCCATATTACCGGCGGAAGTTTCGATGAACAGTTATTGGTGATTTACCAAACTCATCATACCACCACACATATTGGGCATTTTCCTGGTGTGTCTTCATTTTCGTTTAAATCACAATCTGCAACAAAAATAAACTACACTTTGAGATATGAGAATACATGCAAACAACAGCATGTTTCTATCTCAAATAGTTTATGGCCTATATTTCATTGGCACTTCCTGCTTGATCATATGGTAATGATACATGGACACTAAGAAATAAATACTTCAGCAAATTAGAAGCAGCTGAAAGGATACAGAAGCAGCTTAAAAGTGTTAAAGGATACACAAAGAATGCCATTTTAGAAATAAAGATATAAGAAAGGAGCTAAACATTATCCCCATTATATATTAGAATTAATGATATGTAGGAAAAACTTGTTTCAACATTTACAAAGAATTACAGTAGAAAAAATACCTAAACAAATAATGGAGGTCAGAGCTTAGTGGGAATACCTAGGATACGCCAGAGCGATGTGAGACCGGAGCAAGTAGTAGCCTAATCCTTGATGGAAAAAGGATAAAGACTATGAAGCTTCAATGTTATGGTAGCAGGATTTTGTGAACAATCTGTACATTTCAACAGCCTCCTGTGTATATCTCTGTTAGCCATAAATTTCTGCTGCAAAAACGTGCTATTTCATTGGAGGTACAGCATCAGAAACTATCATACCTAAGCAAAAAATCTGATGTGTTACACTCACATGACTTTCTCCAGCCGTTCTACAAACTTCTTACATAAGATCATTCTTCTTTCTGCACCTTGTTATCGATGTATTCAGACAATGTTCTTATTACTTAGTTCCTTATAAGTAGAAGAAAATAAGGGAATACACTAGGCTAAATCGATAGACAAATGTTTTAAAAGCTGTCTTTATACAATTGGCATTACAAATGGCTTCTTTTCTTGGCCAGGAGTAGAACAAAAGAAAAACGGACACTCCCGTCTGAGAAAAGTATAAGTACTTCACAACTGAAACTAATAACAATGAATACCTCGAAAACGGTAAGCTCCACGAAAAAATTGTATATGAGGTAAATTGTGTATTTTAACAAGGCCTATATTTTTTGTACAGTAAGTTTTTGTCTATCTCTTACGGTTTATTAGTTATGCCAAATTAAGCAAAACTCATCCAGAATAAACAGGTCTTTAGAAGCTATTCCCAGAAAATTCAAGATATACATTTTATTTGTCAGGTAAATATCTTTAATATACGATGTTTTAATCAAAATCGTTAGAGCCATTTTTAAAATAATCAAAATTTTCGAAAAAAGCTCCGTGTAAAGGGTAGTTTGGGGTGGGGGGATTTTTTTCAAAATCTTTGTGTCGCATTCCTAGAAGATAGTGAACTTAAATACCAAGTTTGGTATTTTAGCTACTTTTCGTTTTTGAGTTATCATGTTCACAGATACACGTACACACGGACATACGGACACACGGACACACAGATACACGGATACACGGACTCACACACACATACACACGGACCTTTTTCTGGAAATGCTTTTTTTGGATTCAGGGGGTCCTAAAACATATATTACCGGTGAAATCTCGACATCGAATTTTTGGGTGGAATGCAATACTTCTCTATACCTATGTACATTGTACATACGGGGCAAGAGAAAATAAAAATGCATTATCCTGAAAATGCGCTTCAAATTGTTCTGTTATTCAATACTGCAATTTTAGATGCAACATTAATACAAACAACTGGATAAACAGCTATTTATTTTTTTTTCTTTCTTTCTGCCAATTCCTTAACAATGGCTAGAATATAGCTTCCAGGCTATCCAACATCTTCATATAGGTAGTTAAAAATATAACCAACAGATGGCTCGCCCCATAAAATGTGGGAAGACGTTTTCCCATGAGGGTTTAAAAATTAAATTACTGGGTGAAAAGAATTTAAAAAAATGAGGTTTGTGAATTGCTACAAATTTAACCCTTCACTTTCACATGCTGAGGTTAGTGGCCTATGGAAAAAGTATTCATTTTAAAATGTTGGTTCTGAAACTATAAATTATAAATACATGGAAGTATTCATAACATATGCTATTCATCCAGCATAAAATAATCACCCAATAACATTTATGAATTCTTCATTTAATATGAAAAGAAATGAACAAAAGCATTGGAACAGCTATTGAAACTACAATTAGCATGTATTAAACGGTAGTTAAGTTTAGGTGGAAACAGAGCTACAAAAACAAAACAGTGCAAGTAACTTACATTTATTTTTATTTTTTCCCTCTTGTTTATTTTCCTTTCTTCCCTACCGATTTTGCCACTATTCTGCTCCTTTTTTGGATTTATTTCATACACACTCACACATACGAACACACGTATACACTGACACAAACAACAAATGAATAAATAATGTTAATACCAGTATTTATTTTTTGTGATCTAGTCGTAAATATGAGTGTAGCTATAATTTTAAAATTTAAAAATTTCGGGATATTTTGCCGTGGTCTGTAGGTTAAAATATGTTTAGTTAAAATATTTCTACCTAACGTTTCGTCCCTGTCTGTGAGGGACATCTTCAGAGGTAATGTGCTCACGTCGCTAACTCGAAAAGAATAACAACAGGGCGGTTTATAGCCAGCCAGTATATATACTCGGACACAGGTGGGCGGGGTCAAGTGGACGGGTTCTAATTGTGTTTATTTAGCCTGGTGGTTATGGAGTTGGGAAAGTATAGGGAACCAGGTGGAGTTTAATTTCAGACCTTCGTCTTTGTTAAAGTTGTTTGTGTTTTTATAAATCTCAATGGCCTCTCTGTATAAACGGGGGTAATAATTTTTAGTCGTAGCTATAACCTCTACTTTATCATATTGCATACGGTGGTCATCCAAAGATAAAACATGTTGTGCCACGGCAAAATAGCCCGAAATTTTTAAATTTTAAAACTATGGACACCGGCCGTGAAAGCTTACGCATATATGAGTGTAGTTAGTTTTGCCTGGAATAATGAGGAGCTAAATAGTATTAATTTAAATGCCATTATTGATGTCCTGCAAATCATCTTTATTTAACTTAGGATAAAGCAGAAACTTTAAATTATCTGATTATGAAAATCACATTATATTCTTTGCGAGTATACAAACTATAACTATGCAAGTTTATTTTTCAACCTACTTCATTAAGCATTTCGTTATAGATACAAAAATCATAACAAAAAACTAAGTGTTCTATTCACATAACTTTCTCTATATCTCTACAATAAATTATTGTTATAAAACTTATTCTTATATTTACTTAATTCTAATCAAGAAAATAGTAGAAAGGGTCTTATTGTTTGCTTCCGTGTAAGCAAAAGGGAAATAAAGGAGTACCGTAAGCTAAAGGAATTCTTTTAAAAGCTGGTTGCTATGTGATTGAAGTTCCTTTGTTTGTATAGACAGGAGTTGACAAATTCCCATATGAGAAAAATATTTTAAAGCTGAAACCAATAACAAGGAATATCTAAAAAAAAAAACGGTCAAATCCGTGTTTGAATAAGTTTTCATCTATCTCTTACGGTTTACTAGTTATGCAAAATTCCGCAAAAGTCATTCAGAATAAACAAGTCCTCAGAGGCTATTCCCAGGAAATTTAAGATATAAATTTTATTTGTAATTAAATATTTTAATATACAATATTTTAAAAAAATTGTTAGAGCCATTTTTGAGAATATCACAACTTTTATCAGTTTTTCCAAGTAAAGAGCTGGGGGTGAGGGGATTTTCTTGAAAACCTTCTTGACACATCCTTGAAAGACACTGAACTTAAATACCAAGTTTGGTGTTGACGCATTTTTCGTTTTTGAGCTATGCTGCCCACACACACACACACACACCACACACACACACACACACACACACACACACACACACTGATAGACAGAAAGGCACGCACACGGACATGTTTTTAAAAATGCTTTTTTTGGATTCAGGGGTTCTCAAACATATATTTCCGGTGAACTCTCGGTATCGAATTTTTGGGTGCAATACAGTAACTTCTCTATACACTATGTACATAGTACATGTAGAGAAAGTAAAAATAGAGATAGTCAAATTTCAAAATCATGAAGTTTGTGTGTTTTAAAGAAATCTAAATTGTTCTGTAGTATCTTTTCGTCAACCTTTTGACGTTTACCAGTTATATGAAATTATCTAAAAATTTTGCCGAATAAAGGTGACTTGAAGCCTATTCCCGAAAAATTCAGCTATAAATTTCAATTTTCATATAAATAGCTTTAATGTATGCCATTTTGATTAAAATTTTAGTGGAATTTTTAGAAAATGGAACTTTTTGAAAAGATTCCAAATATAAGGGGATTTACGGTCAGAAGACACTCTTTATATTGCATCTTTGGAAGCTATTAAACTTAAATTCCAAATTTTGTTTTTATCCAACTTTTTATTTTTGACACATTCGCTCACATGCATGCATGCACATTCAAATAACACTCACACACACATACTCACATACAGATAAACACACGGATA
Organism: Hymenopus coronatus; assembly: GCA_030762935.1. Classification (NCBI taxonomy): domain Eukaryota; kingdom Metazoa; phylum Arthropoda; class Insecta; order Mantodea; family Hymenopodidae; genus Hymenopus; species Hymenopus coronatus. The sequence goes on along the minus strand of CM060895.1, from coordinate 77,888,036 downwards.
CTCCTTTTCGGATACAGCGATCCTCAGATCACACATTTCCCGATATCAATTTTTTTTCTTGTCGTAAGAAAATTGAACACAGATCAGTCCAAATTAAATTTATTTTGCTAATATTTATGCCATAAAACACATGGTATATAAACATTTGTAAAAATAATCCACGTGCTCAAAATATTAATTTTGCTAAAACATGCAGTAGATTGATGTTTAAAATCAATAGTTCACGTTGAACTTTTCTTGTATTATTTCTTGTTTATTCCTGTTATATAATCTTGCCGCTCTTCAACCAACCATAAATGGGTAGGTTAAATCTCTTAAATATTAAAAAATAAATAAATAAATAAATAAATAAATACATGTAGTAAATAAAAACATATAAAAATTATTTAAGCCGCTTTTAACTTTATTATTATTATTATTATTATTATTATTATTATTATTATTGTTATTGTTATTTTATTATCATCATCATCATCACGATCACTATTAATGTTTTATTACGCAGCAGCGTCATAATAATAGCAATAATGATGATAATAATAATAATAACAATAATAATAATATAAATTTATTGTAATTAGGTTACACTTGACTACTTAAATATATTAACTGAATCAACATTTTCATTTAATTTTGCACAAAGAAAACGTAGAAAATATTTTAATAGTTCTGTATATTTATAGGGATGTAAAAAATTGAGGCTAAGGTTTTGTAAATAAAATATAGCTAACTAAAAATTATTTTTATGAATTAGGTAATAAACTTCAAAATGTGTTACTTTATCGCATGAAGCTTATAAGCTGTGTGTTGATTTTCTATAATAATTAGATTTATAATAATTAGATTTTTGATTATACGACATGAAAGAATATTTTGAACTATTAAACTAAAAATCTAGTTATTTATTGTATATTTATTCTGTGACATGTTCAGATGGTGCTTAATTTTTACTGAAAGTATGGTAAATTTGTAATTTTTCAAGGGCTTTGTTGCGACAAATAAGTAAGGAATGCACACATTTATGGGGGTAGCTCGAACCTGTGGTATTCCAAGTGTTGTAATAACAAAGTCAAACATTTCAAAATCTCTCCTAAAAATAAGGTGGTTGTGCTTCTGCAGAAGCTCTTCAAGGTCATGGTCAGTGCTTCCTAGTCAATCAGTTACAGTCTGTTTCAATGCTTGTGTGGAGTTGCTGCTTAAATAGTGAACTTTGAAAGTAAATCTATAAAGTTCTTCATGCAGAGACATTTGGGATCATACTGGCTCTGAAGTATAATCCAGAATAATATAATAGGGCAATACACTAATGCTGAGCAAAATAATGTTTCCTGGTTTGTCTCTAACTGCAACATACCTCCGCTTCCCCTTCTTTGTATCTGTCAGCGGCAACTGTATTTTACCGCCACTATTGCTGACGAAACAATAATGATTCATGGTCACAGAGATTGGCTCAACTTAGTTTAGTTGATTACAAGAAAAACATCCGATGAATTCCATTCTCTTGCCTTTCTCTACCTATTATGCAACAAACTATTATTACAAAACCATATTGTTTTCTCTACTTGATGCTAGCCACGATTAACATTAACAGGATGGTATCACTACTTAGTTCCTTCAAGTAGAAGAAAAATAAGGCAATACACTAGGCTAAAGTGATAGTATAATCTTTTAAAAGCTGGAAGTTATGACATCAAGTTGAATTTTCCTGCTCTTTGATGCTAGCCACGATTAACATTAACAGGATGGTATCACTACTTAGTTCCTTCAAGTATAAGAAAAATAAGGCAATACACTAGGCTAAAGTGATAGTATAATCTTTTAAAAGCTGGAAGTTATGACATCAAGTTGAATTTTCCTGCTCTTTGCATGATTAGGACGAAACAAGAGAATAACGATTTTCCATTTTAGAAAAATATAAGTTTTGGGAATTTCAAAAGCAATTATCAAGGGATTCTCAAAGTTGTCAACTCCACAAAAATGGATATGATATAAATCGTATGTTTTAAGGACATATATTATTATATAGTAAGTTTGTTCTATATCCTACAGTTTACCAGCAGTGCAAAAGCCATCCAGAATAGTTGGAAGTTATTCCCATAAAATTCAAGATGTATAATTATTTGTAATAAACATATTTTAAACATATGGTATTTTAATCAAAATTGTTTGAGCTATTTATGATAGAATAACATTTTCGAAGAACTTCCCCGGTAAATGGTAGTTTAGTGTGAGAGGATTTCCTTAAAAATCTGCGTATCGCATCCTTGAAAGATGCCGAACATTAATACTAAGTTTGGTACTTAACAGATATTTTATGTTTTGGTTATGCTGTGCAGAGACACACATACATGGACATTTTCTAAAAATATTTATTTAAATGTTTTATATTTCCGGTGAAATCTCCCCACCGAACTTTTCGGTGAAATACACTAGCTTCCCTACCTACTATGTAGCTACAAAGCGCATAGTAGAAAAAGTAAACACGTATGTTTGCTCCCAAGCCAGGCCTTACTTCAGTTCTCCCTCTGTAAGATAATAAGGCGGATGAAAAAAGCCTACTGCGCATAGAGAAAAACACGGAGCTAAGACACTGTCTTCTTTTTTCATTCCCGTTCGCTGCGCCTTGACTCCTCTCTCAATCAGCTCCGTACCAACGAATTCCGCTTACACACCACGACTTGCACTTAGGAAAGAGCAAATACTGGCTGATGTTCATTCGCTGTAGGATTATTAGGACAAAACTATAATTTCCCTAAAGAGGTAAAAAAATCCCGCAAATTGTCCATATTTTTTAGCAATTCCACCAAATATCACAACTGTTACAGCTATTCCTCCTCCTACTCTACTGCCACTCCTCCTCCAACTACTCCACTTACTCCTACTACTACTATTCCTACTGCTCCTACTCTTACTACGCCACTTACTACTCCTACTATTGCTGCTACACACCCTACTCCTACTCCTCCTCCCCTTCTACTACTACTACTCTACCTACTACTCGTACTACTGCTGCTACACACCCTACTTCTACTCCTCCTCCTCCCCTACTGCTACCACTACCACTACTACTACTACTACTACTACTACTACTACTACTACTACTACTACTACTACTACTACTACTCTACCTACTACTCGTACTACTGCTGCTACACACCCTACTTCTACTCCTCCTCCTCCCCTACTGCTACCACTACCACTACTACTACTACTACTACTACTACTACTACTACTACTACTACTACTACTCTACCTACTACTCGTACTACTGCTGCTACACACCCTACTTCTACTCCTCCTCCTCCCCTACTGCTACCACTACCACTACTACTACTACTACTACTACTACTACTACTACTACTACTCGTACTACTGCTGCTACACACCCTACTTCTACTCCTCCTCCTCCCCTACTGCTACCACTACCACTACCACTACTACTACTACTACTACTACTACTACTACTACTACTACTACTACTACTTCTACTACTACTACTCTACCTACTACTCGTACTACTGCTGCTACACACCCTACTTCTACTCCTCCTCCTCCTCCCCTACTGCTACCACTACCACTACTACTACTACTACTACTACTACTACTACTACTACTACTCTACCTACTACTCGTACTACTGCTGCTACACACCCTACTTCTACTCCTCCTCCTCCCCTACTGCTACCACTACCACTACCACTACTACTACTACTACTACTACTACTACTACTACTACTACTACTACTACTACTACTACTACTACTCTACCTACTACTCGTACTACTGCTGCTACACACCCTACTTCTACTCCTCCTCCTCCCCTACTGCTACCACTACCACTACTACTACTACTACTACTACTACTACCACTACTACTACTACTACTACTACTACTACTACTACTACTACTCTACCTACTACTCGTACTACTGCTGCTACACACCCTACTTCTACTCCTCCTCCTCCCCTACTACTACTACTACTACTACTACTACTACTACTACTACTACTACTACTACTACTACTCTACCTACTACTCGTACTACTGCTGCAACACACCCTACTTCTAGTCCTACTCCTCCCCTACTACTACAACTACTACTACTACTACTACTACTACTACTATATCTACTCTTCCTCCACTACTACTTCTACTCCTCCGCCACTACTACTTCTACTCCTCCTAATCCCCTACTACTGCTACTTCTACTCCTCCTCTACTACTACTACTACTCCTCCTCCCCTACTACTGCTACTTCTACTCCTCCTCTACTACTACTACTACTCCTCCCCTACTACTACTCCTCTTCCCCTACTACTACTACTACTCCTATTACTCCACCTACTACAACTACTACTACTACTACTACTACTACTCCACCTACTACAACTACTACTACTACTACTAACTACTCCACCTACTACTCCTACTACTGCTGCTGCACACCCTACTTCTACTCCTCCTCCCCCTAGAACTACTACTACTCAGATTACTCCTACTCCACATCCTACTTCTACTCCTCCTCCCCCCCTACTACTACTCCTACTACTCCACCTACTACTCCTACTACACATCCCACTTCTACTCCTCCTCCTCCCCCTACTACTACTACTACTACTACTACTCCACCTACTACTACTAATATTACTACTACTACTCTACTCCTGCTACACATCCTACTTCTATTCCTCCTCCCCCTACTACTACTACTACTACTACTACTCCACCTACTACTACTAATATTACTACTACTACTCTACTCCTGCTACACATCCTACTTCTATTCCTCCTCCCCCTACTACTACTCTACTACTACTACTACTACTCCTGCTACACAGCCTACTTTTACTCTTCCTCCTCCCCCTACTACTACTCTACTATTACTACTACTCCTGCTACACAGCCTACTTTTACTCTTCCTCCTCCCCCTACTACTACTACTCTGCTACTACTCCTGCTACACAGCCTACTTCTACTCTTCCTCCTCCCCCTACTACTACTACTACTACTACTACTACTACTACTACTACTACTACTACTACTACTACTACTCCACCTACTACTACTACTCCTGCTATACAGCCTACTTCTACTCTTCCTCCTCCCCCTACTACTACTCTACTACTACTACTCCTGCTACACAGCCTACTTCTATTCCTCCTCCCCCTACTACTACTCTACTACTACTACTCCTGCTACACAGTCTACTTCTACTCTTCCCCCCCTACTACTACTCCACCTAAAACTACTACTATTACTACTACTACTACTAATCCACCTAAAACTACTACTACTACTACTACTACTACTACTACTACTACTACTACTCCTGCTACACAGCCTACTTCTACTCTTCCTCCTCCCCCTACTACTACTATTACTCCACTTACTACTACTACTCCTTCTACACAGCCTACTTCTACTCTTCCTCCTCCCCCTACTACTACTCTACTACTACTACTCCTGCTACACATCCTACTTCTATTCCTCCTCCCCCAACTACTACTCTACTACTATTACTCTTGCCTCACAACCTACTTCTGCTCTTCTTCCTCCCCCTACTACTATTACTACTACTCCACCTAAAACTACTACTATTACTACTACTAAACTCCTGCTACACATCCTACTTATATTCCTCCTCCCCCAACTACTACTCTACTACTACTACTCTTGCTACACAGCCTACTTCTACTCTTCCTCCTCCCCCTACTACTACTACTACTACTACTACTACTACTACTACTACTACTACTACTACTCCACCTAAAACTACTACTATTACTATTACTACTACTCCACGTAAAACTACTACTACTACTACTCCTGCTACACAGCCTACCTCTACTCTTCCTCCTCCCCCTACTACTACTACTACTACTACTACTACTACTACTACTACTACTCCACCTAAAACTACTACTATTACCATTACTACTACTCCACGTAAAACTACTACTACTACTACTACTACTACTCCACGTAAAACTACTACTACTACTACTACTACTACTACTACTACTCCTGCTACACAGCCTACCTCTACTCTTCCTCCTCCCCCTACTACTACTACTGCTACTACTACTACTACTACTATTACTACTACTACTACTACTACTACTACTACTACTCCACCTAAAACTACTACTACTACTACTCCTGCTACACAGCCTACCTCTACTCTTCCTCCTCCCCCTACTACTACTACTACTACTACTACTACTACTACTACTATTACTACTACTAGTACTACTACTCCACCTAAAACTACTACTATTACTACTACTCAACTCCTGCTACACATCCTACTTCTATTCCTCCTTCTCCCCCTACTACTACTACTACTACTACTACTACTACTACTACTACTACTACTACTACTACTACTTCTATTGCTACTACTACTACTACTACTATTACTACTACTACTACTACTACTACTACTACTACTACTACTACTACTACTACTCCACCTAAAACTACTACTACTACTACTCCTGCTACACAGCCTACCTCTACTCTTCCTCCTCCCCCTACTACTACTACTACTACTACTACTACTACTACTACTACTACTACTACTACTATTACTACTACTAGTACTACTACTCCACCTAAAACTACTACTATTACTACTACTCAACTCCTGCTACACATCCTACTTCTATTCCTCCTTCTCCCCCTACTACTACTACTACTACTACTACTACTACTACTACTACTACTACTACTACTACTACTACTACTACTACTACTACTTCTATTGCTACTACCACCACCACACCACAATTACCACAACTACTATTACTACTCCTTGTCCTACTACTACTCCTCCTCGTACTCCTACTCTACGTACTGCTACCCTACTACTACCCCTACTACTATTACTACTTCTACTACCATTACTACTGCCACCACCACCACTACTACTGCAACCACTACTACCATTACTACTATCACTACGATTATCACTACTGCTATTTCTATTTCTTAATACTAAAATGACAGCTATATTATTACACGCTAAATAGATTCCGATAGATATGTATAAAAATGCTGGACCTGCATCTTGTTTTTAAAGATACTTATCTGTATGTTTTAATTTTAAATCCAGTTGGAAACAAACGGAAACCTTCAGTTTTATGTACTTGATTGCTCAGGATGTGTCACCTATGCTTTCCTGTATTTTGTTTTATATGTTTTTGGTATTTTATACTGCACCAAGCAGTCCACTATTTTTCAGAACACTCTTCTTCCAAACTGACTTCAAAGTTTGGAATTAGGATATGTGAGGCTGGAAACCAGCCCTCGCTGTTTCCAAGTCTTCCACTTACTGGTCCCTTAATTGAGGCGCGAATCTCGCTTGCAAGCAGTGTCTCCAGAAAACAGATTTTACTACGTTACTACTCTCCCCTAGTATAGGGTTGTCTCTTGTTTGCTAATGGTTATTGCCCAATAGTAGAAGGGAGCGGTCCCGTTTGAGGGCCATCATGTTTTGGAGAAAACTATACCCACAGATATTGTCAGCCAAGACGCCTCACTACATATTATACACTACAATACATTCGGCTAAGCAGCAACGACCACATTGTTGTTGAAGAGTTTAAATCAAGCATATGACATGTGCGCGTCTCCTTGATAGAGGTTATTGTTGTTTGCTGAAAGCTTCATTCAGAGCAGAGATGGCGATTCACATTGTCAGTGTGATAATTAATCTAATTCCTTTAATGACATGTAACTCTTTTGTCACGGTGTTTGTTTATTTATTTTTGCGAAACAAATATTGCCCCCCAAAACATCCCGATGTTTCACTGAATTCCCCCAGCAATTATCCCACTAATATTCTTCCATCAAAAATTCCCCCCACAGAAGATAAATTCCCCCCATTTCTGGGAAAAATCTCCCAACATGGCAACTCTGATTGGCTGGCAGATAGCTTGACTCACATCAGTACTTCTGCGCAGCATAAGCTCACCCATTTTAGTTCCTGCTCCTGACGCTAGGTGACAGTCGCACTTCAATGTTACCATGTCGCATATTGCGCTAATATTCCTAAAACAAATAACATGGGACAAAATTTTATTAGCAACAATTTGATCTTCTGACCAATACATACATATCTTGGAAAGAAGTGCACTCAAACCCCTGTCCCTCTGTATAGCCGTGTAGTCTCTATTACTAAAATTCAATTACTACGCGCTATGGATCAAAGCAACTGATACTCTAGCGGACTTCTGAATATAATTGCCTCTATCCCTATAATTAATTAAACTACCATGACAATTATTCTTCCTCTCCTGCATTTCCCGGTAGGGACCGCTCACTGTTAAGCTTCATATCTCATTCCATTTTATCTCGGTTGCTACCTTTGCGCCACTTTCTCTAGTACGTATGTTCATACAATGTACATAGTAACTAGAGAAAGAATTGTATTTCACCCAAAAATTTGATGTCGAGATTTTGCTGGAAATATATGTTTTTAGGTGCCCGAGTCGGAAAAGATTTTTAGAAAAAGGTCAGTATATGTGTGTCTGGAGACAGCATAGCTCAAAAACAAGAAGACCGTTTAATACCAAAATTAACACTTCTCCTTCCGCTTCAGGGTTAGGCTATATTGCCTGTTTCGGCTCAAAATCATCTTTCCATAATAGGCTAGGAGACGAAAAGGTGGCATCCCCAACACCAAGCTTTCCTTGCGTTAGTGCAGTTTTACGACCAAGGGGGAGTTTTAAACTCATACAGCTCAAACACATAGCCGGACTGTAAACTTGGTACTTATATTTAGTATTCTCCAAGAATGCAACACAAAGATTTTCAAGAAAATCTCTTCAGCACAAGCTACGATTTACATGGAAAACATTTAAAAACATTTGTTTTTCTAAAAAATTCCTCCAACAAGTTTTATTAAAATACCGTATATTAAAGGCATTTACATCACAATTAAAATGTATATTTTGAATTTTCTGGGAAATGCCTCTGATGACCTTTTTATTCTGGATGTGTTTTGCTTAATTTTACATAACGGTTAAACCCTAAGCGACAGACAAAAACGTACTATACAAAAATGTGGATCTCGTTAAAATATACAATTTATATTGATACGTTTTCTTGTAGAGTTGAACGTTTTCGGGATATTCCTTGTTATTGGTTTCAATTTTAAACAAATTGACCTTTCTCAAATGGGACCTTGCAAAGCGAACCAAACTTCAATTGTTTCACATAGCAACCATCTTTTAAAAGATTTGATTATCGCTTTACCGTAATGTATTCCCTTATTTCCCTTCAATTTGCAAGGAAGCAAGTAATAAGACCAATTCTATTAATGTTTATTTTGTTTAACATGATGTAGATAGGATAATAATCTTTTGTAAGAATAGTTTGTATACCGAATAGCCAGAGAAAGTCGTGTGAATAGAATAAATCAGATATTTTCGTTTATATTTAGGTATTACTTCTGTCGTAAAAGTTTTCTTGTCCATCCGTACACATGTTATTTCTATCCTTGTATGTATTTGATTCAATGCAAATATTTTCAATTCCTGCTACATATTTTCGTTTCTCAATCCACCCTCTCTTATGCATTCTTTAAGAGATACTGGACGTGAAAAATTTACAACAATAGGTTAAAAATGTAAAAATCGCTTTTTAATAGTGAATTCTTTTTGGAAACTTCGGGCACCCACAAAAAATCTATATTTATCTGGCCCCTCTTGCTTTGGGCTCTACAGCGGTTAAATGGTTGTAAAATATACCTGTTTTCTAGAATAATATTTTATAAACAACTTTTTTTTTTTTTTTCAAAAACGCACTTTCATACACTACATGTTTTTAGAGCTTTCAGTTTTTGTTTAAATACAACTAAAATTTTCCAGAATGTACAGGCGTATCTATTGTAAGATTAAAAAGGATAAAATGTTCCTAACACAAATAGTAATTTTTCTAAATATATTTTTATACGGCGGCTTCAAGGCCGAATCGGTAGCTGGCCTCCTACCTAGTAGGTTCAGGTTTGTTACCGAGCGCCCGCATGTGGGACCTGTGGTGGACAAAGTTGCGTCTGGGCGGGTTTTCTCCGGGTCCTTCGGTTTCCCCCGCCACTCATTTCATCAATTGCTCCATCATTACCTATACTACTATTCATTTTGCTTGCATTTTATATTATCCAAATACTCATGCTCATGTCTGGCTACTGAACCACCACTCGTTCCAGGTTCTCATTCTGTGGTTTCGTGCTGTTGGATCCACGACAGGCTTCTGACCCCTAGGCATCCGCTTGTAAGTCCTAGGGGGTGTTAGTCCTGGAGGGTAAGCCAACTACGGAACATTTTTATGCAAAAATGATTATTTTTTTAGATCAAAATTTCCAAGGTATTAAAAATTATAATAACAAATAAATCAATTTTTAAAATGTTAAAAAGCCATTATATACAGTGAAGCTATCATTTTGTTAAAATCTGGACATCTTTGTGTTGGAAATAGATGTCCAGATTTGACCATAAATCAAGGTTACTAAACATACTTGTTGGAACTTGTTGTGTAAGGTCCAACGCACCAATTTAGATCCAAAATAATGTTCTCAAATGTTGAGGCACGTAGTACATTTTAATTATGCAATACATTTACATAATAAAATGTATGAAATAATTTATAACTTGTAAATATTTATCCCATTTTAATTAAATTCCCTTAATAACGACTTGATTTTGAAAATAATTAAAAATGTACAATAAATTATTATTGCTGTTATTTATAATAATTGTTTTAAGACTAAAATACCCCAAAAAATTAAAAAATTGGAGAAATAAATGTAATAACGCGAATAATTACATGCAAAATGAATACAAAATAGCACGCAATATAATTTAGCTTCAATTGAAGTTGTAGATTCATTTGGTGTCAACGATACTATGACATTCTTGTTTATTAAAATTAAGGCCCATAATATTATTAGTGTCACAAGCTCATTGAAAAAGCATTTGAATGGCACCTAAACTGACTTATTTTTTCTTATATCCAAATTTCTAGAAACATTTTATCTGTGGTTCAAATCCCAGCTATTGTATTGAATTTTTCAGTCTGACTCTTCCTATCCAACTCCTGTCTTATACACGGTTTGTGTGGAAAAATACAAAAATAAAGTTATTTGAATTACATTTACAGCTATTTTCAGGTAATGTTGTGTACTTTTATTAACAGTTTTTTGTGCTGTTCACAATTTCAATTAGGTTATATAATGTTAAAACCAGCAATTAAATACTCCAGTGAAACATAGACATTGCGAGCACGTGGCAAACGGTGACTAAGCAGCACAAAACATGGCTCAGGCGGGCCGCATTCGGAAGGTTTTGGGTTCGAATCGCATGGATTGCCAATTTGGCTGGGGTTTTTCATGGTTTGCATGAGTCACCAAGATAAATACTGGATTATATATTTAATACCACGACCCAAACTTTCACCTTCAGTTTAAAACAATAGAAAATAGATGCTAATTACGATTGCGCTTCCATCTAGCTACAGATAGTGCAAGCAGGACTGGACGGATCCCTAACCTCACCTGACGCAGAGCTAAGTGGTAAGAATGGTAGGAGATGACAGCTTAGAAGGCTTCTGCACTTTTTTTGGTAGTGTTTAACGCCCGCTTTAACTACTTGTGGCACCGAGGCGATTGCTGCACTTTGTTATATGGCTACTGTATATAGTATAGCTAAACTAGACGGCCCTCTAACACCATCTGCTTGTTCACCACATATCGTAAATGAGGTAACTTATTGAACAATTCCGTCAGAATTAAGGACATGTATTGTTTAGATGTTTATGTAGGGCAAATAGAACAGAGTAGATGAGGAATAAAGGCATAAGAAGTAATTAGAGGAATCCAGAATTGTAGAAGACATAGAACAATAGCAAAATATACTTAGGAAACATATGTTTAGAATGCTGGGTCCCAGATATCCATGACAATCATTGAAATACGGACCAGAAGGCGAAGTGATATAGAACGACTATGCAGGAGTCCGAATAACCATTTAGACTCGGAATAAGTCTTTCAGCCTAATCCTTGCTGGATAGAAGAAGAATATGTTTCAATTATATATTTTATATCATTTTATTGTTTACCATGCTCTGTTTGTGGCAGTCTCAAGTTGAGAGAGTTGAATTTGGTACCTAATATTATAATGTATATATATACATATAACAGAGCATGGTAAACAATAAAATGATATAAAATATATAATTGAAACATATATATATATTTATTTATATATTGCTTATTTATTCAAACAAACACCTTCGACAATTATTGTGAAATTAATGGTAATTTTGTACAATCAAAGACATCAAAAATAGGCCTGGAAATACTTATCGTAAGAAAGGGTATTTTTGCTGATTCCGCTAAGATCATAATGGTGTATTGGACAGGCTACATTACCGAAGAGAAGGGTTTTAATATGAAACGTATTTTACAAGAAATGTAGCTCTGAGTTGCAAACTGGCGATTCCAAAACTTTCCCACGGGGTGTTACAAAATGAAGTTAATATTTTCTCTGTGCTATATACTGAAGTTATAATGCCAAGGTAATGCGCGCACGTGGTAGACTAAATTGAGTAATACACTGTTTATACAAGTCAACCTGCTCTGATGGAGTGTCAAGTGTGGCTGAGAGAAGAAGCCGTAGATTGCCCAATCGGTTTTGCTTTTCTTACCCGCGTGGATTGTTGTACCAGAACGACACCAATGAAAACCGTTAAACGCCCACATTTTCTGAAAAAATCACAGCGCCAGGCGTATTTTCACTTTCTCTACACGTACTATGTACATAGTGTATAGAGAAGATATAGCATTGCACCCGAAAATTCGATACCGAGATTTCACCGGAAATATATTTTTTGAGACCCCTGAATCCAAAAAAGCATTTTTATAAAAAGTGTGTGTGTGTGCGTCTGTCTGTGTGTCTGTGGGCAGCATAGCTAAAAAACGAAAAGACCCTTAAATACCAAACTTGGTATTTAAGTTCATACTTTCAAGGATGCGACACAAAGATTTTAAAAAAAAATCCCTTTACCCTCAACTACCCTTTACAAGGACAATTTTTTTTTTATTTTTTCAACAATAGCTCTATTTTAATTAAAAATCTCTTATTTTTAAGATATTTACTTGACAAATAAAATGTACATCTTCAATTTTCTGGGAATGACATGGTTATTCTCGATGAATTTTGCGGAATTTTGCATAACTCGTAAACCGTACTAGATAAGCGAAAACGTACATAGCAGAAATGTAGATATCGTTAAAACACACAATTTAAGTCACATACATCTCATAAGGGGATTTGTCAACAACTTTCCATACAAATAAAGGTACTTTAGTCACATAGCAACCAGGTTTTAAAAAAATTGTCTATCGATTTAGCCTATGGTGCTCCCTTATTTCCCTTCTACTTACATGGAAGCAAGTAATAAGATCCTTTCTGCTAATTTTTTCTCGATTAACTTAAGTACATAGAAGATTAAGCTTTTTAACAATAATTTATTGTAGAGATGTAGAGAAAGTAACGTGAAGGATCCCATCAGTTTTTTTAATGTTTTTGACTGTACATACAACATGGTCCGACACTACTAAACGCTTGCTTGGTATTGCAAGCAGAAGACTTGAATGGGTGCGATTCAAGGTGGCAGGGGTGGGATTTAAGGTGGTTTGGCATGTGGTTACGCGTTACAAGAGTCCATGTCTAGTTTACTAAGACGGTATTTAACATTCATTATAAGTAAAGATACAGGAAGAAATGTAACAGTTACAGCTTCTGAAACTACAAGATAACGGACTTGGAGATAAAGGGGGATTGAAGCGTTTAATACCAAAGATCGGAAGAAAGAAGGTACACCCTCAGTTCTCAGTCCTTGCCTCAAAAAAGAGACAAAAATGAAGACGGAAGTAAAACCACGTTCACGTGATAAGATTCGTTTATCGTGTTTTGTGTGCAGACGGCGTTCCCCTTCGTTAGGATCCTTCCTTTGTCACGTACCAATTACCGGCCGGACACACAGAACAGTGTTGTTTTCTGCACACAGATGGGGATACCTATTCTTGTCCTTTCCCTTCTTTTAAATTAGTTTATTAATTTATGTCCCTTTGCTACCATTTAAACCTAGGTCTCGTAGACCGTGCAGTTAGGAGTGGAAGGTTAATACCAAGGAATTCTCCTATCTATAATTGCAAGTCGACGTAGTTATCACAGAGAGCTTGCATTTGCTGCTGTTCTTCTCAAGAGTTATTCCGTGGTTAAGCGCTAAACTGCAGTATATGATACCGGAACAAAGCTCGAAAAGAAAGATGGCCACCTGGGTACTGGATGCACCTTCTGGTGACAATCGATTTCTCTTTATGATTTTGGGAACGCAAGTCCTTAAGATAATATGCCTAAGTAGTGACGCTTAAAGAAATAATACAATGAATTCTTGTGAGATTCAGCTTGGAAAGGAATGCCGCCATGAATTGGAATATATGAAAGGTAAGATAGGAGAAACTAAGGTAGGTATAACATACGGGATCCATCAATTTACTTGGTTAGCATTTCAAAAGTAATATTCGGATTCAATATATGGGTATTTTTATTTACTCTACTTAGTACATACAGTATACATAGTCGGTACAGATAAGGTATTCCATCCAAAAATTCTATTCGCAAAAACATGTTATCAGGTTTTCCGAATCAAAAACAAAAAAAAAGATCAATACATTTTATATAAGAGAAAAAAAAAAAGATCTGTTTGTAATTGTGTGTGAGCAGCATAGCTCAAATATGAAGAAATCTGTTAAACCAGTTTAGCATTTTCCAAGGATTTAACACGAATATTCTCAAAAATCTGCCACCCCAAACTACGATTTACATGAAACATTTTTTGAAAGTTTTATATTTCTCAAAAATTGTTCCCTCGAATTTGATTAAAGTATTCTATGTTTAAGGTATTTTCTGCTAAATGGAATGTATATTTTGAATTTTCTGGGAGAGGTCTAAGAAGACTTCTTGTTTCTGGATCACTTTTTCATAACTGGTAAACCATAGGATAGAGAAAATCTTACTACAGAAGGTTAGATCTCGTAAAGCTCACCGTTTATGCCAACTGCATATTTTTGTGGAATTAGCCGTTTCTGAGATATTCATAGTCATTAGTTTCAATTTTAAAATAATCATACGTTTCTCAAATGGAATTCATTATTTATTTTTGTTTCATGGGCAAGCAAAGACAATAGAAGGTCAAAGCAACACATAGCGACCATCTCATGAAAGATTTGACTATCACTTTAGCCCAGTGTATTCCCTTATTCCGGAGTTCCCACAACGAATATGTAATGAAAGTATTTGCGATGTTTACATCGATGTACGTGAAGTGAATAAAAATAAGCTCTTTTAATAGTAGTTTGTTGAGCATAGGTAGAAATAGTCATGTGCATGTAACATCAAATTTTTGAACACCTGTTGAAGTAGGTAGAATTAAGGTAGAGTATGTTTTATCCACTATGTGGATGGCATCCCGCCCAAAAATACCAGACATACACGATGAGGTCCCTCAAATAAAAGAACAACAAATGTTAGTATGTATGAGTGTCTGTAAGAAACTGTGTATAAAAATATAACTAAAAACGAAAAGTCAGTTAAATAGTAACATTTATATTCAAGACAATATCTTCTAAGGATGAGACAGTAATGTGTTCAAGAAAATACGCCTCTCTAAATCTTTTTCATTAATACTTTTTCAAAAATTTGATTTGTGACGTTAATTAATTAATTATTGTGTTATGATTAATTTTGTAATGTAAATAGTTAGATGTAGATTTGTTGTATATAGCTGTAAGATACAATGCAAGGCAAGGTTGTTGGGCTACAAAGATGCACATTTCTGATAAAAACAAGAAAAACAGATATACCAAGTTGGAGTTTATGACTCGGCCATTGTATTAGGTTGCATGCAACAAAGTCACTGCAATTCAAGGGACATTGCCTAAAATTTCGTAAACAGGTTACTTTCTAGTAGTTTCCATGTCATGTGAGTGTTGGCAACCAATAAAATACTAGTGCAGGAGCGTATGTCGCTATGACGACAATGTTGGCGCAAACATATAGTCGATAGAAAAATAGAACATTGACTCTGATCTCATGTCAGCTTTGGGTGTAAGAGTGTGAAATTTGAATTGCAGCAGTCTCTGAAATGCAAAACTGGTGTGTTAAGTCCACACTGATTTAAACTATGAAATAACACATTTTAAGTGATATGTGTACGTATCGGATTTGTGTTTGTAAAAGCAGTGTAAATATTTTATCATCCGCTATTAAATCATAAATGATCTTGAATAGAAAAAAGCACACAGAAGAATTCTACTTTACATTCATTCATATCAACCCTGATTTGTCTGATTTGCTCTACACGTTGACGGCAGTCTAGGCAAGAACAAGTGACTTACAGGCAGTAGAAGCAGTGAGAGAGCAGATCATTATTAAAGGTATGTGATAAACACTTAGCCGTAAGTCACACGATGCACTTTACCGCAAAGTAACAAACTTAGAGGTAATGTTCTCAAAATTGGCTCTACCGTTTTATTTAAAACACATTTGTTTAATATACACTGCGGTTTGAGAAAATTGCAACACCAAGAAAGAATTTTCCGAATAACTCCAAACTTGGTGGAAGTGCAGAAGAGGGGGGGCTTGCAGAGAGTGGGGTACATGTAAGCCGTGCAGAGTCCTGTCGTGTCGATCCGACAAGGTCAGTGTTGCACCAAGAGTAGTCAGAGCAGGGCTGTCAAACAAGGTGAAAACAATAAAGTGAGTACCAGAATGCCCCGTCGACGTCAAAAGGAGCCATATTGGCATGTGAGTGAGGTTAAACGCGGCGGAATGATCGGTCTCCGGGAAGCGGGTTTGTCATACCGGCTATTACAGGGCATGCTGCTACGACAGTGATATGTGTGTGGAAGCAGTATCCACACGGAAGATGACCAGACCACGGGATGACTGGACCGAACAGCTTCATCCACAGAGTTGGCTCGATGCTGGAACACTGCAACAGATGTGAACTTGTCTGTATCAACGATTCGTCGCCGTCTGCTTCAGGTTTGGTCTGGTTGCACACATGCCATTAATCAGACTTCATTGTCCAGAAACCACAAGCTCCTCCGACTGCAATGGGCACATGAACACCATCACTGTGATACTGAGTGGTAAAATGTAGTATTTTCAGACGAGTTCCACTTCAACCTGCCCTACAGTGATGGTCACAAACGTGTTCGGCGGTACCGTGATGAACGCAATCTTGAGGGCTGCATTGTTGAGCGCCATAGCGGACAAACATCAGGTGTCATTGGTTACAACAACCGAATTCGCCTCCTATGGATTGAGGGCACTTTGAACAGCAACCGGTAGCTACAAATGGTTGTAGTGCCTGAGATACTTTCCTGCTTCAGCACTCCACGGGTCACATTTCAGCAGGACAATGCCCGAAGAATGTACAAGCCTTCTTCGAAGAAGGCATTGCTTCCCTGCCCTGCACGCTCGAACATGTCTGGACTATGGTTGGTCGGCATCTGCTGCTCGTCACGGTCCTCCAGTAACCAGTAACCAGTGTCACGAATTTGTGGGCTTCAATACAAACTGCGTGGAAGGAAATCCCTCAGGAACATATTCAGAATTGTTTTGATTCAATGCCACGACGTATAGCAGCTCCAATTGCAGCGCATACAGACCACACCAATTACTGAATATGAGGGCTCAAAGGCCAGGTATAGATTTGAAAGGTTTATAATTTCTAATGTGTCATGTACCTAATCTGTGGTACTAAATTCATTGCATTCATGAGTAGTGTATTTTAATGGACATTTACTCTAAACTCCTCTTAAATGAATGGCCTTTGGATAACTGTAAATAGGAAACCGTAAGAGAGACAAAACTTTACTCCATAAAATATAAATCTCGTGAAATCCTATTAAATGTCTGATATTTTTGTGGTTATAACCATTTCCGTTTAATTGGTTTCAAATTTCAAATACTGTTCTCAAATAAGCAGTCGCTATTCTTTCGTTCATAGCGATGTAAAGATCATATAGTGATCAGCTTTTAAATGATTTGACTATGTAATAAAACAATTTCTACATGTGATTGTCTCAATTGATAGGAATTAGATAGAAGAATTATCTTCTTGAAATGATTTGTTGAATAATAGGCAGAAAATCAAGAGTATGTAACGCGTAATTTTTAATAGTTTTTAATATTATTTCTTACTACATGCAAAACCATGTTGCGAAAGCAAAAAAAAAAAAAAAAAAAGAGAGAGAGAGATATTCCCACATTCCATGTGTCGATCGAAGAGCTCCGTGTATATTCGTAAAACCTGTGTTCACAACGCACACGAAAGAGCTGTACAATGGTCAGCGACTGATAGCACAATATTTAACTTATAAGTGCGGAAAAGAACACAGAGATCAACGTTACGGTGGCCAAGAGATTAAGAAGGCACTTTTTTTTCCACTTATAAGTTCCTAGGTTCAAATCTCACGCTGCTTGTCATTTTTTTTTATATCTATTAATTTTATGACTGGGATATAGAAGATAATAAACATATGTGCAAACAAATATTATCTTATAAAACTCCTTCTTTGACTAGTGCAAGAAGTGACTTGTGCCCACGTCTTTGTTTGCACGTTCTGCTAATGCCAAACGCGGTAGGATTCATTCAGAGTGAACTTTTCGTGCCTGAGGTGTTAACGCACCATTCTTTGCCCCATTTGCATTCGAATCTTCAACTGGACGAAGTCCAACCCAAGTTAATAAAACAACGATTACGACTATAGATGAGGATACAAATTGATTAATTGAATGGATAATATAGTAGTCTTTGGTGCAGCATATTGCTTTCGGTTGAATAAGCCCTTGAACAATCCCTTTACCAAATGTCGGGAATAAAATAAGTGTATCCGAAATATGTGTGATTCAATATCATAATGAGAAGGAAAAAAAATATTCGCCATATGTGAGAAGCGAACCTGCGACTTTCATTAGTGGAATAACCTACATTTTGTCACAGCGATATAATGAACACACATACATAGGGGCAGGTTAGTAATGCCATACTTTACAAACTGTATGATGTTTTGCATCGTTAATATTTGTAGTTAATATTGATAGTTTGCTGTTGAAGACGCTTAAGTTATGTATCTGATTATGATTACTGATCATATGAGTTAGTAATACTAAGATTTGTAAGTTGTGACAACTTGTTGTTGCCACTATAACTGAGTTGCGGATGGTGTACAGAACACGATGTGCCGCGTAGGACGAATTTGGCGTTCCAGACATGACTCATTTTTTGTCCACAAGTGTACACAGTAGGTAGAGAAGGTTTTGTATTCCACCCTCGTATTCTATGACTATATTTCACCAGAAATATATATTTTGACGTCCCCCGAGTCCCAGTAAAACCATTTTTAGGAAACGGTCATTGTGTGTAAGTGTGTCTCTTCGTGTGTATGTGAATTAAAAAGCGAAGAACCGTTAAATGTCCAAAAAAGACTTTCAAGAAATTCTCTTACCCCAAGCTATACTTTTAATGGAAACATTTTTCGAAAATTTTTATTTTCTTAAAATTGCCTATAACGATTAGGATTAAAATACCACATGTTTAGTATATTTTCATCACAAATAAAAGGTATATCTGGAGTCTTATTTAAGTTATACATAAAACTTATTACAGAAAAAAATGTAAATCTCGTTAAAACCACATTTTATGAGATATGCGCTTTTTTCTGGAGATAATAATTAATTAGAAATTCCTTTCCTTTGGTTTTATTTTATAAATGCTGAACATGTTATTAAACGTAAATAGTTATTCGTTTTTCTTTCTCCTGTTAAAGCAAAAAGAACGGCGCTTAAAAACCATCACATAACGACTAACTGTCTAAGATTTGACTATCACTTAAGCGTAATCTATTCAGTAATCCCAAAATATATAATAAAAGTAATGCTACAGATATTTATCTCGATTAACGCAAAGTAGATAAAAGAAAAAGGTTTTTAATATAAAATTTGTAGAGAAATTCAGGTAACCAAAGCGTTTACTTACTTTAAATGTTCAGTTTGACGTTTTTGATGGAATATTAAATGTACTTCCAGTATTTACTATAAATAAACAATTTCAAAATAGAAATTGAATGTTATATAAAGTTTGTTGTATTCTGTTTATGGGTATTAAAATGTTAAGTTTGAAATCCATACCGCTAACGAACTCTGTAAAGCTTTGGGCAGAGACAAAAAGAAGAAAATCGATTACGGCGGTTCTGCAGATGTATCATGTGCCCGCAGCATCTTTTGGGATTCCAGGCACAGGACAAGGAGAGAGATGGAAGTTGCGTCCAGCCGTGCGGGAAGCCTATCTATCAGACTACTCTCTGCTCGATCCTGTAAGCAAAACCTTTGGCGTCAACTTATTGCTATTTTACTAGTCAAACGGCATCGCCACATTGTCTTCCAGCACCATCCACGCACTTATATGTAGCATATTAGATTATAAGAAGTTTTATTACAACACAGTTGGAAGCAGAAGAAATACTAGATGATATATATCACCTAAAATCCATAATAATAATAATATGACCAATAGAACACAATATGATTTTATCACCATAGGTATCGCATCCATATTACTTTCTCTACTTAGTTTATCCAAACATTCGATATAATTTCACTAGAAATACACGTTTTAGTGTCTCCTGTGCAAAAAGAGAATTTTAGAAAGAGATCCACGTTGTGTGTGACTGTGAACATCTTAACTCAAAAACTAAAAGTCGGTTAAATAAAAATTTGTTAGTAAACTTCAACATCTTCCAATGATGAGACACGAAGGTTTTTTAAATAGATGCCCCACTCTAAACTACACTTTATATATAAAAGGTTTTCATTTTTTTTATTATTCTCAACAATTGCACTATTTGGTTTAAAATATAATATATTTAATATATTTACATAAAAAAATATATATTGAATTTTCCGGGAGTAACCTCCGAAGACCTCTTCATTTTTAATGATGACTGGTAAACCGTAAACAAGCAAAAACTTACTACTGAAAGGATACCGATATCGTAAAACATATCTGGTTTTGTGGTGTTATTCCTTGTTATTGCTTTAAATGTTATATATTTTTTTTCTAACGGGGATTTGTCATATTTTACTCCTGGCCATGTAAAAAGAACAGAATTTCAACAAATAACAACAGATTTTAAAAGATAACTATTACATAATCCCAGAGTTTTTATTTGTCTTTTATTTAAAAGCAGCTAGGTAATAAAAGGATTTCTTCTAATGTTTATTTAAATTAAAATAATGTAGAGAGAAAAATGAGATTTTGTATTGTTGCAGAATAGGCAGAAAAAATCATGCGCGTGGAACACTACAGATTCTAATTTCTCAGATTATTTCACCCAAAAATGCAATGTGAAGGTTTCACCAGAAATATATGTTTTGAGGCTCACTAAGACCGAAAAAAAAATTTTTAGAAAAAATTCCATGTGCCTGTATATCTGAGCATAGCTTTAAATCGAAAAGACTGTTAAATAACAAATTTTGTATTTATATTTAGCATCTTCCACTGACGCAAATAATGTGACACGAAGATTTTTTAAAACATATCCCTACTACAAACTACCCTTTACATGGAAATGTTTTTGAAAACTTTGTTTTTAACAAAATTGGCTGTAATGATTTAGATTAAAATATTATATATTTTTAATTTTCTGGGAATAGCCTCTAAAGAGCTCATTATTCTGGATGAGATAAGCAGAATTTTGAATAATGTTTCAGCCATAAGAAATAGACAAAAAATTAATACACAAAAAATGAAGCTCTCGTTTAAACAAATAATTTATATCTAATACCTTTTTATGTAAAGATGACCGTTTCTGATGTGTTCCTTTTCATTGGTTTCAATTTTAAACTACGTTAACTTTTCTCAAACTCGAAGTGACGCTTTGTTTCATCTCGCTTGTTTTTGTTCTCCACGCAAAGCGAACGGAAATTCAATTTTTCCCACATAGGACCAGCTTTTAAAATATTTGACCTTCGATTTATCCTAGTATATTCCCTTGTTTATCTTTTACTTAATAAGGCAATTTATGCTAATATTTACTTTGATTAGTATGTGGTAAATAAAGGAAGAATATTTTGTAAGAAACATTTTTGTGTAACAGCCAGAGAAACTCATGTGAATGAAACGCATGAGATTGCTTATTTTATGTTCTTACTCATTGTATCATGTTTATATTATAGTTTTTATACCCTCTAGGAATAGCAGGTATACTTCAGCGATATATAAATTATCCAGTAACAACAATATCCTCTCAAACTTTAAAACACCTGTCACGTAGATATTTTTATTGTAATGATATTAATTTCATACCTCAGTATCACGTAAAACAAAAATCAATAGTGATAAATCTATAGCAATGTGCCAGCTTGAAACTAGAAACCAAGATAGAGCCCGGTGAGCGTTACCGATAGGTGCCACCGAAATTCAATTAGTAGGGATAGCATCTTGGGGACCGATAGAGGGACAGAATCTAAGTTAGGCAGCATGGTATATAATTGCGATGTGTTGACAATGTCGAGTGTACATAGCGGTACTAATAGAAGGAATATGGGACAGTGGTTGCGTGGTAGACTGCGATGTTTCCACTAGCAGTGGAAGGCGATTCAGGTTGGGGGTAAACATAAAGACCACTGGTTTACGGGAACTAACCATTTTAGTATTTACGTAGCATTCAATTGTTGTTGTGCACAAGTCATCAGGATCATTATTGTTTCGTTTTCTCTCAAGATATGTACATAGGTTACAATGCACAACATACATTCGTAAAGTCTCAAATGTGAATCGTCTCCGATTGGCATGTAAACAGGCTTTATATTGTGATAAATTTCGCTCCAAATCGCAAGCTGTGATTGGAGCAAAACGGAAATAGGACACATCATCGACTATTGGGTAAGATATTCCATCAGCAATTATTTCAGCAGCAACACCTCGTAGCACATTTCGTATTTTCCTACGCATTATTGAAAATCCGACATTTTTTCCAAACACTGTCTTCACTTTCTTTTTCACACGGTCTAAAACAGGTATCACGGGTTTCATCAAAGGCATTAATTACTTGTAAAACAGTATTGTAACACACAGCATAAGAAACTGCTGCGTCAAGCCACTGTCCCCATTACGTTACTAAAGGTTGTTTAGATGAGGCGTGTGTAGCCTCTAAAGCATGTCGGTCTCTACTCGGTAGGCATGCAACTAGTATTCGCATGTGTCCCTCTGTCAGTCCCCAAGATGCTATCTCTAGTAATGAGTGAAACGTGTAACATAAAATGCCCAAGTACGCGCTAATTCATTCTAAGGCGCATGTTAGAAGTGATATTTTTTTGGATCTCTTACATTAAAATCATTACAATTCATTCATAATCAGTAGAAATATAAAATGTAGGGAAATCAGAAGTATAAAAAGCCAATATTAATTTGACTGAATTAACTATAAACTGTTCTCTATACATAAATTGTTCACGTTGTACTCTGCATGCATCGACCTTTTAGAACATCCTCGGAAAAAACAAGGATGAAGATTATTTGTGAGGAGGATAAGCGACAATTCAGAAGTTGTTAGACTCGAAAATGAGTAATGGTGTTTTCGATTAGTGATTTGCTACATTGGTGGAAGAAAAATAAAGTCAGTTAATCTGTAATTGTTAGCAGTATGTTGAAAGCAATAAAATAAGCTTGAATAAAACTGGTGTGCTTTCAATTGGCCATATGAGTTTGCTGTAGCCTAATATCAATGATTTGTTGATAAGTACATAATGTTTATAATAAAAATATGTTTTTTAATTCGTTCGAACTTGACTTTAGCCTCTATTTTAGCTATCTATTTTTCAATATGATAATTTGAACAAAGGAGGACAAGTTTTATTAATTTTGAGATGCCTTATAAGATTATTATGGATAGTCATTATTTCAGCGTTCATAACTGACGGTTATTTTTCGTATACCTAGTCGTATTAATTTATACTTGTGTTTATATAACGTATATCCTTTTTAAATAGTAACATAACTCCATGGCACGACAGCTCACGGGGAACCTTGGCCTACCGCCCAGCCGCTGCGTCCCCCATCTCGGTCCACTACGATGGATGGGGTGCAGTATTGGAGGGTGAGACGTGGTCAGCGCCTCGAGTCGCCCCCGGCCGGTTAATGCGGTCCTCATGACCTGGAGCCGCTACTTCTCCATCAAGTAGCTCCTCAATTGGCCCCCCCCAGGGACCTTACGAGGCTGAGTGCACCCCGGGCCAGGTCTCCCAGTGGGGGAAAAATCCCCACGCCGGTACTGGGGATCGAACCCAGGTCTCCCGCTTGGTACCTTTTTAATAGTATTTAACGATTTTACTAATTGTGGCACCGCAGGCGATGACAATGGTGATACATGGAATGAAGATGGAACACCGGTAGAATGTGATGGCGTGGGAAACCGGAGTACCCGGAGAAAACCCTGCGCAGCTTTGTCCACCACAAATCTCACATGCGGTCACTTGAAATCGAACTCAAGCCGTCTAGGTGAGAGGCCAGCGGCCACGTATATCTTTAGTATATACGTTATCCTTGCTATGGCCAGTAGTGAAATACAAGGGCCATTTAGAAACTAATGATCGATTTAGCATAACTAAAATAACGATAGATATCAACACAAATCTTTATTTACAATGTAAATGTTTTACACGAGGATAGCTTTTCAAATATCAATAATTTCAGTATTCTACTGAGAAATAAGAGTAAATTACATTGATCCTTCATAACGTTTGGTTTCTATCAGAATTGCAAAGATCGGCAATTGCTTTTCGGTGCAGCGTGGCAGGGAAAAAGTAATGTTAACTGCGGAACTGCTTCTCTCGGCCTTAGGCTGATTACCAAGGTATACGCGCCCGCCCCTTAGGAGGAGCGTTAAAAACTCTAGGAGGGGCAGATTACATGGTTTGACTGACAAGGGTAAATTGTAGGTATCTTGTCATTGCTGTACCGTCAATCCTGACTCCGGCCACCCAGTAACTCCTCTATTTTCATGCTCCCGGTGGAGGCACCACTTCGTGTACAATATTCTCACTACGAACACGCTCAATCTTATTTCCTAGTCTAGAAAGGGTTGCTTGTGAGCGGAGAAGTGGCTAGAGTCAGGAGAACAGGTAATGAATTCAAGTCACAAGCTAGGACATGCCATGTAGGAGTTTTTGCGCTAATTAACGCGCATAGTCAGGCTGTTATTATCCTTATGTCGTGCAATGGCCTGTGAAGTCCTCATTTGCTGCGAGTTTTCCACGATGTTCAAAAAACAAACGAGTTTATGCTAAAGATGTTTTATTTTCTCTACACGTACTATGTACCACACTATGTACCAAAAAATTCAATACCGAGATTTCACCGGAAATATATGTTTTAGGATCCCCTGTAACCAAAAAAAGTATTTTCAGAAAAAGGTCCCTGTGTGTGTGTGTGTGTGTGTGTGTGTGTGTGTGTGTGTGTGTGTGTGTGTGTGTGTGTCCGTGTGCCCGTGTGTCTGTGAACACGATAACTCAAAAATGAAAAGTCGGTAAAATACCAAACTTGGTATTAAAGTTTAGTATCTTCCAGGGATGCAACACGAAGATTTTGAGAAAAATCCTCCTACCCCAAACTACCCTTTCCATGGAACTTTTTTTTTGAAAATTTCGATTTTCTCAAAAATGGCTCTAACAATTTTGATTAAAATATCATATATTAAAGACATTTACTTGACAAATAAAATGTATATCTTGACTTTTCGGAGAATAGTCTCTGGAGAGTAGTTTATTCTGGATGAATTTTAGGGAATTTTGAATAACTGCTAAACCGTAAGAGATGGACAAAAACTTACTACAAAAAATATAGAGCATGTTAAAACACACAATTTATATACATTATTTTCGTGGAGTTCATCGTTTTTGAGAGATTCCTTGTTTTCGGTTTCTGCTATGAAAAACATAATTTTCTCATACAGGAGTTTGTCAACTCCTGTCCATACAAACAAAGGAACTTCAGTGACATAGCAACCAGCTTTTGATTATAACTTTGACCTATGGTACTCCTTTATTTGCTTCTGCTTACAAGAAAGCAAGTAATAAGAATATATCTGCTAATTTTTTCTCGATTAGCATGAAGCTTTTTAACAATAATTTGTTACAGAGATGTAGAGAAAGTCATGTGAATGGAACACATCAGATTTTTACTTTCTCTACCCGTACTATGTACATTGTGTATAGAAAAGGTATTGTATCTACTTAAAAATTCGATACCGAATTTTAACCGGCAATGTATGGTTTGAGACCCCCTGAATCCCCCCCAAAATTTACTTTTATAAAACTGTTCGTGTGTGTCTGTCTATCAGCCTGTTTGCCTATGTGTGTGTGTGTGTATGTGTGCCGGTGGGCGGCATAGCTCAAAAATGAAAAGTCCATTGGATGCTAAACTTGGTGTTTAAGTACAATTTATGTTCAAAGATGCGACATGACGATTTTCAAGAAAATTTACCCACCTCAGTTAACCTTTACATGGAAAAGTTATCGAACATTTTAACGTTCTCAAAAATTGCTCTAACGATTTTGATTAAAATACCAAATGTTTAATATATGTTCATGACAAACTAATGTATTTCTTAAATTTTCTGAGAGTAGCCTCCGAAGATACTGTCATTCTGATGAAATTTTATAACTCGTAAGCCGTAAGATACAGACAAAATCTTATTACACATTACACATTAAAGTGCACAATTTATATGATATAAGTTTTCGAGATATACTTTGTTGTTATTTTAACTACATCAAATATTAGTATTACTGTATCTCTTAAATGGAGCAAAGGGAATCGTCTCGATGTTTCCATGATGGGATTGGAATTTCTAGTTCATGAGTTCGCCACTATGCGCCATGGTGACGAGGATCAGCTAATCGCCCACAGATGGCACTATAGGAACAAAATCACGATTTTTCGACTCGAATTTCAAGGGCTGCTCTGGCTTTACTTTCCTTACGAAGAAAACCATACTAAGGATTTTTGCGTTCTAAAAAATCCATCACCCTCTGCCAGGTTTAGACCTGCATGGCTACAAAGGTAACTACTATACCACGGAGGGCGAGAAATCAGATATAATAATCTGAATCATTACAAGAATATTATTTTATTAATCTCGATTTTAATTTTAAACTAGGTACTTAAACATTTTATCAAGTGGGAAGTCAACTTTCGTTCCATCGCTTTTGTTTCTTCCCGGGAATGCGAAAGAGAAGACCTTTTCTATTGCTTCATAAGGTGATGTATTTTTAAAAGATTTTACTATTACACTAGCCTAGCGTATATCCTTATTTCCCTTACAAGGAAAAATTTCGCTTAGCACGATGTAGATAAATTAATATTTTATTAGAAAAGTTTGTTTATGGAACAGCCTGAGAAAATCATGGAATGGATTACATAATTATTTTCACTTTCTCTACACGTACTGTGAACATAGTCTACAGAAAATGTATTGCCTTCCACCCAAAAATTCTATACCGAGATATCTCTGGAAATACATGTTTTGTGGTCTCTGTATCCAAAAAATGCATTTTGGAAAAATGTCCGTGTGTGTCCGCGTGTCTGTGAACACGATAACACAAAAACGATTAATACCATAGTTGGTATTTAAGTTTAGTATCTTCCAGGGGTGCAACACGAAGATTTTGAGAAAAGTTCCCTCTCCCCAAACTACCCTTTACATGGAAAAAAATTGAAAATTTTGAGTTTCTCAAAAATGGCACTAACGATTTTGATTAAAATGCTGTATATTCAACATATTTATATGACAAATAAATTGTAGCCCGCCTGGGTAGTGCGGTGGTACTGTGTCTACCTCATGTTCACAGGTAATGAGTTCGAATCTCGCTTAGGGAGAGTTACCCGGATAAGGTTTCTTTCGGGGTTTTCCCTTACCCTAAGAAGACGAATGTCGAGTATCTTTAAGCTCCAGAGACCCCAAGATCATTAGAGCATATTTGCACCAATTTCATTCATCGTTCGATATGACCAACCAGGTTAAAGGTCGTTAAGCTACAAAAAAAAAAGTAATAAATTGCACATCTTGAATTTTCTGGGAATAGCCTCTAAAGACCTCTGAATGAATGAATTTTACGTAACTGGTAAACCGTAAGAGACAGGTTTCAGATTTAAAATACTTAAACATTTTCTCATACGGAGCGTTGTAAACTCCTGGTCCGGCATAGAAACAGATTTCAGCCACATGGCAACCAGCTTTTAAGAGATATGAAATTCGTTTTAGTCTAGTGTATTCCCTTATTTTCCTTTTACCTACAAGGAAGAAGTTTTTTTGCTAATGTTTTTCTCGATTATCAGAAGCAGATGGAGGAGTATGCTTTTTAACAATAATTTCTTACCCTGATGTAGAGAAAGTAATTTGAATGTTACACATAAGATTTTGTTATATATTAGTGACTTTTTCATTAAACTTTTTCCCTGTTAATAATTTTGCTTGTTAAATGAGCGCCTCTCTTTCATAATCACAGAACTCCTCTGTGAGATTTTTATTTTTTCCAAATAATTTCTAGTGGACAATGAGGTACATTCTAATGTTAAATCACTGGTAAATACTGTGGAAATGGGGAATAAAGGTATGTTTTTCTACGTGCAATTTGGCAGAATAATCTATAATACAATTATAAATTTGCATTTTAACATTTTATACATTGTCACGAAAAATTGTATGAAGATCATTTGACCAATTACAGCATGCAACTTTAAAGCTCACAGCATTCGCGCTAATGAATAACATTCATGTAGCTATTGTGTCCTCACCAATGTGCTCAGGTAGCGGAATAAAGCCACGTCAAACAAAGGGCAATTAATAACGAAATAAATTCACCGCTACAATAAATGTGGCGCACAAAAGAATAAATAGCAGCCCGCGATTTGTCGTTTGATTAAGTAAATTAAATGACATCAAATTAAGCATATGAAACAAGAATTATGGAGTCAATATTGGCTGAAATATGTAGTTAATCATTATATATTTTAATTTTCAGGAGATATTCCCCTAGAGATAAAGTAATGTTTAACGGATTTATATCTGTCATTTCAAAACGTTAGAACTAAATTTTATGCCCTGTAACATAAATATTTTACACAATTTTAAGTTAAAAACATACTATTGCAAATTACATACTGTATTTGTTCATTTATAACTAAACTCTAACCGAAATACTTCTGTTATATATTGATTTTAGATTAATTACTGATATTAGTGTGTAAAAACAGCGTAACATCATGCCAAAAATAACGTTTATGCAATTATAGCAGTAAAGCGCCTTATTATGCCGGCATAAATCGTCCGGAATTTACCCATTTCTGGCACTAGTGCCAGAAAATGAATCACGTAATTATCATGGCAATGCGACAGCAATGCCGTCATCACGACCACAATATAATTTTCTCTAACATACCTGTAAGAAAACCTGAAATCGTAACTCTGGCGTAGATACGTTTCGTCAGCAGCTTCAACAAGAAATTTATTAATTCCAACTTTAGAGTGCCTGTCTGGTTTTTTTGGTTTATAACCCAGTGAGAAATTCTTTAAGAAATCAAAACCCTTACCAAAAGATTTTTCAATTTCAGCATACATTTCGTCTTTGAATATCCATATAAAAACATTCGACTAAAAAAAAATCTGATGTGCTGTATTCACATGACACTCTCTACATATTTGCAACAAATTATTGTTAAAAAGCTTATGCTTTTATTTACTTCATGCTAATTGAGAAAAAATTAGCAGAAATAGCTTGCTTCCTTGTAAGTAGATGCGAAATAACGGAATGCCATAGGTTAAAGCGACAGTCCAAAGCTGGTTGCTATGTGACAGAAGTTCCTTTGTTTGTATGGACAGGAGTTGGCAAATTGCTATATGAGAAAGGTATACGTTTTTCAATGCTGAAGCTAAAAACAAGGAATATCTTAAAAAGGATCAACTCTAAGAAAAAATGATATGACATAAATTGTGTGTTTTAATGTGCTCTACATTTGGTAAGCTTTTGTCCATCTCTTACAGTTTAGCAGTTTTGCAAAATTCTGTAAAATTCATGCAGAATAAAGCAATATTCAGATGCTATTCCTAGAAAATTTTAGATATACATTTTATTTGTCACGTAAATATCTTTAATATATGACATTTTAATCAAAACCGTTAGAGCTATTTTTAGGAAAATCAATATTTTCGAAAAAAGTTTCATGTAAAGAGTAGTTAGGGGTTGGAGGATTTTATTGAGAATCTTCGTGTCGCATCCTTGGGAGATACCAAACCTAAATACTAAGTTTGGTTTTAATGGTCTTTGCTATACTGCCCACAGACACACACACATATACACAGACATACACAGACAGACAGGCTGACACACACACACAGACATTTTTCTAAAAATGCTTTTTTTTTTTTTGGATTCAGGAGGTCTAAAAACATGTATTTCCGGTGAAATCTCGGTATCAACTTTTTGGGTGCATTACAATACCTTCTCTATACACTATGTACACAGTACATGTAAAGTAATAAAACAACCCTTACAATCTTATTGTGTATTTGCTTGGTAATAGAAAGAGATTGTAATATATTCCACACAGCAGTGTTGGCAATTCTTAACTGCCTAATCTCAATCTATGATTGCAAAGTTTCGTTCGTTACCCAATACCCGCTTGGAACAAAACTAAAGTCAGCGAAGCAAGAACGATGAAAAATATCAGCATATTTTGCATATTTCACTGCCAAGAAAACAAGTACAACAGGTAAGAACACAATTACAACTGATAATAAGAGATATGTTGGAAGTGAAGGATAACTTGACAGGGTTTCCCATCACTAACTTGCACTTCACCTTCTAGGCTTATCAGGTAGCAGAAAAATTCTTTAAATTCACAGAATAGATATACTGTGATATTTCCCGACCAAAATAACAAACATTGATTATAAAGAAATACGTTCTACGAATTATATTAAAGAGGTCACCAGGTTAGAGGAAGAAAAGAAAAAATCTGATGTGTTCCATTCACATGACTTTCTCTATATCACTGCAACAAATGATTCTATTTACTTCATCTAATGGAGCAAAAATTAGAAGAAATAGTCTTATTACTTGCTTTCTTGTTAGTAGAAGCGAAATAAGGGGGTACCATAGGTAAAGTGATAGTCAAAAGGTGGTTGCTCTGCGACTGAGGTTCCTTTGTTTCTATGGACACGAGTTCACAAAGTCCTGTATGAGAAAAGTATGTCTTTATAGCTGAAAAAAAACAAGGAATATCTCAAAAACAATCAACTCCACGAAAAAATGTATATCACATAAATTGTGTATTTTAAGGTGCTCTACATTTGTTGTGTGGTAAGTTTTTGTCCATCTCTTACGGTTTAGCAGCTATGCAAAATTCCGTAAAATTGACCAAGAATAAAGTAGTCTTCAGAGGCTATTCCCAGAAAGTTCAAAATATACATTTTATTACTCATGTAAATATCGTTAATATATGATATTTTAATCAAAATCGTTAGAGCCATTTTTTAGAAAATAAAAATTTTCGGAAAATGTTCCATGTAAATGGTAGTTTGGGGTGGGTGTATTTTTCTCAAAATATTCGTGTCGCATCCCTGGAAGATATTAAGCTTAAATACCAAGTTTGGTATTTTACCGAATTTTCGTTTTTGAGTTATCGTGTTCACAGACACACGAACACGCGGACACACACACACAAAACACGGACCTTTTTCTGAAAATACTTTTTTTGGATACAGGGGACCCTAAAACATATATTTCCGGTGAAATCTCGGTATCGAATTTTTTGGTGGAGTGCAATACACTATATACATAGCACGTATAGAGAAAGTAAAAATATATGACGAAATGTTTATATCCATACAAAACAATACTCACGATTTTGGAGTTCGGATGGTGATGCTCGACTCATGTTGCAGACAGCAGTGTAAAAGTATTGAATGTGTAATTTGGAAGTTTACCACGAAAAGGCTGCCGACACGAAACTAACATTTTGTGTGTTTCGATCGTACTAAAGAAGAAGTATAAGCGAGGTTATAAACTACGTGTGAACAAATTTGTTTAGCTATAACTTGTGTCTTTATTTAACTTCGGCACACCATCACCCCCATACACATTTTCTTGCCTTAAGAGTACAGATCCACAGAAATACAACCTGGAACCTTCCGAATGTAAGTAAGAAATTGTGATGTGTTCCATTCAAATGACTTTCTGCACATCCCTGTAACAAATTATTGCTAATATGTTTATTATGCAATTACCTTATTACTTAGTTTCTTATAAGTAGAAGGAAATAAGCGAATACAGTAGGCTAAACCGACAGTTAAATGCTTAAAAATGGGGTTGCTATGGGATTGAACTACTTTTCTTTTCGTGGCAAGAGTTGGTTGACAAGTTTCCGATGAAAAAAGTTAAGTATTTTAAAACTGAAACCAATTACATGGAATTTCTCGAAAGCGGCTAACTCCAGCGGAAAAAGTGTGACATAAATTGTGTGTTTTAAGAAGATCTACATTACGGTTTACCAGTTATGAAACATTCACAAAAATGCATCCAGAATAAAGAAGTCTTCAGAGGCCAATTTCAAGATAAACATTTTATTTTCCAGCAAATATCTTAAATATAAGAAATTTTAATAAATATCGTTATAATTACTTTTGAGAAAACCAAAACTTTAGAAATGTTTGTTTCTATGTAAAGTGCTGTTGAAAATCGTAGCGGCGCATCCTTGGAAGATACTGAACTTAATGGATATAGACACACACACACGGCCATTTTTCGTAAAATACTTTTCTTTTTTGGGGTGGTTCGGAGGGCGCCAAAGCATGATTTCCGGTGAAACCTCGGTATCCAATTTTTGGGTGCAATGCACTACCTTCCCTATACACTATGTAGGTATATAGTTCGTGCAGAGAAAAGGAAAAATAGCTGAACCATGTCGCTCGGTTTGATATGGTTTATTTTCTGGTTTATTATATACGAGTATAAAAGGGCTCTACAGTGCATTGAAGTGGAATAATTTTTCCATTTATAACTCAATTTAGGTACTGAAACTGCAAATAGTAAAAGGAACGCAAAGCATTAAAATTCATCAAAAGGCAAATGTAGTAAAATCCCCATTAAAATGCTCCCTGGTTACTTTTAGTGACATTCTGTTTGTTCAATTGACGTCAACGCAAGCAAGAGTTTCTAAAAGTACACATGATAAAAATATAGCCGCAGTTGTTCACTACAGCTGTCGCACCAGCAGTGCAGCAGTATTTTGCAGGACGTCCAATATTGAGTTAAAGAGCACAAACTCCTTGATTGGCTAAGGCCGTTGTGTTCCACGAATGTGTTTATTTGGAATATCCTTAGTCCTTACGTAATTGTTATATAGCTCTTAATTGTTGTTTTTACAATCGAGTCGGCTTACCCTCACCATATTTAGGACTATACCCCCAGCCCTAGGACTTATAAGGAGTGACGTCACGAAACCATAAAATGGACAACCTGAAACAAGTGGTCGACCCGTAGCCAGACGTGAGCATGAGGAAGGGGATGATATGAACTGCAAGTGAAGGTCGAACTCGGGCCACCAAGGTGGGAGATGAGCGGTCTAGCTACTCGGCCATACGGCGCCTGTTTTTATAATCAATTTCCTAATAAATACAACAGATGTTACAATAAACTTGTGTTGCTGCAAAACTAGGTTTGATTTACTGACTTGAAACTACTGTTTCGCACTATAAAGTTGGCAGTAATTTAGTTAAGCGTGGACCAATTTGAACTATTGGGAACTGTCATGTATGCAACCGATCGGAGCTGCACAGTCTTAGCTGTGTAGCCCATTTGTGGGTTTGATTTCCGTGGCGGCCATCCTAACTGATGAATTTTTGGGGGGCTTTCTTGGATCACAGGCAAATGTTGGGAAGTTTAAGTGCATCCTCAAATTTTTTTTTTTTTTTTTTTGCAATACAATTTATTTTGGGTTCCTTTAACAGCATGGTCATATCGCGACCTTACAAATTGTACATAAAATAGTTTTTTTCACATTGGTAAAATACCAAATGATTACATTTATGTTTACAATAATTCAAAAGGTTTACAATGTCTTATAAATATTATTATCTTTTTGATTGTCTGGTGGTTATGTAGAGCACTTGGTAAGTCATTGAAGCCGGCCTGAAGTCTCTGTTTGGCGTATCTCGGACACTGCAGCAGGATATGTAGGACAGTAAGCGGTGTGTTGCAGGTCTCACATTTTGATTCTGGATCTTTATTAATGATGAAGGAATGTGTCAGTTTGCAGTGTCCAATTCTGAGGCGGGTAATTATTGTTTGCTCACGACGTTCTAATTTTCGGAGAGGTTCGAAGAAATTGGTAGATCCGGCTCCGGCATCATGCAGTTTGCTGTGGGATTTTGACCATGTCGTTTTCCAGTTTTCTATAAACAGCTGTTTTGGTGTATCTAATGCCGTCTTGATGTGTAGAAGTTATTCTGTGGTCACTGACAGGATGTCGGGTGGCTTCCTTTGCAGCTTTATCGGCGTTTTCATGTGACGGTACCCAACATAATTCAAAATGCCAATCAGACAGAATATGTAATTTACACTGATTCACTAAGCACAATTCTTGCCACTCAGAATCTAAGTCCTACGCATCCTTTAATAAATGACATACTTCACCTATATTCTATCACTCAGCGCTCTGGAAAATTTCTTGTATCTCCATTTTATCTCACCTCTCAATTTATGTCACCCTCACATTGTTGGTCTGTCCTGTTGTGACTCCTTGGGTCAGCCAGCTTCTGCCTCCTCTTCCCTTAGAGAGTTGCTGTAAGAGACATACATACAAAAAATGTTCTAGGTTGCCGTGCGGAATCCTCTCAGCGCCCGATCCTATACAAACGGTTACAAATGGGGCAGAGAAATTCTATTAAAGTGCTCTGCATTTTCATATTCATCTCGCTTCTCTTTATATCGCATGGCGCAGTAGGCCAAATTCGCGCCAAAGTCTACTGCCCGACTGCTGCGTCTCCCATCTCTGACCATTACAAGCGTTAGAAATGAGATACAGCACTGAAGGGTGGGACGCGGTTAGCACTCCGAGTCCCTCACAGACGGATTAATGCGATCCGCACTATTTGGAGGAGCTAGTTTTCCCTCCCGTAGATCCTCACCCTCCTCAGGGACCTCACGTGGCTAAGTGTACCCCGGACTAGGCTTCCAATCGAAAAAGAAAATAGCCACGCCGGTAACCAGAGCCCGAACTTGCCGCTTGGTAAGCAGCCGCGCTACCACTGCACTAACAAGGACGCTTTTAGAAATATATAAGTGGAAAAACAGATGCAGTTTCTTCTTCTTTTTTTTTTATAAGAATACTTATTCTGGAGTCAAGAAGTATCAGTCGTATGCTCGTAATTTTGAGGGAGATAGCGATAGCGAAACTGAATCAAATGCATTACATTACGTTTCTCTCCTTAAATTAGCGGTAGATGAATAAAAGTGATACTACGGTATTAGAACATTGCAGTCAGTAAAAGAGTATCAAGATTAAAAAAAGAAACAGAGATGAAGTGGATTCGCAGAGAGGCTCTTACAGTGCTCAATAAGAGCACAAAAAGTAGAGCGAAAGGCAGTATGAGAAAAGGAAAGAAGAGACTGTAAAGGCATATTAAAGAGAGAAATTATCCAGAAAGAAGAAACACAGAAAAGAATGAGATGGAATGTAAGTACCCATAGCTGTAAGCAATTAGCGTGTAATCTGGAAAGAAGGTAGGACGGCAATTAAGTATCCAGCTTTCCCCCATTTCTGTAATTGGCTTTACACCTCCCCTAGGCAGATGGAAGGTGTTGCCGAATTGTGTCTTTGTTGTGAGGGTGTGTCACCCTTGAGCCTCAGGTCGTCTATCACAGCTTTCCTTCCCTTCACAAATTACTCTTCTCTTGTAATACACAAATTACAAACATGCTAGATCTACTCCTCCAGCATATTATTTGGAACTTTACAGTAGATTTGTTTACCTCTTTCTATGTTTGGTATTAACCTTCCTCACTACTCTGGTCTACACCAGACCATTGATACCGATTTTAGGATTAAGTAGAGCAGCACCAACAGGGGCAGCAAGAGTATAATTGAGAAGCCAGAAATAACTGGAGGGAACCTAAAGCAGCTATTGATACATTGGTTTAGCTCTAAATGACTAAAGACAAGACTCTGCTAAAAATATATATGTGATATTCAAGGTAATTAAGAATAAGAAGTGCTGGTGAGGACACCTAAAAGAAATCTAGGGATGGGAGAGATATGGAACAAGGAAGAAAGAAAATCAAAAAGGACTCTGGAAGTCGGAGAGAAATAGGACATAGGACATAAACAGGAAATATGTGGTGAACTATAAAATAAAAATTTGCTTTCTTTATAACACAAATAAGAAAAGAATGGTGAAGAGATGTGTATGTAGATATATGTAATAAGCAAAAGATGGAAGGATTAGCCTGTAAAAGAACAGAAAGATTACTTTAGAAAGGGACGAGAGGCAGAGATTTAAAACATTTTATTTTATGCGAGGAGAAAGACAGTATTACCACAGTTTAACTGATGTAAAAAGCTAAGAAATTGGAAGTCTTAAATTTGGGAACACAAATTGTTTCACATGGCGACCAGCTTTTAAAAGGTTTGACTTTCGCTTTAGCTTAATGCATTCCTATATTTCCCTTCTACTTAAAAGAAACAAGTAATACGAAGAATTCTGCTAATGTTTATCTTGCATAATGTGATGAAATAAAATAATATGTTGTAATACATTTTTTGTGTGCAACAGCTAGAGAAAGTTATATGAATGGAACACGTCGAATACTTATAATATAGGAAATCTGTAAAAATTATTCCAGACTAGCTGCCCGCCCCGGCTTCGCACGCGTGGTGTACCTAATGAAAAAACTGACACAAAATCTTCCGTTTACAATCCGACCATGCAAAGAAATAAGATAACAATTTAATAATTTCAATACTTTATTGTAATGCCTTGTAATGTACAATTTTACTTCTGGAGAGAAAACAAATAGCGCCAATGGTTGGCCAACTCTCGAGCACGCAACGTACAACTGCCCATGCGAAAAACACGGCAATTCAAGGATATTTCACACATTTCTAATGATTCAATTTGGGATTTATTGTCTTTGCGAATGCAAGGCCAATTGGAAACTGAACATACTTAAATTCAAAAGGAAAGTCAGTTGACAATAGTGGTATTCTTGGAATAAGCACATCCTTGCCTTAGAACTTTCCTATGATTATAGTAGCTTAAATCAATATATTCATAATTATTTTAACAGCGAGTGTTGTTCCGTTGCACAATTTCGGCTGTTTGGGATTGCGTAGCGTAATTATTACCAAGTCAACCTTGAGCTGTAAATTGTGTGGCGGAATCCTAGCGAATCCAATGACTTTAAGAATTCATTTAGATAATTGAAAACTTCATTTGGATCGGTAATGGAATCAATCGACTTAAATGAATGCATTTGTCCATAAATTTTACTCTGGATTTTTATATTCATATCATCTACATTCTTATTATTTGCTGCTAAACTGGCTCGTTCACTCAACCAAGCATAATGTTTGTAATTTGTATCAATATTTGGGAACACAAAAACTCATAAATGAAAGATGCGCTAAATAGCAAGCTTGAAGTTTAAGTTCAAAATTTTTCAAAGGAGAGAAAATGAAATTCCTGGACCGTAAACGACCCTTTCAAAAATGTTGATTTCCTAAATAAAATGGCACTCACAATTTTAATTATAATGTCAATATTAAAATGTTTACGTCAAAATAATACGTATAGCTTCAATTTTCTGTGAATAGCCTGTGAAGTTCTATTATTGTTGGGTGAGTTTTGTATAACTGGTTTGTATATATAACGAAAATATTCCTACACAACAAAATCAATTTCGTAAACACAACATTAAGAATTACAGTGGTATTTAGGTTTAAATTTCCCAATTACACAGTCCTGAAATGGGAATATGCAAGTAAATTTAAAGGAATTTCAATGTCATTACATAGTGACCAGCTTATAAAAGATTTGACTATCACTTTGCCCAGTATAGATGTTTCCTACTTTTCATTGAATTCATAAGGAAATAGTAATAAAACAGTTCTGCTAATGCTCCTCTTGAGTAATATGAAGTAGAATAATAAGCTCTTTTAAGAATATTTTGTTGCAAAATAGGTAAAGAGTGTCATGTAAATGTAATGCATCAGATTTTTGCAGAATCAATTTACTTACCGAAACAGTAATTTTTATTTTGTTTTATCCTTTCTGTAAATAGAAGTTTATAAGCTGGCCGCAATTTGAAATGGTTTTATTCAGACGAATATAATATTAAATATAAATGCAAACTATCTTTAGCATAAAAAATACAATGTTTTGTAAATATTGGTACATAACTGGTGTGCAAACCACAATTTATATTGTGAAAAATGCACACCGGAAAAAAATTCTAAGTATGAAATATAATAAATCTTTAAATACGTCTATACTATACTTATACTACACTACGCTATTCTATACTATATTATAGAACTTCCACTCTAAATGTACGGCACCCTCTGAGTAACGTAAATGCTCTACTCTACCGCATCTAGCAGGTAACTATTATCCAGTTCCGTTACAAAGACGTCTATAGTATTTTTACTTTCTCTACACGCACTATGTACATAGTGTATAGAGAAGGTATTGCATTCCACCCAAAATTCAATACCGAGATTTCACCGGAAATACGTGTTTTGGGTTCCACTGAATAAAAAAATAGCGTTTTCAGAAAAAAAGATCCGTGCGTGTGCGCGTGTGTGTCTATGTGTCTGTGTGACTGTGGACAGCATAGCTCAAAAACGAAAAGGCAGTTGAATACCAAACCTTTTATTTAAGTTTGGTATTTTCCAAGGTTGCGACACGAAGGTTTTCAAGAAAATTCCCCCACCTCCAACTACCCTTTACATGAATTTTTTTCGAAAATTTTGATTTTCTTAAAAATGGCTCTAACAATTTTGATTAAAATATCGAATATTAAAGATATTTATCTGACAAATAAAATGTATATCTTGAATTTTCTGGGAATAGCTTCTGAAGACTTCTTTATTCCGGATACATTTTACGGAATTTTGCATAACTGTTAAACCGTAAGAGATGGACAAAACTTACCACACAAAAATGTGGAGCACGTTAAAACACAATTTATGTTACATACATTTTTTCGCGGAGTTGATCGTTGTTTTAGATATTCCTTGTTTTTGGTTTCAGTTTTGAAAAACTTATACCTTTTTCATACAGGAATTTGTCAACTCCTGTCCATACAAACAAAAGAACTTCAGTCACAAAACAACCAGCTTTTGACTAGCAATTTAACATATAGTACTCCATTATTTCGCTACTACTTACAAGGAAGCAAGTAATAAGACTATTTGCTAATTTTTTACTGATTAGTATGAAGTAAATAGAAGCATAATCTTTTTAACAATAATTTGTTACAGAGATGCAGAGATGTGAATGGAACACACTGTCCCACTCTTCTTCATGCCCAACTTTAAAGTTTGAGACTAGAATGTATGTGGATAGAAAACCATCCTCCCTCTTGCCAAGTCTTCCACTTATAGTCCCTTAACTGAAGCGCAATTCTCGACTTGCAAGCAGGGTCCCCAGGAAAGAGATTTTACTATGTTGCCTCCCGCCCTTAGTACAGGGTTGTCTTTTGTTTGCTAATGGCTATTGTACAGTGGTAGGGGGAAGCGGTCCCGTTTGAGGACCTTGTGTTTTGGGGAAAACTATATGAACTTCATAAAGAACTTCAAAGGTGCATTATTGAGCTACCTGCCAGATCCAAGAAATACAGCAATAAAGAAGAAGTTCTGTCACAATATTAATATAGGCTTTATGAGAAAATTAGTCCGTTCCTCAGAAAATGCCCATTTATTGAGGCGACCGTTGTGTTGTAAATTGTATAAAATAGAAGTAATATTAAAATAGACCCGAAACAAACATTTTCACCCACATAGAAATAAAACATACAGCAAAACGAAAGCCTTAAGAGCAAAACGATGATGACGAAGATGATTGACAATATCTATCTTGATAAGAAATGATGGAAATAAGCTCCTCTGCTCCCCCATATTGCACAATGTCTTTTCTTTTTTGTGCTGGATTTGAAGAAAGAAAAATAAAAGAAACCCTGTGCTATGCTGGTAGTACACTGGACCTTTTCAAAGGGAATAACCATCGGTCTCCCCTATTGGATATCGACCGAGGCCTATTGTGTCCTACAGAGGGGGAGGAAGGGGGAGTAATGGGGATGTACAGAAAGGGAGACGGTTCGGTTATCGGGAAGGTGACTTCAGAAGAAGAACAAGAAGAAGGAGAAGAAGCAGCAGCATGGAGGGGGGAAAGGAGCAGTGAATGGAAGGGAGGGAATGGAATAGTCTGGAAACCCAACCCCCAACCTCTTTCACGGATGTGCCTGGAATTTTCAGTGAAATTTTTCAATCTCCTGAACCGAGGAAGGTTGGTGGCAGAGGTGGGGTTGACTGCTGCTTCCCCTTCAACTCACCTTACCAAACCACCACTGCTTCTGTGATGGAGGTGGGGGGAGGCTATGTCCGCTATTTTGATAGGACTGTAAGGGGAGGGGCAAAAACAGAGGTTATCGTCTCACGTCTGCTCAAACTGTTATGTGTCCTTTAGCCATCCATCTGCAGGTCTCTCTATCTCACCAGTATTGGCACTGCAGTATACTCACCCTTATAACAACCTGCTCTGCGTACTTGGAATTTCATAAACTTGTTAATTTCAAATACATTACTGATAATGTTCAATCGCACAAAAATACTTATGTATTAATGCTGGTTCATAAGGAACATTTTGGCATGCCCATTTCTGATCCGGCTATCCTTTAAAGTTCGAGAAACTCTTGGAATTATTCCTGCAATACTCCTTTAGCCAAAAGCTGCATGTCATTCTAGTTTCCGATTATACAGAGTGTAACAGAGTACCTATTCATCAGCATACAATTTATGTTATATACATTTTTTTCGTGTACTTGATAGTTTTTTTAGATATTCCTTGTTATTGGTTTTAACTTTGAAAAACTTATACTTTTCTCATACAGGAATTTGTCAACTCCTGTCCATACAAACAATTCGCATAGCAACCAGCTTTTAACTATCACCTTAACCTATAGTACTCACTTATTTCGCTTCTACTTACAAGAAAGCAGGTAATAGCACTGTTTCTGCTAATTCTTCCTCGATTAGTATGAAGTAAATAGAAGC
Source organism: Hymenopus coronatus (assembly GCA_030762935.1). Lineage (NCBI taxonomy): Eukaryota > Metazoa > Arthropoda > Insecta > Mantodea > Hymenopodidae > Hymenopus > Hymenopus coronatus. The sequence continues at coordinate 77,846,572 of CM060895.1, read as the reverse complement.
ATAAGCTTTTTAATGTTAATTTTTTGCAGAGGTGTACAGAAAGGCATGTGAATGGAACACATTAAATATATTTTTATTGTAATGGCTAATGAATAAAACTAAAATGTATTATATGGGTATTATATATTTTATGGTTTGTTTGAAGAGCAGCATTGATTTACTGTTTTTACCATACTAAGTACTGTTTTAAGAACATCAACTGACATTGACTGGACAGTGATATTTATGTGTAGAGATATTTTAATAAAAATTTGACATAAAGCAAATTATTATTAAAATAAAAGGAAAACATTACCAACACTTCTTTATTTCGTGATTATTCAATTGTAGTTAGTCTAAGCTAAAATAAGACCTGGAAGGAAATTATTTGCAGACTGTAATAACAAATACTGTGCAGTAACATCATATTCATTAATAAAAAACAATTAGAAGGTACTGAATTAACAGATTCTTCCGCAGAAGTTTGAGAGGTAGAGACAGAATGAAAAACTTAATGCCATAGCCTGGTAGTTTACCGGGAAAAACGCAAATCTGTTGGTGAATTTAGTGCCGTGCCGCCATCATGCCATGTTAACTAAGTCAATAGAACAACTGGAGATCTGTAGTTCAGATTACGGATACGAGTTTTTCAGTCTGACTCTATATATCCAACTAGAGGTTTATTAAAATCTACAACGCATTCTACTGTTTTCTTAAGATTGTTATATTATTTAACCCAATCTCGCTGTGGTGAAGAAAAATAGTTCAATATTTACTACTCATTTTCGATTCTAAATAAGGTTTAATGGTTCTAAAGTTTTGTTGGAGATGTTTTCTATTGGAAGACTTTTATACCATAAATGTATCTCTAGTGATATAATTCCTATCTCAAAAGGAGAAAGCTGTTTGTATATAGAAAATTGGTATGAATGTTGTCTTTCACTTCAGAAAAATATTTCGCATCTTATCGCTAAGTATTCGTTTCATTGGTCTGACTTACACAGATGTTTTGCATTGAGACTCGAAGTCATATCTGAATTCTGTAATCCCCAGTTATTCATTCATATACTTCAGATATTTTATTTTCAAACAGATGCCATCTCTCTGTTTTCATAAATGTTTCTCTTGTTTACTAGCATTAGTTAAATTTCAAAGCGGTATATATATATATATATATATTCTGTTAAGGCTACTGCAATGCCATTGCTGCTGTGTCAATATGACTAACCTTGGATGCATACTTTGTAAGATATCAATTATTTAATGCATTTTATTATGTAAACTTATTTCATAATTTGAGAAACTTATTTTGGTATTTTATGATTTGGAGCTTTGAACCAACACTTTGATTGCTAAATTATGATGATTCTTAAAACGTTAGAAGTTTTAATCTCTAAAATAAATCATTTTTTATAAAAAATAACTTTTAGAAACATGTTGTTTGCATTTTTTTCGTCTGTAATATTCAATAGGTACTTCTGCACTTTGAGAAGTTTAGTTGTACTTAGAAAACTGAGACTCACGTAATGTTTTTAAAGTGCGAAAATACAGTTTATAAATTACCAAAGCCCCATCTGTCCCGTATTTGACTTTTGCCAATATCTATTCGTGTGTTAGAATAGTTGCAGAACTTAACGGGGTTCTTAAAGTTAAAACAGTCAATGGTTGCGCTCATTGAAAGAGCTAGTAGTTGTTAATTATTATGATGATTATTATTATTATTTTGAAAAAAACTCATTTTACTAGTTGGGACAGTCAAGGTTTTTTTTTTTTATCGCAAATTTGGTTTTCAAATTCTGAATTCAAGGCGTGTAACTTATAAAGTAACAAATGTAAAACATTGTCTAAGCAAAATGCATTAATAGTAAAGTTAGTTATGTCTTTCATTGCTGCTTTTTCAAAATGTTCAAATAATTAATAAATTGTGAAGCTCTGCCTTTAGTTTTGTTGTTGTTGTTTTTTTTAACTTAGGATAACAACTGTACAGCTATTGTCAGACCGACTTCGCCCTAGAGCCTGCCGTTTCGACTGGTCTGAGCATGAGTACACGCGCGCACTCAGCTACAAAACTCAGAGCCGATTGGAGGAGGAGCGTGATACCAATGCGTTACTGGACAAAGATGATACCACAATACTTGCGTTCTGCCACTTAATTTCCAACACGTGATTCAGCAGTGGCGATAGCTTCCCCTCAAAATACAGCAGTTAAAGCTCCTGTGAGTCGTGAGTTCGTCATTGCGCTCTTGCCGTGCATCAAAGCTAGAGCGGCCGGGATAGTGGTTAGACCACTCGCCTCTCACCTAGGCGGCCTAGGTTCGATCCGAAGCGACCGAATGAGGGATTAGAGGGTGGACAAAGCTGTGCAGAGGCGGGTTTTCTTTGGCTTCTCCGGTTTCCCTCATCATCGCGTTCCACCGGTGCTCCATTATCATTCCTGTATCACCAGTGTCTTCGCCTTAGATGCCATTTGTAATAAAAGTGGGCGTTAATCACTATAAAAAAAACTGAAGCAGGTCTCCCTAGAGGGTTCATATTCGTACCATTTAGAACGTAGTTATCATTTATGGTGTCTTTCATTAGAATAACGCTTTCGTTCAGGGCTGTGTGATATTGTTACAGAATGTTTACAAATATCATGAAACTCTCAACATTCATCCAATGAATTTGAAACACTTTACAATACTACACTTTGCCGGTGCGTAATCGCTGGAAGTGTGTTAGGGTTTGCTTTGGAAAACTCATAGCTGTATTGTTGTACGTGTTCTGTCGGCTTCGTATAACTAGCCGCACGCATTGTGGTAGGAGCCACACATTTAACACATGAAGAGCGGTGGCGGTAACTCAAAACCTTGGAATACGAGACACTTTGAACACGTGCTAGAATTCTCAATATTTCTGGAAATATCTCCTCAGGTCTTCAACAGCTATAAAAGGAGGAGATGCATGCCAGGCGAGTCAGTTTCAACTGCGAGTTTACAGCAAGGAGCAGTTGCGTTGAAGCGAAAAGAATGGATACGTCGAAGCGACGAGGGAAAACACTGAAATTAAAGACAATTTGAAACAGATTTTAGCATCAATGTATATTGTAAATAAAATATTTTTCGTTTTTCCCCCTTTTTTCAGGTAACACAATTTCAGTTCTGTAGATAATGCTAAAATTCGTTTATCTTGATTGCAAAATAGTTAAATACTGTAACATGATAGTTAGCCATCTCATTTGGAGAGTGCCTGTCAAACGTTTAAGGACAGATCTACATCAGAATTTTCATTCATGTCCTTAAACATATTATGCAAACACTCAATATTCTTATGCAGGGAACCTTCCAACATGAAGTTTACAGCTGAACATCAATAATCATCTCTAGAATGTAGATAATATAATAACTTTAATATTATTGAGAAAAACCTGTTATAATGCTGTATTTTTGTGGAAACAAAAAATAATTTCTTCTTGAAAGAATTCACCTGGATCAATGAAATACCTAAAATGGTTCTTTATGAAGTCACTTTCATTACAGGCCAAATCTTTTGTTTCACTTTCTGAAGAATATATAGATGTTTCCCAAAATTTTCCTACATTTTTTGGATTACATTCTATCAATATGTAAATACCACAAGACTGTGTGTCTATGTCTGCATAGGCAGACAGCAAAACTCACGAGTGCATACCAATCGGACCAAGCTGTACATCTAGGTACATCTTCCGATACACCTACTCTGTTACGACTTATCTCGTCTTTAAACGAGAGTGACGGGCGATGTAATTATCCTTAATTACCATATTGTTAATTAGTTGAAACCCAATTAGAGGTATATCACTGTTAATGATAAAATTGAATAAATTATTCCAATGAAGAAAATGTGTTGATCGAATAAAAGCTGCTAACTTATTATTCAAGTGGTTACCTTGTTGCAGATGTTTCATTCCAGACAAATATTCTAAAGATTATTTAACCAGATATTTACAACAATAAAATCTGATGTTTTGTAACGTGTCTGCAGTTCTTGTTTGTAATTTTAGATACACACTCATTTCATGTTCATATATATGCGTATTATTCAGATATAATGTATTATTTAATACACTTCTTTAGGCACTTGCATTAGCACTCACATTTATTTTAAACAGAGAGTACACTGCAAAGATTCTTTTTAGTGAAAATAACATTTCTCAATATTTAATATTCTTTTTCGGAATTCTGAATATGTTTGAATGGTTCTGAAGCTATGTTGGAAATGTTTTCTGATAGGAGACTTTTGTGTCAGAAATGCATCTCTAGTATAATTCCCTTCTCAAAAAGACGAACCTGTGGGGATAAAAAGGGGTTTGGAATGCATTCTTTCACTTCTGAAAAATATTTTGTATCTGATCGCTTAGCTTTCCTACTTTAGAACGTGTGCCCCGTTCAGCCGTTGCATATACTCTAAGGTGCAAAACGTAAGGGAAGCTCTCTTTAGTATCGTTACACTAAGTCAGTAATGCACATTTCTGTGTAAATAGTGTCTAATTACTGCAAGAATTTGAGAGGTGAAAAACACTAAAACAGCGCTTAATTTTATTAAGAAACGCGTAAAATGTTCGCTGTCAGAAAATGTCAAGACAGCGACCTCAATCTCTCAGGAGGATAGGCTGAGATGGGAGTATTATGGACGGGCGGCCGAAACCGGACGGCGGAGAAAGAGCCACCGTGGATGGTCCCTAATATATTCCAAGCAGTTCTTCATCTCGACATGTGGAGCGCTAGAAGCCAGCGCCCCAGGTTTGTTCGAACTCCCTGGGTTCTACAGGCGACTCCAAAGCCGCCACAAACTGTATTTCCAAAAGCGCATCCACCAACAGGAAAGGGCGCCTCCACCGCAGTCCTCGCAAGCACTTATATCCTGAAAGAGACCTGTTGGATGAAATGGAAATGAAATGAAAGGACGGGAATTTCGGTGAAATGAAAAAGCCTCCCCAGCATTTGCCTTCTGACCCTGGAAATCCCCGAAAAAAATCCATAGTCAGAGAGTTTGGGCGCGGAAATCAATCCCACAACCTCCCGGTTTCAGCTGAGGTGTGTGAAAGCTGATAGTAGTGAAGAGGAGGGACGGCGGTAAGAAGAGCTAAAATGTTATAATGTTTTGTCAACGTTTTCGGTATTTGTTTTGTTGTGTTGTGGTGTTAGTTTTGTGTATATAATGCATCGGAATCGATTCGCCTTTTATTGTGTTGTAAATTTAAGATCCTATATTTGAATGAATTTGTCGTTTTGATTTTGTGTTCACTCATTTCATTTTTGTTGCTTGCTATTTTGTGTATTAGAAAAGCACGTAAGATCTGTGGACCGTGCGATTGATGATCAGTACATATATAACTGGCATTTAAATAAATTCACTTAAACATTCAATCATATTGACAGTAGATACAACACTGTTGTATGGCAAGAATGCAAACTAGATATGGCGCACCGAATGGCAGTGATGAAGAGATTGATTGATAGTATTTAACGTCCGTTTTTTGCTACATTTATACTCGGAATGTATATGGAGCTCCGGTGGGATGCAATGGCGGGAGAAACCGGAGAACCCGGAGAAAAACCCGCCCCTGCACCGCTTTGTCGACTACAAATCTTACATGCAGTTACTTGGGATTGAACCCTGGTGAGAGGCGAGTGCTCTAACCACTTGGCCACGGCGCGGACATATCGCAACTTGGAGTTATGTTTACAACAGATTTCCAGAAAACAATTTGCACTACAAGATTACTGCACCCGGCTAATTTTTGCTACTTTTTACTTTCTCTACACGTACTATGTATAGTGCATAGAGAACGTACTGCGTTCAACCCAAAATTTCGACACCGAGATTTCAGCGCAAGAAACGTTTTAGGGTCCCCTATAACGAAAAACAACATTCTTAGAAAAAGGTCCATGTATGCGGTGTGTGTGTGTGTCCATGTGCCTGTAAATACGATAACTCAAAAATGAAAAGTCAGCAAAATACCAAACTTGGTATTTAAGTTAAGTGTCTTCCAAGAATGCGCACGAAGATTTTGAGAAAAATCTCCCACAACCCAAACTTCCTTTTCGTGGAAGAAATTTCTAAAATATTGATTTTCTCAAAAAATGGCTGTAACGATTTTGATTAAAATACCATATATTAAAGATACATGACAAATAAAATATACATCTTAAATATCCTGGGAATAGTCTCTGAAGACCTCTTTATTCTGGATAAAGTTTGATAAATTTTGCTTATCTGGTAAACCATAAGAAATACACAACTTACTAAACAAACAATGTAGATCTCGTAGAAACACACAATTTATGTCATATAAACTTCTTTGTGGAGTTGACTATTTCTGAGATATTTCTTTTATTGGTTTCAGTTTTAAAATATATAAAACTTTTCTCAATACTAAACTCCTAGCAATGCAAAGAAACGGATTTCAACCACATGGCAACCAGCTTTTAAAAGATTTGACTATCACTTTAGCTTGGTACATTGCTTTATTTCCCTTCTACTTAAAAGGAAGCAAGTAATGAAGACAATTTTTAATGTTTATCTCGATTATCATGAAGTAGATAGAAGAATAAGATTTTCAACAATAGTAAACCACAGGGCAGCCAGGTTTTAAAAGATTGCTTTAGCCTTATTTCCCTTCTACTTACAAGGAAGTAAATAATGAAGATAATTCCTGCTAATGTTTATCATGATTATCATGAAGCAGATAGAGGAATAAGCTTTTTAACAGTTAACCACATGACAACCAGCTTTTAAAAGATTTGACTATCACCTTATTTCCCTTCTACTTACAAGGAAGTAAATAATGAAGATAATTCCTGCTAATGTTTATCATGATTATCATGAAGCAGATAGAGGAATAAGCTTTTTAACAGTTAACCACATGACAACCAGCTTTTAAAAGATTTGACTATCACCTTATTTCCTTTCTACTTACAAGGAAGCAAGTAATAAAGACAATTTTTGCTAATGTTTATCTCGATGATCATGAAGTAGATATAAGAATACATTTTTAACAATAGCACAGAATTAGGAAAGGTTATGTTAATGGAACAGATCAGATTTTATTCGATATTGTAGATAATTGTGATGTTACAATAGAGTTAACAATATTTGTTAATTGGTGTAGTCCTGCCGTTGGACAGTTTTATAAAACGTGTGTTGGTGTAAGAAATGCACCACTTAGTTAAATTTAAGAGGCCGCAGCTAATTAAATAAATACATACTCAGTATTTTTCCTCTGAAACTGTAAGCTTTGTATCATCATGTCGTTGAATAATGTGAATCTCTTCTAATGGTGTAATTCTATCCTAAACCTAATACTACATTTTATAAACTCTAAACTTTTATAGGGAATGTGGAACGTATACTCTTTAAAATCGTAAAATGCAGCGAAAGCTGGATATTAGGTTTTCATTATTATTAAACGGTCGCTGCAAACGTTTCATTTTGACGATGCTGGAAATTTTTGCATCACGTGATCTTCTAAACGGGTCCTGTCAATTTGCATTCATTGCCGCTTCCTTGCCTTTCCAATGCTGAAATGTAATGCGAAACCACATCAAACGGTAACTCTTTGTTGAATGATGCCATTCGAATTATATATCGAACAAATTTGGTAAGTAAGGTTATTGACAGCTCTATATAATTGAAAATGCGATTCATATGTCCATGGCATTTTATCTATCAATTACGTGATTATTTGGACTTGTGTTGTGTATATAGCGAAGTTGACAGCAATTGTTTTTTCCAATATTTTCATTCTGCTAGTTTGGAGGGGTGGCTCTCCTGTGAAAATGCACCACTGCCGCGTGGAGCTTCATTGTGGAATATTTACTGCTTCTCAAAATCACGTCATCGTTGAGGCGATTATTACATAGTAGTAGTTAGTGCTCTATTTTTACTTTCTCTACCATGCATCTACAATGTATATAGTAAGTAAAGAGGGTATTGTATTCTATTAAATATTCGATACCGATATTTTACCAAAAATACATGTTTAGAGGCCTTTGAATAAAAAATAAGCTTTGTTAAGAAAATAGTCTCTGTGTATATGTGGCTATGTATGTATGAGTGTGTGTAAACAGCATAGCTTCAAAACAAAAAGTCGGTTTGTTTCCAAACTTGATATCTTCGAAGAATGCGACACAAAAATTATTAAGAAAATCCCCACCGTAAACAACTCTTAAAATGCAACATGTTTTAAAAACTCTGATTTTCTCAGAAATATAATGTATTTATGACACCATATGTTCAAGATATTTTGGAGACTAATATATATTGAACTATCTTTTTATTATGGATGATTTTGCATAACTGTTAAGAGATAGAATATGTTACTACTTAAGCAACGCAAACCTCGTGAAGCACACAATTTATGTCAGATATCTACTTTTTGTAGCGTTAAAGATTTCCGAGATGTTCCTGGTTATTGTAAATTTTCCGATACTTAAAACTTTTCTCAAATGATAACTATTTCTTTTGCTTTACTCACTGACTACGCTTACCGACTGAGTTTAAAAAATATTTCCCTTACAAAGAACTAAGTAATAAGACTATTTCTGCTAATGCTTATCCCGATTAGCTGAATTAACAAAACAAGCTGTTTATTATTATTATTATTATTATTATTATTATTATTATTATTATTAAGTGAAACATTGTATTTTTAGATAAATAGTAGCAAATATATAGCATTAAACGCAAAATACTCATACTAGTAATTGAAGATTATAACAAATGGACGGCCGCGCCGTGGCCGAGTGGTTAGACCACACGACTCTCACCTAGACGGCCGGGGTTCGATACCAAGCGACCGCATGTGAGATTTGTGGTGGACAAAACGTCGCTGGGCGGGTTTTCTCCGGGTACTCCGGTCTTCCCCGCCATCGCATTCCACCGGTGCTCCATTATCATTCATGTATCATCAGTGTCACCGCCTGCGGTGCCATTAGTAGTTAAAGCGGGCGTTAAACACTACAAAAAATAACAAGTGGACATTACATTTGCCTAGTGCCTAATTTACTTCTTGGTTTAAAAACTAGAAGAGACTGCCCGTTGCCGAGTGCTTAAATCTCTCTCCTTTCACCAAGGTGGCACGGGTTAGATCCCAGAATTTGGAATTTTTGATAGTAAGGAGTGTCGGCTCATATTTTATCCAGGTTTATTCCGCCATGAATTTCACCAATAGCTCCAACATCATTTTTCCTTTCCTTTCATTGCCTTTATGTTGTATTATCTTCCTCACATTCATGTTTGGTTACGGGCCGATCCCTCGTTTCAGGTTCTTCACTCTGTTCGGCTGCTTCTCAATAGACTACTGATTCTAGGGTAGGCTGCGCAACCTTTGTCCGTATGATCTCGCTCTTGTCCTAGACCAAACCAGAGTCGCAAAGAGGTCATGTGATACACGGCGGAGAGCAAGACAGCGGCTTAGTATACCCATTAATATTTCGCTCTCTGAGCGAATGAGCTATTGCTGACATTACTGATAACGTTTATAATACCGCCATTCCTTTTTTAACGTCAGTTGTTACGCTCTTTCTTGTAATAACAGCAAACAGTGATTACTTATGGAGGTTGCAGTAAGTGGTCAACCACAAGAACTATTGGTTAACGACTGAAAAAACCGAGCGATATGATTCCATGGTAACGTTTGAGTTCTCATTCTGGAGATTCCGGGTTCAATTCCCAGCGACCAACTACTATGGGGTTTCATCGTAGTTTCACCATAGTTGATACGGCGAATTCCGGAATTGTATATTCTATCACAAATCTCATATTTGTGATTTAATCTCATTTCATTTTCCTTTCATTTTTGAGATGTATTTTCAGTCCAGTAATGTTGACAGAGCCGGGAAGATGGTGCAGTTGATTGAACGGCTTATACAGGATCTCCAGGGTCCCTGAGTGAGCTGTCTCACATATAAGGGTCACTGTGTTTCCCTTTCGGGACTGCTCTCTAATGGTGCGTAGGTGTTCAAACTAGAAATATTAGTACTTATGTACTATGCTTGCAGACTTGAGACATCCTCAGGATCCTTCAGTTAATTCCTACCTCCCGAAAGGTGTAGCCACAATCGTCCATCATATTGTCGAATTTGGCAATCTCCGTTCCGATACCCTACATCCTATGGGATTAAGGAGAAGACAGAAAAAATTAAATGTTATTCACTGAAGATCATTTGGATGGGATGTACTGAGAACTTGATAGATGTTTTATTTTACTGTATAAAATATATCTCTTTTCGCTTTTTATGCACAGGATTGCAAATTTAAAAATTTAAGAAACGTCAGCCTTAAAGTAAATAAAATATTTCATAGAAATTTGCATAAAGTTAAAAATATGAATAAATAATTCCTAAATCAATTAATCAAGATAGCTCTAAATGAGTGAAATATGCTTTTTCTGCTTCTCCCGTTTTCTAACAAAATGTGCAATTTTAATATTTTGGAATCAAAATGTCAGAAGTGCATAATTGCATAAGAGGAAGCGTTTGAAAATAGGAGACAATCGAGTATTTGACACTGAGATTCTTCACTGCACTTAACATATTTGTACTATATACTATTTCTTCTGAGTCACTGAGTAATTAAAATTAATTATATGAGAAAAACATTAATTTATAACAACTGTTCAACAGGACATTTACATGGTGGCAAAATCTGGTTGTTGACCTTAAATACCAATAATGTGCAGCTCCTATTTAGCTGCTGCTTGTTAAAATTAAGCTCCTGAGCAACAGTCCACAAGGGGCCAAGCCTACAATAGGTTAAAGTGATAATCAAAAGCTGGTTGCTATGTTACTGAAGTTCCTTTGTTTGTATGGACAGGAGTTGACAAATTCCTGTATGAGAAAATTATGTTTTTCCAAGCTGAAACCAAAAAACAAGGAATATATAAAAGTCGATCAACTCCACGAAAAAATGTATATAACATAAATTGTGTGTTTCAAAGTGTTCTACATTTTTTGTGTGGTAAGCTATTACGGTTTAGCAGATATGCAAAATTCCCTAAAATTGATCCAGAATAAAATAGTCTTCAGATGCTATTCCCAGAAAATTCAAGATATAGGTACATATTATTAATATCTTTAATATCTTTAATGTACGATATTTTAATCAAAATTATTAGAGCCATTTTTTATAAAATTAAAATTTTTGAAATTTTTTCCATGTGAAGGGTAGTTGGGGGTGGGAGGATTTTCTTGAAAATCTTAGTGTCGTATCTTTGGAAGATACTGAACTTAAGTACCAAATTTGGTATTTAACGGTTTTTTCGTTTTTGAGCTATGCTGCCTAAAGACACACACACACATACACAGACAGACAGACACATACGCACATTTTTCTAAAAATGTTTTTTTTGGATTCAGGTGATGTTAAAACATATATTTCCCGTCAAATCTCGGTATTGAATTTTTGGGTGCAATGCAATATCTTCTCTACACATTAGGCACATAGTACGTATAGAGAAAGTAATAAATAAGTATTAACAAATAAAAGGGACCCAAATAACATTTAATTAGTCAAGTTAAAAGGATGTTTCATTATATTACTATCCGCAGTATTAAATATTTCAACGTTAGAAAATTTCATATATTTAATGAACATATCAAATAAAGAAAACACGCAGATATGGAAATTTGTTTAAGAATACTATCGTAGATAAGTTCTACTTTGTCTATCCCGTGTGTACTTAGTAAGTAGAGAAACTATTGTATTCCACTCAAAAATTCCATTAAGAGATTTCACCAAAAATACATATTTTGAGACCCCCTGAATCCAAAAAGCATATTTACAAACATTTCCTAGTGTATGTGTGCGCGTGTGTGTAGACAGCGTAATTCAAAAATAAATGTTTGCTAAATACCTAAATAGGTATCTCTAGGTAATTATTTTGATTAAAATACAATATGTTTAATATATTTTCGAAATGTGTATCTTGAATTTTCTGAGATTCTGAAGACCTCTTCATTGTGGAGACCTCTTTATTTTATATAAACCACAACAGATATACAAAAACGTACTACACAAATAATATAGATCTCTTTGAAACACATAATTTTTCTCATTATTTTTGCAGCACTAACCGTTTCCTAGACATTGCTTTTTATTTGTTTCCATGTTAAACCACCTAAATGTTTCGCGAACCGAAGCCATCTTTCATTTTATGTCTCTTTTGCTTTACTCCTAACCACGCAAAGAGAACCTAATTTTAATTGCTTTAATAGCGATAACTTTTAAGATATTTGATTGTCATATTGGCAAAGAGTATTCTATTATTTCCCTCCTACTTACAGGGAAGCAAGTAATAAGACCATTTCTGCTAATGTTTATCTCGAATAACATGATGTAGATCAAATAATATTTTGTAAAAATAGGTAGAAAATTATGTGAATGGAACACAGCAGTTTATTTTTTTTTAATTTAGTATCTAAGTCATATTGGCGGTTTCTCATTTTGAACAATGCTTATGGCAATTGAGCTCACAGGTGTTCTGTCCACTGAGTCATACACACACACACATACACAAAGATGCTATTCACAGTTATTACTACTTTTTTCAATGTGCATTTATAAGGTAATACAATCTAGCAATAAATTAGAAAGTTTAATACATTGAAAGAGAAATAACACTTGAAAGTAGTTAATTCCTGTAGCTCTTGAGTGGAGCATAGCACATCGTTACGATGTTTCGTTGATAGGATTTGAATTTCTAGTTCATGAGTTTGCTGCAATGCGCTATGGTGACGAGAGATGGGCTAGTCGCCCACAGATGGCACTGCGGATGCAAAATGGCTGAATTTTGCCTTGAAACATTCTTCTTTCCATGTATGGGGTTCTTTTACGTGAAAAAAAAAAAACACTACACGGGACCACCGGCTTTATTTCCCTCCCGAAGGAAGTCATGCTAACGATTTTTGCGACCGAAGAAATCCAAAAATCTGGGTTTTAGAGGCTAACAGCACCGAGGGTGACTCTTTAAGGTACTGGAATAACAAAAAATGAGCATTTCCAAAACATTTTCGTCTCTTTCCACATAAATAAAGAGTATGAGTGCATTCAATTCAAGCAAAATTCCTGGAGGTCCAAGAATATTCAATTTTTCTACATTGTGTAATTTTACATTCCATATATTAAACAAAATATTCTAATTTAACACTTTGTTTACAACATATATGCTGACTGCGTTTTCTTTTGTTTGTATGGCAATTAAGTTAGATGAGGAATTGTCAACTTACATCCATAGCAACAAATTACTATGTAGTAGACATTAGCCTTACCGTCCAAAAATATTATTAAAGTAATTATTAGCCACTAACGTCACAAATTCAACTAATATAAAATTAATTAATTACCTGTTTTCTCTAATGCATGCGTACAATGTACATATAGTAGCTAGGGAAGTATATTTATTTTTTCTACATAGACATGGTACGCTTAAGGTCCCATGTATAAAAAATTAGTTTTACTTTCTCTACTTAGTACATGTATAGAGAAGGTATTGCACTCCACCCAAAATTCTATACCAAAATTTCACCAAAAATACATATTTTAGAGTTGCGTATAGCAAAAAAAAAAGTCAGCACGCGCGGTTGGTGCGTGACCGTGAGTCCGTGTTTGTGAACACAATAACTCAAAAACGAAAAGTCTCCCGCCACAAATTACTAGGGAAAAAATAGAACATTTTGATTTTCTGAAAATGGCTTAAACGATTTTGATTAAAACACCGTATATTAAATATATTTATATGACAAATAAAATGTATATCTTAAATTTTATAGGAAAAGCCTCTAAGGACCTTTTCATTCTTGAGGACTTTTGTATAACTGAGACAAAAATTACTTCAGAATAAATGTAAATCTCGTTAAAGCCCATAATTTATGTCATACATTTCTTTCTCATGGAGTTGGCCATTTCAAAGATATTCCTTTTTATTGGTTTCAGTTTTAAAATAGTTACGCTTTTCTCTCACGTAAACTCCTAGCCATGAAAATAATTGGACTTCAATCACATATAAACCAGCTTTTAAAGGATTTGGCTATCGCTTTAGCCTAGTATATTTCCTTATTTACCTTCTGCATACAAGGTATTATTACAAGCAAATAATAAAACCACTTTTGCTACTGTTTATATCAATTAGTATGAAGTAGTAAAAATAATAAGATTTTTAACAACAATTTGTTACACAGTTGCAGAGAAAGATTTGTGTTTTTGTTTTTATATTACTTCATTTGTATAGCCCTCTTTAACTGATATGGTCACATCGGGGGCTTTTAACTTGTGAAACCATTGTATTAAGTGCAGTTTACTGACATTAGATAATAATTCTATATCATTAAATGCACACACATTCACCCCCACGTTCATGCTTCGAGACTCTGTGGAGGATAGGGGATAATTCCAGTTAAAGAAAAATCCCCCACCCCAGCCGGGAATCGAACTCAGGATCTCCGAGAGAGAAGTCAGTTCGCCGCTGACCAATCGACCATAGAGGCAGAGAGATATTATATTTCACCCAAAATTCGATAGCGAGATTTCACCGGAAATGTATGTTTTTGAGACCACCTTAAAAACAACTCTGTTTGTATGTGTGTGTGTGTCCGCTAGATACCAAACTAGGTATTTAAGATTAGTATCTTCCAATAATTACGATAAGAAGTCTTTCAACATACAAATGCCCCCAAACCACCCTTCATATGGACATTTTTGATTTCTCAAAAACGCTCCAAAAATTTTGATTAAAGTACCGTATTTTACGTATATTAAAGATATTTATATTTCGAATAAAATGCATATTTTGAATTTCCTGGTTACAGCCTCTGAACTATTCAGTCTTCTGAATTTAACTAGTGAAATTAAGTACTAAATAAAGTGTGCTTAACCGACTTTTCATTTTTAATTAATGCTGCTCGCATACACACACGGGTCTTTTTCTAAAATACTTTCCTTTTATGGATTTAGGGGTGCTCAAAACGTATATTCCTGCGATATTTTGTTTCGAAATTTCCCGTAAAAGACTTCTCAATCTATATGGGTTTGCTTTATACGTGATAGAGAAAGTAAGAATCAGGTTTATCATTATATTATCATTACCATTAAATTAACCCTGCACAGCATAAAGAATTAACATATTTAAATTTCCGCTTTACCAGAGTCCTGACGTTTGCTAATGAAAAGTAGGCGAATTTATAAAGGCCGCATTAATACATTATTCGTTACCGCCAAATGGAGCATCGAAAAAAATTCCTTCCTCGTAATTACTCATTGGCGCGAAGGTAGCGAGAGGGGCCCGGGTACAGGCGTGGGGATTTCCTCCTGTTGGGAAACCTGGTCCAGAGAGCTCTCAGGCTAGTAAGGTCCCTGGTAAGCCAATTGAGGAGCTACTTGTGGGAAAAGTAGCAGTTCCAAGTGTCGACCGCATTAACCGACCGCGAGGCACTCGGCGGAATAACCAGGCCCAACCTTCAGTATTGCACCACACCTATGACGTTGTAATGTGTAAATATGGGGGTTGAAGCGGTTGAGTGGTAGGCCTTGACCCGAGTACGGGCTATTGTGTAACGGAGTTTATACCTTACCAAGGTAATAAATATGAACTTATTTCGGTCCGCGCAACCCACGCCTTCAACGGCTTTCCCCCTCTTCCCGCTTTAGCCGGCCTATGTTCGGTGACGTTAGGTAAGATAGGATGGAGGGAGAGTTTGCCATCACCGCTATGCCATTGTTACAGTACGCGCCTGCAAGACTGGATGTAGAATGAAAACATGTACTTGTTTTCGTAAGCAAGTGGAAGCATTGCAAACAATCTCGCTAATCTGTCCTCTGAGGTACTTACCAGAGGAGAACTTAGATGTTAAAAGTGCCGACATTACTATCAATATTTCTCAATTTATATAATATACTCCTACAATAAACAGTACATGGATTGATATAGTCACTCATTGCTGCTTGCAATTCCCTTTTTCCCCACCACTGATAAAAATCTAGCGATGCGCCTGCTTTTCTCATGCTTCATGGATATGCAGAAGAACGGAGAGTGACGTAATCGCAATAGTTGCGCCCACAACGTTCTGTGCAACTTTTTATTTACCCTGTCAGGGTATAGTTTTCTTTAATGATTACTCTCCCTCACAAGAGAGGCCAGCTCATAAATCTTATTATACAGACCTAAACAAATTTTCAGTTATGAGAGCTTCTCTTTACTTTCTGCACTGTTTACCTAGAAAGTAGAGAAAATAATGCATTGCAGCCAAAAATTCGATACCGAGATTTCATCGAACATGCTCCCGGAATAAAAATCGGCTTCTTACATTCACATGACTTTATTTATCTATTCTGCACCAATCTGTTCGTAAAAAACGTATTCTTCTAACTGATTTACGCTAATCCAGAAAACGTTTACATAAATGGTTTTTAGGGATCTGCTTATAAATGCAAGGGAGTAAGGAAATGCACTAGGCTAAAATGATAGTCAATTTTTTTAAACCTGGGGCTTTTTTCTTTGCTTGATCGCTAGCAAGAAAAACAAATACCCACATTCCATTTAACGAACGTATTAAATATTTTAAATTGAAACCAATATTTCGGAAAATATCGAAATGGCTAGCTTCACAGCCAAATGAATTTGACACAAACTGTGCTATTTAACGAGAACTATATATTTTCTGAAGTAAGTTTTTCTGTATCTGGTATGGTTTGCAAGTAACGCAAAATCCATTCAAAATAAACCGGAATTCAGAGAAATATAATTTAGGTATAACCAAAACTTTCTAATATTTTGGCATATAAAGGTTAGTTTTGCGTGGGAGATATTCTTGAAAATCTTTCATATCATGGAAGATGAACTTAAATATTAAATTTGGTGTTTTAACTAACTTTTCGTATTTTTGCTATGCTCTTCACAGACAGAGACGCACACACATATACACATACTCGTACGTAGCTTTTCCTAATTATTGATATCATTTTTTTATTCACGGGACATGAAACGAAAATTTCTAGCGAAACCTCCGAATAAAATTTTCGGAAAGAAAGCAATGTCTTCCCTACCTTTATACTGCGTATGAAATAGACAAATTATCAATGAAAACCATACCAAGCTTATTATTTAATTTCAGTAGTTTTCAACGTTGTAACAAAGATTTTCAAAAAGTCCCCCCACAATCTACCTTTTACTTGGAAAAGTTTAGATTTTTAGTTTCTGAAAAACATGTATGTTTCTGGGAATCTCTTCAGAGCGCTTTTAACCTTCTCTTCTTATACTACTACTAATTTTGGTCGGTACATTCTATAGGGGTTCCAAACTGCAGCCGCCATGGGCTTATTGTCCATCAGACCTTAGGAGGATAGAATGATATAAAAGTATTATCGTTGGGCAGTCGAAAAATTGGACCGCGGAGAAAGAGTCACAATGGTACGTCTCTAACATAAACTAAGCAGTTCATCTCTACAAAGGAAGCGAGCGCTAGGAGCATGCACCCCAGATCACCGAAATTTTCAAGAAAATGTCCCCACCCCAAACTACCCTTTACATGCAACTTTTTTCAAAAATTTTGAATTTTTTAAAAATGGCACTAACGATTTTGATTAAAATGTCGTATGTTAAAGATATTTACCTGACAAATAAATTATATATCTTGAATTTTCTGGAAATAGTCCTTGAAGACTGCTTTATTCTCGATGAATTTTACGGAATTTTGCATAAGTGCTAAACCGTAAGAGATAGACACCAAAAATGTAGAGCTCGTTAAGACACACAATTTATGTAATATACATTTATTTCGCGGAGTTGATAGTTTTTGACATATTCCTTTTTCCATACAGGAATTTATGAACTCCTATCCATACAAACAAAGGAACTTCAGTCACATAGCAACTAGCTTTTGACGATCACTTTAACCTATGGTACTCCCTTATTTCGCTTCTACTTGTAAGGAAGCAAGTAATACCATTGTTTCTGCTATTTCTCCTAATTTTTTAATAATAATTTTTGCAGAGATGTAGAGAAAATCATGTGAAAGGAACACATTGGATTTTCTTGTCGTTTTGATATGATATTCCTCGTTCAGATGCGTGTGGTTACAAATCCAGCGCTATATGACAGAAAGTATGTTGCCATGCAGTGGAAGGGCCTCAACCCTCCGCTTTCACATTCAATCGCAAAGTGGTGAGCTCCCCTTTCTTAATTGAGGAAGTATATGGATCCCGCATTTGTCTGAGATTTCATTGCAGCTCTTAGCAAGTAACAGAGCGCTATGATTGATGGCTTTACTCTGTATCTCCAACATTGCCGATGATATTAGCGGCGCCTTTCTGCTCAATACAGTAGGTTCAGCAAATTACACTATATCGCCTTCATAGGCTCGCTTAGAGAAATAGGTATACCATTCCATAACCATAGCGCTATTCAACCACTGACAATATTTTTATTTTCTCTACACGTACTGTGCACATTTTGTATTTAAGTTTGGTATCTTCAAAGGATGCGGCACGAAGATTTTCAAGAAAATCCCCCACCCCAAACTATCCTTTACATGTAAAAAAATGGAAAATTTTGATTTTCTTAAAACTGTCTCTAACAATTTTTATTAAAATCTCTTATATTTAAAATATGTACATGCAAAATAAAATGTACATCTTGAATTTTCTGGGGATAGCCTCTAAAGACCTTTTTATTCTGAATGAATTTTACATAACTGGTAAACCGTAAGAGATAGAAAAAAAACTTAATTTACAAAAAATGTAGATCACATTAAAACACACAATGTATGTCATACACATTTCTTTTTCATGGATATGATCGTTTTTTAGATATTCCTTGTTATTGGTTTCAGCTTTGAAAAACTTATACTTTTCTCATACGAATTTGTCAACTTCTGTATATACAAAGGAACTTAAGTCAAATAGCAAGCAGCTTATTTTAGCCTATGGTACTCCCATATTTACCTCCTACTTACAAGGAAGGAAGTAATGAGACTATTTCTGCTAATTTTTTCTCGATTAGCATTAAGTGAATAAAAGAATAAACTGTTTACAGTAATTTGTTGCAGAGATGTAGAGAAAGTCATGTGAGTGGAACACATAGGATTTTTGTTCTAAAAACCATAATTAATGATAATTTAAGAAATAAGAGAGGTAAGGTATATACCGTGTTTGTAGATTTTAGAATGACGTTTGATACTGTGGGTTAAATTAGCACGTAAAGGACTTTCCGGAAAAATGATTAGAGCACTCAAGGCAATGTATAAAGGAGTTATATTTGTTATCAAAATTGATCCGTACAATACATAGCAAACTATACAATAAATAGCATAGCCTAAAAATAGAACTTTTAATAACGTACACACGAACTAAAACCTAAATCTTATCGTACTAGAGTGATAAATGTTCTATACCATTTGTGAACAACTTAATTACAAGTCGAACTACATTGCTTTTACTTTCTCTACTTCGTACATAGTACATAGGTGGGGACGGTATTGCATTTCATCCAAAATTCGATACTGAGATTTCACTATAAATGCACATTTTAGGGCCTCCCGCATAAAAATTTAGGAAACAAAACCACATGTGTTTTGTCTGTTCATGGCGTAATTCATGCGGTTTAATAGTTATGTAAAAGTCCACGAGAATGAACAGGGCTTCAGATGCTCTTCACAGAAAATTCATACAATTTATTCATCTTAAATATCTTAAACATTCGGTATTTTATTTAAAATCCTTAGAGATATTTTTGAGAATATCAGCATTTTGTAAAAATGTATAATGTAGTTTAGGGTGAGGGATTTAGTTAAAAATCTTTGTGTTGGATCCATGAAAAATACTGAACTTAAATATCAAGTTTGGCATCTAAACCATTCTTCACTTTAAGTTATGACACACACACACACAGGCACACACGCACACGACACACACGAACTGTTTCTAAACATGCTGTGTCGGATTCAGGGGACCCTAAAATAAGTATTTCCCGTGAAATATCAGTGGAATACAATACACCCTCTACATACTATATTTGGTAGTAAAGTAGAAACAATAAAAGATGAATATCTCTAAAACGAATTTTAAAATATGCATGAAATTTAGTCTACATAAAATTTAAATCTAGAACGGTACTGAAAATTGACATTGTGGTATTCTTAAGGTGATGCAACTGTCAATTTTGGAAAATTCACAGTACATAAGACATCTTATTGAAATTTATATCAGTTATTATATACAATAGCAGTGATATATTTGCCACGAATCAAAATTCTATCTTGTATAGTTGTTTTAACAATAATTGTCATGGTCTAAATTCAATGTTCTAATAAAATGTGTCACTGATTTTTTAATTACTTGCATAAAATCTAGTTTTAGAGAGAATGAGCTTGAAAATAAATGTTTCATATTATATATTTATGTCAACCCGTAGTTAATTTTTGCACTCTACAAAACTGTTGATTTCTCAACATTTTATAATTTATTTCTCAAGATTAGAGTATTATTCTGAAAAAAAGAAAATGATATTTTTAATATGGTTTTAAGATACAGTATAAAATTGTGAAAAATACTGATAAGCTGTGTTGTATGGAACATTATGAGTAAGGAAAAGCGTCAGCGAGAAAATAAGATTTAAATTTGGGAGCTTATAATAATAAGCATGTGCCTACTCATTTATAGTTTCAGTTAATAGGCAGTTCGACAAGTGAAGAAAGTTAAATATTTTCTTATGGTTTAGAATTTATATATATTTTTTTTAATTTCTCACAAGTTTTGGTCAAATTTAACATACACGTCATCTATAATGTTATAATGGACTATGCCTGCATTATTGGATGACAGAAATATGAACTCTGAGTAAACAAACACTCAAAAGAATAGAACTACAGAAATGAAACATTTACGATTTGTGGCAGGATACACAAAAATGCACAAAAAACGAAGTAGAGATATTCGTAATTAATTATTAAGCCTTACAGATAAAATAGATGAGTATAGGAGAGAATGGCAAGAACATTTCTGTAGAATGGATTCCAAAAGAATGCTCTGGAAAAGTTTGAACTATCAAGCGAGAATTGCAAAAAGAAAACAGGGACGTACACTAAAAATATGGATGCAGCAACTTTAATAATTGGAGCCGGAACAAACCAAACAAGGTTTAATACTTGAAAGTAGAAAAAGACGTTCACCTTAAGTATCAAAAGATCTAGTGAGCATCCTGTAGAGTGCCTGACTTAACACTGCAGATTTAGGACAGTTCAGCGAACACAGGAGGAAAAGAAAACGCACATAAAAATCTCTTTATGTGTAATTCATACACACACAGAGAGGCATACATGCCCGTATATCTCTGCGGAAGGTTTAAAGTTGGGAGTGTCTAATAATAAATAATACTCATTTTAGTTTCAGTTAATTGGCAGTTCAATAAGTGGAGAAGGTGACATATTTTCTTAAAGTTTAGAATTCATATATTACTTTCTCTACACGTACTATGTACATAGTGTATAGAGAAGGTATTACATTGCACCCAAAAATTCGATAACGAGATTTCACTGGAAATACATGTTTTGGGTCCCCCTGAATCCAAAAAAAAAACATTTTTGGAAAAACGTCCGTGTGTGTGTCTGTGTGTGTGTGTCTATGTATCTGTGAACAGCATAGCTCAAAAACGAAAAGACCATTGAATACCAAATTTGGTATTTAAGTTTGGTATCTTCCAAGGATGCGACACGAAGATTTTCAAGAAAAAACCCCCACCGCCAACTACTTACATGGAAGTTTTTTCGAAAATTTTGATTTTCTTAAAAATGGATCTAACAATTTTGATTAAAATATCGTATATTAAAGATATTTTCCTGACATATAAAATATATATCTTGAATTTTCGGGGAATAGCCTCTGAAGACTTCTTTATTCTGGATGGATTTCACGGAATTTTGCACAACCACTAAACCGTAAGAGATGGGCCAAAGCTTAACACACAAAAAATGTGGAGCACATTAAAACACACAATTTATGTTATTTACATTTTTTTTTCGTGGAGTTGATCGTTTTTTTTTTTTTTTTAGATATTCCTTGTTTGTTGGTTTAAGCTATGAAAAACATACTTTTCTCATACAGGGATTTGTCAACTCCTGTCCATACAAACAAAGGAACTTCAGTCGTATAGCAACCAGCTTTTGAATATTAGTTTAGTCTAGAGTACTCCCTTATTTCCTTTCTGCTTATAAAGCAAGTAATAAGACTATTTGTGCTAATTTTTTTTATCGATTAGCATGAATTAAATAGAAGCATAAGCTTTTTAACAATAATTTGTTGCAGAGAGGTAGAGAAAGTCATGTGAATGGAACACATCAGATTTTTTTTATTAATTGTTCACTATTTTTGGTCAAATTTAACACAACGTTAAGGAAACGTAAAATGTTATAAATTATTGTCTGTGCCTGCATTATTGTATGACTCAGAAACACGCACTCGAGTAAACAAACACTCAAAAGAATAGAAGCAACAGAAATGAAATATTTACGATTTGTGGCAGGACATACATTAATGGAAAACAAAAAACGAAATGAAGATATTCGTAAAAATGTGATGTGTTCCATTCACATGACTTTCTCTACTTCTGTATAACAAATTATTGTTAATAAGCTTATTCTTCTATTTACTTCAAGCTAATCGAGAAAAAATTAGCAGAAATAGTCTTAATATTTGCTTCCTTGTAAATAGAAGCGAAACATGGGAGTATAATAGCTTAAAGTGAAGTCAAAAGCTGGTTACTAGGTGACTGAAGTTCTTTTGTTTGTATGGACACAATTTGACAAATTCCTGTATGAGAAAAGTACACGTTTTTCAAAGCTGAAACCAAAAACATGGAATACCTCAAAAATGATCAACTCCTTGAAAAAATGTATATAACATAAATTGCGTGTTTTAATGTGCTCTACATTTTTGTGTGGTAAGTTTTTGTCCATTTCTTACGATTTACCAGCAATGCACAATTCCTCCAGAATAAAATAGTCTTCAGAGGCTATTCCCATAAAATTCAAGATATACATATTATTTGTCATGTAAATATCTTTAATATACGATATTTTAATCAAAATCGTTAGAGCCATTTTTTGAAGAAATAAAAATGTTCAAGAAAAGTTGGGGGTGGGGGGATTTAATTAGAAATCTTCGTGTCGCATCCTTGGAAGATACCACACTTAAATGCTAAGTTTGGTATTTAACGGTCTTTTCGTTTTTGAGCTATGTTGTCCACAGATACACAGACACACGCACACACATGGATATTTTTTCCAAAAATACCTTTTTTTGGATTCAGGGGGACCCAAAACACGTATTTCTGGTGAAATCTCGATATCGAATTTTTGGGTGGAATGCAATACCTTCTCTATTCACTATGTACATAGTACGGGTAGAAAAGGTAATAAACTGAAAATATTTAGTGTTACAGATAAAATATAAGAGTATAGTAGACAATGGTACGAACTTGTCTGTAAAGTGTATTCCAAAAGAATGCCTGGGAAAAGTTTGAACTACAACCAGAGACCGGGAACGTCCACGTTAAAGTTGGATAAATCAACTTTAATAATTGGAGCCGAAACAAATCAAACAACATTTAATCCTTGAAAGTAGAAGAAGACTTTAGTATCAAAGGATGTAGTGAGCGCCCTGTAGAGTGCCTGACTTAACACTGCTGAGTTAAGACAGATCAGCGGAAACTAGGGAGGGGCAGGGGAGGAAAAGAAGACGCATAACAAAACCTCTTTATGTATAATTCATATACACACACGCATATATCCAGAGAAACATCCATGCCCGTATATCTCTGCGGCGGTATATTGAACTGCAGTACAGCCACACAATGGAATCCATAATATTCCTATTTCCGATTTTGTCTCCTTGGAAATGGTGGAAGAAGGATGATGCAGGAAGATGATGCCTTCGACAAATAGTTGACAGCAGTTTTACCCTCCTCGCCTGCATCCCCGGAACATTCTGGAGGTGGATATTAACTGCTATTAGTGACATCTCTCTATCTCTCTCTTCTTCACTGATTTACTACTCATCTATGAGATCCATCGCTCTCCTCACGAAAACAAGCCATAAAAATATTTTTAGAGGGTGCATTTTCTTGACAGTAAAAGGGACCAGTAGCGTGAAGCGTCGTTTTAAGGGAGTAGATAAAAAAGATGGCATGATGGCAAAAAAGCACATCGGAAACAAAAACGAGGGAGTAATAAGCTAGCAGCGGATAAGGAAAACGAAAAGAAAATAAAAGATAAATATGGGGTGGGTATAAAATGAACTGGAAAACTGCGTAAAGTATGGTGTATAAAACTCAATAAAAAGTGTATGAAAAAACTGGGAGCGTTGTATTAAATCTTATGTTTGTTCGTAATGTAAAATTTAAAACAAAGACCATATACAGTGAGTCCCGAAGAAATTCGACTTAAATATATCGTAGACAAAGATCTAATTGACTCTACCTCACATAATATTTACTAAATCTAAACTAATACAAGATCAATAAAATTACCTACTGCCATATTCCTTAAAATTCAAAACTTCTTTCAGAAACTCCAAAAATCGCTCTACGAATTGTTTCAGCAAGCCAAGAAGGAAATCAAACATTACATAAGACATCGGAACATTATATTTTATGTTTGTGCATGAGCAGGAGTATTAGGAACATCTTTAAGAATTTTAATTTGAGCCAACGGATATCTTCTAATTAAAAAAATAAAAGGTAATAAAATTGGGTTTTTTCCAAAATTAATTGCAATCCAATTTATAGTTCAAAATTTTATAATCTTTACATCCACTATTCTTATACTTTAATTACCCTTTTCTATTATATATGGATAATATACACAATATGTTTTCGTAAACTTCCACGGCCAATATTAAAATTATCTTGGTCCAGAGTTTCCGGTGTAGACCGCGTCTTAAGGCTAAAATCTGCCGACGTTTCGCCCATCTTATGATAAGGCTTCCTCAGGGCTAACTGCCAGTTAGCCCTGAGGAAGCCTTATCATAAGATGGGCGAAACGTCGGCAGATTTTAGCCTTAAGACGCGGTCTACACCGGAAACTCTGGACCAAGATAATATACACAATGTTAATTGAGAGGTTTCAATTGGGGATTTTATTTCCTAGTGTCGTTCCTCAATCTTCACAGAGTAAGGAGGTACAAATGTGTAAGTGAATTGAGCGAGCTTGGCAGTGCTGCCAACCTAATAAGCACGTTATAGAATAACAATAGCTGTTCAAGTCTGAAGCCATATTCGGCGTTTTAATTGCTTAATAAGATAAGTTTGTTAAAGTTGTACTTAATAAAAAGATAGACTTATGTCTTTTTTACTATCTCTGCCTGAACTATGCACATATTGCAGAGAAGGTATTGTATTCCACACACAAATTCTCTTCCGAGATTTCGCCGGAATACATGTTTTGAGAACCATTGAGTAAAAACTTACTACACAGAATATGTAGATCTCGTTGCACACACTTTTTGTATCATATATTTATTTTGTAAAGTTAACCGTTTCCAAGATATTCCTTGTTATTGGTTTCAATATTAACCTATTTTAAACTTTGCTTAAATGGAAGATCATATTTTGTATCATCTCTGTTATGATTTAATCCTGGCTGTGCAAAGCAAACCGATTAGCAATTGTTTCACTTGGCAACCGATTGACTATCGCTTTAGTCTAGTGAATTATTTTATTTACCTTCTATTTAGAAGGAACCAACACAAGCATTTCTGCTAACGTTTATCTCCATTTACACGATGTATATAAAAGAATACTTTTTGTATTTGCAGAGAAAGTCATGTGAGTGAACATTCAAATGTTTTGTATTCATAGTAGTATCTAAAGGTAATTTATTAATTTTTACTACATAAAACATTGCTTTATCTAAACAATAAAGTTGATCGACAAGTTTAATGGCGGTGGTCAGATTCTGGCTTCTCACTCAGAGGTTCTGATTTCCATTCCCGGCTTCCATTTCCTTTTATTTAACTAAAATCATTTCCTGTCCCCCACAGTCTGGAAGTATGCATCTGTGAGTGAATATGTGTGAGTGTTCAGCAGAAAAACACCGACGAAACGGACGTTAATTAGCCCTTCAGTTGGGTGAGAAAGCAGTAGCAATTGTTCCTAACAATAACATCTCCATATGACGATTAAGAGGGGTATATAAATTAAACAATAAAAAATAAGCCTCCTAACCATGAGCCAAAGTGGTTTCCCCGATTCCGCTATGCAAATGCTGGGATATTTCTCATCTACCAATTTCCTTTTCATCAGTTTCTCTTCATCCCATTTTCATCTCATTTTTCAGGTGTTACCTCCAAGTTCATGTTAAATGGCAGTGTGGTCAGATGGTGCGATTGCATATTCTACGATTCTATGAAGTCTCCCTGTGGGCACTAGGTAGGTGCAAAGACTCGCATCACTTGCATAGTCTCTCTAGCGAATCGGTTAGTGAGACAGATCACCAGGCTTAGAAACATTAGGGACTTCCGCGCGTCTCTGATGACCTGTCTGCCTGTGGCCTTAGACTCCTATGGTTATTTTACAGAATCCTGTCCTCCTTGGAGCGTTAGCCACAACAGATCTGCATAAATCGCAGTGTGCGTGGAATCCCCGCCGTTACATTAAATTGAGCTTTATGTATGGTCACTCCTTAACTGCTATGCTTCTTAGCGTCTCCTTCCATATTGGGCGTGAAAGATAATCTAATTTTGATCTGAGGTCTCTTTATTAGGCTTGAGGCTCTTATATATACCGTAGATCTACAATACGGTACTAACGGTTTTACTTCCCTTCCGAAGGAAGCCATGCTAAGGATGTTTACGCCCGAAAATATCCATCGCCCTTCATCGGGTTTGAACGAGCACACTTGTAACCAGAGGCTAGTATGTTACCACACCCCTCTGTAGTGAAGATATGTGTACAAAATAAGGCCATGAAGAATAATCTAATGAACAATAAAAATATATGAACAAAATAGTCTAACTACAAATGTATTACATTAAGTAGCAATAAATAAAAGTATATGAACTAACGAGTTTAAGACTTTGTAAAACTAGATATAACTATATTTAATTATAGACAATTATTAAGTCATTAATTTTTTACTATTTCCATTCATAATCAGTATCACCAATAAGTTTACCATTATTATTCACAACAGTATAAATTTACAATATGTTACCAAACATTTGTTATTTTGAAATGTTTCCTAAATTTCTTCCAGAACAGAGGACAGCTCCGAAAGGCTGATACAGGCAATTTAATAAATTCTTATGCTTCTATTAACAACAGAGAGTTTTGTAGTGTGTTTTATACCTTCTTAATTTTGAATGAATGGTCGTTTCGTGCGTAATATGGTTGGTCCCCTAATGTGTCAGTAATGTGCATCCAAGCATTTAAAGCAGCACAAGCTTTAAATAAAGAACATAACCTCTGTTTCTTACCACTAAGTATCAACAGCTCACTTTTAATCTCCTCGCTTTTTGTGGACCTAAAATATTTAATATTTTTTTTACAAGAAAAATGCATATTTAGTATTGGGAAACCTTTGTGTTATTTATATTATGAGTTGATCGTTACTGATCCTTTCTCTTAGGTACTGATTCGTAAATATATTATTTGAAGGGAAAACTTTATAATGGTAAGGCATTAATCTCTTCCAACAATTAATGCTAAAAGAAGACTATTAAGAAGAAAAGATTCCATATCTTAGAACTGCAAGGGACCATCATCTTTATACTTTGTTTATACTTTAGTCGACCAACTAGAAAGCTGATGATGATATGACTAAATCATATGGAAACGTGGCCTAAACCAGTACAACCAATTGAATCAGCTAAGAATTATTAATAGGTGGTCTCATACAGTTCTAAAATGTATTCTCATACTTAGCAAAAGTATTCGTAACTATCTCCCTAATCAGAAAGAGAGTCAGACTGAAAAGTTCAATACCATCGCTGCGGATCCTCTAGTCTTCTCCAAGTTGATCTATTCACTGATCTACCATGGAAACACCCCGACGTGATATTAAATTCCCCATCTGACGCGAGATTTTCCCTATAAACCACAAGGAGATCACAATTATTTTGGGATAACATACCCAAATAACAGCTTACAATGTTGTAGCTGTACACTCGGTAGTGTCACTGCCTCACATTCAAGAGGTCACGATTTCGAATCTTGCTTAGGGTGAGCTACCCGGATAAGCGTTTTTTTGGGGGTTTTCCCTTATCATGAGAAGACGAATGTCGAGTTATTTCAAGTTCTATGGACTCCGAGATCACATGAGCATCATTTCACCAATTTCATTCATGACCTTATGACCCACCAGATTAATGGAGCCTAGACTGGAACAAGAAACAAAAAAGCAAAAACTAACAAAAACAAAACAGTGAATACATACTTTAAATCTGAGCATCATAGTTTAAGTAACCAGTAGATCAAGCATTGAATTGACAGGAGTTAGAAAGCTAGAGGGAGAATAAAAATTCAATGCCATAGTCGGATTTGAAGCACCAATGGCATTGAATTCTCCAGTCTGAGTCTCCCTTTTCAGCTCCTGGCCTACACGCTGCTAACAGAATAGAAACAATTGACATCGCTCTAATCGTCGAACTCTATTAATTTTCTGTCGCTGTAGAGTATAAGAATTTACTCGATAAAACAATTATAATGGCGACTCAAGACATCTGCCGACTATTTTTATTTTTGTTTAACTGCGTGTGTTACCGCTTGATAACAGTTGCTTTGTATGCTGCCTCTCATTAGCTGTTATGCTAGTTATAAGTAAAAAAAAATATTATATTGTGTCTAATTACCTTAATAGAATATATAAAACAATATTAACATGACATATATGCACAATTTTACAAGTAAATAAGTAAATATTATCATGCCTTAATTAGCCACATATTCACTGGATTTAGAAGTATCTGCTTACGAAAGAGACATTTAACTTCTTTGAGAACTTCCTTTTTTACGATATAATTGTATAATATAACCCTTAATCCCGAGCCAGGTGGTTTAGTCCGTCTAGGACTAGCGATTCTCTGACCCGTGGGTTCTACTAGGGGTTTCCCTGGTCACTAGACGAAAGCTGGAAAAGTTTCTCCCAAGTTTCATGTCCCTACATTTCATCTTCGTTTCATCCAACTGGTATCTTTCAGGGCTATAAGTGTCGGCGCCCTTTCCTGGTGCTGAACGCGTTTTAAAATACTGCTCTCGTCGACGGGGAGTCGCCTTTAGGACCCAGGAGGTTGGCCAGACCTGGAATACAGGCTTCCAGCGCTCTCCTTATTGAGATGGAGAACTGCTTTGGCTTATCATGGACCCTTCACAGTGGCTCCATAATCGGGGTCCGGTTTCGGTTGCCCATCGACAATACTATATCATCCTACACTACTGGGATCTGACACACAATAAATCCATGGCGGTTGCAGAGTGAGAACCCCCTCTTGAATGACACATACACCTTAATGCCTCTGTGGTGTGGGGGGGGGTAGCGTGTCTGCCTTACATCAATGAGGTCCTAAGTTCCAATCCAATCAAGGGATAGTTACTCTGATAAGTTTTATGGGGTTTTTCCGTCCCTTAAGTACATGAATGTAGGGTAACTTTAAGCTTCAGCATTTCACTCTTTTTATTCATTGTGCGATATGACTTATCAGGTTAAAGGAAACTAAACTAAAATAAAATACCTAAATAAAAAAAATAATAATAAAACCTAAGTTATCTTATAAATAAAAGAAGAACATAAAATCCAAATTAAGAGCTTAGTCTTGCGTAGTTATCTTAAACTTTCATATATTTACATGAGTGATGGAATTGTAACACATCTAAAGACATTTTTCTATTCTGTTGTAATCTGCAGCATCCTAATCAAGCTAAACATTAACACATATTATATTATCACTTGCTTCCTTCTAAGCAGATGTGAAATCATCTTTCCTTTCGTCTCTCTTTTGTTTTACTCCTGACCAGGCAAAGAGAAGGGTATTTCAAGTGTTCACATAGCTCTGATTAGAAGGGAAACAAGGAAACACACTAGACTAAAATGATAGTCAAACATTATAAAAGCTGGTTGCTATGTGGACAATTAAAATACGATTCTTTTTACATGGTCAGGAGTGTAACAAAGGAGAGATGAAGCGAAAGATGACTTCCCATTTGAGAAAAGTCTAAATAGTTTAAAATTTAAACCAATGCAACAAATATCTTGGAAATAGTGAACTCTACAGAAAACATATGTAATATAAATTGTGTGTTTAGAGTTCTGTAGTAACTTTTTGTCTATCTCTTAGAGCTTACCAGTTATGCAAAATGAAGGGCTCTTCAGAGGCTATTCCCAGAAAATTCAACGTATACATTTTATTTGTCATGCAAATATCTTTAATATACGGTATTTTAATCAAAATTGTTATAGCAATTTTTTAGAAAATCAAAATTTTCAGAAAATGTTCCATATAAAGTGTAGCTGGGGGTGGAGTTATTTTCTTGAAAATCTTCGAATCGCATCCTTGGAAGATACTCCAAGTATGGTGTTTAACTGAATTTTAGTTTTTGAGTAATGCTTTCTATAGACACACACTGATATTTTTCTTAAAATGCTGTTTTTATTCTTAGGCTCTCAAAACGCGTATTACCTGTGAAATTTAGATATTGAGATTTACCTTCTCTATCTGTTATATACATACATACTAGAGAAATTAAAATGTCAAGAACGCCTTCCAGAAAAGTTAAATAAACTAAATTCCAACAATGTTAGAGCAGGGAAATATTTCTCATAAGGAAGTTAAGCGTGAATAAAAGTTGAGTACTCTGTAAGGCATCCCCATTACCATTCCAGCTTTCATCCATTTCTTTCCACCCTCTTGTCTAGCTCATAAGTCAGAAGAAACCGGCATTTCCTTCTTCTACCCTTACTTACAGGGCACGCACCATGTTGGATGTTTATCGTTGTCATACCTCACTCTGGAGGAGAGAGGGAATGCACGTTGCACGCAACGCAACAGCATGCTGTGTGCACAGTAATTACCAGTGGCGGATTGGCCATCGTTACACAAGCATAATTAATTGAGTCGGGTCCTACGTTACAAATTACCTTAGCGTTTTCATATGGGTCAAACTATGGATTTAAACGCCACCGAATGAAATCATGAGTCGCTGAAGCATTATGGATGCTATTATTGTTCATATGTACCACACGTAATCAGGGCATTATAATGTGAGCGGTCAAAAAATGAATAACGTAACTGTTATATTGGAAATGTTTAATCCGTTAGTATAGATACCTTCAAATGTCCTCTAACGCGATCGCTTTAGTATTGTTGAAGCAGTTTAAAGTACCGGTGTTATCATAGATAGTACTTTGCGTTAGTATACAAGCTAGAACCGTCCTTTCTTCCCATATAGGATAACGTGCCCCATAATATTCTGACCAATCAGATTAAATTATATTATTGAGATCTTACAATACACATGCAAAATCATTTCGAAACATAATTAGCGCCACTGAAATTATCATATGACCATTAACACGGTAAGGGACATAAGTTCCGTAAGTATGAGTTAAAATAAAGTAATGTTTAGATTTAACGTCGCATAGGTGATAACTAAATTATGAATTAAGGGGAGCATGTCTTGCTACTTAACATTATTCGTAAGGAACGAATATCTCGATTCATACGAAAGAATCTCAATCAGTGAAAACATTGGTAATTAATTTCACTTTCTCTACCACATCTGCCTCACGCCCATCGAGTAGTGGAAGTATTGAATTACACAAAAAAAATCTGATGTGTGCCATTCACATGACTTTCTCTATATCCCTGCAACAATTTATTCTTAAAAAGCTTATGCTTCTATTTACTTTATGCTAATCAGAAAAAAATGAGCAGAAATAGTCTTATTACTTGCTTCCTTGTAAGTAGAAGCGAAATAAGGGACTACCATAGGTTAAAATGATAGTCAAAAGCTGGTTGCTATATCAATGAAGTTCCTTTGTTTATATGGATAGGAGTTGGCAAGTTCCTGTATGAGAAAAGTAAAAGTTTTTCATAGCAGAAACCAAAAATAAGGAATGTCTCAAAAACGACGAGCTCACAAATATATATATATATATATATATATATATATATATATAACATAAATTGTGTGTTTTAACGTGCTCTACAATTTTTGTGTAATAAGTTTTTGCCCATCTCTTACGGTTCAGCAGTTATTCAAAATTCAGTAAAATTCATACAGAATAAACTACTCTTCAGAGGCTATTCCCAGAAAATTCAAGATATACATTTTATTTGTCAGGTAAATATCTTTAATATATGAAATTTTAATCAAAATCGTTAGTCATTTTTGAGAAAATCAAAATTTTCGAAAAAAGTTCCATGTAAAGGGTAGTTTGGGGTGGGAGGATTTTTTCTCAAAATCTTCATGTCGCATCCCTGGAAGATACTAAACTTAAATACCAAGTTTGGTATTTTAGCGACTTTTCGTTTTTGAGTTATCATGTTCACAGACACACGTACACACACACACACACACACACACACTCACACACGGACCTTTTTGTGAAAATGTTTTTTTTCTTTTTTGGATATTGGGGACACTAAAACATATATTTCCGGTGAAATCTTGGTATCGAAATTTTGGGTGGAGTGCAATACCTTCTCTATACACTATATACATAGTGCGTATAGAGAAAGTAATAAAATAGTGATGTTTCAGATCATACATATTTTGAGGACTCTGAATCCAAAGAAATCATTTTTAGAAAAAAGACTATGTTTATGTATGTCTATGAACAGATAACTTAAAACAAAAAGTCGGCTCTTAAGTCCAATATCTTCCAAGAATTCGACGCGAAGATTTTCAGGGTAATTTATCAACTCCAAACTTACCTTTATAAGGAAGATTTTTTAAATTTTTGATACTTAAAATAGCCTCTAAACATTTTTATTAAAATATCATATGTTATAAACATTCACATATAATGCACAATTTGAATTTGCTGAAAATAGCCTCTTTGCTTTGGATGACTTTTCCATAATTGGTAAACAATAAGTCAGAGTATCTTAACAGTTAGCACGATGTTAAATATATGAAAAGAAAATAAAACATAAAGCCCTATGTTAAGTTTATACTTATTCTGTTTATGTGAATGTTTAGGTACTTAAAAGGTAAAAATAGGTTCACAAAATAAGATTTAAATTATAAAACAGGCATTTAAATGGGCACTACCAATATTCTTACCACAAAAACCATACTGCAATATTTACACTCTAGGGATGCCATTCATCAGTGACTCATTAATGAATAATTATTCATGAATCTCATTGTGGCCGTGAATAACTAAATATTCCCCTAAATGTTTAATGAGAACTGAAGTCTGCTGTTAGTTAAAATGTGATATTAAGAGAAACTTTTCACTTCACATAAAGTGATTGGAAAATACTTCAGAGAAAATACTTCTCAGCTGGTGACCAAGTAAATGGCAATTCAGTATCTCCAATGTATCATAGCCAACCAGTGCATCTGCCACCAATAGTACTTGCGACCAATGAATTTCATGATTTTCAACTATTATTTTTCATTGCCTCTATTATAAAAATATATCTCTATATCTACCTTGGCATTTTTTGCAAAATAGTTTCCACATCCTTCTTAACTTGCACAACACTGTTTCTAGTTGATTTATGTAAGCAGACAACTTTCCAAAAACCGCCTGGGTAGTGTGGTGGTAGCGTGTGGTGGTAGCCTCACTCTCAACAGGTTGCGAGTTCGAATCTTATTTAGGATGAGCTACTGGGATAAGGTTTTCTTTTTTTCGTTGTTTCCCCTAATTTTGAGAAGACGAATGTCAAGTAATTTTAAGCTCCATTGACCCAAAAGTTCATTTGTGCATCATTTCGCACATTTCATTCATCTTCCGATATGACCATCTAGATTAAAGTAGTTTAAGCTACCAAAACAAATAAATAAAAAGCTTTCCAAAGTTTGCTTAGATAAAATCATGGTTAGATTTTAGCTTTTGGTTCACCAAGATAGTATTTACACTCCATGTTAACGAAAAAAAAACATGTAGATTCACTAGAAATGAACAAAATTGTCCTATATAAAGTTATAATATAATAATACTGTTTAGGTTGTTTAGAAGTATATAAGTGAATAGATATTTACTAATGAAATGGAAATTTACGCTGTGTAGATTATGCATATAATACAATAACTTAGAACAACCTAAGTGCATGTTCTTTCAACATAAGAAATAAAAAAGGCAATTAGGCGATAATCTATAGCTTAATTATTACATTTACATTTAGACTAGCTCGCTTTTACCCATTTTATACTGACTCTTAATATTACATTTTCTGATAAAACACTGAAAGTTTTATAGTAAGGACATTTGAAAAAAAACTTTAAATTTATTTAAAACCGTTTTTATGTATTAAATTCATATGATTTTCCCTACACACTCTTGAAAGTACTATTGCTACAAAACTTATTTTTCTAACTACTTCATGTTAATCGAGATCGGCAGTTACAGAAATAAGCTTATTACATAATTTTTTACAGAATTAGGTGGCTCCGTATTTGACGTGTGCAGATATCCATCACCGTCTCCGCTGATAAGCAAGACGAGTAAAGTGAAAATCGCTCTCGCCAATTCTCCAATTTAATAATATTTTTGTTTTACTGCTGGCAAGCAAAGCTAACCGAACTTCAATTATTCACACAGCGACCAACTTTAAAAATATTTAACTATCGCTTTATCCTTGTTAATTTCTTTTATTTACTTATTTATTTATTTAAGGTCACTTTATAACAACAAAGGTCATCAGCATCCACAATATTCTTACAAGATCAATGTATACAAAGTTTAATACAAATATATTACACCTGTGGTCAGAAACTTAACTATTTTTAGTAACAGTAACATATAGTATATGTAAGTTGGTAAACAATTATAATAGTATCAAACTATGGTTATAACAATTAAATTCATTATGTATAAGACAAAATTTATATTTCCATTTGCTTGATAACTTTTCTGCATCCTTCGGTGGCGTTAAAAATGGAATATAGATCACTCTTGAGGTTTAAGTTCCTTCTGTGTATTCCTTTATTTCCCTTATGCTTAGAGGAAAGCAAGTAATACGAAACTTTGTGCCAATGTTTGTCTCGTTTAGCATAAATATCAGATTCCTGGTTCATTAACGAACCGTTCCGCCACTGATGTCCAATATCTTCACCAGAATAAATCTAAAGGGAGATGCTTGACTGGGAATAAGAAGGATGCGTGTGCACTTATTCAAGACTAGGGGCGCTGACGGCAAACTGCTCGGATATTTTGCGTGCATCACACCGCACGCCCAGGAGGATATTACAGCCCTACCCCCTACAACTTCCTCAGAAATTCCCCAAGTAATTATCTGAAAAAATGTTACCCGGGGAAGGAATGAGAATGCGCAATCTGAAATGCAATCAACGGTATCAACATTTTGCAACTAATCGCACTAAAAGATTCAATCATAATCATTGCCTTGCTACAGGGAGTTTAAAAGTTGGACTACTTTTACTTTTTCTCGAAGCCATCACATCCCGCATGTTCGTTAGATGTGTTACTCTCTCTCTCTCTTCCTCCCTCTCTCTCCTCTATACAAATACATTTTATAACATAATCATGTACACGAAACTGCTTCATATTTTCTATTCCTAGTACACAGTAGATAAAAAAAAGTATTGCTTTCTACACAACATTTCATTGTAAATACTGGTTTTGAAGCTTTTGAATTAAAAAAAAATTGTAAGAAAAAGATATTCGTTAGATATGTTACTCTCTCTCTCTCTTCCTCCCTCTCTCTCCTCTATACAAATACATTTTATAACGTAATCATGTACACGAAACTGCTTCATATTTTCTATTCCTAGTACATAGTAGATAAAAAAAAAGTATTGCTTTCTACACAACATTTCATTGTAAATACTGGTTTTGAAGCTTTTGAATTAAAAAACAATTTGTAAGAAAAAGATTTGTGAGTGAAGTTTCATTCACATGTTCCACAAACAAACTTTCGTTACAAAAGAATAATCTTTTAACTACGTCATGCTAATCGAGATAAACATTAACAGAATTGGTCTTATTAATTACTTCCTTGTAAGTAAAAGAGAAATAAGGGAATACGTTAGGCTAAAGTGGTAGTCAAATCTTTAAGTAGTTAAAAACTGAAATCAATAACAAGGAACATCTGTTTAAAAAAAAATGTGTATGACATAAACTGTGTTTTTAACGAGACAAAATTATTTGTGCAATAAGTTTTTGCTTATCTCTTATGGTTTAGGAATTATATAGAATTTATCCAGATGGAAGAGTTCTTCAGAGCTATTCTCAGAAAACTCAAGACATACTTTTCGTTTTCCATGAACATGTGTTAAATATTACATATTCTATGTAAAGGGTAGTTTGGGTGGTGAGGATTTTCTTGAAAATCTTCGTGTCGTATCATTGGCCTAGAAATCTCGTTATCGATGTATTGGGTAGAATATAATACCTTCTTTACCTACTATGTGGATTGTAAATACTGATAGAGAAAGTAAAGCTGAAAGGTCAGATTAAAAACCAGACTTCACCAAACTTGGTGTTTATGTTATATGTGTATCTTCCAAAGCTACTACACGAAAATGTTCAAGAAAATTCCCGCATACCATGGAAGAAATTTTCGAATTGTCTAGAAAGGCTGTGACGATTTTAATTAACATTCCACACATTAAAGATATTTAATTGCATAAAACATTTATATCTTGCTTTTATAAGAATTTCCTGTGAAGTCCACTTCATTCAGAATGCATTTTTATTAGTCTTATATAACTGATTATCCACTATGTTACAACAACCCAATTTCGAGTATTGGCCTCCTCAAACAGTTTCTTGATCAATGGAATTTCTATTTCACGAGTTCTCCACTATACGCACATGGCGAAAAGGGATCAAGTATGGCGATAGCCCGTAAATCATTCCATAGGATCATTCGGTTGTAATTCTAACAGGATTTAGCCCAGAGAACTTATATTTCCAGGCATGTGAATAAAAGCATTGTGAAAAACATTACACAGTACCAACGGCTTCAATTCCCACCTGAAATAAGCTAAGGATTTTAGGCCAGAAAAAATCTGATGTGCTCCAGTCACATTACTTTTGCTACATCTCTTAAACAAATTAATGTTGGAAGCTTATGCTTCTATTTACTCCATGCTAATCGAGAAAAAATTAGCAGAAATAGTCTCATTACTTGCTTCCTTGTAAGTAGCAGGGAGTATCATAGGTTAAAATGATAGTCAAAAGCAGGTTGCTATATGACTGAAGTTCCTTTGTTTCTATGGACAATGTATTTGACAATTTCCTGTATGAGAAAAGTATACGTTTTTTAAAGCTGAAACCAATAACTAGGAATATCTCAAAAACGATAAACTCCACGAAAAAAATGTATATAACATAAATTTTGTGGTTTAACACGCCCTACATTTTTTGTGTGGTAAGTTTTTGTCCATCTCTTACAGTTTAGCAATTATGCAAAATTCCATAAAATTCATCCAAAATAAGGTAGTCTTCAAAGGCTATTCCCAGAAAGATCAAGATATGCATTTTATTTGTCAGACAAATATCTTTAATATACGACATTTTAATCAAAATCGTTAGAACCATTTTTGAGAAAACCAACATTTTGGAAAAAAATTCCATTTAAAGGGTTGTTGGGGGTGGGGAAATTTTCTTGAAAATCTTCCTGTCGCATCTTTGAAAGATACCAAACCTAAATATCAAGTTTGGTTTCTAACGGACTTTTCGTTTTTGACCTATACTGCCCACAGACACACGCACACACATACACATAAACAGACAGACAGGCAGACAGACAGACAGACATACGGACATTTTTCTAAAAACATTATTCAGGGGGTTTCAAAACATGTATTTTCGGGGAAATCTCGGTATCTAATTTTTTGATGCATTACAATACCTTCTCTATACACTATGTAAATAGTACGTGTAGAGAAAGTAAAAAAAAATATGTGTGTGTCCGTGTTGGTGTATCGATGTGTGTATGTGTGTGTTTTGTGAACAGCATAACTCAAAAACGACAAGTACAACATTTGATAGTAAGTTGAAATTCTAAAATTTTACAAGGTTGCAACACGTAGAATTCTAAGAGAGTACCCTCACTCCAAACCACCCTTGGCAAACAAGGAATCATGCTTTCTTTGCCTTTTGCGTAAATACCACTAAAAATTCAAGAAACCACGACATGAAGCCAATTATGAAAAACTAACTTGTAACTTCTTCTTGGAATATAATTTGTTAAGTACAAATCCGTCTCTCATTCCATTTTTTTTTTTTTGCACAAACAAATAATGTCTAACAAATACGTATTGACTTGCTAAAGCAGAAGCAGCTATAACTCGGGAGATTCGTTTGGATAAGACAATTTAAATAGTGTAAAAGTGAATATGATTGTAGAAGAATTTCTTGATGGAAATAGCCAGAATTTGAACTTCGGACTTTCTGGTTCAGTTGCACTATCATGGCAATATACCCATATATCATTAAGTTTCCCAAATAATTCACATTTTTTTCGATAAACCACATAAGGAGATCTAAAATGATTTTCGTAGATACCTTAAGTACTACTTTGTAGTTTTTAACCAATTATTAAGTAGATTATTGTAAAATATTTTTTTCCTCACTAGTCAGTGTTTAGAACAAGAGTTAGAACGATAGAGTAGGACTGAAAAAATGCAATGGCATAGCCAGGATTTGAACTACGGATTTCCTGTTCTCCGTTCAGTTGTTCAGACCAATGTGCTACCTTGGCAACAAGCCGATACAGCATTAAGTTTCACAACTGTATCTTGCGTTTAAATCCTGGCTATGGTTTTGAATTCTTCAATTGATTCTAACTTTCCAACTGCTGTCCTAAGCATTGTCTAGTGTGGGGAAAAATGAATAGACATTTTTGGTTGTTATTTTAAACTCAAAAGATAGAGTTACCTTTTGTGACATCAACAATGCATAATTTAAAGGACAACATGAAAATCATAGATGATTAACTGCCTACTATAAATCAACAGCGTGCAGCAGGAGAGTAAATACACACAATTACTTGGTCTAGAAAAGATTCATGGTAGAGTGATTAGTGAGCTGACTTCTCTTTCGAAGGTCCCTGGTTCGATTCCCAGCTGAGGCTGGGAATGTGTATCGAAAGTTATTACCAGTCTCCCAAAAATTCTGGTGATATGAATGTAAGAGCGAATGTGCGTGTGCTAATTTTATCTGAATTAGCAAGAAGTAAATAAAGGAATAACCTTTTAAACAATAATTTGTTAAAGAGATGTAGAAAAAGTCGTGTGAATAGAGCACATCAGATTTTTACAGTAGTGTAGCTCTGGTTACTTCATCAGCACGCTCGGAAATGTTACAAACACACGTACATTTAACTATTATATTATGCAACTCTTAAACCCCTCAGTGCTAGCTTACACATGGGGAAAGCCAAACGAAATTGCAATAGCTTCAGCGTCCTGTATTTCGAAGCCTAAATGAAGTCACTTCACTCATTTACCCCCTTCACATCCCTGCCTTATTGTTACCTGGTGCATTTCAATTGTTTTACTTGCTCCATTCCATTACTGTATAAACAAGAGCTGTATCTTGAATGTTGACAGTTGAAAGCGTTTGTAAAGTAACTCTTAGACAAAGCTTGAATAATAATGCACCTGCCGTGGAACTGGATGGACTGAGGGAGACAGAGTGATAAAATCTCCATCCACTTGATGATTTCAAGTGTTTGCCTCTACCTCTTCATCACCGTGCTCAAAGTCTATCATATGCTAATGTCCCAGGAAGTAATATGTTCGCTATAGTTTCCAATAAAGCTTAAATGTTTATCTATCACTAACGCTGAAATGTTTTGTTTATTGATTCAATGGTTGTACAACAAGGAAACCGTTCACGTGTGCTTCCACTGTCAAACAGGTACTTGTGGACATTGTGACATTGATATGAATTCTGAGTAAGATATTACCGAGAAATATATTTAAAGTTCACGAAACGTTTATATTTTCTCTACACGTACCATATACATAGTAAATACAGAAGGTATTGCACTCCACCCAAAAATTCAATAGCGAGATTTCACCGGAAATATATGTTTTAGGTCCCCTGTATCCAAAAAAACGTTTTCACAAAAAGGTCCGTGTGTGTATGTGTGTGTGTGTGTTCGTGTGTCCGGACACGATAACTCAAAAACGAAAAGTTGGTAAAATACAAAACTTGATATTTAAGCTTAATATCTTCCAGGGATGCGACACGAATATTTTGAGAAAAATCCCTTCACACCAAACTACCCTTTTCAAGGAACTTTTTTCGAAAATTTTGATTTTCGCAAAAATAGCTCTCATGATTTTGATTAATATATCGTATATTAAATATATATACCTGGCAAAATAAATGTATATCTAAAATTTTCTGGGAATAGCCTCTGAAGACTACTTTCTTCTGGACGAATTTTACGGAATTTTGCATAACTGCTAACCGTAAGACTTAGATAGCACAAGAGATGTAGAGCACGTTAAAACCTACAATTTATGTTGTATACATTTTTTCGTGGAGTAGATCGTTTTTTAAATATTCCGTGTTTTAGGTTTCAGCTATGAAAAACTTACTTTTCTCATATATGAATTTTTTAAATCCTGTCCATACAAACAAAGGAGCTTCAGTCACATAGCAACCAGATTTTGACTATCACTTTAACCTATGATACTCCCTTATTTCGCTTCTACTTACAAGGAGGCAAGTAACAAGACTATTTTTCTTAGTTTTTTTCTCGATTACCATAAAGTAAATAGGGGCATAAGCTTTTTAACAATAATTTGTTGCAGAGATGTAGAGAAAGTCATGTGAA
This sequence comes from Hymenopus coronatus, assembly GCA_030762935.1. Classification (NCBI taxonomy): domain Eukaryota; kingdom Metazoa; phylum Arthropoda; class Insecta; order Mantodea; family Hymenopodidae; genus Hymenopus; species Hymenopus coronatus. The sequence goes on along the minus strand of CM060895.1, from coordinate 77,805,607 downwards.
GGGAACACATCAGATGTTTTTATAGTGTTTAACGCCCAATTTTATTACTTGTGGCACCGCAAGCGATGACATTGATGATAGATGGAATGAAGATGTAGCACCGGTTAAATGCGATAGCGCGGAGACCGGAAAACCTGGAGAAAACCCACCCCTGCGCCGCTTTGTCCAGCACAAATCTCACATGCGTCGCTTGGGATCAAACCCTGATGTCACGAAACTTTCTCAGTCTCTTTATCTTTCCCGGTGCTTTTTTACTTTCTCCATACGCACTATGTACATAGTGTATAGAGAAAGTATTGCACTCCACCCAAATATTCGATACCGAGATTTCACCGGAAATATATGTTTTAGGGTCCCCAATATCCAAAAAAAGCATTTTCACAAAAAGGTCCGTGTGTGTGTGTATCCGTGTGTCCGTGTGTCTGTGAACACGATAACTCAAAAACGAAAAGTCGGTAAAACAACAAACTTGGTATTTAAGTTTAGTATCTTCCAGGGATGCGACACGAAGATTTTGAGAAAAATACCCCCACCCCCAACTACCCTTTACATGGAATTTTTTTCGAAAATTTTGATTTTCTCAAAAATGGCTCTAACGATTTTGATTAAAATTTCGTATATTAAACATATTTACCGGACAAATAAAATGTATATCTTGAATTTTCTGGGAATAACCTCTGAAGAGTAGTTTATTCTGGATGAATTTTACTAAATTTTGAATAACTGCTAAACCGTAAGAGATGGACAAAAACTTACTACACAAATAATGTAGAGCACATTAAAACACACAATTTATGTTATATACAATTTTTCGTGGAGTTCGTCGTTTTTGTGACATTCCTTATTTTTGGTTTCTGCTATGAAAAACGTATACTTTTCTCATACAGGAACTTGTCAACAAAGGAACTTCATTGACATAGCAACCAGCTTTTGACTATCACTTTACCTATGGTACTCCCTTGTTTCGCTTCTGCTTACAAGGAAGCAAGTAATAATATATTTCTGCTAATTTTTTCTCGATTAGCATGAAGTAAATAGAAGCTAAAGCTTTCTAAGAATAATTTGTTGCAGAAATATAGAGAAAATCATGTGAATGGAACACATCAGATTTTCTTGGCCTAACAGTTTTCTCACGAACCAATCACACAGTTTCTTTTAGTTTTCACAACAGAATACGTGACCTGCTAGCCTAGAAAGTGAGGGTTCATTGTCTTTGCAGAAATCATTCAAACTTAGTTCCGATATGCCATTCGTTATAGCGAGGTCCGCTATATGTACACATACTTCAATCGCAAGAAACTCAGATGGTAACAATGAAGTGTTATAAAAATGTCATTCCACTGAGAATTGTAATCTTAAATGTTTAGTATAACTGGTTGTGTTAAAAGCTCAAAAATAGTATTTTATTTATCACTTAAAATTAAATTTAAAAAAGCATAAATTTCCAAATAATTGTAAAACTAAAAAAAATCGTATATCTTCCATTCAGATGAATTTCTATATCTGTTCCGCGCACAAACTTCTCTTACAAAATATTATTATTTTACTTACATTATGCTAAGATAAACATTAGCTAAATTGGTCTTATTATTTGCTTCTTGTAAGTGGAAGGGGGGTAAACAAATGTACTAAGCTAAAGTGATTGTCAAATATTTTAAAAATCGGTCGCTATGTGAAACAATTAACATTTTGTTGTCTTTGCTTGTCAGGACTAAAAACAAAAGAGACGAAAAGAAACATATATTTATTTTTGAGAAAAGTTTAGTAGCTGTAAACTGAAACCAATAACACGGAATATTTCGTAAACGGTTAACTGTACAAAAAAAGGAAATGATATAAATTGTGTGTATTTACAAACTCTACATTTATGTGTAGAATCTTTTCGTCTATCTGTTACGGTTTAGAAATTATAGAAAGTTATACAAAAGTCACAGAGAATGAAGAGGTCTCCAGAGACTATTCCCATTTCGTTTATCATAAAATTATCTTAAACATATGATATTTTAGGAATAATCATTTGACCAATTTTAAGAAAATCAAAATTTTCGAAAAATGTTATATGTATCGGGTAGATTTCCTGAAAATCTTCGTATCACATCCTGTGCAGATACGAACTTAAATAATGACGCTTTGTTTTTGGATTATGCTTTCACAGACACAGACACACACAGGATCTCATTCTATCGATTTTTGGATGGAATACAATACCTTCTCTATCTATTATGCACAATGTAAATTATACATGTGTGCTAGAAAAAGAAACAATACATAACACAACACATAATACACAAATTAACTATATATAATCTGTTTGTTCTGCATTTTAACAATCAGAATTTTCTCATTTTTAATTTGTCTGCTAGATATTTTAAAGCGATATCTGGGAACTCTGTACGTACTACAAGTTATTGACTGGTAAACCATACTAACTAAACGAGTGGAGATAATTTTAGGAAGACTCGCGTTCAGATAAGCTGCTCTTGCAAACTAGATACCTCAAAACTTTGCCTGGGGAAAATGATAAGGCGGACCAATATATTCAGGAGTCCCTTGTGGATAACAATTTTACTCTCAAAGATTCATCGCCAGCCTTTATCTACACTGTTTATGGGTCTTAAGGAAGAAAACATACTATAAGAAGAGTAAACTGCAAAGTACACAATTAGATCGTCTCCATCTTCTATTCCCTGTCTCCGAATTTATATATCTATAAATGGATAATAGCTTTAACACAGGAATTAAACCAGCATCAAATTTACACATCATATTATTGCATTCTATACAGCTGCAAGCTTATCCTATTTTTTTTTCTGAAACAAACAATAAACAAAAGGCTGCATCCTATTTCGTCTAAATATAATTATTCCTAAGTAAATACTCTAAAGGTCGTCTCCTTCGTGCGGTGGTAGCGCAACTGCTTACCAAGCGGGAGATCTGTGTTCGATCGTGGGGATCTTTCCCCCGCTGGGAGACCTGGCCCGGGGTGCACTCAGCCTCATAAGGTCCCTGAGAGGCCATTTGAGGAGCTACTTGATGGAGAAGTAGCGGCTCCAGGTCAGGAGGACCGTATTAAGCGGCCGGGGGGAGCTCGAGACGCTGATCACGTCTCACCCTCCACTACTGCACCCCATCCATGACGTCTTTAGTAGACTGAGATGGGGGACGCAGCGGCCGGGCGGTAGGCCAAGGTTCCCCGTGAGCTGTCGTGCCATGGAGTTATAGTTATAAATACTCTAAAACTGAAGTACCTTAATGTGATTTTCTGAGTGAAATAGAAATACACAAATTTATGAAAGAGTTCATCTTCATGTCGCAACATTCATCCTTGTTAGAAGCCAGTTCTAACTTGCCCGTGCTTCCAAGCACAAGAAGGCCGTGAGTAAAAGCTATTAGGTCGAGGCAAGCCGCATTGAAAAGTCGTTGTCTTACCGTTTCTAGATTTAAACCAGATTAGCCTTGCTATATTAAGTGTTTATGTGTGTGAACTCGTTTTAGGATTAGAATTACGCATGAACGGGGCCCCAGGACCCAATTTTGATCCTTGAGGCTCCTTGCCTTTTACATGATCCAAGGAAGGGATGACAAAAGGGAGCCGAAGGTTGACCACATCCGGATAACGACGGGCCAAGCATAGATGGTGCAGTTGCGAGCCTGGCCATGGCCATGAGTTGCAAGCCCCGACGACGATGCCAGGATAAACCTAGTAGGCGAGAACCTGCCGCTAAAAACGTTCAACCGGTCCTTCAACTATGAAAGAAAAATTAAATGGAGTGTTATTTGTGGTTCTCAGCGTCTCTTTCTATACTGGGCTTGAAAGACCGCTTAATTTTGCTCAGAGGCCTCTCTATCAGTCTTGAGGCTCTTTTATGTAAATCTACGACACGGGATCAACGGCTTTACTTTTCTTCCGAAGGAAGCCATGCTAAGAATTTTCACATCCGAAAAAATCCATCGTCCTCGTCCGGGTTTGAACCGCGACCTTGAATATATGAAGTTAGCATGGTAACCATTACACCCGGGAGGGCGACAACTATAAAAGAAATGACTAGGAAATGGTGGATCAAAAAGTTCGGGGAATGTAATGAACCTCCCAGTATTCGCCTGGCGAATGGATCACGTAAGCCGGCCATGAGGATCGAGCTCCCAGCTCCCGAATTGAAGCCTCAAACAAAACCGCTTGATCCATCCCGCTCAGTGTGAAGGCCTAGGTAAGTGTCAACGGAGAAGTATGGAAGTATTTCACTTGAGTGACCGAAAGGGATGCTTCGTTACGATTCCACACCTGCGTCCGGACGAGTCCGCCTCGTATTGGTATGATGTCAAATGTCTAGCACTCAAATAGTAGCTTATGAACATATGTCGATTTCATGCTCAGGGATGAAGTATAAGGAGGATTAAATCATAAAACACTGAAAAATATTTATGGAACAAGAAGGCCGGGCACAGGAATGCGAGAGGCACACTTTATGGTTTCGGTAAGAAATGGACCAAATAATGGGTGTAAATGGGCTGGCACTGGGGCTGGATTAGTATTTCCTTTCCGATTTAAACCACTGTGGCTTTTATCGGGACCTTTCATGCATTGAACTGTACAACGCCTGAAATCGGATTTTAACACTTTCATTAAGGTTTCAAGATATAGGCTTATTTATTAAGTTTATAGCTATTATTAAAATTTATTGGTGCACAAATATATTTGATATTTAAGGATTACAGTTTAAATTTCTTAAATGTTGTTGTAGAGTGTCTTTAATGGCAAACTAGTAACTGTGTTTTCAAAGAAGGCTTCTTTTCGTTACAAAAATGTTATTTTGATATCTTTGATGCCAAAATTTCCGCTGTAATCTCGATAACGATTTTTGTATGGAAGCAATACTTCACCTACCGTAGCTATGTGATAGATAAAATAAAAATCGATATTTTTATCCTGGAAAAGGGTTTCAAAATTGGAAACCAAAATCCTGTGTGTTTAACCACCCGTAAGCACTTGAAGGGGAAATGATTGTAAATAAAGACGCTTTTCTCTACTGCCGCTAGAGTGTTCTAAGCAGAAGGATGAAGATTTAAGAAGGTGACAGCGCTGTCACGGGCAACTTTTCCTTCGCATATGAAGTGTAAAGAAATCGTATGGCAGAGGCGCAGAGGTGCGGGGCCGAGAGGGACTGCCAACCTCTGCAATGCTGTTTTCCCCTGTTACGCAGTGTGTGTGTGTGTGTGTGTGTATGTGTGTGTGTGTGCCCCTAAGATATTAGAAAGGATAACGGAATATTCTGAGCTTGTTTGCTGAAACACCACTAGCTTACATGAGACTATTACCAAGAGACCTTCCTTTTAAAAAGATTATTCTCTGCATAAAGAAACAAAACTACAGAAATAAAACGGCACTATTATTGTTTTGTTTTGTTGTTTCATTTATATAGGCCCCACTAACATCTAAGGTTATATCGAAGGCTTTGCACTAGAAATAACTCGTCTGTAGGTTGGACTTTATTCATTTTATTTTACTCAAGCTCATACATATTCACTCTCACATACATACTTCCAGACTCTGTGGGGGATAGGGAATAATTCTGGTTACATAAATATTCTCCGCCCCACACGGGAATCGAACCCGAGACCTCCGGTTGAGGACGCTATTATTCTTCCTACGCTTAACTACATAATACAAAACAGCTATCCAACTTTCAGCTAGATCGGTAGCATTAAGGTAATATAATGGTGAAATTAACTGCTTCCTCTACGCATACTGTACATATAGTAGGTAGAGAAGGCAATGTATTCCACCCAAATATTCGATGTCAAGGCTTAACCGGAAATATGTATTTTAAGGACCACTGAATTCCAAACACAAAGCAATTTTGAAAAAGATATACGTGTGTGTATGTGTGTGCATACCTCAAAAACGAACAGAGAATTAAATACTAAATTTGGTGCCTATTTAAGTTTAGTATCTTCCAAGGATGTGTTACGAAGATTTTTAAACAAAAAACCCCCCACCCAAAGCCACCCTTTACTTGGAAATTTATTTGAAAAAAACCATTCTCATAAATACCTCAAAAGATTTTTATTAAAATATCATGTATAAAATATTTACATGTAAAATAAAATATGTCTTGAATTTTAAAGGAATAATATCTAAATACCTCTTCATTCTGTATGAATGTTTTATAATAGGTGGTCAAAAGCTCACTACATTAAAATATCAATCTCGTTCATTCACCCGCTTTATTTGATATAAATGTTTCGTAAAGTTTACCGATATTCCTTGTTATTGGTTTCAATTTTAGGGTAGTTAAGCTTTTCTCAAAAGGGAGGTTATCTTTCGTTTCATCTCTGTTTATTTCTCATAGCGACTGGCCTTTTAAAATATTTGACTATCGCTTTAGCCTAGTGAATTACCTTATTTCCCTTCTAATTACAAGGAACTAATACAATCATTTCTGCTAAAGTTTATCTCGATTACCAGATGTAAATAAAGGAATACATTTTCCTAACAATAGTTTGTAGAAAAGGTATGATATAAACCTATCAGATTTTTAAAGGTATGATAACAAACATTTTACCAAATTTTTACCAAAATTGAATCTGTTTGGTAATAATTAGGGCCCGGATTTTTAGGTACTAAGCTATTTTTTGCTTCGCTATTTAATTAACAAATTTCAGGATATGTGTTTGTCCTGTATACCTAGGTAAATTTCATTGCACTTACTAGATCTAAATAAATGAGCGGTTGACTTCTAAAATAACCTACATAGCTGTTTTGTCTTCTTCAAATGAAAAATGTTATTTTCCCGTTGAAGTTCGCCAATGACAGGAATGAAACAATAGCTTTTGGCATCGCCAAGACCAACAAATCGCTTGAGTATCTCTTCTTGTCACCTCTCTTGCGTACATTAGTGGAACCTTGGCACTCAATGGTGTTCTGAATATCAATGACGATGTTTCCAGAAAAAAACAAAAAAAAAAACAAAAACAAAAAAAAAACCTGCAGAGACACAGTTGCATATTCATCAAGATTCATGTACACAATCGATGCTTTGAAGACATAAAGACCAACAGTTTAATGAGAAACGTATACAGCAAAATTACCCCTAGACCCTGCTGCTTTAGTGTTTATATCGTACGTTCCAATGACGTCGTTTTCTTTAAAAGATATTTTTTTTTATTCACAAATGTGTTACGTGATAAAATAAAATCGTTTATGCCAGAAAATTGGGATACATATGTAGTTATTTTTAAGTACCAAAAATAGCCTAAACAGATACGAAAAATAATTTTCCGAGTGCTTCTGACGGACATTTTGACATTATAAATTTTAGTGCGAAAAATCACAAATAAATGTCACAAAACTAAGAAAATTAAAAATGAATGGTGTACATTCTAATCCACGAATCAAACCTAACAAAAATCTATTATCTAAAATAAAAATGTTTATGACACCTGTAATAACATGCTAACATAATTTTATCTCTCAAGATTATAATTTTAATACAGTTCACATAATTTTAAATTGATATTTTAAAACAGACATTTTTAGAAAATTAAATATAACTCACTTTTAAAACTTCAGCTAAAAAGATAGGTAGCTAATTATATTAAGGTTTAAAGCTATTTTTATTTTTACAAAAACAGAACATTTTATAATGAGTTTGATAAAATTAAAAAGAAGCAAAAAGGTTTTGTTATTACTTATTGCCAATGCAAAGTTTCATCTATTTCTAATCAAAATAATGGTGCCAAGGATGTTAAATAGCCTAAGTTCCTGATTTATATATAAATATTTTAAATGTTGTTATTGTAGCTAAATACAGGGATGTTTTAAATGAACATTTCAAACGAAAAACTAGCTAGATCCACTTGTTGTGAAGAGTTTATTCAACAATCCTACACCTCCAGGTGTAGAAGTAAAAGGTTACTAGCGAAGTTATTTACATTATTTACATGTTTTGCTTTTTCTGTATTCTTAACTCTTTTACCCGATACTCCATTATTTGTAATAAATAATAGGAAGCTAAACCCACTTTTGCTGCACGGTGTCTCTCCCCTTTCACACCTAGGTCTTTATGTCAATGTTTAGAAATGAGAATCATAATGTGGGTCACCTGGAAATAGTGATGCGAGTATCGAATGCCGACTGTTGATGTATTCGATTCTTGAATGTTATCGAGATATTTCGAATCTTGAATGCTGCATTCGAATCCTTCACTCGCATGGGTTTAAATATACTATATCGTTTGAGAATGTCCCGAGTACAGTATCCGAATGCTGCACTCGGTGCACCGAACTGAATCGAGATCTCGTCTCAAGATGGTGCTGGCATAGCTACATCTAAATCTGATTGGTGCTCACACTTGAAGCTTAGTCATACGCTTGGGCACTTGCCGGGAACCGCGAAGGAGTGTGCTGACTCATAAATAATTAATTTTATTATGTAAAAAATTTTCGAATATTCAGATCCGATAGTATTTAATGTTTTACGTTTTTCATTGACAATGTCTATAGTGCATATAAACAGCGTAGTGTTTAAATAATATATCTTAAAATATTTATGTTCTCAAAAAAAAAACGTTTTCCTGCCCTGATTAATTTTAGAATCACTGCAATGCTGCGGCCACACATGCAAAGCAAAATAATTAAGCTCCTGTGCTGCAGTGAATTGTTTAGGAGTCAACGATCCCATATTACAATAGCACAGCAGTACTATAATATACTGTATCTATCGTTTATTTTCGTCATCCAATACTTTCTGCGTACGCAGAAAATAGTAAACCCTAGCAGCATCTAACTGTTGTCGTAATTTTCGTCCATTATTTGAACTGAATGTTTAATTCGAGATGAGAACCGAAATGAAGTGCACCACTTGAGTAACGATAACGTGGCATCCGAGAACTTGCATACAAATACAGACTGAAATCGACTTAATTTATCGTATTCGAGAACTTGTACGCCAACGATAGTTTCGATTCTTAAAAATATTAAAAACTGAGTAATCGATTCTTAAAAACATTCGATTCTGACCATCACTATTTGGAAGGAGTCCCGCTTTTAATAAGAAAATGCTTTGGTATTTAATTGCTTATGCTTCTGCTGTTACATCTGTCGCTCCTCTCTCCACAATTTTTCCAATTCCCTGTGCCGCTTAAGACATATCTGCTGTGTATGTCTCTCATTCGTCGGTTCTCTCTTAGTTATTGCTTTTATCAACTCACGGTGCTGATAAAGTACACTGCTAATTGTTCTAACTTGCTGCTTAATTTTCCTGTTCAGCATTTTTTTACAATGTTTGATGCATAAACGCATAATATTTTATATTACATGCTATAATAATTGGAGTACCGAATTGTTGAAGGCGATATTCTGAGGTATTGGAGTTACTTCCTAAAGCATATTAGCGCTGCAAATTTAATTTTACTTTCTCTATACACGTACTATATACATAGTATAAAGAAAATGTATTGCATTGCACCCGAAAATTTGATGCCGAAAATATTTGTTTTGAGGTTCGCTGAGTCCAAAACATTTAAAAAAAGGTCCATTTCTGTGTATGGACAGTTGGTTCACAAACTAGAAGACCATTAAATACCTAACTTGGTATTTAAGTTAGATATCTTCTATGGTTGCGACACGAAGACTTTCAAGAAAATCCCCCATCCCAAAGAACACTTCAATGGAATCAATTTTGACATTATTTTTTATTTTCTCAAAAATGGTTCTAAAAATGATTAAAATTCCGTATTTTAAAGATGTTTACATCACAAATAAAATTTTATCTTGAATTTTCTTGGAAAAGCTTCTAAAGACCTCTTAATTTTGGATTAATTTTGATGAATTTTGCATAACTGATAAATAATATGAGATAGACAAAAACGGTCTATACAAAAAATGTAGATCTCGTTAAAATACACAATTTATATCAAATGCATTTTTTGTAGGGTTGACAGTTTCTGGAATATTTCTTCTTATTCATTTCAATTTTAAACTAGTATGTTCTCAGACTTGGTCACCTTTTGTTTCATATCCCTTTTGCTTTTCTGGAAATGCAAAGCGAACCGAAATTCAATTTTCTTATTGGCATACCGGCTATTAAAGGACTTATCTATCGCTTTGGCCTAATGCATTCCCTTGTTTCCCCTCTACTTACAAGGAAGCAAGTAATAGGACAATTTCTATTAATGTTTATATAGATTAGCTCAACGTAGAGAAAGGGATAATCTTTTGTAAGAATAGTTTTTTGCAAAACATGTAGAAGAAGTCATGTGAATGGAACACGTCAGATTTCAGTTCGGTACATAATTTTAATTTTGATATACTAATTAATTTATATCAATATATTAGCTATAAAACCGGTAGAGCAAGTTCAATAACTTTACTATGTAGGATGTTGCTTGAAATACAGGAGAAGGAATTGAAGGGGAACCAAGATTTCAAATGGTATGTGCAACTATACATAGAATATTGAGAAATAAAACAAAGAAGGAAGCCAGGTTGACGTTCGAAAAAACAATGACAGTGCCTACACTGATGTATTGAAGTGAAACATGGACCATTACAAGAAAATGAAAATCCGATTTTCAAAATGCAGAAATGAACTTTTTGAGGAGAACAAAAGGATGCACAAAATTAGGCCAAATTCGAAATGAAGATAAAAGAGCACAACTTAATATAGATTCAATAGATTGTAAAGTTGAAAGATATGAGAATAAAGGGGATGCAATATGTTTTAAGAATATCATGTTCATATTGCCTAAGGTTGCATTCAGTACCAACCAAAAGGAAGTAGGGGGACCCATAGTGAGACAAAACGGGCATTATGCCATGCCGTGAAGGGAAGAAGAAAATAAAATTGTGTCTTCTCTGACATCATTGTCAGATGTCATTTTGTAATATATTCCCTATTACTATTTAAGCAATTGTGAGATATTTTCATATGGACAAAAGAAAATAGCAAGTTCATAATTATATTATATGAAGGACATCAAATTCTTTGTTAACGTTTATTTTTATATTCTGGACCCAATTAGAAAGTATTTTAATGAAGTTTCTGTAGAAAATATGTAATTTTTGTTTTTGAAGATAGCAAATGGACGATGTGAAATTGAGAAAGTGATCCATCATTTACATGGACAGAGTGAAATTTAAATGGTGTAATGGGTTAAAATGGTATCCAAATATGTGTTACATCCGCGTTAGGGTATTAAACTTTCATAGATACGTAGTTTATACTTTACAAGCTTTTTGCATCAAAATACAAATATTGACCTATTTTTACCAAAACTCTGTAAAAGCATGGTTTGTCCCTTACAAAGGGCTATACAAAAACCAAAAAAAAAAATACAATAACAAAATAAAGTTGTAAAGTTCTCTCACATAGAACCTTTGCATAGAAGCAAAACTGAAATTCTACAATGTATGAGAAAGTTTCCATGAAATAGTTTGAACCTTATCCTTTCAAAATTGTTCCAAAAAATCAAAATCTACAGTCTTAACGGCTACTCCAACACTGTCTTTCGCTCTGATTCTCAATCTTTACGGTAATCATCTTTTATATCTGTAAGACCTTTAAAAATCATGATGTGAAGCATAAAATAAGAGGAAGATTCATTACTTTTGGGGACCCTTCTGTTTTAAACGTTATTGATTTTAGACTTAGTTTATCTTAGTCCCCAGTCACATAAAATGTTTAATTATACCTTAAGCACGGACTTCTATAAATCTCTCTGATTACTTAGAAGAAATTAAAACCATTAAACAGCTGAGCCAACTTCTATATTGAATTTTCGTTGGGGCTGTTTTTAAGGCAAGCAGTTTCATTTCATCACCTCTCCACTTAAGGTCCCAGTGCACGGTTACAAATCCAAGGTTTGGTTCAGGGATAAACTCATTTTAATATTAGTCGAAACGTCCCCCCCCCCCGTCACTTAAGCCGGTTATGAGTTCATCTACATTCACATTGGCACTGCAGACTACGCTACCTTTCAAACTCACCCCGTCTGAGTATTTGCACCCCTCAAATATTTGTGCTTTCACCCCACCACTGAAGGAGTTGAGGTACTTTGCAATTCAGAAGGGAAGAGAGAGAGGTAGAACCGATTGCGCCCTGCAGTACGTGACTGCTTTGGATGAATATCAAGTAACAGATATATGGCGAGCTTTTAGGGTCCCTGTGTTTAAACTCTTCCGTTCCGTCTTCATCACAGTAAACAGTGATGCGTATTCTTCAACAAGCTCCGCTAGGGCATCTGCCAAACACTTCAGACCACATTAACGGAATTGAGTGTAACGTCATGGCCGATGAAATTAAACCAACGTTATAATAAGCTCCGTTTTTGTCTGCATATTACGGTACATGAGATATCAATTTCATATTCATTTCTTCCTGGTTTAAACTAAAAAGCTTACTTTGCGAAACACTCCCCTCCCCCAGTAATTTCTGGCTAATATTGTAAAACTTCCTAGGTTCTAAGAGCAAATATAGTGTACTTACTATTATCCGAGATAATTAGGACCGAGACTACCTTGAATATAAAACAATTCATTTCATTTATTCCTGGTTTAAAGCAAAAATCTTACTTTGCGAAACACTCCTCTCCTCCAGTAATTTCACCAACTGCCTTCTGAACTAATATTGTAAACCTTCCTAGGTTCTAAGAAAAATACAGTGTACTTACTATTATCCGAGATGATTAGGCCAGAAACTTCCTTGGATGTAAAGCAATTCATATCATTTCTTCCAGGTTTAAACTAAAAATCTTACTTTGCCATACACTTCCCTGCTCTCTAGTAATTTCACCAACTGTCTTCTAAACTAATATTGTAAACCTTCCTAGGTTCTAAAAGCAAATATAGTGCACTTGCTATTATCCGAGATATATGGAACCAACACTACCATTGATATAAAAACTCAGATAATACGGAAATACTCGCCAATAAATTATAAATCACGAAACAACATTATTATTACATTGATATTATGATTGTTTTGATGCAGAATTATTGATTAATCAATATTAATCATAAATTCAGGCTGTGAGTGCTTAAAACAATCTATGTAGGTAGTTGTAAGATCAATGTACATTTATACAAAATCTTCTCGGGCTTCTAAACTGGTGTCAAACCAAGTTTTTACCTGGTTAGAAGCCCGAGAAGGTTTTGAATTAATACGTCGCCAGGAAAGCTCCAGTTCTTATCTCAATGTACATATTAAGATGTTCAATTTAAACATACTACTCAGTTATAATATTCTGCATGAAAGATGATACTAACGCTAAAACTGATGTTGCAAGAGAAATAGCAACGTTTTTCGAACAATAAATTCAAAGATGTGAGTCATAGATATAATGCGACTGGACATTAAGCTAAGAAAACAGCGAACCGTGGGTGCTTGTTGTTGTTGCATTTTTAGGAATTAGAAAGTTGGCGTGGATTCAACACTTAAAATGGATGTGAAATATCAGTGATTTGGCCACAGAAAGAGGACGCTATGTAACTGTCAATGTGAATCCAATAGGAGATAATTTTAATCCTTAGGAGCCCTAGGGAGCAATGGTTATATTCCAAGTTCATCAGATAGAGTCATCCAGTTCTTCAGATCAAATCACGGGACACGCGAGTAACAGTTGACATAAAATGTGACTCAGGAAAGGTTAAATTCTGAAGTGTTGAACAACGTGCATAGTAATGAGGTAAAATTACTAAACATCTTACAGTTTCGACTAGGCTATTTGAACTTGAAGTATTAAATATTCGTGGGCTATTTTGTTCCAAATGTGAGCTAAACCTAAATGCCAAACTTCTTTGTTTATCTATAACGATTCATTTAGCGATCACTCTCTGCTAATAAATAATTGCGCGAATAACTAGTCAGTTAAGCAGAGCAAATTAATAATAATGTAACAAATGAAAGGCGATCCACAAGTAAGAAAACGAAGCCATCAACAGAACACATTGTAGCTTATAAGTTTTGCTACATTAATTTTTTCTGTAATAATTCATTTAAGTGAAGATTAAATAATAAGAGAAGTAACATTTCAGCAATTCATTTCTGATGGTTTAATATTAAAAACTGTAGAGTAATTGAATACCTCCGAAGGCTTTTGTAACCAGAATTGATTGGGCTTTAGTACGCTTCTATCTGTTAAGCCCCATTCACAATGAAAATAGGGCCGCGCCGTGGCCGAGTGATTACACCATTCGCCTCTCACCTAGACGGGCCTTGGGTTCGATCCCAAGCGACTGTATGTGAGATTTGTGGTGGAAAAAGCGGCACAGGGGCGGTTTTCTCCGGGTTCTCCAATTTCCCCCGCCATTGCATTCCACCGGTGCTCCATCTTCATCCCATGTATCACCAGTGGCATCACCTGTGGTGCCACAAGTATTAAAAACGGGCGTTTACACTACAACAACAAAAAAACACATAGCATAAGCGAAATATTTACACAAATATTATTTAATGGAAGCATTCACTTACAGTAGTGCAGTCCAACAGTTTGCAGAATTCAAACTTTGTGCTTATGTTGTATGTTTTTCTTTCTTCGTGCATTTAAAGCTTGTAAACAAAACGTGATTACGATACCAGATTGTATGGTATCTTCATTGTATTTTTCCATTTGTTGCCATTTTTCCATTTTCTTACATGGTATTTTTCCATTTGTTGCCATTTTTAATGTTGAGGACAGAAGGTGAACTGATATTTGCTAAATACGACACTTTTTTGTCCTATTTATAAAGATTGGATGAATACTTATTTTTGATATAATTTGTTATGTTATTAAATTTGAAATACGAGTATATGGTTAGCTGGGTTTCTGCGTGTAATTTGGGATCTAGAAGGTGTACCAACCAAGCTGCTTTCTGAATGGCCATCCATCTCGCCTGCGCGTATGCTGTGTTATGTTAGCACTACGTATTTTTGTAATTGGGAGCTCATTTTTACTTTGTCTGCACCATATATCCAAAAAAAAAAAAGTATTTTTAGAATAAGGCCGTGTCCGTCAACACCGATAAAATACCAAACTTGGTACTTCAGTTTACTATCTTCCAGGGATACGACACGAAATTTTTTAGAAAAATTCCCTCACCGCAAACTATCGCTTACATGGAAAAAATTTTTTTATTTTCTCAAAAGTGGTTCTAACTATTTTGATTAAAATACCGTAAATTAAATATATTTATACGACAAATAAAATGTATATCGTGAATTTTCTGGTAATAGCCTTTAAAGACTTCTTTATTCTAAATGAACTTTGCATAACTGGTAAACTGTAAGACATAGAAAAAAATGTAATACACAAAAAACATAGATCACGTTAAAGCACACACTTTATGTCATATACGTTTTTCCGTTGGATTGGCTATTTCTTAGATATTCCTTGTTGTTTGTTTCAGATTTAAAACACAACTTTTTTCACACGGAGATTTGTAATCTCCTGGCTCTGCACAGAAACGGATCTCAACCACATGGCAACCAGCTTTTAAAAGATTATCGTTTTAGCCTAGTGTATTCTCTTATTTTCCTTCTACTTTCAAGAATGCAAGTAATTAAGACATTTTCTGTTAATGTTTATCTTCATTGTCATAAAGTAGATTGAAGAATATGCTTTTTAACAATATTTGTTACAAGGAAGTAAAGAAAGTCATTTGAATAGAACACATTTGATTTGTTTTTTCTGCGTATTCCTTCCATCTTGCTGAACATTTTCAGCTAATCTTCAATAATAATAATAATAATAATAATAATAATACATGTTTAACTTTCAGCTTCTATTGTAGACAACACATATTGAGCAGTTCTTGGACGAAGAAGAAAAAAAAAAGCATGTTTGTGTATATATATACATATGTTTTTTCTATATACATATGCTTTTATATATATACGCACACGCGCACACAAATGTATACTGAACAGAAGTTTAAATAATTACACAAGTAAAATATTTAAAAATGCATAAAACTATAAAATGTACAAAGAAGAAACTTCTATATAATTAATATACAATAATTGTATATGAGTAGGAAGAGCTATCTATCAGAAATGAGTTTTTAGGATTAAAAGTGGTCCCTTGACTGCCGCTATTTTTCCCAGCAGGTGTTTCTAATGTCGAACTGTTTTCAAAAATTGACCAGCAGAATGTAAGGTGCTTCTAGCTCCGACCATGATTCCAATAAATTGGATGGAGTTCATGTGGTACCTTTCCTGGTAGTGTGGAATTGTAGATTCGTATATCTCAATTTTTTGCACCTGCGCTTGTATTGTAACTGTTGGATCGATAATAAATCCGTAAGCTGAGCCTAAACGAAATGCATAAACCTTTTTATGACTTTAAAAAGAAAAAGTAGACATTATAGAAATACAGTATGACAAATATTTGAAGAGCGAGGATTTTCATAACAAAATGCTTCTACTCCAGTTACAAGTAGTAGTAAAAATTACTTTTTAAGGAAATATACTCTGCAGTATACTGTGTACTTTTTAATTACTTAATTATGATATAGTGAAGACATGGAACAACCAGGAAATTCTGGTTTTAAAATATGAGATGATTCAAACTTAAATTATTTTGTTCCTAATGAGTTATTATTATTATTATTATTATTATTATTCAAAATCAATTAATCTTCCCTGTATTAAACTTAAATAAAGGTATGCACTTACAATAAGAGATCCATTCGTAAAATTGGCTATTCGAGAAAAAATGTTATAATAACGAAAATAATAATTAAAAGGCAATTAATAATGCAGATCCGATGTTTAACTATTTATGAAATAACGTTAGTTGTTAGAGAGATGTAGAAAATAAACTTTACAAGTTCCAGAAGACCTGCGGAAAAATTAAGAGAATTTAGAAACAATGAACTAATGATGCCAAACTAAAATTGTACGTGTTCAATGAGGGACACTGTTCAATGCACGAGAAGTCTCTACTTTAACCAAGAAACAAGAAAATAAAACATAATCTTAATAAACATATTTTAAAGTGGAGATAAAAGATTACAAACATTTAAGAGTTAGCAGTAACCGGGCGAAAGGTCTTTAGTAATTGAAGTACAACAACGTACCTAGCCCAGAGTGATCCCTTTTGTGTTTTCAAAGTAACCCCTGGAGGGAGGTGACCAAATTCGGACGACGATGTGCGATAGCAATGATGGAGTCTCTTATTATTCTAACATAGCAGTAAGCATTACGTGGGCTATCACTGCTTTATTCGTCTGCAACCTGGGGGTTCCGGAAATAGACAAGACACTCTCAGGAATTAAGGAACTTCAGCAGTGCCACCAAACTCCACGGAGAAACCTTCCGAAGCAGAGATTGCAACGCCCTGCCACTAACCGTCATTGTCTAATCCAGCACTTCTATTGAATCATACGAAAGGAAAAAATGGATAGACATTTTTTGTTGAAGAGAAACCACACATATATTCTCCTACCAATCCGACGAAACCATGAAAAACACAAGCCAATGGTTGATCCAAGGGAACCTCCCGAATATGAACCCCACACGTTACCGCGAAGCCATCCCACTAGGCAACTTACAAACAAAAGAAAAAAAAACTAGATTAATAAAACTGTACACATAGAAAAGATTTGAAGATCTTTAAGTTCCTTGAATTTTGATGAGTAAATAATCACATTTACGGTAATAGTCTAAAATATATTTTTCCGTATTTCTTTTAATATCCAAATTAAGAGATTTTGAAAAGCACTAATTATTTTTATTTGGTGCGCCAAAGTAAATAGTTTAACTGTGAGAATTGTAACTTGAACGTTGCTGCATAGAAAAATATTAGGTGCTCATTATTTATTCGTATTTTTACCTTCTTTACTGCTTACCTTTATTAAGTAGAGGAAACGTTGTATTTCATCTAAAACTTGGATAACTACATTTCACTGGAAATATATTTGTGAGACCTCGCAAAAGCAACTTTTAGAAAAGATGTGTATGTGTGTGTGTGTATGCCTGTGTGTCTCTGAAAAGCACGATTAAAAATCAGAAGATTGGTTTAAAAGATTTTCAAGAAAATCGCCCCACCCAGACTGTCCGGTACATGAAACTTGTTTTTTAAAAAAAACAATTCTCTCTAAAATTACTCCAAACATTTTTACTAAAGTTGAAAAGAATGAAAGAATAGAGATGTTTTTCCTAAAAGCATTAGGTGGACATACCCTTCTAGACAAACAAAGAAATTAAGAAATCTGAAAGCAGTTAAATATATACTATCTAAATGAAAAACATTTAAAGACATTAATGTATTAGGAATGAAAAAGTTAGAAATACTAATTCTCCCAGTTGGCTAAAGGAAATAGCCAACCAGAGAAATGGATTAATATGCTTAATTGATCACCAACTAGTCGGCAGGGATATACTCTGTAGAAGTAGGAGAAGAAGAATAAGAACATTTGTTTAAGATATTTTAATAACAAATTAAATGTATCTATACTTTGAGAATACTCTCTGAGTCCTTTTCATTGTGAGTGACTTGCATAACTGTTAAACTGTAAGAGATAGACAAGATCTTCCTAAAAAGAGTATATCTCTTTAAAGCACTCAATTTCTGTTAAATTTGATTGTGAAGTTACCAATTCCGGGATATTACTTCTATTGATTTGCAGTTTTAAAAACTGTTTTCTTTCATTTGGGCAAGCAACCAGAGCAAAATTTCAAAGTCAGTACATTAAGCATCACTAATAAAAGATTTGTCTAACACTTAAACCCTAATATAGTCTTACATTTCCTTTATTCCTATAACGATATATACATAAGACAACTTATTCAGATATTTATCTGGATTTGTATGTAGCGGATAGAAGAATACGCGTTTTTAGGAATAGTCTGTATAAGAGTGAGTAGAGTAAGTCATGTAATTGCAAGGCAATAGAATTTTTTCAGGTCACTATTGCTTGTGAAAGCTCACTATGGCTTTAGATTGCTGTGTTTTTAAGTGTACACAAATGTGTAATGAAAGTTTAACGCAACTGACAAGAATTTGCTTAACTCAATTTGAAGGTATACGTTGTAAAATAATGAATAGAGAAGATCGTATGAAAACAACACATTAATTTAATGCTCTTTGGGTAACTAAGTGCATCTAGGTGTCATGTGTATACGAAATATGCAATGAAAGTTGAATTCAATTGACAAGAAGAAGATAAAAGAATAAACTTTTGTAAAAGAATGAATAGAGAAAGTCATACGAAAGCAGAGTATTAGTTAGATGCTCTTCTGTGTAACTGAATGCATCTAGGCGTCATGCTATCTTGTATTTGCTAACGATCCGAGCTGCTGGGAGGGAGATGGACGGTCGGTAAGTGAACCTAGATTAGGTGGCATCATAACCGGTTGAGCCAGCGAGGCCACTTTATTGCCCTCATCCCCACTCCATTACTTTACGACCCCATCGCGTCCCATCTAAATCGCCTCGTCTTAACGAGTATATACCTCATCCTGAAACAAGATGGTGGACAACTCTGATGACTTTGCGCTAGGCCCCGAATGTAAGGAAAATAAGAGCGTTAAAACAGAGCAAGACTAATTTTCCGCGAAATACCGGCTTCCTAAAAGCCATAAAAGTAATTTGGCAGTCCGGAACTGTCGTTAAATATTTAGCGCATAGCAAAACATGCAAAGCTAGCCAAGTTGTTAATGGATGGTAAACAGCAGGTTAGTTGGATAAAGTCTTGAGTAGATAAAATCAGTCTATTAAGCTCTGGTTATATGAGAATAAATTTACTTTACAAACATGAACATCTCTGAATTATGACTGCGATAAGTTTTTACCTTTACTCTAAAATAGAGCACCAACTAATGGAAATATTGTGGGGCTAGATTAGGAAGACCGCGAGTTCAGTTGCCACTCTGACCTTAGGTTTCTTTATGATGTTCATAAGTCGATAGGTGAATACCGAGCAGATTTCTGTAATGCCAAGATTTTTCCTGTTCTTCATTTCCTAGTCATGTTTCAGGCTCAGAGAATGAGGTGATTGAACAGCATGGAGGTGGAATTTGTGTTGAGTAGCTGAGTCCCATGTGTAGCGAGACCTCTCAGCCAGAATGATCTAGGAGTGCTCCCGCCGACGAATAAAGGGACGAATCGCGAATCTAGATCCAAAAAAATCTAATGTGTTCCATTCACACGGCTTTCTCTCCTGTTTTGCAACCAATCTATTATTTAAAAATAAATAAATTTAGTTACATAACAGGTACTATAAAAAGGTATTGAAATAATAAAGTACGAAACGATAAATTAATACACTTGTATAAAACAATGGATATCCCAATTATAACATATGGTTCAGAAACATGGACAATAAACAGCACAACATAAAATGAGTGTTCAAACGGCAGAAATGAAGTTCCTCAGAACCATAACTGAATATACTAATTAGATAAAAAACAAAACAATGAAATATGATAAATAAAAATAGAAAAATTAAACAGAATAAAAAACAAACTGGAAGCAACATTTAAACAGAATGAAAGAAAATAGAATTTAAAACTTGCATACACCTAACAGCTATTGGGACAGAGAAAACCGGAACTTCCGAGGAAAGTATGAAAGGAGCAGGACTTTGGAGCCGGAACAGGCTAATAGGCTAAACCATATTGAAGAAGAAGAAGAAAAGAAGAAGAAAGCTATGTTTACTAAAGATTATTCTTCTATCTACTGCATGCTAATCCAGATAAACGTCAGCAAAATTAGTTTTACTGCTTAGGTCCTTAAGGAGAAGGAAAATAAGGGAATACAATAGGCTAAAACGACATTAGATCCGTTTAAAGGCTGTCACTATTAAAATTAATATTGAAAGTCCACATATATGTACCTATGTATTTATAAAAGTATATGTTTTCAAAATGTGGGCTAATTACCTCTTTAAGTGCCAAAATTAATGGTAGATGGAACATGTATAATGTTAACACTTCCTAGTTATAATTTATCAGATTAATCTGAATAAGGGTTTAAAGTAATGTTGTGGTCTGAAAGCTAATGTAACCAAAAAGTTCCAGAATTAATGCTACTAATGTATTAACATAGTAAACCCACAATAAAAGTAATTCAATACACTTACAATTCCAGATTTGACACCTGGGCCAAAATGCGGGGTGTCCTTGTCGGGATCTCTAGAGAGTTAGGGACCCCGCCTTTTTCGAGTCGGTGGCCTTGAATCTGGTCACCTTCTGTAACCTTCAATATGCCCTTTCCTCTCAAGTGCTCAGTGGGCACCTACAATCTGCCAATTATATGCTTCGTCCTGTACCTAGTCTACTCTACTGGAAATATATTGTAACAAATGAAAACACAATTTTTGGTCACTAGAGCACGGTACATAATACAACACTTGCACTTTTGGTACACAAATAACTCAGTCAATGCGTTCATGTCTCTTTCTTAGCAAGCATCACTCACTTGATTGATCTTTAATACTCTTAACTTCACTCGTCGGCCACTTGTATAGACCGTATATGGCTTCGAAAGTTGTAGTCTTAGAAATTAGGGGAACATTACGTCTGTCCATTAGAAAGAGATTGTTCTAGAAGAAGAATGTTCTGGACCTGGGGAAAAGAAGTTTCGAGAAATCTTGCAGGAAAACACACAAAGGCCTTTGTTTACCCGGCCATTATGTTATACTAGAAATTTTAGTGAAAAATAAGCAGAGCAATACCAATGTTACAAGGAGGACATGGTTGACATCTGAGGACATACTTTAAATAGAGAACCACTTCCAAATGTTTAAAATTTCAGGCGAACTACAGCACGTACAAAGTAGAAATGCATTACACACAAAAATTGGTCGAATTTTTAATTGGATGAAATTTATGCAAAATGAAGAGCAACTTGTGTAAAGAGCCAAAAAACAAAAGCTGGTAATCTATCAATATCGAACGCTTCCCGATTGAGCCTGCAACTGGAACTTAACGAAAGCTTATTATACACTACATTTAAGTTGTAGTGTTTTATAAAAACCTAGAAAAGAAGACAAAAGGGTGCGAAAATATACAGTCAAAACTGAACGAAATTCTTTTTCTTTCACTTCAAAGATAGATTTCAAAGTCTGTTCCGCCTCAAAACTATGTTCTCATCACAATCATGATCTTTCTATTGGTCACATACGCGTGTGGGATGTAAAGAAACTATTGTTTTGTTATTCTAATGAGATCCATTTTTGAATATGTCTGTACGATTGTTGTTTCACACGATCAATTGTTTTTCTTGTGAGGTTTTTATGTGTAATTTCTCGCTTATATGCTGTCTTAAATTATATCCCATTATTCGTTTTAAAAATATCCTCTCCATATATTCGACTTTTTTTTTTCTTCTTTAATCTATCTAGGACCAAATTCTCACTCCTGTGTGTTAGAAGTGAAACAGATATAAACTTCGTAAACTCTTTAAAATTTTCGCTATTCTTATTTTGATTCTGAAAGTTCGGTGGATAGTAATGAATATGTGTTGACATTTAGTTGATTTGTACTCTAAATCATGATATTCGTCATAAGAAATTAAACATCCTAAATAAGTAAATTTATTACCTGCTCAATTCCTGCATTTAATTTTATTTTCGTTTGAATTGGGTACCTTTATTTAAAAGCCATCACTTTTAGTTTAACTGTCGACATGTTTATATTATAGTTTACGGTTGCTTATAATTTATGTAGAGCTTTTCATAAACAAAAAGGAAAAAGAAAAAAAAGAAAATGTCTGTAACTTGGTCGTCAGCAAATAAAACATTGTCTAAATGAAAAACAATAAACTGTTTATTTAAGTGTCATTGTTATCGATCTATGACCATCAATATAAATATTACTTAAATACAGTCACAAAGGGTATCCTTTATCATACGCTATTTAAAACTTTCTTTTATTCACTGATGAATTACTCGTGTATTTTGTATAGTATTTAACGCCCGCTTTTACTACAAATGGCACCGCAGGCGATGAAACTGATGGAATAAAAATGGAGTAACGGTGGAATGCGATGGCGGGGGAAAACGGAGTACCCGGAAAAACCCTGCCTCAGTGTCGCTTTGTCCACCACAAATCCCACATGCGGTCGCTTAGGATCGAACCCGGGCCGTCCAGTTGATAGGCAAGTGGTCTAATCACTCGGCCATGATGTGGTCTGAAATATTCATGCAAATTGAGTATCTTTATATAACACTATTAAAGTACTTGTTAAGTGTAGCAGTTTTCTTTTCAAGATTTCACATAGACAATAACACGTAAGTGTTCAATAAAATGTAAGTTTTTAATGTTGAAAGAAGTACAATGGGTGACTCTTATTGCATTTTTGGTGCTGATTTATTGTTACAAACCTTTTCGATCACTCATTGAGTAATTGCATGAACAACATGACTGATATTTATACATTTTAGTATACGTAACATCTTAATTAGAATACTTTTACGATCAAACATGAATGTGAAGTAGATTTTCAACAGTACTTTTCTTGAAGAAAACTATCGAGTGTCCAACAGTAGTCTTCAAATATTTGGAGTCCATTATCCCAAGTGGCGTCTTTCCATTACTGCGATGTCCTGATGTTCGTTCCATTATTCCTTGAGGCACCGAGTTTCTCAGGGAATAATCAAGATAGTAGTCCAAGATATATTGCATCCCGTGACTTGTAATTCTCAATCAGCTCACTGACAATTTCACTGTAATGTTCAGGCCTATAGTCTCCTAGAAAGTTTATGACAATATTTTTGAAACAGAACCATGTAGCTTTTAACAGGCTTTCAAAATGTAAACTTTTCACAAGTTCTCTGGTTTGAGGAACAAAAACTATTCCATTTTTAAGTTTCGCTTCATTGGTCTTTGAAAACTTAATTTTCAGAAACACAAGTGGATTCTCGTCACGATCAATTGATTTCCCAAAATTCTTAATTAAACGTCGTTTGATGTGTAATGAGGGACAATAAGATTTTGTCAGCTCTTACAAGTGCTTGATAAGCAAAGTTTATCTTTCCTCTATAGCATGACTCTTTATTTGTTTTTTTAACACAGTGATTGTTTTTATATCTATAATCCCACATAAGAAACAGCCACATTTTGTATAGTCAAGTTGTAAACCAAGTGAGATAACTATCACTTTAAAATGTTCTGCCATGAATAGTCATTATGGAGATTATTGGATAGCAAAGATATGCATGGTCACGTTACTCTCCTTCACCAACTGCATGGGCATTGGTATGCTTTTGTTATGTACCAAGACTTCTTTCAAGCTTCTTTTCGAGGAGTCAATGAACAAATTCCAATCCCCAGATTTATGTTGAACACTCAGGGAGTTCATAAAAGAATCACTATAATACATAAAAGTAGGTCCATTTGGAAAATAAATGTTCAAATTTCCTTTGACGTTGACTGAAAGTACTTTGGTGCCATCCTGCAGGAAATCACAGACTTTAAATCTTGAATAAAGTAAATCAGCTTTACATTTAGATAACCAGAGATCACGAACTAAATCATTAAAATCCTTTTGTGTTAGTGCGATTCGTTAATGGCAACTCCTTCCACAAATCCTGGGTCACTGTTGTAATTCAACAACGTCAACAACACTTCAAATCACGTTTCCGTCGTCTGGTGTGGGAATGCTTGTAGTCCATCAGGCTGTGATGGAGTTGTGATTCTAAAATGGCTATTTAACATATGTTTGAACTTTGAACTTATTCCATATTATATACTTGTCAAGCAGAAGTACAAATCTGTTATATGAGCCTTCCAGCGATATCATAGGAACTGCAAAAGACAATGACGGGGCCATTTTAACAGGTCAGTTAATGGTGATAGGCATTTGGCAGAACAGATTTCCAGAGCCCAAAACATATTTTGGTCTACTTTATTATAAAATAACACTCATAAGCTCTTTTAATTCGATGAGACAAAATTGACCTTTGAACTTTTAAAATGAATACCCCGCAAATGTAACAAAAGTTGTTTATATCGTAAATACATTTGCGAGACATTTCCTTCTAGTTCACAATACTTATGGACACACAATAGACTAACAATACAGAGAACACACAGTATTAGCTATCTTCATTAAACAAAACTTCTACTCCTCAGGATTCTTTCTATCTATAACAGACGCTCCTTATCTGTTGGAGTAAAAATCTAGTGCGTTATATTCACATGAATTTCTCTAGCCACTCCTCAAACATGCCATCCTTACAAAAAATTATCTTTTATTTATGTCATGCTAATCAAGATAAACAGTGCAAAAATTGGTATATTACTTGGGAAATCAGGAAAGTACACTCGACCAAAACGATACTCAAATATTTTAAAAGCCGATCGCCAAGTGAAACAATTGACATTCGGTTCTCTTTGCTTGTTGGGAGGAAACGAAGGAGAGACGAAAAGAAGAGAAAAGTTTAAGTACCTTAAAACTAAAACCAATAACTCGGATGTTTTCTAAAAGTCTTTTCTATAAAAAAAGGTAAAGGACACAAATTGTGTGTTATAATGAGATCTATATTTTTGTGAGTATTTTTTATATCTCTTATGGTTTGCCAGTTATACAAAAGTCATCCAGTATGAAGAGGTCTCTTCCTAGAAAATTCAAGATATACATTTCATTTGTCATGAAAATATCTTAAAAATATGCCATTTTAATGAAAATCGTGAGCTTTAGAAAATCAAAAATGTCCAAAATAATTATTTGGATCCATCTCCATATTAAGTTTTGTAAATAGTTGCTGTCAGTAAATCACCCTAACATTTATAGACACGTGTTTATAAACATCTCTATGTGTTCTACCCAATAGTATTCTTGTAAATAATGTGAACGCTTTGTGCTCTACGAACTTGATTTCTACTTTCTTTACTTATACTTTGACATCTTGATACAGTTACTTTGGAATATGTAAACTTCATTATTTGCTCAATCATTTTGCCTTTGGTTTCCGATTTGAACTTTATAGATTCTTTAGAGATAGGTATATATGTTTATTTAACTATGTATGAGAAAACGATTAGGCCGTAATCACTATATGGAAGTGAGGTACGGCCTTGGGAGATTATGTAAATAAAATACAATGCAGTTTCTGGAAATTTATTTTGCTTTGGAAAGAGGTACTTCCTACGTATTCTTCGTGAGATAGGATGTCGTATTTCCTAAAATAAGTGTAGCTGTATATTGGCTGTGAATGTGGCCAAAGATCTCTGAGAGAAATGAATAAAATAGGATATCTAAAATGGAGGGTGCGGGGCTACAACGGAGTTATAATATTAGTCTAAGCTATATTTAGCAAAGGGTTAACGAAAATATAAATAGTAAAAATCTGATGTGTTCTATTCACATGACTTTATCTATTTCTGTGGAACAAATTATTGTTATTAAGCTTATTCTTCTATTTACTTCATGCTAATCGAGAAAAAAATAGCAGAAATAGTCACATTACTTGCTTCCTTGTAATTAGAAGCGAAATATGGGAGTATCATAGGTTAAAGTGAAGTCAAAAGTTGGTTACTAGGTGACTGAAGTACCTTTGTTTGTATGGACACGATTTGACAAACTCCTGTATGAGAAAAGTACAATTTTTTTCAAAATGAAACCACAAACAAGGAATATCTCAAAAACGATCAACTCCTAGAAAAAAAATTATATAACATAAATTGTGTGTTTTAATGTGCTTTACATTTTTCAGTGGTAAGTTTTTGTCCATTTCTTATGGTTTAGAAGTTATGCAACATTTCGTAAAATTCATCCAGAATAAAGTAGTATTCAAAGGCTATTCCCAGAATATTCAAGATATACATATTATTTGTCAGGTAAATATCTTTAATATAGGTTATTTAAATCAAAATCGCTAGAGCCATTTTTGGGAAAATCAAAATTTTCGAAAACAGTTCCATGTAAAGAGTAGTTGGGGGTGGGGGGATTTTCTTGAAAATCTTCGTGTCGCATCCTTAGAAGATACCAAACTTAAATACCAAGCTATGCTGTTCACAGACGCACAGACACACACACGCACACACATGGACCTTTTTCCAAAAATGCTTTTTTTGGATTCAGGGGACCCAAAATATGTACTTCCGGTGAAATCTCGGTATCGAATTTTTGGGTGCTTTTGTAT
The DNA here is from genome assembly GCA_030762935.1 of Hymenopus coronatus. Lineage (NCBI taxonomy): Eukaryota > Metazoa > Arthropoda > Insecta > Mantodea > Hymenopodidae > Hymenopus > Hymenopus coronatus. The sequence goes on along the minus strand of CM060895.1, from coordinate 77,778,541 downwards.
ACACTATGTGCGTGTAGAGAAAGTAAAAAGAGTTTATGGTATATAAACAGGCAGGAAATATAAATTGAATGTATAAACAAACCATCATTAAACCATAAAATTAAATAAAATTTGAATAAGGTAAAGTAACATATTTTAGAATTGGTTATGAAATAAGTCGGGAATAGCGTGGCCTAGGTTGAGAAGGTGGAAAGCTCGCAAGGTTGTTGACGATGCTAGTAGGAGAATTTCCCATTATGCTGGGGACAGGAAGAGTGAATGCATATTTTGATAGTTTGCTTGCAGGCGGAGGATGCTAGGAAAAAAGTATTACCTGAGGTACTTTAACTTTAAACAGACCGAGCACAGCTAGTGGAGGTTGATTCTAAATAGCCAAAACTGGCCAAGCCTATGTATTGTGTGCTAAGAGATAATGTGGTTGTGTAAATATTGTATAGACATATATATATATATATCCAAAAAAGCATTTTTGGAAAAAGGCCTGTGTGTGTCTGTGGACAGCATAGCTCAAAAACGAAAAGACCGTTAAATACCAAACTTGGTATTTAAGCTAATATCTTCCAAGGATGCGACACGAATATTTTCAAGACAATTCCACCACCCTCAATTACCCTTTACATGGAACTTTTTTCGAAAATGTTGATTATCTCAAAAATGATTAACGATTTTGATTAAAATATTGTATATTAAAGATATTTACCTGACAAATTTTCTGGGAATAGCCTCTGAAGACTACTTTATTCTGGATGAATTTTACGAAATTTTGGATAATTGCTAAACCGTAAGAAATGGACAAAAACTTACCACAGAAAAAATGTAGAGCACATTAAAACACACACTTTATGTTATATACTTTTTTTCGAGGAGTCGATCGTTTTTGAGATATTCCTTGTTTTTTGTTTCAGGTTTAAAAAGCATGTACCTTTCTCATACAGGAATTTTTCAACTCGTGTCTATACAAACAAAGGAAATTCAGTCACCTAGTAACTAGCTTTTGACTCACTTTAATCTATGATACTTCCATATATCGCTTCTATTTACAAGGAAGAAAGTAATGCGACCATTTCTGCAAATTTTTTCTCGATTAGCTTGAAGTAAATAGAAGAATAAGCTGATTAACAAAAATTTGTTACACAGACGGAGAGAAAGTCATGTGAATGTAACACATCAGATTTTTTTTTCTTTGCTTTGTTGTAGCGTGTGTCAGTTTACTGTTCGTGAACATAATAAAATAGGGGTTGGTAAACTTTGCAGTTCAAGTATTGTTTTACAGTCTTCTGATACATGCGACGGTGTGGTACAGTTGAGTAATTCTGCTTCTTCTACAATTACTACTTCTATATTTTTGTTTCTAATTCTCATATTATATTGTTATGTTGATGTCAGAATCAATGTAGCAAACTTTGAAGATAATTCTCTATTTTAGCTTTGTGAATAGCGTCCCATGATAAAGAATTGTGCTGAGGTGTATACAAAAAGCAAGTGTATAAATTTGAATTGAAAGTTTATCTATATTATTAAGGAATAAAACTTAATCTTTTATGAGAACAGTTTTAAAAAGGGTTGCCTAGAGAAGATCATGTGATGTAGCACATCACATTTTTTACAACGCATTTTCCTGATGGTAAAGGCAGTACCGAACAGAAACTCTTGGGTAAGTACTTCAGCAAAAACCATCCGCAAAGTTATATAAGAAATTTCACGCAGTTCCTTGGAACACTTTTAGGAGGTAAATCCTAAAGATACCCTTCTCTCTGATTTTTACCCCTTTTTTTTCCTCACTCCCAGCGGGAAGTATATGTCACTCGGTTTTTATGGGAGACAGTAAATTCCCAGGGGTGGCGTGCGTCGAATTAAAAGAGGGGTAGGTAGGGTGAGAATATCCTGTTTTCGCTGTTTCAGCAGTAAAAGTGGAGTGGGGGTGGCATCTTGTATTGATGGTGGTGCACATAGCGGAATTTGCCCATACATACATCAGTCAGTACATGGGGGAAGCAGTTGTTGCAAAGTCATCAAGATCCAATACCATTATGATGAACTGACTGCCATATATCTGGGAATTGTCATGGACCTTTATTTTGTAATAATTTGCATACGTGCCGCTCTACGTTGTCGTGCATGGCTTAACCACAGATTGATGTTACAGTTCACTGCCCAACGATTATATTGCTTTACGTCGTCATGCTCAGTTTAATCTTCCTATATGCAATTATTCTGCATTGTCGTCTTGTGCAACATCGAATCCCAAACACGTGTCATGTATAATAACATAACAGTAACTGTATAGTAAGTGTTGCGAAGCGACCTATGAGAGAGAGGGACGTTCACACTCCAGAGCACTTATTTACGCCACCTTGTCCGTCTAACCATCCAGACACACCACAAAACTGACTAGTACAGATACAGAGGTATTTTACGTGCTAAGAAAATTTGACAAGGTTTGACAATCAAAGTTAGACTGAAAAATTCAATACTAGAGATGGGAGTTAAACCATGTAGGTCCTCGTGGCCGCGTTCGCTAAAGTGCCTAGCTTTGATGCTTCGTGGCGCAGGGGATCGTGGGTTCGAATCCCACCTTGGGCATGGTTGTTTGTGTGTTTGTAAATGTGTTTATTTATATGTATTTGTTAGTAAAAAATACAGTCCCGTAGTCCCGACATGGCTTCGGAAGTGTATTAAAAAAACGGATCTCCCAGTCTCTAGTCAGTTACTCTGACCACTGAGCTACCATGGTAATGTACCAATACCCTTCTCCATCTGACTCGAATGTTTCCGGTACACCACAAGGTGATCTCAAATTATTTTGAGATGACATACCCCAATTGCGACTTACAATGTTGTAAATATCTTTGTCCCGGGCTTTAATAATTAATCAACTATGAGTTTACTTAATGTTAATTAATTGTTTCTTCACACAAGCCATGCATAAGACACAAATTGGATAGGTAGAGTCAGACTGAAAACTTCAATGCCATATCCGGGATTTGAACCACGGATCTCCCGGTCTCTAGGCGGTTGCTATAATCACTGAGCTACCATGGTGACATGCTAGTACAACATTAAATTCTCAAACTGGCTGGCATATTTTCCGCTAAACTACAAGTGACCTCAAATTATTTTGAGATGAAATACCCCAATTGCGACTTACAATGTAAATACTTTTAGTCCGGGGCTTCAAAAATTAACTAATAGGTAAATTAATGTTGATTAACTGTTTCTTCACACAAACCATGGGTAGGACACAAGTTGGATAGGTGGAGTCTGACTGAAAAATTTAATGCCATATACGGGACTAGAACCATGGATCTCCCGGTTGCTCTAATCGCTGAGCTACCATGGCAATATGCCAGCACGGTATTAAACTCCCCAACTGACTCGCATGTTTCAGTCATGTATTTTGCGCTCTGCATCGAGGTTATCAGAATTGGCTTCTTCATCTGGAACTTGCTCCTGTCAACATTTTGGCTGAAATTAAAAGCTTGCTTAGTAGTCTATTACGATGTTCCACTTTTCTTGATATTGTATATCTTCTACCATTTTAATTGTATCCCTGTTTTCTTCTTAAGATTTGCAGTTCACATTTTTTCTGGTAAGGTTATCCTCATCAACGATCTCAGGTGTCTCATTTGCGAAGTCTCTCTTCACCTTTTGACCTCCTTTCTTAACACCTATGTCTCACCTCCATAAAGCAATACTGGTTTACCTATTATATTAAATAGTCTCAATTTTCATTGCTTTATAATAATATTTGACGTACTATTCTAGAGAATATAATATGAATGTTGAATTTTGTGTAAGTTGTTTAAGTATAGCGGTAAACTTGGCTATGAAACGTTGTGACGTAGAAAAGTTAGAGTAGAAAAACGTTAAACATACAATGAGCTAAATCACATTCTTGCTTTTCTACCACGCACAATGTATATAGTAGGTAGAGAAGTTCTGCATTCAACCCAAGAATTCGATAACAGGATTTCACCGGAAACATGCTTTGAGGGCCCTTGTATTTTTTTTTACAAAATGTTCAGTGTGCCTATAATGTTTGTGTGTATGTGTCTTCGTGCGACTCTGTGTAGGAATAGTACAACTAAAATGTTAACTTGATATTTCAAACCGTATCTTCCAAGAATGCGATACAAAGATTTTCAGGGAAATCCACCCACGCTTTACATGGACATTTTTGGAAACTTTCTATTTTGTTAAAAAATGCTGTAATGATTTTGATATATTGAGACATGATAAATACAATGCATATCTTGAAATTTCTAGGATAGTCTCTTAAACTCTCTACATTCTGCTAGACAGTAAGAGATAGACAATATCTTACTATACATAAAATGTAGGTAGATATAGTTAAATATGCCATTTATGACAGGTACAAATTTTTTTTTAAGTTGATCATTTTAGAGATTTTTTTTGTTTAAATTTCAAAATACTTATATATGTTTTTTTTTTTTTTTTTTTTTTTTTTCAAATGAGAAGCCCTCGTTTGTTTTTTCTTTCTTTCTTTTGTATTTCTTTGTATCCTGGTCTTGCAAATAAAAAGGAATTTCAAGGTCTTCACAGAAGGACCATTTTAAAGGTTTGATTATCGCTTTAGCAAAGTATTTTCCCTTATTTCCCTTGAATACTTAATAAAATATGTAATAACTCTCTACCAAATGTATCTCTACCAATATGTATCTTGGTAAGCAAGAAGTAGATAGAAGAATAGCTTTTGTAACAATAGTTTGTTGCAGAATAGGTTTTGTAACAGATTTTGGTTTTGTTTCTTGGAGTGTTGAAAACAAGCTAAAAATCAACTAAAACCGTTCTGTCTTCGAAAATGTGCAACTTGAAAGCACTTTATTGGTATGCTGAGAGGTTAGATGAACTTCAAACCTCTGTCTAGATAACAGAAATCTGATACGTTATATTCACATAGCCTTCTCTACCCCTTATTCTGAGAAGACAAATTATGCTTAAGACAGTGCAGGTGGTGTGTTCCGGGTTGACGGTTGCTCCTCGGGTAGAGAGGGCACTGGGCCTGCCCGGTAAAGTGCCCCCGAAGGCACAGCACCGTCAGCAGGGCCGATAATAAAAAATCATCATAATGTCATTCTATGCATCAAATTCAATAAACATTTATTAATTAATAATCTCCGTCTACCTGATGGCGTTCCTATTGGCTTGCCTCAACGACCAGGAGTCGCCCTAACAAGCGCAGCTCTTAGGCAGCTTGAAGTTCAGCTGGGATCTACATCTTCATTTGTACCAGAAAAAGAAGCGTGTGGCCTTCAAACAAGATGGCCTCCTCGGCTGCACGGTGGGACGTAGTATCGCATTTGGAGGTCCGGAGAGGTCCCCGGCACTCTACTGGGTGGCGACGTGGAGTTCGGCGGTAGCGGAGATGGCTGTGCCGGCAACTGCGACTGCGATTGCGGGGTAGCATGCCTTGCCTCAGCCGGTGGTGATGACGGCACTACTTGCTCGGCAGTGCCGGAGAAGAGGCATCGGTTTCTGCCAAAGCAGCGGCGGCTCTGAGTTCTCTTCCTCCAACAAACCTATTCCACACTCCGCGCCTGTAACCGGAAGTATTGTAATGCGAGACAACTGACACATGCGAGTCTTCCACTAGCTTCCAGAAACTTCTGTAATATCATTCACAACTATGTAAGTAACAGTTTACTGAGACTTGAGCCACGCTTCGTTGAAGTGTTAGCGCGCAGTGGCGTGAGAGCAGTGGCATGAGAAAGCCGTCGACTGTCTACATGTAGAATCGTCAAGTGAATAGTTTGCAGCAGTGAATTAAATGCTTTATTTGCAACAAATATTTTGGTCAATGAGGACAGTTCTTACAATAATATTTACGGGAAAATAACATAAAAGAAATAAACGCCATTTTTCATGCTGGTTACTATTGTCCTTTTATTAACTTTCACAGAATGATTGCTTATTCCTTAATGTAGACCCAACCTCGCAAACTGACATATGCACATTAAATGACGTAAAACAAATAGCAGCACAGGCACAAATCTTTCTTTTGCTGCTGCAAAGGCGATGATAGAACTGTCAACACTAATCTATTAAAACATACAGAGTTTTTTTAGCGATGCTATAAAACGTAAACCTTTGAATAGTTCATATATCTGACTTTTCATATCTACATCAATCTTCCTGTACAAGTTAATATCATTTGGCACATAAAAAATTACAGTTCATACACATGTAGCACGTATATCGACAAAACGATTACATTCGTAAGGCTTCGCAATTTGAGAACTGAAATTACTCAAATAGATATTACTCACCTACTTTATAGAAGGACGTAAAAGCAGCAACTCTGGACATGTTCTCCAAATCTGTAAGTAACAATAATAACAAAAAGACTAGAATATATAAATGAAATAAATGAATAACAAATAAATAAAATCCGAATATGCTACCCCGAAACATAAGTAAGTATACTGAAGCATTTATTCCAGCAAGCACTACAAGTTGTTTTTCATATTTTTCTTTCTGTTTTAGCTGCACTACTTACTAAAATTGAAAAACTATAAATTAATAGATAAAAATTTAGCATTTAAAGTACAGCAAAGCTGCAAATAAATTTAAAAAAACAACAAATTTTTCTATACAATAATATCACTAGAAAACCAGTAACTTTGCAACTGGTATCACTTTATTTGCTATACTGTACTATAAATACATCAGTGCTATACAGTGAAAAGGGCTGGTATACACAGCACAAATTAAACTAAATATTGTAGGATACCCAGTGTGGGGTAGGGATTACCCCTTCCACTAAGTACCGTTAGGGGATGGTAGGTTCAGAGTACAGCTAGCACTTGCGCATGCGTAAAGGGAAGCAGGTGGCCTCAGGGTCTAAGGTGCAGGACGTGTATATTTGGAGAGAGATCGAGAGCTCGAATTAAGCATACCAAGGTTACGAGGAGACACAGTGCTTTTACTAATCACTCAGAAGAATTAATCAGAACTCATGGTTAGGGATATAAAGAACGTTCCCAATATATGACCACAATTTCTCAGAACTCGCCTGTTACATCCTGTTCTTCTGAAAGTTAAACTCCTTTTAATAAATACTCTGCCGTTTCTGACAACGTGGAAACAGAGTACGTCCAGCAGTATCTGTACCTCAGACCTAAGGCTTTTTCGTGACCTAGTTAATTGGAGCCTTTATAGCTAAAAACCATGCTTATGTCAGCATTACTTTATGAGCATTGCTTTTAAGACATTGTGCTACCAACATTGATTGATGTGAGACAATCTTACCTCTTGCTAAATTAAATATAATTCATTCAAAAGGTTAATAAGTAGCCTTCAATATTATTTATAATAGATTCATTATGGTATCTATAGTTTATTCTTATATATAATAATACATACCCAAAACATCTCTTACAGGAAAAGACCTGCTTATACAGGGAATTGCTGCTGGGAGCTCATTAGGGCAGTAAATCCTAAAAGTCACGTTTTCGTAGAATGATTTGTTGTAGCTTACACGCTTAACGAATAAATTGTACAGTTAAATCTTCAGTTTATTTTATATTCTTAAGTTACTTAGAAATTATTTGTTGCAGATTGGATTGAGACAAATTTCTTTGTTTTAGTTTATCATTTCACATTTTGATTGCTTCCTTTCTTGTAATTTAATACTTATCTCTATCACCATATCACTTATGTTGCAAACAAGGAAGTTCTGTATTTTGGGGTAAAGGTTCTTTTCAGGATTTTTCTCCTTTTTTTTTCTCGTCCTTCGCTTTCCTTGACAAAAGTGTTCCTCCTGTTCGTTTGAAGTCGTCTGTAATCGGAAGACACATGATCAAAAAGAGTTTAAGGAGAGTCGTAACGCCCTATCTTGATAAAGTTATCTGAACAACAATTAAAGATAGTGAGCTACATTTTCAAGGTATATTTAGCAATTCCTTTGCAGTTGACTGATGAAAAATAGAATACTTCTGTTCATTAGAAGGAAAGGTATAATTTTTCTTAATAAAGCTCTTATAATTTTATTGAAAAATTATAATTTTTAAATTTAAAAAAAAAATTACTAATTCATATACGTAGTTTTGTTGTTGTTAAAATAAAGGGTGCATTGGGTTGGAGGGATTTTCCTCAAAATCTTCGTGTCGCATCCTAGGAAGATACTAAACTAATATACCAAGTTTTGTATTTAACCGACTTTTCGTTTTTGAGCTATCGTGCTGAGAGACAAACGGACACACCTCACACACACACACACACACACACACACACACACACACACACACACATCGCCTGCGGTACCATTACTAATAAAATTGGTCATTAAACACCATGAAAAAAATCTGATGTGTTCCATTCACATGATTTTCTGTACATCGCTGTACAAACAATTGTTAAAATCCATATTCTTCTATCTACTTTATGATATTCAAGATAAATATTAGCAGAAATTGTCTTCATTACTAAGTTCTTCTAAGTAGAAGGAAACTAAGGGAATACACTAGCCTAAAACGAATGTCAAATCTCTTAAAATATTTTAAAAGCTGGTTGTCATGTGGTTGAAATCCATTTCTATTACACATTTCCGTATGAGAAAAGTTCATGTATTTTAACTGTGAAAGAAATAACAAAAAATATATTCGAAATGGTCAATTCACGAAAAAAAAACCGTATATGACATAAATTATGTGTTTTAATGTGAACTACATTTTTTGTGTAGTAAGTTTTTGAATATTTCTTACAGTTTACCAGTTACGCAAAATTAAGCAGAATTCATTCAAAATAAAGAGGACTTTACATGCTATTCCCAGAAAATTTAAGATATACATTTTATTTTCCATATAAATATCTTTAATACTAGGGTCGGCTGATAAGTCCCGGGCCTCACAAAGATATGGCGCCAGACGGTAGCATCGTATAATTTAACTCTAGAATAAACAAGGTCTGTGCAAGATGGGTACCGCGTTTGTTGACCCCTGATCAAAAGCAAAGAAAAACTGTTTCTGTTAAGAATGTGGAACTCAAACCGTAAAAATCCCAGTGAGTTTTTGAGACGGCTTATTACCATGGATGAAAGTTGGATATATCAGTACGTCCAGAAAGTAAATCACAGTCAAAACAGTGGATTGCGCCAGGTGAACCAACTCCAAAAAAGGCAAAGCTAATTTTGTCAGCTAACAAGGTTATGGTGAGTGTTTTCTAGGATGCACAGGGAATTATTTTTAATGATTATTTGAAAAACGGTGAAAATATCACTGATGACTTCTGCACAGCTTACTGATACGTTTGAGTGATGAGGTGAAAAGAAAAGGACCTCCTTTGGCCAAAAAAAAAAAAAAACTTGTTTCATCACATCAATGCTCCGGCCAATCATTCAGTCATTGCAATGGGAAAAATGTGCGAATTAAAGTTGGAATTGCTTGAACATCCACCCTATTCGCCAGATTCTAGCACCCAGTGACTACCACCTATTCCCAAACTTCATAAAATTTCTTAGAAGACGAAGATTTCACAGCAACAAGGAGTCATTGATGCGGTAAACAGCTATTTTGAGGGCTTTGATAAATCGCACTACAGAGATGGTTTAGCTACATTAGAATACCAATATAACAAATGTATTAGCCTTTCTGGAGATTATGTAGATAAATAAAACAAACAAAAAATTAAATGCTGTTTTCATTGAGGGGCCCAGGACTTATCAGCCCACCCTCTTGTACGGTATTTTAATCAAAATCGTTAATCATTTTTGAGAAAATCAAAATCGTCCAATTTGTTTCTATGTAAAGGGTAGTTCAGTGGGGAGGTATTTCTCAGAATCTTCGTATCGCCTCCCTGGAAGAAACTAAACTTAAATACAAAGTTTGGTATTTTACCGCCTATTCGTTTTTGAGTAATCGTGTTCAAAGACACACGGACATACTGACACACGGACTTGTTATAAAAATTATTTTCTTGGATACAGGGAACACTAAAAATTTGGGTATCTTATTTTTGGGTGGAATGCAACTATGAACATAGTATGAGTAGAGAAAGTAAAAAATCTGATGTGCTACACTCACATGACTTTCTCTAGCTGCTCTACAAACCTTTTACAAAAGATTATTCTTCTTTCTACACAATGCTAATTGCAATAAACATTAGCAGAATGCTCTTATTACTTAATTCTTATAAGTAAATGGGAACTAAGGTAATGTACTCAGTTAAACTGATAATCAAATGCTATAAACGCCATCGTTATGTGATTGCCATTGCAAATCGCTTCTTTGCTTGGCCAGGAGTAGAACAAAAGCAAAACGGACACTTCCTGTCTGAGAAAAGATTAAGTACTTCAAAATTGAAACCAATAACAAGGAATATCTCGGAAACGCTAACCTACACAGCAAAAATGCAAACGACAAAAACTTTGTGTTTTGACATGATCTACATTTTTTGTGCAGTAAGTTTTTTTTCTATCTCTTACGGTTTAGCAGTTAAGCAAAATTCATCCAGAATAAAGAGGTTTTAAGAGGCTATTCCCCAAAAATTCGAGATGTACATTTTATTTCGGCCATAAATAGCTTTAATAGACGGGATTTTAATAAAAATCGTGAGAGCCTTTTTTAAGAAAATCAAAATTTTCGAAATTTGTTCCATGTAAAGGTTAGTTTTTAGTAGGGGGATTTTTTGGAAAATCTTTGTGTCGCATCCTTGGAAGATACTAAACCTAAATACCAAGTTTGGTATTTAACGGTCTTTTCGTTTTGGGGCTACGCTATAAACAGACACACAGACAGACAGACAGACACACACACACACACACATGGACCTTTTTTTAAAAATGCTTTTTTTGGAGTCAGGGTACCCCAAAACATATATTTCCGGTGAAATCTGAAAGACATAACATGTAGGAAAACAGTATACAGATTTAAACATATAATTTTCCGCTTTCAAATTGTACACTGGCCGCGGAAATGTTGGAGAGTGGTAGCGGTAAAGAAGGATAAAATAAGCGACCGCATTTGCAGCGAGGCCTAAGCAAATGTCGATCAAATACCTAATGGTGAAGCACAAGAAAAAGCTTTAACTCCAAAGTCACCGTGCTTGAACGCTGTAAATGTACTAGTAGCGCCGCTCTGTGAATTCCCCGCAAATTAAATGTGGACAGTGAAATATAGGCTTGAAATCCAGTAGGGAAATTGCATAATGGATTCAATATTGAGTGTAGCTTTCTACCAATAAAAGGTGTTAGATCATATCTCGCAACTCAGGCCAAAGGTTAATAATCTAATGTGTTCCACTCACATGACTTTCTCTAGGTGTTCCATAACATACTTTCCTTATAAAAGATTATTACTTTCTCTACACGTACTATGTACATAGTGTATAGAGAAGGTATTTTATTGCACCCAAAAATTCGATACCGAGATTTCACCGGAAATACATGTTTTAGGTCCCCCTGAATCCAAAAAAAGCATTTTTGGAAAAAGGTCCATGTGTGTGCGTGTGTGTGCGTGTATGAGTGTTTGTGTGTCTGTGAACAGCATAGCTCAAAAACGAAAAGGCCGTTGAACACCGAACTTGGTATTTAAGTTACATGGAACTTTTTTTTCGAAAATTTTGATTTTCTTAAAAATGGCTTTAATTATTTTGATTAAAATATCGTATATCTTTCTCACAAATAAAATGTGTATCTTAAATTTTCTGGGAATAGCCTCTGAAGACTACTTCATTCTGGATGAGCTTTACGGAATTTTGCATAACTGCTAAACCGTAAGAGATGGATAAAAAGCCTACCACACAAAAAATGTAGAGCACGTTAAAACACACAATTCATGTTATACACATATTTTTTTTTCGTGGAGTTGATCGTTTTTTTAGATAATCCTTGTTTTTGATTTCAGCTTAGAAAAACTTGTATTTTTCTCATACAGGAATTTGTCAGTTCCTGTGCATACAAAGAAACCTCAGTCACATAGCAACCAGCTTTTGACTATCACTTTAACCTATGGTACTCCCTTATTTCGCTTCTACATACAAGGAAGCAAGTAATAAGACAATTTCTATTTTATTAAAATAGAAATTATTAAAACAGAAATAAAATTTATTTTTTAAAATAAAAAAAATACTAATTTTGCTCATTTTTTCTCGATTAGCATGAAGTAAATAGAAGCATAAGGTTTTTAACAATAATTTGTTACGGAGATGTAGAGAAAGTCATGCGAATGGAACACCTCAGATTTTTTTATATACGTCATGCTAATTAAGATTAACACTGCCAGAATTGGTCTTATTACTTGCTTCATTTGTATGTAGAATGTAAAGAAGGCAATTCCCTAAGTTAAAGTGATAGATCCTTAAAAAGCCCGCCGTTAAGTGAAACAATTGTAATTCGGTTCTCTTTGCTTGCTAGGAGTAAACAAAGAGACACGAAAAGAAAGATGTCCCCTTTTGAGAAAAGTTTAAGTACTTTAAAACTGAAACAAATAATTTGGAATATCTCGAAAACGGTTAATTCTAAAAAAAAAAAAGTGATTAAGACTGTGTTTTAATGAAATATACATTATTTATGTTTTAGGTTTTTGCCTATCTCTTACGGTTTACCATTTAGAAAAAAAAAAATTATCCAGAATGAAAAGGCCTTCAGAGGCTATTCCTAGAAAAATTGAAGATATGCATTTCATACACTATGACATTTTAATAAAACTCATCACAGCAAATTTTGAGAAACCCAAAATTTTGGAAAAAAGTTCCATTAAAAGGGAGGGTAGTAGGGGAAGCAGGTATTTGCTTGAAAATCTTTATGTCGCATCCTTGGAAAATACTGATCTCAAATACCAAGTTTGGTATTTAACTGACTTTTCGTCTTTAAGCTATGCTGCTCATAGACACAGATGCACAGATTCACACAGACAGACACACGCAGAGACAAGTTTTCTAAAACTTTTTTTTTTTATTCAGAGGTTGCAAAAATGTATTTCCGGTGCCATCTTAGTATTGAAATTTTGAGTGGAATACAATACCTTCTCTATCCACCCGGTCATATATAAAGTTTGAATATTGATAATAATTAATTATTGATGATACAAATATTTAAACCGAAATAATAAATCAAGTAAGGGTAGATTACAGTTCTAAACCAAATTATAGTAAGAGTAATTACTTTTGATGATGGGAAGTTAGTTAAAAAACACGATATAAAATATAATTAAAGCTGCAAAAGACATGTGTCGCCGTAAAGATTCTCAATGTTGTACGAAGTTACAAAAAAAAAAAAAAATCTTTGATTTGTGGATATGATAATCCCGTTTTCATTTTTATCAGAAAAAGAAGTAATTTTTTTTCTTATTTCCATTTCGTTCTTCTGGCATCACTTTCAAAGTAATTTAAATACGTCTCAATCAAATATGTTAAGTTCTTTAATTCTGCATCTTTTTAATTTTCTCTAGTGCGGTTTAAGTACAATGTATATAGCAGATAGAGAACATAGGCACACATTTGCATCGAATTGTGTTATAAGAAGGTACAGGTTCTAAAAAGTAATAATAATACTAACTAAAAAATAAAAAAATAAAACATATTCACATTTTCAGCCGTTACTTGTGCATTGCCGTAATGCAGTACCTTCCAAGTATGGTAAAAGAAAATCATTTGGAAACTATTAACTATGGTAGCGTTATATCAGCTGTTGGTTTCTAAAAAGGAATCATTATGAAAAGTTTATGAGCAAAACGACATAATAATACAAGATTCGTTTTCCTGTTTCATATTACGAGTAATTATTTGGTTTCAGATATCAATAAATCGCCTTAGCATGAAATGCTCCACACCCTCTCTTGTTTTATTTCTCACTTTCTCATTTACACTTCCACTCACTGACCTGTCTCTCGCAACAGCAGAATATGACAGAGATAGCCTCAAGCTACAGGAAAGTAACATCTGCAAATAGCGCCATGTCAAAAAGAAGAACGTTTTAAACGCTAGAGTAGACAAATGAAAGTGGGTCTGCAGTGAAATAGAAACTAAAGCAGATAAACCGAGCAAGCTCATTAAAGCAATGCAAATGCATCTAGAGAGGAGCTCAAACCTCTTGACATTTCACGACCACCAATAATGGGTAAGTGCTGCATTGTTAAAGTCATTATCGCGATTCACTTGTTGTGAATTAAAACGTGCCTAAATATTTTTATTTTCCTGGTGTAGCCTTAATAAAATAAAAAATCTGATGTGTTACACTCCCATGACTTTCTCTACATCTCTGCAACAAATTACTCTTAAAAAGCTTATACTTCTATTTACTTCATGTTAATCAGACTAAAACAGCAGAAATCGTCTTAATACTTGGAACTTTGTTGATATGTTTGCTTTGTTCCTTGCTGGTTGCTATGTCACTGAAGTTCCTTTGTTTGTATGGAAGGTGTTGACAAATTCCTATATAAGAAAAGTATAAGTTTTCATAGTAGAAACCAAAAGTAAGCAATGACTCAAAAACGATGATTCCACGAAAAAATGTATATAACATGAATTGTGTGTTTTAACGTGCTCTACATTTTTCGTGTAGTAAGTTTTTGTCCATGTCTTACGGGTTAGCAGTTATTAAAAATTCCGTAAAATTCCTCCAGAATAAAGTAGTCTTCAGAGGCTATTCTCAGAAAATTCAAGATATACATTTTATTTGTCAGGTCAATATCTTTAATATACGAGGTTTTAATCAAAATCGTTAGTCATTTTTAAGAAAATCAACAATTTCGAAAAAAATGTCCATGTAAAGGGTAGTTTGGGGTGGGGGGATTTATTTTCAAAATCTACGTGTCTCATTCCTGGAAGATACTAAACTTAAATACCAAGTTTGGTATTTTACCGACTTTTCGTTTTTGAGGTATTGTGTTCACAGACACACGGACACACTGACACACGGACAAACTGACACACGGGCACACACACACGTGGACCTTTTTGTGAAAATGCTTTTTTTTTTTGGATACAGGGGACCCTAAAACATATATTGCCGGTATATATATATATCTCGGTATCGAATTTTTGGATGGAGTGCAATACCTTCTCTATACACTATGTATATAGTGCAAAAAGAGAAAGTAAAACGAAGTTTAATAGTATATTGCGTACTAAGAACTGTAAGTTATACTTATCAGGTCGAGAATACATATGGGAATATAAGAAAAAATCTGAAGTGTTCCATTCACATGGCTTTTTTTACAACTTTGCAACAAATTATTGTTAAAAAGTATATGCTTCTCTTTACTTCATGCTACTCGAGAAAAATTATTACTTGCTTCCTTGTAAGTAGCAGCGAAATAAGGGAGTACCATAGGTTAAAGTGATAATCAAAACTGGT
The DNA here is from genome assembly GCA_030762935.1 of Hymenopus coronatus. NCBI lineage: Eukaryota > Metazoa > Arthropoda > Insecta > Mantodea > Hymenopodidae > Hymenopus > Hymenopus coronatus. Next base: position 77,763,228 of record CM060895.1, on the reverse strand, counting down.
TGTTATGTGACTGAAGTTCCTTTGTTAACAAATGCATGTATGAGAAAGATATGTGTTTTAAAGCTGAAACCAAAAACAAGGAATATGTAAAAAACGATGAACTACACGAAAAATTGCATGTAATATAAATTATGTTTTAATTTTTGTGTGGTAAGTTTTTATCCATCTCTTACGGTTTAGCAGTTATGCAAAAGTCCGTAAAATTCATTCAGAATAAAGTAGTTTTCAGAAACTATTCCCAGAAAATTCAAGATATAAATTTTATTTGTCAGGTAAATAATTTTAATATATGATATTTTAATCGCAATCGTTAGAGCTATTTTTCAGAAAATCAACATTTCCGAAAAAAGTTCCATGTAAAGGGTAGTTTGGAGTGGAGGGAGAATCTTGTTTAAAATCTTCGTGTCGCATCCTTAGAAGATACTAAACTTAAATACCAAGTTTGTTATTTAACGGTCTTTTCGTTTTTGAGCTGTGTTGTTCACACACACACACACACACACACACACATACACACACACACACACACACACACACACGGACGCTTTTATAAAATGCTTTTTTTGGATTCAGGGAGGCCCAAAACATGTATTTCCAATTACATTTTGGTATAGTGCAATTCTCTATAAACTATGAACAGAGTACTGGTACAGAAAGCAAAAATCTGTTTGTTACATTCATATAACTTTCTCTAGCTGTTCTACAACTAATTGTTCTCTGAAATTGCTGGTTAACCTTTCGGACGTCTTGACGGACGAAACTTTTTAACTAAACTTTCCTTGTCAATAAGGCTATATTTTTTTGTTTTCTGTGTGTTTGTTTTTAGTTTCTCATGGTGAGGTTTTTACGTTTTTCACCAGTCACATTAGTTCTGCATTTTTTGCACTACTTTCGCTCCATAGCTTCTTCTAGTTTTAGATTGATATTTTATATTTTAACAATGATAGATTTAGTTTCCTGACTGCACAGCCTTTTTATCTCTAGTTTTAGCTATTTTAATTTGGCTTTATCTGTTATGCTTTGCGTAGATTTTTATTTTTAAAGGTGCTAATTACCTAGAAATTGATCACCCTTAAACTCCAATCATCATCATTACTTACTAAAGTACATTCCTCTCACTGCTTCATGCTAATTGAGATAAATAGAAGATAGCAGAAATGTTCCTATTAATTACTTCCTCATAAGCGGAAGGGAAAGTAACGGAATACGCTAGCCTAAGACAATAACATTTTTAAAAACTATTATTATGTGATTGAAATTCATTTCTTTGCATGGCCAGGATTGGAAAAATTCCCGTGAGAGAAAAGTTTAAGTAATTTCAAACTGAAACCATCAATAAGGGTTAGATATCTAGGAAATGATCAGCTCCACGAAATAAGTACAAGTAACATAAAGTGTGTGTTTTATTGAGATATACATGTTTTGTGTAGTAAGTTTTTTTATATCTCTTACAGATTATACAAAAATATCCTGAAAGAAGATTCAGAAAATTTAAGATAATTTTATTTGCCATGTAAACATTTTTGATATAAGACATATTAACTAAAACATTTTAGAAAATCAAAAGTTTCGAAAAATGGTCTGTGGAAAGGGAAGTTTGGGGTGTCGCATTCTTAAATATCAAGTTTGGTATTTAACCGACATTTCGTTTTTGAGTTAGGTTTTTCGTAAATAGATAGACAAACACACGCACAAACAAACTATTAGCATACAGACTCACACACGCACACGGTCCTTTTTCTAAAAATGTTTTCTTTTTTTGGATTTAGGGGTCCTTAAAACATATAATTCTGATGAAATTTCGGTATCGAATTTTTCGTAGAATGCAGTACCTTCTCTTGTTACTATGTAGATTGTATATACCTATGATGCATGTAAGATTACATTTAGTTGAAATTATATATAGTTATAAGTTTCTAAATGAGGTAGCATTTACCGATACTTTTTGTAAAATGGTGTTAAAAGACACGGCTTGGTATTTTTAAATTTTGAAAATACTCTATGTTTTTCAATATCTCGTCCAAATAAAAATTCAATCATTTGTAGCTAACATGTGCAGATGCATTGTTCTTGAATTCCTAATGCATTCAAGAGCTCGTTAATAGGTGGATGGATTTTAAAGAATAGAAATCGCATCATGTTTATCTGAAGATGTTTCCTCATTCTTGTGCTCGGTTGATAAAACCCTGATTAAATGCTCAACTTCATCAACAAAAAGGGCAAAGTGGATACAAGTTCCTGGAATTAGAAATATCAGTTTATAATTGCAAAGAAAAGCTCTCATTAAACTGTAATGGTTAAAAGCCAAAATAACAGTCAATATGAACCTCACTCAAATTTAGCGACAATACAGCTATAAAAAGACCAAACCATCCACCATCTAGAAACAGCTTGACAGCTGTAATGAACAACCTTTTTCATTAAACTCAGCAAAATATCCTCGTAAAGCAAAAAAGGTTGACTACAATTTTACTCTGACAGACGCATAGCAAAAATACATAAAATTTGTCCACGATAGAGGTACAGGAGTGCCCAGTTTCCGAGATTCAGGGGTGTCCAACATACAAGGTAAAACCATTATCAAGTTCCAAGAAAATATGTCCAAGCAACGAGGTGTCTAACACATAGAGTATTCAAATGTAGAATTGTTTCTATTTATATTATTGATATATATTTATAAATATAAGTTTTTGAAACAGTGTTTCATCCAATTTAGTTGACGTTTTATAACAGATTTATTAAAATAACGATTATAATAAAAAATTTTAATAGTCTAGGCAAATAAATTTCCAAAATGATTATATAAAAATCTGATTTGTACCATTCACATGACTTTCTCCATATCCCTGCAACAAATAATTCTTAAAAATCTTATACTTCTATTTACTTTATGCTAATCAGAAAAAAATAGCAGAAATAGTCTTATTACTCGCTTCCTTGTAAGTAGGAGCGAAATAAGGGACAGCCGTAGGTTAAAGCGATAGTCAAAAGCTGGTTGCTATGTCAATGAAGTTCCTTTGTTTATATGGATAGGAGTTGAAAGTTCCTGTATGAGAAAAATATACGTTTTTCATAGCAGAAACCAAAAATAAGGAATGTCACAAAATCGACGAACTCCACGAAAATAATGTATATAACATAAATTGTGTGTTTTAAAGTGCTCTACATTTTTTGTGTAGTAAGTTTTTGTCCATCTTTTACGGTTTAGCAGTCATTCAAAACTTAGTAAAATTCATCCTGGATAAACTACTTTTCAGAGGCTATTCCCAGAAAATTCAAGATATACATTTCATTTTTCAGGTAAATGTGTTTAATATCCGAAATTTTAATCAAAATCGTTAGAGCCATTTTTGAAAAAATCAAAATTTTCGAAAAAAGTTCCATGTAAAGGGTAGTTGGGGGTTGGAGATTTTTCTTAAAACCTTCGTGTCGCATCCCTGGAAGATAGTAAATTTTATCATAAAATAATAAAAGATGAATCTTTATAGTTTTATAAAAATAGATTGTACACCTCGGCTATTTCTAGAAACTTGGAAGACCTCCCAGCTTCTCATTAAGAAAATAATGGATAATGTAGTAATTAGACTTACGGGATCCATAAAATAGTATGTAACTATATATAAAGTATAGTGCTGCAGTCAAATACAAAATAAACTATAATAAACATATAAATTAAATAGTCAGTTAACTAATTAAGGTATTAATTTAACTAAACACTCTAAAGGTTATAATAACCATAAATGGATCATAAATGAAAACTGTTTTACCTTTTCTAAAATGATAATCTGTAACTATAGAGAAATTATTGTAATGCATCCAAAAAACAATACCGAGATTTCATCGGAAATATATGTTCTGAGACTCTATGGATCCCCCCCCAAATGTAGAAAAATGTACATGTACGTGAGTCTGTGTGTTTCTGTGCGTTTGTGTGTGTGTGTGTCTGTGGGCAACATGGCTCAAAATCGAAAAGCCCGTTAAATATAAAAATTGGTATTTAAGTTTAGTATCTTCCAAGGATGCATTACGAAGATTTTCAATGAAATCCCCCCACCCACATCTATCATTTACATGGGAACATTTTCGTAAATTTTGAGTTTCTCAAAAATGGCTCAAACGATTTTGATGAAAATATCATATGTTAAAGATATTTACATGTTGGGAATAGCATGAAATCTTTATTCTAAATGCATTTTTCGGAATGTTGCATAATTGGTAAACCGTAAGAGATAGACAAAAGATGCAGGGCTCGTTAAAACACATAATTTATGTTATGCTCGTATGCATTTTTTCGTGGAGTTCACCGTTTTTGAAATATTCTTAGTTATTGACTTCAGTTTTAAAATACGTATAGGTTTCTCATACGGGCCACTCAAAGAAACGGATTTTTATACGATAACAACCATATTTTAAAAATTTTGACTGTCAGTTTAGCTTAGTGTATTCCCTTGTTCCTCTTCTACTTATATAGAATTAAGTAATAAAACCGTTTCTACTAGTGTTTATCTCGATTAGCTTGAAGTAGATAGAAGAATAATCTTACTAACAATAATTTATTACAGATAAGTAGAGAAAGTCGTGTGAATGAAGCATCAGATTTTTTTCATATACATTTTCTAAGTAAATATAAAAATAAGTAGTATATAAATAAGTATCTTTATTGGGGTCAAATTATTAAAGTTATCACACAAATAGTTAGAGGCTGGGTCACTAACTCAACAAGTTTGAATTGACTTCGTGAAATTTTGCCAGGTAAATGCTCATGTTTGCAGTTTGTATGGTCAGTCGGCAGATCCCAACATACCAAATTATTTCTATAACCTAAGTATTTTTCTTTGAGTTTAACTTTTCACTGGTTTTGCTACTATACATACTCCGCCAAAATATAAACCCAATCTTCTTCTTAACCACAGCATGGGCAGATTCTTCTGTTCGAATCGTCAATCATTTGGCTTCCCAGGCTAAACCATGTTCGTTCTTAATCTTACCAAGTGTAGTATACAAATCTATTTACCCAAATTCAATTTTATTTCATTTATTTATAGAGTTAGAGATGGGATAACTTTATAATTAATCTATTTCTGGCCGGTTGAGACAGTACATGTCTTATGCCGGGGCAAAATTATATTCTTAGAAGAGAAAATATAAATGTACAATGAAAATGGGAAAGGTAGAAAACTTAACACGTATAAGTCACGAGCTCGGGGTACAAGATCCCGTTACTGCCGTGTATTGAACCGAGGGAATGGGTGAATATGCCCTGCCCGAGGGAACTAACGGGACAGCATGCAATACTCTCCGCTGGTCAAGGGGACGCTTTCTGAGGCACTTGGTGAAGGACCTCCGCACAACCGAGATGTGATATTTAGAATCCGTGGCGGAGCCCAAAAGCTACCTTTTAATTGTGAGGCACTTGACGATATACCTCCGCACGAATAATATGTGATTTTTAGAGTCCGTGGTAGAGACGAACAGGCTACCAGGGAAAGAGGGAAATAGTTGTTTAAATACTGACCAGAATACGCAATAAATCACGGCATCAACATTAATAAACTATAACATTCGCGGGCGAGTAATGTGTAACGTCACAGTAGAAAATTAAGAAGTATATGCGTGTGTTCTACGGCGGAAAAAGGAAGGACTCAGTTAATAAAGCACTTGTGTCTCACCACGACCTGAAAGAGTCTCCATGCTGTTGAAAACCCTGAGCTAAGCCAACCACATATCCACACCATCCCCCTACTACCATAACCTGCACCCCGGATACGAACCCAGTACCGCCCCACGGTTGATATCCATTAGTCTTCTTTCGACATCTTTCCAATTTTTTTCACTTATTTTACCTTTTTGTCATTCTAGCTACAAGTTTAATTATTTCTTTCAAAACTTAAAAGACTGGTTTTTCCGCTGATATTTTATAATATATGGTACGAAGTATGAAATTATTTCCCTGCAGCAGGCTCAATCACTACTTCACTGCTCCTATTTTACACTTACTGTGTGTTCAATAAAGTATTCAGCATAGTCATCTCTTTCTCCCTCCCTCCCTCCCTCGCTCTCTCTCTCTCGGTTGAAAAGTTGGCATCTACATCCCTTCTACCTAGCATATTATTACAAGCAATATCGAAGACATTTGACCTAACAGATATTGTGTATATATAAATGTCGAATGACATTTATATATACACAATTTCAGAAATAAAATATGAATTTATATACTATATTTTCCAGAATATTTTATATTCTACAGATAACTAAATAACCTGCCGACATTGACTAAACAAAAGAATGACCCAATGATAAACAAACCAAAATAAAACAATGACCAGATACCAATCGTATAATATAAATTAACGCCTCTATGTATGAAATAGTCACCACAATTATTATACATCAATGCTACACATACCATTAGAAATTAGAGGTCTGCAGGTTTGGGCCCAAAAAGTTTATTTAAAATTATAAATGTGGCATTACAATATTAAAAGTTTGGTGGTTTACCAAAGGAGTTGGTCTCGCGGCAACATGTGAGGCTCGCATCCCGGAGGTCCTAGATCATTTCTTAAATACAAATACAATATAAATAAACAAATAAATATATTAGGTCCTTATTATATTACGATTAAGCTGTACAATCTAAAATAAAATAATAGAAAATTAATATTTATTCCTGTGTATTTCACATTTCTTGAAATGAAAAAGTACATTCACATGACTTTCTCAACCTGTTCCTCAAATAAAATACACTTACAAAAGCTTGTTCTTCTATCTACTAATGCAGCAAAACCTTAGCAGAAATTATCTTATTTCTTGCTACCTTGTAAATAAAATGATATAAGAGAATGCATTAGACTGAAACGATAGCCAGATCTGTAAAATTTGATCTTTATGTGAAACAATTGAAATTCTGTTCTCTTTGCATAACAAAGGAGAAAAGTTTTAAGTAGTTTAAACTTGAAAAGACCAATAACAAGGAATATCTCGGTAATGCTTAACTGTACAAAAAACTGTGTATAGCAAATTTTATATTTTAACGAGATTACATATTTTGTCTAGTAAGTTTTTGCCTCCCACTCTCTCTGTCCATATCTCTTGTTCACAATTTACCAGTTATGCAACATTCATTCAGAATAAGAGTAATTCAGGATATATTCCAAAGAAATTCAACATATAATTTTATTTGCGATGTAAATATCATTAATCAAAATCGTTGGAGGTTTTTTTTAGAAAATAGACTTTTTTTTTCATAAAATACCACACACACACAGACACATATATACACACTGGCCTTTTTCTAAAAATGCCTGTTGTTGTTTTTTATCCTTAAAAACCTCTATTTCCGGTTAAATCTCAATATCGATTTTTATGTTTTACAACACCTTCTCTACCTACAATGTACATTGTAGATACGTGCTAGAGAAAGTAACATTTTCATATTGATTTAATTTTCGTAGTGTTCCACAGTCGGTGGGAATGCTAGAGTGGTTTCGCTTTTACATGTTTGTCCAATTCGCCCATTTTGACTTTGGATTATTTTTCGTAGTATTTCATGGTCGGTGGAAATACTAGAGTGGTTTCGCTTTTACATCGTATTCCATTCCTTAATTTTCCTTTCATTGTGCTTCCTTCTCATGTTGTGTCTCCAGGTTTCATGACGTGACAGGTTCAGGACAGTTAGCGTGTATATTTAGTCCAAGTCAAAAATATTCCTATGGTCTCGAGAGGGTTGTCTGGGTGCAAAGGTCATCCATCGTTCTTTCTGAGCAGCTCCAAGCAGTGTGCCGAGTCTTTAAAATAGATAATGCTCTGAGCGTCTCTGTAGCCTATCTGCTTGCGACCTCTAGCCTCCTGTGTTCCCTCAATTCATCTCTTCCCATCTGAGAGATGGTAGCTACAATGTAGGTTCCGGTCTTTACAAGGAAACAATTTCGAAAAGTTTTATTTTATAAAAAACGACTCAAACGATTTTGATTAAAATATCGTATAAAAAGATATTTTATGACAGTTAAAATGTATATCTTGACATTTCTGGGAATAACCTCTGCAAACCTTTTCATTCTGAAGGACTTTTGCATAACTGGTATACCGGAAGAATAGAAAACAGAAATGTACCGCAAAAAAAAAAAAAAATAATACTTATTCAAACACACACTTTATGACATATATATTTTTTTCGTGGCGTTCACCATTTGCGATAATTCCTTGTTATTCGTTTCAACTTTAAAGTACTGAAAAAGTCTATCATTCTGGAATTTGTCAACTCCTCGCCACGCAAAAAATCGAATTTCAGTCACATAGCAACCAGCTTTTAAAAGGTTTGACTATCGCTTTAGCCAGCGTATTCCTTTCTTCCTTTCTACTTACAAGGAAGCAAGTAATAGGTCAAATTCTGATAATGTTTGTCTCGATGAGCATGAAGTAGGTAGAAGAATGAGCTATGTAACAATAATTTGTCACAGAGATGTAAGGAAAAACATGTGAATGCTACGCATCAGATTTTTGGAACGTGTATCACTATTTTTATTTCTATAATTTGCATTACATTTGCAAACAAATCGTCTTACTGTTCTATTTTAAAATCATATATTGTCTTTGTGTTATTCTCCCTGCGCATTATATACAAACCTTACAATGACACGTGTGCGAAAATAATCTAACTGCAGGGATGCACAGGAAATGTTGTACAGCCCTTGTTCTGAAATGCAGCACATGGAGTACAATGAAACAAATAATGGACGACAGCTATACCTTTATGTTGCAAGCGCAGAGCCGTTGTCAAATTGGAGTCGATTCAAAGTTCATCTTGCGTGTGAATATAATTGCTGCAGTGGGGAAAACCAGAGTCCGTTTGCCAAGTGGTCACTTTGTGCGTATTCCAGAGCAGTACACGCGGCCTTTGTTACGATTTGCATTACTACATATTTACAGCAAGGACATACCGGCATGTTGTACAGTGAAATTTATGTACTGGACGCATCCAATAACATAAATACTACATTCAAATAAAATTAAAATATTTATGCACTATAAAAGTATACAGAACTTTCGGAATACATATTTGATACAAAGCAGCACAAATCTGCCCAAGTTTCAAGGAAATAAACAAATAACAATGCAACATTTATATACATACATACACACACACTCTCTCTCTCTCTCTCTCTCTCTCTCTCTCTCTTGAGTTTTAGAATTTATATCATTTTATTATGAAACAAAATAATTTATTTTATCTTTCACAATTTCCCGATTTTTGGTAAAATTTTACAGTTGCGCTACCTTAATATTTAATACAAACCAAAATGTTAATTTACGAGCATTGAGATAATAAAGTCCTGTGAAACATAATGTATACAAACATATAAAAGAGACAGACATAACAAATTGCAGAAGCAATAAGCACTGTTTAGGAAGGTTACACAGCATTGAATATAAAGCAGCTAAACGTATTGCGAAATCAGCATTTGTAGGAAAAAATGAAGGTCGGTGTACTTCAGTTTGTAAGTTTAGCTCTATTGGACGTTTATAAAAATTGGGGCATTCTTTTTAAAAAAAATCTTATGCGTTTCATTCACATAGCTTTCTCTAAATTACTCTAAAATTTATTGTTGCAAAGCTTATTCTTCTATCTACTTCATGAAAACCAAAATAGACTTCAGCTTATTCTATACTACTTATTTCCTTGTAAGTAGAAGGGAAACAAGATAATACACTAGGCCAAAGTGATAGATAACTCTTTTAAAAAATGTTTACTATTTAATTGAAATCCGTTTCTTTGCATAGCCGGAGTTTACAAATTTCCGTATAGGAAAAATGTGAAATATTTTTAAACTGAAATCAACAACAAGGAATATTACAGTAATATTCAAATCCATACAAAAATGTTTATTATATAAATTGTGTGTTTTAACCAGGTCTACATTTTCTGGGTTAAGTTTTTTTCTATCTCTTCATTCTTTTGTATAATTAGTAGATTGTAAGAAATAAAATCTCTTTTTAACGAAACCTACATCTTTTATATAGTAAGTGTATGTCTATCTCTTACCCTTTAACCATTAGCTAAATTCTACAAAATTCATCCAGAATAAAAAGTGATTCAGAGACTACTATCAGATTTCAAAATATACATTTTATTTGTGATGTAAATATCTTTAATATAGGATATTTTAATCAAAATCTTCAGAGCCATTTTTGAGGGAATCAAAATCATAAATTTGTCCATGTAAAGGGAACTTTGTGGAGGGGGGATTTTCTTGAAAATTTTCGCATCGCATCCTTGTAAAATACTAAAAATAAATACCAAGTTTGGTATTTAACGGTCACTTCGTTTTTCTGCTATGCTGTCCACAGACACACACCGCGCCCGCAGAGCGTGAGACCTCAAAACATACATGTTCGGTGAAATACTTACATCGAATTTTTGGGTGAAATACCATACATTCTCTATCCACTATATACATTGCACGTACGGGATTGAGAAAGTAACATGTTATATACCTAAAGATATTCGAACTCTCTGAATTAGTAGTTTATAGAAAGCAGCATAAATCTGCCCAACTTTCAAGGATATAAACGAAAAGAATGCAACATTTACAGAGATCATACATTCATGTATTCAGAAGAGGAACACCTTGTTCTGACTCTGTTTGTCATAAAAGACATAATACAAAAATCTTATGTGTTCCATTCACATGAATTTCTATACATCTCTGCAAAGAAATATTATAATAAGCTTATACTGATATTTACTTCATGCTAATCGAGAAAAAGCTAGAAGAAATAGTCTTATTACTTGCTTCCTTGTAAGTAGAAGCGAAATAAGGGAGTATCACAGGTTAAAGTGATAGTCAAAAGCTGGTTCCTATGCGACTGAAGTTCCTTTGTTTGTATGGACAGGAGTTGACAAATCTCTGTATAAGAAAAATTTAAGTTTATTAAAGGTGAAGCAAAAAAAACAAAAAACAAAAAAAACAAGTATTATCTAAAAATATACCAACTCTGTGAAAAAATGTATATAACATAAATTGTGTGTTTTAATGTGTTCTACATTTTTTGTGTGGTACGTTTTTGTCCATCTCTTACCATTTAGCAGTTATGCAAAATTCCGTAAAATTCATCGAGAATAAAGTAGGTTTCAGATGCTATTCCCAGAAAATTCAAGATATATATTTTATTTGTCAGGTAAATATCTTTAATATACGGAATTTTAATAAAAATCGTTAGTGCCATTTTTAAGAAAATAAACAAATTCGAAAAAAATTCCATGTAAAGGGTAGTTTGGGGTGGTGGATTTTTCTCAAAATCTTCGTGTTGCATCTCTGAAAGATTCTAAACTTAAATACCAGGTTTGGTATTTTAGCGACTTTCCACGGATTAATAGACTCACGGACACACACACGGAACTTTTTCTGAAAATGCTGTTTTTGGATACAGGGGACCCTAAAAAATATATTTCCGGTGAAATCTCGGTATCGAATTTTTGGATGGAGTGCAATGCCTTCTCTATACTATGTACATAGTACATGTAGAGAAAGTAAAAATGTGATGTGTTCCATTCATAGGGCTTTCTCTACATCTCAGTCACAAATTATTGTTTAAAAGCTTATTTTTGTATCTATTTCATGCTAATTGAGATATAAATGTAAAGAAGTTGCCTTATTACTTACTTCCTTATAAGTAAAAGGGAAATAAAGGGGATACACTAGGCTAAAGCGATAGACAAATCTTTTATAAGCTGGTTGCTATGTGGTTAAAATCCATTTCTCTGCCTGACCAAGAGTTGACAACTTCCCATGTGAGAAAAGGTTAAGTATTTTAAAACTGAAGCCAATAACAAGAAATACCTCAAAAATGGACAATTCCACGAAAAAAATGTATATCAAATAATTATTGTTTAAAATATCTTTTTGAGAAACCAGAGCACAGAATAAAGTTCTGTATTGCGGTTTTGTACATGAATATTTAAATATATGACTTAATGAGAATATTTTTATTTGTTCATATTTCTGGAATACATAAATAATTAGCTTAATTAAATTAAACATTATTCTTTGAAAATAATAATGAAAATATTTGCATAAAATTTGAACACACTAATAATCGAGAGAGGGTATGTGATAACATTTTTAAACACTTTGATAAAAATTGCAAGATTTATTATTTTTCATCTACAGTTTTTATTATTTTTCATCAGCTGGAACAGTTAAGCAACAGCAGCATAACTACGTCAGCACAGGTGGTTATGCACTCGCAAATTATATTAACGTAAAATACCTTGATTTTTCTTTCATTCCCAAGAGACCTTAAGCGGATGGATAAACAATAGGCTGACGTTTTCTTTGACCACTGCACATATGACAATAATAATGAGCAGTTGACGCAGACACCCTTGGACCTCGATTCCTAGAGGATCAGCTGTTCTTACATCCCCGGGATAAATGGATAAGGTGTAGGAACCGCAGGAGACGAAAGGACTACAGGCCGGCACAGCCGACAGCAGCGCTGATCCTTAATAGTTTCAGACTTGATCTACCGACCAAGAGAGGTCCCTGTATGACGTCCTAGCGAGACCGGGCAACATCACCCAACGGTAGAAGATTAGCAGTTTTCCTTCCCTCTGATGGGATGCTTCTCTCGCCAAGCCTCTGAGCCATCTGCCCTACACCGATCAAACCGCAGCTTTTAGTGAACCTAAAAGAGAAATGAGGAAAAGTATATGCAGCAGAATAAACCACCTCTATAGAACTCCGTGTATTATGTAAGATATTGTTTTACATGTCATGCAGACCTACATACCTGAAATGGTAATTTCCATAGCTTTCCAAACAAACATTCATTTATTCAGTATCACTTGCACGACTTTGTGGAAGACTGGCTTTGCTCTCACAGAAGCTACATTTTCAAAGTCCGGCGACGGCAATGTTTATGACTTTAGATGAATCTTTGGTAGTCAACGGTGTTTTATGCATATGGACATTTTTCTAAAAATACTTTTTTCAGACTCATGGAATCCCAAACATATAACTTCAGTGAAATCTCCACATAGAATTTTTAGTTAGCTACTATGCACATTGTATGTACAGGATGACACATAGGATGGACTGAACTCGGCCGGTAGGAGTGTCGGAAGTAGGCATTCTCCTTGGCATAGCATACCATTTCAATAGTTAGGAGTACTGGACCGTGCAACGCCGCGTGCTCACGCATGCAAACTTTATGCTAAATGGTGAATCTGTTGTCACATCTTTCATTGGATCTTTCATCGTATTTCAATATCAGTCTGAATGGCGTAGTTTCAAGCCGGAATGCGACTCTGAGTCGTACAGAGCAACAGGAAACATTACGAGGAAGAAGCTCCCAGGCCATGCACAATCTCTGAGGATGCCTGAAAACACAGACAGAGTTAGAGGGGCACTCATTCGGAGCCCCATTCGATCCGCACGTCAACATGCGTGTGAGTTACAGCTGAACCGTCAAAGTGTGAGAAAAATTTTACGGTTAGATTTACGCTTCCATCCATACAAAATTGGTCGTTCAGCAGCCCAAACCTGCGGATTATGCAGCTCCAGAAGACTTTGTTGTGCGTATGCAAGAGTACCCAAATGCAGTAGAGATGATGAGCGATGAAGTTCATTTTCACTTGAATGATGAAGTAAACAAACAAAACTTCCGTTACTGGGCCCCCATCAACCTCAGAATATCCGTGAAACACCTCTCCACTCTCACAGTTTGCTGTGCTGTTGCCCTTTTTGGAGTAATTGCGCCGTATTTTTATCTGAAGAGAACAACAAACAAATCAGTAAAGTAAGGACGATATGTCCACATGCTGGAAACATTTTTGCAACTGGAACTGCGGAAACGACGAATAGACATTAGCAATGTTTATTTCCAATAGGATTGAAGTTGTGAGGAACATCTTCCCTGGTCGCCTCATTTCGCGTTTCTGTGAAATTCCATGGCCATCAAGATTCCCGAAGTTATCCTGTGGTGTTTTCCTTTGGTGGTACTTAAAGGAACGTGTATATGTAAACAAACCCCGCCCAATAATGTCATTGAATGATGACATAACAGAAGAGGTGCGTGCAATTGACCAAGCCGTGTTAGGCAACATTAGGAATAACGACTTGAAACATGTATTCAGAAGAATGGCCGCCACCTGAGCGATATAATTTTTCACACCTAGGTAACTATAGTAAATAAAATGATAGAAATCGTTCTTTAGCTTGGTAAAAATAAATTAGTTTTCCTTGAAAATCAACTGAGTACTGTTGATTTAAAAAATGTCCGTTCCTAAGTGTCACCCTGAACAAAAAGGCTCGAAAAAACATGAGCAGATATAGGAAGATCGTCAACATTAAAATGCTTTTTGGCCAGCTAATTGTGAAAAATTGCACACTGTACACCCTAGCAGGTCGCCTTGGCGACCAGAGGAAAACCATATGGTCAGGGTGGGCGGTCGCTGGGGATCGAACTTGGAGTCTCTAGAACACCGGTCACAAACATCACCTGCGCCATTCTGCTTGTATATTGTTGTGATGTTGCCAGTTGGCTGTAAAACTTTTCGAAGCGAGTGTACCATATATGCGAGGATATAGAAGCATGTAACCCAATAGCGCTCAACAAATTGATTACTTCATTGAATCAATCAACATGTCATCGGGGACGCGCTGAACGTATTTTTTTATTATGCCAGCATTATTACCGCGGAGGTACCTGTGATGTGGTCTCACGTGGGTAGAGATGTGGCTTCGTGCCGTGTTGGGTTTCCTCACATCTCTTCTAACGCGCGGATAAAAATTGCTTTCGGGGATTTCCTCTCTTTCCCTGTAATATGACACGCGGTAGCTGGTTTTTCACCGATGTTCAGAAACCCAATGGTGCACTCTTCATCTTCAAGGATTCGGCATAGCTAGAGATGAGAGTAAAAATATCTGATTTGTTTCATTAAATTTTTTCTTTGTCTGTTCTGCAAAGAAATTATTCTTACAAATATTTTGACTGCCTCCGTGGTTGAGTGGTCAGCGAATTGACTTCTCACCCTCAGGTCCTGGGTTCGATTCCCGGCTGGAGTGGGTGTTTCACAAGTCAAAGTCCCCGATATGGCCATTTAAGTTAAAGGGAGCTGTACAAATGAAACAATTAAAAAATTATATTCTTCTTTAGCTACATTATGCCAATCAATATCTACATTCCCAGAAATGCTCTTCTTACACATTTGCTTATAAGTACAATGGAAATAATGGAATATGCCAGCCTAAAGCGATATTTTAAAAGCTATCACTTTGAGATTATCATTGAAATTCGGTTCTCTTTCCATATGTGGGAATACAACTAAAGAGATGAGGACTTTCCGTTCGAGAAAAGTATTGTATAACTGAAGCTAGTAATAGCGAATATCTCGGAAATGTTTAACTCTACTAAAAAAAACTGTATAAGAAATAAACTGTATGTTTAACGAGATCCGCAAGGTTTTGTCTACTTCTTATGGTTTTTTAGTTATGCAATGGTCTCCAGATAAAAAAGGTCTTCAGAGAAGACCAAAAAATTGTAAACATGTATTTTATATGTGTTGAAAATATCTTAAGCATTGGTAGAGGCACTTATGAGAAAATAACATTTTGAAACGTTTTCCATATTAAAGAAAAGAGGTGAAAATCTTCCTGTTGCATCCATGAAAGATGGTGCACCTAAATACAAACTTTGGAATTTTCGTTTTTGAGATATGCTGATCACGGACACACATATTTAAAACATTTTTCTAATTTTTTTTATTCAGGGTACCCTAAACGTGTATTTTCGATAAAATATCGGTATCAAATGTTGGGTTGAATGCAATACATTCTCTGCCTATGTACTCAGTACAAAGTAGAGAAATTAAAAACAAAACTTTTCAACGTCCAGTGTGTGCTTCAGTTATAAAGAAACGAAGTGCTTTTCTTTAATTTTCCCTTACTATCTAATAAGGTTATGTGTTATTCATTCAGCCGGTCTTTTTCTTCAGTTCAGGAAAAAGGCATTTCTGAGAGTCCATATTCTTCACATTCCAGCAATTACTCCTATCTTGTTCTAGGACCCTCTACATCTCTACTTCCATGAGGACTGTATCTTCAACTGGCATTAAAACTGGCATTCTTGCTTCGGTCATTCTATGCCTGTGTTCTTCCATTATGTTCAATTTCTTCTATTTTATCTTATAATTTATATATTCCTAAGTTCCCTTGAATTCCTTCATTTCTTACTATAATCTGGTGAATTCTGCAATTCTTTAGAACTTCATTCTACTGCCTGTATTTTTCTTTTCGTATCTCTTTTCCTTTGTAATATTTAGGACTCACTTCCATACATGCGCACTAAAACTACCACAGTTTTATAAAATTATAATTTCGTTTCTTACCTTGCTTTATTAATCAATGTTCTTGCTTTCCTTCCACAAATCTGCTGAAAGTTGTTTATATTGTTTTCTTAATATTTGTCTATATCAAAGCTTACTTCACCGCAAACAGTCGAAATTCGAGAGCCGTTCCAGGCATTTATTGTCAATACTTATTTTTGATCTTACCGGATACTTTTGCCGATGCGTCATTATTTTGTTTTCTTTGTGTACATATTTAAACAAGACAGGAGCTTTAGCTTTTCGAAACCATAACAAATTCACCCCT
Organism: Hymenopus coronatus; assembly: GCA_030762935.1. NCBI lineage: Eukaryota > Metazoa > Arthropoda > Insecta > Mantodea > Hymenopodidae > Hymenopus > Hymenopus coronatus. Next base: position 77,746,573 of record CM060895.1, on the reverse strand, counting down.
GCAATATCCCTTCCATGTACTTGATCTTGTAGACGCTGGGGCGGGTTTTCTCCGGGTTCTCTGGTTTCCCCCGCCATGCATTCCAACGGTGCTCCATCTTCATTCATGTATCATCAGTGTCACCGCATGCGGTGCCATTAGTAGTTAAAGCGGGCGTTATACACTACCAAAAATGATCTTGTAGACGTTCAGTTGTCATCATGACTGACAACAAACTACATATACGCAGTGACGGTCGATGTGAGGTAGAAAAGCGATATCACTTCATTGAAACTTGGGAAAAAAATTACTTTATACGTTTCGATTTTTTTGGGAACTAAAACGCCTTCTCTGTACATAAATTACGTATTAATTCAGGATAATCATTATAGAGATTTTGAAGAAAGGTTCAGAAAGCTGCTTTGGAACAACGCAATTTTGTAATCCTTTGGAATTTAAATTAATTGCATTAAAACGCAGTAACCATATAAAATCAAGGAAAAACAGGAACTGAAACTTTACGAATGTTACCAAAGGACTATACGCCAACTTGAGAGAGTTTGTAGGCGGCATTATGGCAATGTTTAGTTCGTGCGAACAACTATTTTCGAAATGTAACTATTCTGAATCTCATATACATTCCAAATTAAATGATGACACCTTTTCTCAGTATTACGTCTGTCTATTAGTGGTGGCCAACCTTATATAGATAAGTTAGTGTCTCAAAACGGTGCCAGCCGTCCTATTCGCCCTTGAAACAGTAAACTCGATTTGAACACCACTGTGTGATTTGCAAGTTGAAAGTGTGTGCCGCCACTGATATGCCGAAACGATTAAAACAACTGGTTCTAGTGGAAGGAGAATGGAGGCATACTACCACTCCTGAAGCAGCTCCCCATCCGTGGTTTATATTATATTCCTTTCCTAATAAATACATTTTATACACGTGTTGATGACTGGTTTAATAGAAAATGAAACTATCCTTCAGATGGTGGTGCATTCTAAAATACAATGAGCCTGGCACTACACGAGACTGCTGGATGGTCATACTTCTCTGTATTGTTTTGTTCAAAGTGAAATATCATTTGTTAGCTATTTTACCTATACTAATAAAGCCACTAGAGGTTATTTGTACCATTAATCTTGACAACTCTACGCTATACAGTTGCAAGCAGCATTGCTTTCTATCGTCAAATAGTTTAAGTGTAGCAAAAAGCTTAAGAATACAATCAACTGTTTCATGTGGGCTACATCCTACAGACAGCCTTACGAAAAGATTTCCTATCCACAGCTTCTTGGATGTGCCTGAAACACCTGCAGTCTCCTTGGGAGTGTCTCAGAGAGGATCGAAATCATGGCCCTAGAGTGTCGTAACCCTATGGCTTGCAATCTCCCCGCATAACCCACAAAGTTACAGAGTATAGCTCGATACTATGGTTTTACTTAAAGCCATTTTCCTTCAGATGCTGTTTCAAGGAGGGTGTAGAGTAAAAAAAACCCTTGCCATTTAATTTCAGAGCCCTAATAAGTCTCCAATAATTAGATCGTTAGGCATCCCTTCCCAACCCCAATCTAACCCTCTTGTAGTCCCGCCTACCGTATAACTTCACCCCCTATATCCCTAAAGCAATGTAGGATCAAGAGTTCAAACTCATGGAGCCCTTAACGGCACTTGTAGCCTACTTGCCTTGTTACATGGAAAAACCAGGTGCTCTCAACTACACATTGTTTCTCCGAAAACTCGTTACTTATTAAAATTGCCGCGTAACGTTCTTCATCTCTAGGGATGAAATCACAGTAAGGAGATTTAATGTATCGGCACCATGGGATCACATCTTTAAACCCACATTAACGCACTATGAAGCCCTTTAGATACTCTAGTATCAGCCTTCAATGGTCCTGCTCTCGTGGTGCTCTCCCCCTTTCACTCTGAGTTAATTTTCTTTGCTCTCTCTCTCTCTTCTATATTGATATATATTGTATAAGTACAGTCAATGCCATAGCCGGGATTTGAACCACTGATCACCCGATCTCTAACCGGTTGTTCTGTCACTGAGCCACCATGTCAACATGGCTACCATAACATTGAATTTCTCAACTGACTCGCATGTTTCCCGGTAAACCACAAGGTGATCTCTAATTATTTTGAGATGATAACCCCAATGACAACCTAGCCAACTCCTGTCCTACACACGGCTTGTGTGAAAAAAAAAGAAGCAATTAAATCAATACCAATAGACCATAATAGTTCGTTATACTACGAATCCTGGGACTTAAAGTACTTACAACATTGTAAGTCACCATTGGGGTTGACATCTCAAAATAATTTGAGATCACCTTGTGGTTTACCGGGAAACATGCCCGTCAGTGGAAAAATTCAATGCTATGCCGGCATGTTTCCATGGTAGCTCAGAGGAAGAGCAACCTGCTATAGACCGGGAGATCCGTGGTTCAAATCCTGGTTATGGCATTGAATTTTTCAGTCTGACTCTACCTATCCAACTCTACACAAGGCTTCTGTGAGAAAACAATTAAAAGTTTTACCTTATAAGTTTCCTATATAGACGCTCGTAAATCTGTATTGTTAATTTGAAGAGGTTTTCCCACCTAGAGGAAACCTTTATCTAACAATTCCCGAGGCCACATTCAAAAGCTCTCCCTTTAAAGCGTCCCCACCCTTCACGAACTATATTCCAAGTCCTAACGGATTCGAGAGCGCTGGATGATTTCCCATGTGGAAAACAAGGGAGGCTATTTGATTGCTCGTATTTGGGCAAAGCCTTGGCTACACGCTCAGACATTTCGCTATGCAAACGTTTTGTATGGATGGATGCCTGCTGCTACATGGTGAATTTGCATTTAGTTGTGTCTAGGTGATTCCGCTAGTTTTGTTCTGTCCAGGGGTGGACAGCATCAGGGGAGTTTCCCCCCACCCAAAACGTGTACATTTAGTGTAGTCGACATTTTTGTGGACTGTAGTATGCTATGAGAATGACCAAATACAGGAAAAGGCTGTTACACGTCCATACCCCTATACAAACATACATTATCCCTTGAATAAAGTGAATTATTTTGAGTTATTCCTGTTTCTAATTAGTTACCCTGTAGTGTAGCCTCTAATGGGTAAGATTCTGGATTCAAACCGGGTGGAGGGTGCTGGAGTTTTACTTTCTCTACACATACTATGTACATAGTATATAGAGAAGATATTGTATTACATTAAAATTCAATACCGAGATTTTTCCAGAAATATATGTTTTGAGACCCTCTGAATACAATTTTTTTTAGAAAAATGTCCATGTGCCTGTGCAGCGTAGCTCAAAAAGTCAATTAAACACCTAACTTGATATTTAAATTCAGTATTTTCCAAGGATAGAAACGAAAATTTCCTACAAAATCCCCCCAGCCCCAACTACCCTTTACATGGAACATTTTCCCAACATTTTGATTTTCTTAAAAATAGCTAAAATTTTTTGATTAAAATACCTTAGATTAAGGGTGCAATAAAAACCCGAAATAGCGCGATCCAAAATACCACGGATTCAGATTTAACGGGGGCGAAGGTCTGTTTCCCAATAATCACCGTACTTTTTATTTATTTGTATTATTTTTTTACTTTTGAAAGTTGAGTCTAAAAATGTCTTGAAACAGCTGCTCTGCAGTATAATTTTCGCCCTCACTACGCCCTTGTTGACATTTGCTATAATCAAACAATTCGCAGAGAAAAAAACTTCGTGAATTAGTCCCTTAAACAAACTTTACTGATTTCTTTAAGGTAGTGCAAATTTAGGTAAGCATAGATTGTGTACAGTGTAATTCTACTATAAATTAAGATCGATTAGAGGACTGGAATACACCCTCAGTATAGCAGGTACATAATTGCATTTAAAAGTGCTATACTTTATTGTATACCACATACTTTATAATATAGCGTAATTTATTATCGCACCAATGTATGCCTCTACCTCCCCGGGATCGACTTTTTTCACTTCTAAACTTAAATGTCGATACAACGCGGAGATAACGCATGTCTCCCAACAACCGTGTTATTTCGGGCTTCTAATGTATTTACATCACAAATAAGGTATACCTCTTGAATTTTCAGGGAAGATCCTCTGAAATTCTTTTCATTCTGAATGAGTTTGGCCACAGAAAATATGTAGTATTCGTTAGATCATGACAGACAGACAGACAGACAGATAAATTTATTGTCTGTTGCCATACACTGTACATATAGACTCGTCATATATGTGCATTAATTAAAAATTCACTTAAGCTGTAAAAAGTTTGTCATGTAAAAATGAACGTAGTGATCTTTTAAATTTACAAATATTATCTATTTAATACTTTCATATGGGAGAGCATTGACAATTTTATTTATGAGGCACTTTGGTGATTTTGAGTATTCAGTTATTTAATATTTTCCTATATAGATGTCATTCATACTTCTAGTAAAATGATTATGAAGTCACAGTTGAGAGCGAATAAGTATGAGATGTTTTTATAAAATAGTACAGCATTATATATTAATAAAGCAGTCAAAGTAAAAATATAAGATTGTTTAAAAACCTGTCTTAATGTGTCTCTTGGCTTCATATTAAAAATTATTCTAAGCACCCTCTTCTGAATTAAAATTTCTTTTTACTCCAGTTGAAGATCCCCAAATTAAAATAATGTATGATAAAATTGATTGTACAATGGCATAATACACAGTAAGCAAGCAGTTAATATCCAAACTCATTTTCAGGAATCTAATAGCAAAGTATGCTTTATTTAATTTGGTGCATGAATAATCAATCTGTTCATGCCAAGTAAACAATGTCTAAACATTTTGTCTTGTCAAGAACACTTTAAAATAGAACCACCCATGTTAAAATCATATTTGTTAAAATGTGTTTGTTACTAAAATATAAGCAAGCAGTTTTGTCATGGTTTAAAATAAGTTTATTTGCAATGTACCATTTTTTAAAAGAATTCACAGAATTTATAACTTTCAAATTAAGTTCATCGATGCTATTGGCACATACTGTAACTGAAGTATCGTCTGCATACATAGTTAAACAGCCCACGTCACTGTGATGTTCTAAATCATTAATATATAAAATAAACAACAAAGGTCCCAAGACCGAACCCTGTGGTGCTCCATAATTAGGGGAATACTTCCTGGAATAACAGTTCTTCACTTTAGCTACAGATTCTCTAGATCTAACGAATGACATGAGTACTTCATTTACCATGCCTTTTATATCCAAATGATAAAGCTTAGTTTTTAAAAACAGATGATCTATCGATTCAAATGCACCACTCAAATCAAAGAACAGACCAACTACGTGCATATTTCGATCCATACAATCATGAATAAAATCAACAAGTTTAACACAGCAGTACTAAAGTATATGTCATATACGTTGTAGACTTTGTATTCCAGTTATTCCAGAATTCCTTGCTATTGCTTTCATTTCATCTCTTTTTTGTTTTACTTCAGTTGTTCACACAAATACCAGGTTTTAAAAGGTTTGACCATCAGCTTGACCTAATGTATTCCCTTAGTTTCCTTCTACTTAGAAGAAAGCAAACAAACAGTAACTGCATTAGCTTGTTTTGCTTAGCATAATGTAGATAATAGAACAATCTTTTGTAAGATTAGCTTATTTACAGAACAAGTAGAGAAAGTAATGTCAATGGAACTTAGGTTTTTTAATGCTATTGGAATGGTTCTATATATTGTGAATAATCTGCTGTCTTGGCACTCAGTTACTTTACGATTCTTAAACCTTAGTTCACAGCTAAAATATTTAAAATCACATACGTGGTACAGAAGAATGCTCTTTAATACATATTATAAATTTATCATGTATACTTTTTAAATGGAATTACACTGAATAACACCCTGAAAGGCCTAAAGCGCTTTTCAAAAGGCCGTGTTTTGTAAACAGAATATCTCTTAAAAGAATAGTAGGTTAAACATTAAACTTGATATCTAGTTCAACGTCCTCCAAGGATGCCAATCGAAGATTTTTAAAAAAATCCCGCCACGAAAAATACATTTTACACGGAAAATGTAACAAACCTTTGAGTTCAAAACAAGACTCTAAGGCTTTCTGTATATCAAATAAAACATGTATCTTGACTTTATGGCAACAGTGAATTATTTTCAACAGTGAATTTAAGACTTTATTTGCAAACAATTTTGATTCAATAAAGACAATTGTTACATTATTGGTTTCGTAAAAATTCTTAGCTTCGGTTCCTTTGGCTTAGTGATCCCATGTGGTAGGTTTATGGTATTAAAAGAATCTCAAGCCTGATAGAAGCTTCCGGAAAAAATGTCCAATATAGGACTTGGACGCTAAGAACCAAAGTAGTTAAAGGGCGTTCATAAGCAGCATTTTATTGCTTTCATATTTTAAAATTCTTATAGAATTCTCAAATAGGGTGTGTTATTCATTTTTCTTGCTCCTGGTGAAGTAAAGAGAATGAAAGTTCACGCCATCACATATCGATCAGCTCTTAAAAGATATGACTGTCCATTTTTAAGATTGATTTGTCAAAGAACAGGTAGAGAGAAGCATATGGATGAACATAACGCATAATTTATAGGCTGTTAAGGGACAAATGTTTACTAAAATCTGTAGAAAAAATTACAGACAGCATTTAGTTGTTGCAGCCTTTGGATAGGTATCCATAGAGAAATAGCATTTAGCTGTATTCCTTTGCTTCGGGCTCTATGGTCTTTTAAATATCGTGCAATATACGAGTATATGTTTACTAGCTTTCTATTTCATTAAATATTGGTTTGTTCAAAATAATATATACACATCTTCAAAGTGTTCCACGGTCAGAGTTACAACTCAACAAAACTAAAATATCCCAAAATGAACGGAAGTATTTATTCTAATGTTACAGGCGAAAAAAATCAGCAAGTTCATTAAGGTCTTCCCGGGTAGTGTGGTGGTAGTGTATCCGCCTCACATTCAACAGGTCGCGAGTTCGAATCTCGCTTAAGGCGAATTACCCGGATAAGGGTTTTTTCCGGGGTTTCCCCTTATCCTGAGAAGACGAATGTTAAGTAAGCAGCTTTAAGCCCCATTATCATTTCATCAATTTTATTCAACGTCCGATATGACCAATCCTGTTAAAGGACGTTAAGTTGCCAAAAAAAAAAAAAAAAAAGTACAATAAAATTCAATAAGTTAGGAAAGCAAAGTAATCGGCATGCTCAATGTTCGAAAAAATCGAACTTTTTGAAAAATTGTTTATGTAAAGGGTGGTTGGGGTCCTAGAATGTTTCTGAAAATCGTTGTGTTGCATCCTTGGAAGATACCGAACCTAAATACAAAGTTTGGTATTTAATCGGCTTATTGTTTTTCAGATATATAATTCACAGGTCATCAAAACATGTATTTCCAATGAAATCTTGGTATCGAAATTTTGGACGGAATATAAATCCTTATCTACCTGCTATATACATACTTGCAAGAGTGTTTTTCTCGAAGAGAATAATATTTTGAGTTAAAATTAACACCACAAAGTGCCTTAGCCATTTTAAGAAAGTATGCACACGGCAAATTCGTCGCTCTCCACCAGGTTTGATCAGCAACCATGCTCACTCCCCCAAGAACCGAGCCAGATAGTTCAGGCGATTCGTCTGGGACTGACATTCCGCAGCCGACCTCTCTGACCCATGTCAGAGCTAATGCTGGGGAGGTTTCTTCATCTTCCCGAACTTCCTGTCCCTTAATTTCATCTCTATTTCATCCAACTGTTCTCTTTCAGGGCTGTAAGTGTCGATGAGGGCTGCGGTCGTGGCGCCTTTCGTGGCGGTAACTGCGCTCTGGAAATACAGCTCTGTCGTCCTCTATGGTCTAGAGGTAATATGTTAGCCTCCAAGGTTCCCAAGGTTGCGGGTTCAAACCAGGCGGAGGACGATGAATTTTTTCGGCATAAACATCTTTACCAAGGCTTTCTTCGGAAGGGAAGTAAAGTCGAGTCTCTCTCTCCCTACATTGCTCAAATTGGGCAAGGTGGGGATTTGAAGAGTGGTTGCTCTGATTACTGATCATGTTCAGGAAACATTTATACAGAAAGGGCATATATAAAGCTGAATCCATCTGTCGAATGTGTGAACAGGAAGAGGAAACCGCCTCATATATTGTGTTTGACTGTCCATTCCTGGAAAGGAAGAGACTTTCCCTGTTTATAACAAGGAACGAGTTCAAAGGGGATTCTTTTTTTTACTAAAAATTGCAATGCAGGCGATGTCAGTGATGAAACCTGGAATGAAGATGGAGCACCGTTGGAGTGTTATGGCGGGGGAAATCGAGAATCCGAAGAAAACCCGCTCCTGCACCGCTTTGTCCATCACAAATTCCACATGCGGTCGCTTGGGTCGAACCCGGGCCACCTAAATGAAAGTCGAGTGATCTAAAGCACTCGGTCACGGTGCGTTCAAGGGGAATCTAACACTGGAACAAAGATACAGAAGTTAAAGGAACAGATTTTGGAAGACAATGATAGTACCCCCTCCGACGGGGTAGTACAATAATTCTTTTAGGAGGTCAACAAGACTCCTTCAAACCCCCGTTTTCTAAACTAATGTAAAGCTGAGTCGTAGATTACAGTGTAAAAGAACCTAAAGACCGATAAAGAGGCTTCTGAGGAAAATTTAGCGGTCATTCACACCGCATGTAGAATGGGAAGCTGGAAACCACAGTAGTTAAAGAGCATCCATAAATATCATTCAGGCTCAATTTTAAAGACATCTTTTGATGGAGGGATGACGTTGGAAGTCGTCTGTAGACCCAGGGAGTTTGGTCAGACTTGAGGATCGGGCTTCTAACGCTCCCCTCGTCGGAATGAAGAACTGCTTGGCATATATTAAGGATCCTCCATGGTGACTCTTTCTCCATCTATTCCTTTCCTTCTGGGGTCTGACGTAAAATAAGCCAATGGCTGCAGATCTCCGACATCACACACACACATGCACACACACACACTCTCATAAACATTCACACTCCACCCACGATGACCTGACCTCAATAGTAGAAGCCAAAACTGCAACGCTGATAGATCTAATGCTCTACTAAACTATCACACTCAAATGACCGTTGACAGACCACTCTGTTCGGGCATTCTGATCACGGACTTGTATGCGTAGGTGAAAGAATGGCTTACAGTGTAAAAAAAAAATGTGTTAAATAGTATTCCCAGATGGGGTATAGAGCGGCGAGAGAGGTATGGGGGGTGTACCTTTTACCTGAACTCTCTGGAGAGAGCTTTAATCACCATTTAGCTGTACGTGCTATGAATTCAGGTTCCCTACATACACGGGCCAGAATAACCTTTTTTTTTAATACCCCGACTCCCCCCCTCATCGTCGTATTTCTCTCTCATGCTACGTCAATGTTTCGCAGGTGAGGTTCTGACAATCTGCATGCAAACGCGCTCTCTGGGGAGAGCAGGAGGGGAAAGCGGAAATATGCTCTAGCCAAAAAGCTTGAGGGAAAGACCGTAGGAATTAAAATAATTACCACAATGTAGAGCGTTAGACCCTTAAGAAGCCAGATTTGCACAGTCTACATTATTGGTAGACCTACCTTCCTGCTGTTGTAAATCACAGCACAGGGTAGCCCAAAAGCACAAGCAACATCACAGAATTTATTCGTGCACGTAGAGGTAGAGGAGGTATTTCGCCCAGAAATTCCATACCATATTTAACCCGGAATACATGTTTTGAGGACCCTAAATCTTAAAAATATTTTGGAAAAAGGTTTGTAGCTATGTGTGTATGCGGTAGGTGTGTCTATGGACATTCTAAACCAAAAACTAAAAGTTTGTTAAATAACACTTGGTATTTAAAGCAATGCAACCATAAAATTTGGGATATCTACTACGTAAGATATGTTATTGAAATTTATACCATTTGTTATAGACAATCATATTGATATGTTTATCATGTATTAAAATTCTAGTTTGCATTGTTATTGAAGTGATACTTTTATTTTTTAAATGCATCGTTGAGTCACGTGATGCATTTTAAAAAATAATCCCATCAAAAAGTAAGTTTCACAGTACATGAGTTTACAAGTAGACGATATTATATTTTATATATTAGCTCTAATTCTTGCAGAAAAAGTATTGCTTTTCGCACTCCCCAAAACTCTTGATTTTCAAAATGCCATAATTTATTTCGAAAAATTATATGACAACGAAAATACCGTTAAACGTCAAAATTGCTATTTAAGCTCAATGTCTTCCAAGGATGCGATACGAAGATTTTCAAGTAAATGCCTCACTCCAGTCACACTTTACACAAAACTGTTTCCGAAATATTTGATTTTCTAAAAAAAATGATCAACAATTTTCATTAAAATACAATAGGTATATTTAAAATAGTTTCATGACAAACTTTATGTATGTTATGAATTTTCTGAGAATAGTTTCTAAGACGTTTCATTCTGGATGAGTTTTGTGTAACTGGTAAACCGTAAGAGATAGCAAAAAGCTTATTACACAAAAAGTCTCGTTAAACCACACAATGTATGTCACGTAGATTTAATCGTTACCGACATATTCCTTGTTATTCATTTTAATTTTAAACTACTTAAACATTTATAAAGCGGGAAGTCAACTTTCGTTTCAAATATTTTGTTTTACTCCCAACGTAATTTCAATTCTTTTATATAACGATGAGTTTTTTAAAATATTTGCACATCGCTTTAATCTAGCGTATTGCCTTATGTGTGTTCCATTTACAAAGAACTAATACCTAACATTTTGATAATTTTGGTCTCGATTAACACGATGTAGATAAAAGAATAATCCTTTATATAAAATTTGTTTTTGGAACAGCCAGACAGAGTCATGTGAATAGAAAAAAATCAAATTTTATCCGTCGGATTACCATATGGAAGAGAATGCCGAGGCACGATATTTTTGTTTTTGATGTACATATTTTCACTATAACAATTGCAGCTCACATTTTTTTTAAATGCAGTTCCGGAGTCTAGTCTGGACCTAATTTATCTTTGATTTCTGTATGATTACTGAATTTCTGTTTTTCTTCTTTTACACACACACGCACAAACATATAACACCCATGCCCAAGGCGGGACTCGAACCCACGATCCCCTGCGCTACGAAGCACCAAAGCGAGACGTCTTGGCGAGCGCGGCCATGGGGACCGGCCACATTGAGACATCAATATGACAACGCCCCCTCGCGAGTTTATCAGGCCGATTAATTTGCTTTCCTCACTTTATTATATTGTTTAATTTCAGAATATCTTTCACCATCTTAATCTAAAATTATACCTTTATATTTGAATTTATTTATGTTTCTCCTTTTCAATATCTGCTGAAGCAATTAGCTCATAGTCATGCTAATGGAAGTAATGAAGTTCCACGACCATGAGTAAAAAGGAGACCTATTGGACTCAAACTCAATTCATCGAATTAGTAAGCTCAAAACGTGAGGTATGCTTAAAAGAACACGTTCGCCAATTTTGAGCACTTATCTTAACTTCATTAGGTTTGCCTTTTTTGGATAAATTTAATTCACAAATTATTTTATAACAGAGAGCATGAATTGCCTATATACTTTACAAGCCCAACAATATATATTATGTTAGAACTCTCGGTGACACTTGGATGTGATTATATGCTATTTATAAATCCACTGTTTAGTGTGCAATACGAGCAGACGTCGTACTAATTAGATACTTAAAAGAGTTTGTTTATCAATAGTTCAGCATCAGTTGGTACGAGATTGATAACAATCCTTCACCATAACAAAAGTCAAGAGCAGCGTTTACCGTATTATTCTGTTAGTAGTTTCATATTTTGCAGCATTCATATGTGTAGTCATCTTGATCAGTTGGACAGAATAATGGTAAGAAAGCTTAACAGCTCCATCAACAGCGATACTCCAACAGGGATCACCCAACCCATGTCACGTTTCCAATATTGGAAAGACACCCATTAAAATATCCCTTTGGAGGTTCACGGACTCCCCGTGCACCAGAGTTTGAACTCTGTACAAGTGTTTGAAGTCCATGAAATGTATCGAAGTTTGTATATGCAGTTTGAATGAAAACTTCTTTAAAATCGTGTTCAATACTAGTGATCCGTTTATAGGAAAGCGTTGCCGTGAGATAGCAGGCTATTTATGAGGTTGTTAACGGTTTTTCTGAACTTCTGCCAGTCTGCGCTCCATAAATTGTACTTCGTGATAGCGAACTCTCGCTAAGAGAGGATTGTCGTCGCTTTTGAATAATAATGACAAGGTGATCGCTTCTATACGATGATTCATAAACAGACCAGTTCAGTAGATCGTATGTGACAGGTGTGTAAATCTGTGCTATTGGCAGTCCCATGGGCAGCATCGAAGCGAGCAGACTCTGAATGTATTAATACCAAGTTGAATTTATCTAGTAACTTGGCGATTGTTTTTCCTAAAGAGTCGGTATTGCGGCAATCTCAGGAACTATTATGACTATTATATATATGACATGTAAAATGCATAAGATTAGTTTAAAGTGCCCGTTTGTGGAGTGTAACAGTACATACAGTTTAAACTCTTGTTTGTTCCATTCTCACAATTTTCTCTACATCTCTGTAACAAATTATTGTTAAAATGCATATTCTTCTGTCTACTTCATGCTAAATGCGATTAAAATTGGTAGAAATGCTTTCTTGTAAGTGGAAGGGAAATTATGGAATACACTAGGCTAAAACAATAGTCAAATATTTTAAAAGCTGGTTGTCATGTGGAAGAAATCCAGGGAGTTTACAAATTTCCATGTGAGAAAAGTTTAAGTATGTTAAAACTGAAACCAATAATAAGGAATATCTCAAAACTGGACAACTCCACAAAAATACATAAATTGTATGTTTCAATGAGATCAACATATGTTGTGTTAGTAAGTTTTTGTCTATCTCTTACAGTTTACTAGCAAAAGTCATCCAGAATGAAGAGGTTTCAGAGGCTATTCCCGGAAAATTCAAGACATACATTTTATTAGTAGTGTAAATATATTTAAATTACGGTAGTTAAATCACAATCGTTACAGCGATTTTTGAGAAAATTAAAATTTTCGAAATATTTCCCATGTAAACGGTAGTTTGGGATGGGGACAATTTCTTCAAAATCTTAGTGTCTCATACTTGGAAGACATTAAACTTATACACCAAGTTTGGTACTTTATCTTCTTTTCGTTTTTGAGTTGTCGTGTTCACAGCCACACGGAACTTTTTCTAAAAATGCTTTTTTTGAAATAAGGGGACCTTAAAACGTCTGTTTCTGTGAAATCTTGGTATCGAATTTTTGGGTGAAATGCAGCACCTTCTCTATACACTATGTACATAGTATGTGTAGAGAAAGTAAAAAATGTAATTGAGCATGGTGATAAATACATGTTAAAAAAAGTTGAAAGATAGGAACATTTGATATTCCAAACGTAAACGTTTGGTGATAAATTGCTTCTAGTTGAATACATTTTTAAAGCATAAATATTTACTACTCTTTCCTAGCATTAGTTACATTCACTCTGTCATTTTGTTTTGTTTTCTTATGTTGTTGTATGTGTGTGTGTTTTTCCTTGAACTCTTTTTGTTCCATTTCTACCCGCGTTTAACTCATGGTCCTATCGGCGGCATATCGGTATTCCTGTGGAATACACCGCTTTTCAGCAATGGTATTAAATCGTGTATGGTAGTTATTAAATTTCTATTCATCTCTAATTTTAATAATTAAATCTTACACATTCTCACCAAAATTAGAACTTGCAGACTTTCAGGGAAGGATAGAGAATTATTTGGGCTAAAGAAAAATCCCTACCCGGCCGGGACTTGATCCGGGGAGCACTTGCATCTAGGCAGGTGCTCTACCGATTGAGCTACAAAGCCATTTGTTCACTTTGATATATCCACTCAATTGAAGTTTATTAGATAAACTTTGCTAGGATACAAATTGCTGTCAGAACCCATTAATACTCCATTGAATTTATTATACAATGTATTTTAGACTAAAACAATATTGTTGTGAACAAGAATGTGGAGAAAACTCATTCCGCCGCGTGATCTACGCTATACGTTGCAGATTAGTCTTCCAAGACTACCTGTACCAGCGCTAAATTCTTGCCAAACACTTATTAAATCTTTATATTACACAATTAATTTTATCATGCTTATATAATGTGTACCCTTCGGGGCTTCTCTCTTAAATATTGCGAAACAATATGCGACCATTCGTTTCCCGTCACTTCTTCAGATTTGCTTCGATTAATTTATTCTGGTATATTGACATCCCTGCTTCACGATAGTACGCGTATACTTCTAAATTTCATACTATTGTGAAGATTCGAAAATGTTAATTTTCTTAAAAAAATCTCAATCGATTTTTAGTAAAATTTCGTAAGCTTAAAATATTTTCCTGACAAGCGAAATGTGTAACTTGAATTTTCTGGAAATAGCCACTAAAGTCCTCTTTATTCTGGATGAGTTTTGTATAATTTTTATATAACTGGTAAACCATTAGAGATAGACAAATATGTGGATCTCGTTAAAACACACAATTTGTGTGGTGTTCCTTTTTTTAGAGTTCATGTTTTCGAGATATTTAAATTTTCAGTTTTAAGCTACTTAACTTTTCTCAAACGGGAAGAACCTGTTTCTTTTCGTCTGTCTTTTGTTTACTCCTAGCAAACAAAAATAACCAAATTTCGATTGTTTCAGATACGCCGGGCTTTTTAAAGACTTGACTGTCGCTTTAGCCTACAAAGAAGTATGTAATAAGATAATTTCTGGTAATGTAAAAAAAGTAATATGAATATAACACAAATTATTATTCCATATTAATATGAACTATGCGTCTATAACAGAATCCACAAAAGTGCTTTCAACGTAGTACTAATGTGGTAAGGAAGGTATACATGAAGTGCAACCGAAGAACTAGAAAACGAGAGAAAAATTAATCTGACGTGTTCCATTCACATGAGTTTTTCTATATATTCTGAAAGAAATTACTCCTAGAAAAATTTTCCTTCCTGTACTTCGTGCTATTTGAGATAAACATTAGTATAAATTGTTCTATTATTTAGTATCCTTCTCATTAGAAGGGACATTAGCTAAAGCGATAGTCAGATCTGTTAAAAGTCGATCGCTATGTGATGGAGTTGAAATTATCTCTTCTTTGCAAGAAAAAATGTGAAAAAAAGCTTCCATTTTAAAGAAAATCTATGCATTGGATAGTTTAAAATGACTAAAAAGGATTCTTTGAAACGTTTAGCTCTACAAAAAATGTGTACGCCTTAAATTGTATGTTTTTATGATAACTATATTTTTGTATATCACGTTTTCCTGTATGAGTAACAGTTTACAAGTTAAACAAAAGTCATTCAGATTAAACCGAACTTTAGAGGGTATGCTCTACAAATTTAAGATTAACATTTTGTCATGTAAATATTTTTAATATACGGTATTTGATCAAAATCTTCAGAGCCTTTATTTGAATATAAACAGTTTTGAGATATCTTGCATGCAAGCGGCAGTTTGCGTGTGTCGTTTAGAAGACATTAAACTTAAATAAGAAATGCAAACAGACATTTTTTCCCCTAAATAATGCTTTATAAGGATTCCTAAAAGAATGTATTTACTGTGAAATCTCGGGATACAATTTTTGGTTGAAATACTTGTTCTACCGACTATGTACATATACCTACAGTACTTGGTACAGAATAATAATAATAATAATAATAATAATAATAATAATAATACGTTTTGTTTCGTAATTGGCTTTCCCTCCCCGTATTTGTGGGACTGATACCCCCTAGGACTTACATGCCAATGTCTGGGGAGCCAACGGCACGAAATCACAGAATGGTGAACTATTACTATGGGTCGGCCCACTGTGAAGTGGATAATATGAAATGTAAGCGAAATTGATAACTGGAAAGGTGATGATGAATCAATTGGTGGAATGAGTGGTGGGAGAAACCGGAGGACCCGGAGGAAGACGCTGCTTCGTCCACCACGAATTACACATGCGGACGCTTGGGATCGAATCGGGGCCGCCTAGATGGATAATAATAATAATATTCATCACGACCAATTGTTTCATCTCTCGTTATACTGGTATACCTTATAAAAACACCAGAAGCGGAAGTAAAGTACTCATCGGTTTTACTCATACCGTCCCCAGCTCTCTGCCTGTTCCTCTTAATGCTGCGAGCTCAAGGAAGTCAAAGTGTAAAACATTCCTAATTGTTGCTGATACTGGTAGCTTCTTGCGAGATTGAAGTAATATAGTTCTGAGTGCACATTCTATTTTAAATGTAGGCTTCTACTGTTGCTGCATTATACAGGGTTACTACAAAAGAAATAGACAACTTCAACTGCCTGTAAAACAAAAACTATTAGAGATAGCAACCTTATTATTTTGGAAGTATGTTGAGAAACTGTCAAAGTTTCGTTTGTTACTATTGGTAACGCTGTAGTGTTTTGTTTGTTGTTGCAGAAGCTGAAATGGCGGAAAATCCTGTGGAAAAGGCATATTGCGTGTTGGAATTTGCTAGAACGCAATCAGCAACTATTGTCCAACGACATTTTAGAACACGTTACCACAAAAATGAAATGATGCGCTCACAAAAACCAGCATCGCCTTCATCGTGTCGCAACATGTCGATGCAAAAGTCACGCCGTATGACCTTATCTTCTTCACTCAGAAACTGCAACATCTGTAATCTGTAAGGCATCATGTGCAGTCGTTTCCGCAAGATTTTCCATACAGTTTGCTGTGGAATTTGTAATTGCATGCTTGCCCTAGATGTCGATTTCTGTGGGCTTCTTATGTAGGCAGAACGAACACGTTCAACGTTTTTTTCCGAAACTCTTGGTCTTCCCGAGCTCTTCCCTTTGCACAAACATCCCGCTGTCTCGAATTTTCTATACCAGTCGTAGATTGACTGTCTAGCCGGTGGCGTTTTGTGGTAATGTGTTCTAAAATGTCGTTGGACAACAGTTGCTGATTGCGTTCTAGCAAATTCCAACACGCAATATGCCTTTTCCACAGGATTTCCCGCCATTTCAGCTTCTGCAACAACAAACAAAACACTACAGCGTTACCAATAGTAACAATCGAAACTTTGAGGGTTTCTCAACATACCTCCAAAATAATTAGGTTGCTATCTCTAATAGTTTTTGTTTTAGAGGCAGTTGGAGTTGTTTATTTCTTTTGTAGTAACCCTGCACTTTGTTACAGGTTGACCGCTACGTAAACTAATAACACGTAGCCTCTGCGGTAACAGTTAATCGTTCCACGCCGTTTTTGCATGTAGGGGTTACACAGAGACGCCTGAATTGTATATGTCCCAAGGGAGACAGAGCCGTGTGTTATCTGTGTCCCATTGTTGCAATATGTCTTATCGCGTTGTGATTCCTTCCTTCACTAAACTATTTACACCAATGTTTAATTCATGGACAAATATCGAAGCGGGAGAATAGGGAGGATTAGTGAGGACGGGGATTGCATGGAAAAACGGTATGTCCCCAGCCGATCAGCATTCACATTGGAAACTGCGAACAAGAAGCCGAGTTTCAACCAAATCCTCAACAAATGCTTTCCAAATGTGAACATTTTTACTTTCTGTACACGTTCAGGTGATATATCAGCCCGACCATAAAGAAATATTTAAATAATAATAATTAAGCAATAATTAATGAAAAACCATCAGTCAAATTAATGTAAATCGGTAATTTTTGGAATAGAATCAATGCAAACATACCATTAGAAAGCCAGTACAATACTGAATATCGATTTTAAGTTTGAGCTATATTAATGAATAAATAGTGAAATAATTTAAGATCTGTTTCTCGGTAAAACTGTACAGATAGCAAAAAGTTAATTTTCACGGAGAGTGTAACTTTCGAACATCTGGATGAGCAACAGAACGGCGCCTTCACATTCCCCTATGCGTTGGAGCAAACTTCCTAACGCTATGAGAAAATAGAAAATAATATTTAAATTTAAACAAAAATGTGCGTCAGTATCAGCTTCTGATGGTGAGATTAGCGTAGGTTGCAGCCAACATAAATAGAATGCGCGCCCAAGTTCGGGATAGCACAGCTAAACCACCACAGCACAAGGACTGGTTCTCTCGACTCCACGTCGCTGCTAATCAATTTTGCACCGTTAAGCATGTGATACTCTATTATAGTAAAGTCAGGCGCGAATAAGTGTAACTATATATAAGCCAAAGATTAAGAAAGTGTAAGATTCGTGTAAATAAAAGTCGAAATGAAACAGATTTGAATGAATCATTCGCTGTGAAACAGTGAAGTTTATATTATTCACTTTTCACCTTACAACACCCACAAGTTTCCATGTAAATAGCTAGTTGGAGGAATCTCCAACGACCTTCAGCTCGACTAAGCGTTAAGAACCAAAAAGAGGTGTTCACTAGTAATCATGCTGCACAGACGAGTCACTTCAATGCACTATGTACATAGTGTATAGAGAATGTATTGCATTTCACTAAAAAATTCGATACCGACATTTCACCGGTAACTCAAAAACGAACAGTCGGTAAAATACCAAACTCGGTATTTAAGATTAGTATCTTCCACGGATGCGACACGAAGATTTTGAGAGAAACACTTCCATCCCAAACTATCCTTTACTTGAAAAATAGTTCGAAAATTTTGATTTTCTCTTAAATGGCTCAATAGATTTTGATTAAAATACATATATTAAAGATATTTGCATGACAAATAAAATGCTATCTTGAATTTTCTTGCAATAATCCTTTTATTTAGGATAAACTTTCCTGCATTTTGCAACTCGTAAGCCGTAGGATATAGAAAAAACCGTACCACCATACAAAAAAAAAAAAAAAAAAAACTGCTTAAAATGCACAATTTAAGTCATATGCAATTTTTTCGTGGAGTTGACCATTTCTAGATATTCCTTGTCATTGATTTCAGTTTTAAAATACTCCTGGCAATGCAAAGAAATGGATTTCAACCACTTAGCGACCAGCTTTTAAAAGACTTGACTATCGCTTTAGCCTAGAGTATTCCCTTGTTTCTCTGCTGCTTACAAGGATCATTTCTGCGAATGTTTATCTCGATTAGCATGAAGTAGATAGAAGTATAAGCTTTTTAACAATAATTTGTTACTGAGATGTAGCGAATGCCATGTGAATGTGTATAAATATATGAGTGTAGCAGTCGACTCTAACTGCTGATAGACGACAAGGCATAACCGAGGGTAACCTAAAATCGAATGGTCCGTGTGTTTGGAGAAATAACTTAAACGTTGTTTCCGAAAAATGTTTTAAATGTTTTTGAAAACGCAATAATATATAGAATTTTCTCCGCTAAATAAAATGTACGACATCAGCTCTATAACTAAAATAAACAATTACCCAGTTTTCTATCACATAGGTGCAGAAAAATATAGTTTTGTTGCTGCAGAAGTTTAGGTACTTCAATGTATACAATAAAAAGTAAGCTCTATGTCACATAAAACTCAATACACTGTTCGTATATCTTCCAAATTTTATCTGAAAACTTTAATAACCAATTAGGAGAAGTTTTACTAAACCGAAGTAATAAATAAACCCCTACTGTAACTGAAGTTAAAGAACGAACCATTCAGAAGTAGAGGCTGTTGTAGCCGCTGGTAATCATACTGAAAAAAGAACTTGAGTACTTTTTGTTACTCCTGCTAAAAACTAAGTATTGGACATGCTTTTCTATCTTTGGTGTGCGCTAGAGAGGAGCAGAGTGTTCACGTTTTGCAGCATTCTGCCTGCAACATGCAATTCAGCTCGGAATTGGAGGCAGGAAGTGGCAGGAAGTGCCACAAGCTTCATCCAGTGATTTAATGTGCATCATATCCTCTCTCCATCCGATCTCCGAGAACAGTTGCTGTATAGGTGCGAGTACTCTGACTCAGCCGAACAGAGTTGGAACATCCTGGACTAAAAGGTCATGAGAATCGCTGGCCATAATTTCTAATTTCATTGCTCTAAAAGAATGGCAAATGGTATCTAATAGTCCTATCAGTAATTGTCCTTCTTGCTTAACTGAAGCACATCTGTTTACACCCTGCACCAGCAACACAGTGGTGATGAAAAAGCACACTAAAGCCACTGAGTGTGGGATCTTTGAAAATAGAGCGCATATTATAATTTATTTTTTGAAAAAATAGTTGATTTTAAAATTAGGAATATTAAATATTTTTAATAATTAAAAAAATAATTTACATTCCCTGAATTAAATTCAGTTATTAAAGAACTAGATATCCTCAAAAACCATATACATTTCTGGCCCGTATTATTCAGATGTACCCAGCTTCTTTTGATTATAAAACTTATGTAGATAATTATATAGAAAGAATGATTTCCGATGATGTAATATCGATAGATAAATGAACCGATATATTCACTGTTTCGGGATTATATGTTACAATAGTTTAATACGTTCGCAAAATTATCTTTTCTTTTGTTTTCGTCATTAATGTAAAGATTTTGTAAATTGAAGTCAGTGCATAGCGATCTACCTTCAACATTTTTGGCTATTTAATGCATCAATTTGCCTATAAAAAAAAACATATGTTGACATTTCCTGCCAACATTTCAAAAACATAATGCGTGATGATAAATGATAGTGAACAGAATCAGAGGAATAGCAGAGGTCATTAAGGTACGGATCGTCCCTCAAAATTGAGTCTGTGTTAAAACAGGAATAACATATAGAGTTTTTGTATCGTGGTAGAAAACCGTGGTAGAAAACCCAGAAAGTTTAAAATGGAAAACGTCAGATATTTAATTTTATATATATATATATATATATATTAAAATATTATATTTTATTTATTTATATTTATTTTATAAATAAATCAATTTTATAGAAGTTATTATTTACTTGGTTTTTCCATTCATATATGCGGCAGGAGTGGTGGTGCTCTGCCTACCCTGGTACAGATCATTCAGTAGAGCACTTCTTGTGATCTCTTGTACTAACGGTGCGTGAATGGTGAAGGAACTTACTTATAGAAAAGGACATCATTTTCTTTTTCTTTGAAACAAAACTTGTCTTTATTTAGAACTTTTCAACATCAAAATAGTTCCTATTTGAACGATGCCTTCTTTTATTTAAAACAAAACTGAATCGTCTAAAATTTAACAATTGTATTTTCGACGAACTTTATCTGTCCTCGCCAAAATATTCACTTTAATACGTATCTTTTCCTTTCACGTAATACACTTTCTTTGTCACTTGAAGTAAGATGTTCCGGAAAATACCTTCATGAATTCCCCGGCAATTCAATTTATCTTGCCAAAGATCATAAATGTTATATTCTCCGATGCAATATCAAATCAAAGCATAAATTCTTTTATATGATTGACCTCCTTCCCTGAAGAGGTATTTATAAGAAAGACTATCTCTCAAACTTAATCTCTCTCCCTTACGCAATCAGCAGAAGGAGAATCAATGCAGGAACTCCTTCCACGACAAAGCCAGAAAGAGAAGTGTATAAAAGCTTTTAACATTTTTCTTGATTACTGTATAACATGTTGCGTTATTAAAACAAAACAACAAATTAAACAACTCGTTACCACATAAAAATTTACTGACGAAAAGAAAACAAAATCTTCTCAAAAAGTAACCAAGGAGTAACAACATAAAATGACGGAAAAAGACGTGTTCGTACAAAAAAGCTATCAAAGATCAAAATAAACCATGAATAAAGCATATTTATTATCCTGTAATGTTAGCTATTGCTTCATGTCTTAACTTTTGTTATTTGTATATATATATATATATATATATATATATATATATATATATATATACATATATATCTTATTTTTATTTTTATTCAGAGCTGACAGCTACAAGGTGAGTACCGTACAGCTCAAGAGTCTAAATGGGCTTACAGAAGCAAAGTACTGTTAAACATCGTACATTTTCAAGCTCGCTGTCCACAGTCACAAATTCAAGTTAGATGTGACGCAAGTTGACTCGAGTTTATAAAGCAATTTTAAGGTTCAGTAATGGATCACCTTTTGCCTCATGAGGGGTGTGGCTTGTTAGCAAAGCCGGTTTCGTAGTTTACATTTTGAAGTGACGAACATCCCCTTCTCTAATGACCGTTTTACAGCTTGCACCTTGTAATCCAGCGACACCTGCAATTAACGTCACACCCATCAACATGCCAGGGTTAGCACCAAGCACTTTACATCATCATGCGGACACTACTCTGTCTGCTCCACAGCACTTTCTCCTCGTTTCTTCTTCAACTATGTTTCATTAGCGGTGTTAATCTTATCACATGTCCACCTTCAACAGTATTCTCTGTGGCTTATGTACCCAAGAGATCCTATGCTTTCATCTTCAGAACTTCAGCAAACTACAGGATTTTATAAGAAGGTCCTCAAAATAAATGTAATTGTTCTCTTAATTCAATTTTTTTTGAAAAAAAAAACTAATCAAGCTGTAGCCATACAAGCGGTTTATGAACAACATACCCCAAAATCTGATGTGTTTCATATAACTTTTCACCTAGCGAGGTGTGGCCAGGTTAATGTGTTCGACTTCTATTCGTGGGTTCGATTCTCGTAACAGTCTTCCTGATCCATGGTATTTTCTCCTTATTTACTCTTTCTATATAGTAAATAAGTACATAGTACATAGGCAGAGCAGATGTTGCATTCTATCCAAAATCTCGAAACGAGATTTCACTGGAAATATATGTTACATTGAATCCAAAAATAACATTTTTATAAAAATGTCCACACGTGTGTGTGTGTGTTAGTGTATGTGTATTTGAAGGCACAACTAAAAATGAAAGTCGGCTGGTACCTTTCTTCTACAAACTATTCTTGCAAAACATTAATTTTCAAGCAACTTTACGTTGGCAGAAATGACTTTATTACAGGTTTCATCACAGATACACGGTAATATAGGAGCCTGAAATGAAGTCAAATATTAAAAAAGCGAGTCACTACTTGCTGACATTGACATACTTCAATGGAGGCTTCAGTCTTTTGGTCCCGATATTTACGGATTTTGTAGTTTGGCGAAAATAAGTTAGTTGAGGAATTTAGAGCAGTAGCCGTTGTAGCTTAGAGCAGTGATGTAATAAACCGAAGAAGCGTCGTTCATTCTCCGTTTGTGTGTTGTGTGCACAACATAATTCCAAAACGAAATATTGAATAAATACTGTGACTTCTATATTAATATATTACCTGGCAGAGTAGTCTAACACAAACCGTCTCTCATTTCTTACGAAGCATAACAGATTCGTATGTAACAAATTTGCTCGTAAAGCAGCACCTAATTTTGCATCAGAAACGCACAAACCAATTCACTTACTGACTTACAAGAGTTTTCAATTACAAGCCGATGGAAATATCTATAGAACATGCTAGAGTTTTCTGGAAGCAAGGAGGAAAGGAAACTTCCAGATGATTCTAGTTATCTCTCGCTGAAGTTTATGCTGTTAACATCCAATGGGAGCGCTAGCACTCTACTTATCTCTATTATTTCTCCGAGAGACCGATGTCGACCTCCAGTAAGCTTGCCCAAAGTAACTTTTTAAGTCATATTAGCAAACCTGGTATTTATTTTCGGCTCTCCAAAGAAACCATATAATTCTCGAAAACGTGCTACCCTATAAACGACTCTATAAAAATATTCCTTATTTTCCCAAAAATGATTACCACATATATTATAGATAATCATCTGAATGATTACAAGCATATTACCTTTTACCCCCTGATATTAATTATATATTAGCACATTTTAATATATTTCCACAACAATGAAATACATGTTATCCGAATTTTCTGCAAATGGCTAGTATGTAGAGTTTCAGTCACATACATTCGATGGAATTTTATATCATCCTACACGAATATGAATCGTAGATAATAGAAAAGAACATATATATTATTTCCGTCAAATAAATCTTTTCGTAGTGTTAGCAGTTCTGAAAACATTCCATATTGTATGGTTATACCTTCCCAAAGTATCCGTGCCTATCTTAGGCACATGTTTCAAAATTAGCTATTGTTACTTTCTCTACAAATTACATGGTACGAAAGTAGAAAAGGGTATGCTTTAGGGTCCCCTGAATAAACAATATTTTTAGAAAAAGCTCCATGTGTGTCCGTCTGTTCATATGTCTGTGAACACAATAACTTAAAAACGAAAGTCGGTAAAACACCAAATTTAGTGTTTAAGTTTAGTACCTTTCAAGGATGCGATACCAAGATTTTGAGGAAAATATCATCCCCCCAAAACCACCCTTCACATGGAAAAACTTGGAACACTTTGATTTTCTCAAGGATATCTAACGATTTTGATTAAAATGCCGTATTTTAAGGAATTTTTACATTACAAATAAAATGTATATCTTTCATTTCATGAAAAACTCTTATTGTGAATGAACTTTGCTGAATTTTGCTTAACTGATAAACCGTAAGAGATAGACAAAAACTTACTACACCAAAAATATAGATCTTGTTGAAACACATTTGTGCCATATACGTTTTTTCGTGCAGTTGATCATTTTTGAGATATTTCTTGTTATTGGTTTTAGTTTTAAAATAATTAAAACTTTACTGGCAACTCCTGGCTACATAAAAAATTCAACTACATGGCAACCAGCTTTTGGAAGATTTGACTACCTCTAGTGTTTTCCCTTATTTCCCTTCTGCTTACAAGAAAGCAAATAATAAGACCATTTCTGCTAATTGATCTCTATTACCATAAAATAGATAAAAGAGTAAGCTTTTTCAAATAGTTAGTTACAGAGATGTTGAGAGAGCCATATGAATGGAACACGTCAGATTTTTTCTTTCTCTAGCAAGAATATACTGTTATAGATCAAAATTTTAATATAGCTTTTCTTACAAACAGCACATATAAGTAAGCAAATGTATATTGAAAATAACTATCCTGGATAGAAACCTCTTCGTTTATACGAATATAATAATAAATCATGGATGTATATGAATTTTTGATTGGGGAAGTATTTATATTTTCCCTTTCTGCTTTTCTGCTTGACACACAAGCATTGCTTCTCCAAGTAAAAAGAACACTAATATTGTTCACCCCTGGATCAAAATACACACGCAAAATCACCTATGGAAATGACATTTAATCATAAGAACTAAAGCTTTCCTGGCGACGTGTTAATTCAAAATCTTCTCGGGCTTCTAGCCAGGTAAAAACTTGGCTTGACACCAACGTTTCGAAGAAGTGCATCTTCCTCGTCTTCAGGGTGAACTGATCAGTGAAGCCCGAGAAGATTTTGAATTGACATTTAATCATAATTTTCCTACCAATAGTTTGAGCTAGCTTACCACCAAATAGCAGCTCTTGCGCTTCTTATGACACTGCGTGGCATAGAGGAACACTATTCGATTGTAAAGTCCAGTTTTAAGATTCAACTAAAAGAAAATAATGTTGAAAGAAGAGCTTCTCAACTCTTGCACATTGGCTGTTCTTTAAGAGGTTTCTCTATCTTAGCCGACACAAGCCTCTAGAGCTTTTGGTAACATATTGACCAGCCCGTTCTGTGAACAAGAGGAAGGGGGGGGGGAGCACTTTTAAAAGGAAGGCGTGAAGTCTGCCTCCTATCGTAATTAAAGAAACCTAAAAAGATATAATGGAATGAGAAGAGATAGGAAAGGAAATGGAATCGGAAGATAGATAGAAGCAGGGGGCAGCACACGTACAAAAAATATGTTCTCGCGTGCCCCTATTACGGTCCAATAAGGCACGCCCCATTGAATACGGGGATGGTACTTCAACAAATACCCTCCAGGTGTGTTTCAGCCTCGCTGAGTTTCTACGAAAACCTAACTGGGTTTATCGTTGGACAGAAAGGCTTTATAGTGCATTCACTTCTGCGGAAAACACGTGTATACAATACAAAATGTGTAAAAGTCACATGGCTAACCGAGCAGGGTGGCTCAGGCATTTACCGAGCGAGATGGCTTCACGGTAACGCGCGAGACTTGCAATTGGGAGGTCGTGGGTTTGCTTCTAACCTATGAGCTTTTCGGGGGTTTTCCCGGGTCACCAGGAGAATACTAAATCTCCTGAATTTCCCGCCCTTTATTTCCTTGTTTTGGTTGGTGAGGGGCGATTTAAGTAACATTAAACATTCTCATATTTCAATTCGACTCTCCAAGTAGAAATGTCGGCGGGTGTGCTACGGCTGAGGTGATGGCATTTCGCATTGTTGGTCGTCTGTACCCAGATGGTGGCGGTAGTGTCGAAACCCATGTGGGCTGGCGGCTGCCTGGAGAAACCTAGTGGAGGGATGAATAACTACTAGCATCATATACGAGGGTCATCCAGAAAGTGGCAGACGATTTGGCATAACTTTGACACAGAAATATATCAACACAAAACTTTATTTAGAATGTTACAGTACTGTACTCTATTTCTCAACGTAATCTTCATTTTGTCAAGTCATTTTTGTCACGTGATACCAGTTATTCAATTCCAGTGTTAAATTTTTTACCAACAAATAACTTATTGGTCTTTTGTTGCTGTTTTTTAATGCACAAAATGTTCGGCCAATCGAATTATATAAGCAAATAATGCAAGTGTATGGTGATAGTACAATGAACCAAACTTCAGTTAGGAAATGTAACATAATTTACGAGTAATCAAGGAAGAACCAGTGTGTACCATAAAGACTGGAGTGGACGCTTAGTCATTATGGGGTAGTTGAAATCAAATGTTGATAAAAGGATTAAGAAAAACCAATGATTCAGTTTCGTCACCGTACATGACTTTTTCGACGGAAAAGATTTCACAGCTCTTGAAGACCTCAAAGTGACAGTGACATCTAGGCTCATTTGTTTAGCGGTGGAAGAGTACCACATCTGCATTAAAAACCAGCACCATGTGATAATACATTGATAGCAACAGTTACGTTGAAATATATAGTATGGTACTGTAACTATGTAAATAAAGTTTTGTGTTGATAGCTTTCGCTATTGTTTGGATATGCCAATTCGTCTGTCACTTTCTGGATGGCTCTCGTAGAACCCACCTCACTCGCGCACTTGCTTGCACAGCACAACTACTGCCTACCTTCATCTCGTGCTTCCACAAGGAGGTCTGACATACAATAGCGTCATAGTACTCAGTGTGGAATCCTCTCCAGTCCAGTCCTCGGGGTTTTGTCTGGGACTGCATTTGGGAGATCATGGTTTCAATTCCTGCGGCCGTAGTTTTCTTCGGGAGTTTCTCGGGTCAAATACTTAGATGGTTTCTTCCTGTCCCTTCGTTTCATCTCAATTTTAAACAAACTGGTATGTTTCAGACATGTAAGTTTCAGCGAACACTGCGGTGGCCAATCGTGGAAATTCAGCTTTCGGCGACAGGGTAGTGTTTGAGTCCTCTGTGGAATCAGGGGCATTTAGGGCACATGGTCCTAGCGTTCCCCGCGTCGAGATGAAGAACTGCTTAGATTATGTTATGGACCCACTACAAAAGCTCCGGTTAAGCCCGTCCGGGTAAAATACTCTATCAATCTATGCTCCTGGGTCCGGCGCACAAAAAGGCCATGTTGGCTGCAGTATGGAATTTCTACTGGAATGAAAATAAACACACGCACACACACACACACACACACAAATGACAAACTCTCAAACACCAATATGCTAAGAAAAACCCCGAGACGAATTTTGTTGGGGTGTAAAACAACTAATACCTATTGAGTTTCTTAGGAAGGAAAGGAAAACTTCATTCTCATGCTAAGGAGTTTTCAAGCATTAAAGCCGGGACGAAAGGAAATTGGGTTGAACTGCAACGGACTTTAAGTTTTGACGTCATAGATAACAAACCATTACCATGATTGTTCACTCTGTTGAGTGTCAGACCAATCGCGAGACCACTTCTTATCTACCGCCAGTTTACACGTTTTAGAGTTCCCTGAAAAAAAAAAAAAAAAAAAAAAAAAAGTCTACTTGCGGGCGCACGTGTGTGTATGTGTGTGTGTATGTGTGTGCCCGTGCATGTGATATGCATAACTCAAAAAGGAAAAGTCAGTTAGATATCAAACTTGATGTTTAAGTTCAATATCTTAAAAGATGTGTCACGAAGATTTTCAAGAAAACCTTTAAATGGAATTTTTTTCGAAAATGTTTCAAAAATGCCGTATGTTCTATATATTTTCATTATATATCTTGAATTTTTTGGGAATATCCTTTGAAGGCCTCTTTATTTTGGAGGGCATTTGAATCGCTTTCAGTATTACTACTTCTTAAAGAATTTTACTATTACTTTAGCCTAATATATTTACTTATTCTCCCTGTGCCTACAGGAAATATACAGTAAACTATTTATGCTAATTTTTATATCAATTTGGATAAAATAGATGGAATTAAGCTTTTATAAAAAAAAAAGTCATGCGAGTGAAACAGAACATATTTTAATTTCATTTGTTTTTGATTTTTACTTTTTCTACACGTACTGTGTACATACTTAGTGTATAGAGAAGGTATAACATTCCACCCAAAAATTCGATCCCGATATTTCACCAAAATACATGTTTTAGGGTCCCTTGTATAAAAAAAAACGAAAGTCGGTAAAATACAAAACTTGATATTTAAGTTTAGTATCTCCCAAGGATACGACATGAAGATTTTGAGGAAAATCCCGCCACCCAAACTACTCTTTACATGGAAAAAGTTAGAACAGTTTTATTTTCCAAAAAATTGCTTTAACGATTTTGATTAAAATGCTGTATATTAAAGATATTTATATGACAAATAAAATGTATATCTTGAATTTTCTGGGAATATCCTCTAAAGTTCTGGTTATTCTGAATGAATTCTGCTGAATTTTGTGTAACTAGTAAACCGTAAGAGATTGACAAAAACTTACTACACAGAAAATGTAGATCACGCTAAAACACACAATTTATGTCATATACGTTTTTTTCCTTGAATTCTGAGATATTCCTTGTTATTTGTTTCAGATGTAAAATTAACTTTTTTCACATGGAAAGTTGTAAATTCCTGGCCCTGCTAGAAACGGATTTTATCCACATGGCAGCCGAAATTTAAAAGATTTGCCTACCGTTTTAGCCTAATGTACTCCCTTATATTCCTTCTATTACAAGGAAACCAGTAATTAAGCCAATTTCTATTACGTTTATCGCGATTATGCTTTTTAACAATACATTGTTACAGCGATGTAGAGAAAGTCATATGAATGGAACACATTTTTCAGGGAAGCTATAAACATGTATTTGCTAAGAAATATCCTTATTATAATTTTAGCTAACATAGGCTACTGTATATAAATAATGCTGAAGGTAAAACAAATTAAATGGATAAATTTATATACTTAGAAGTACATGAGAACATGTCTAAGATGAATGTATTTTCTTATTTACACGATCAACATTATCTTTATTATTTTCATAACCAAAATAATCAATCCACATATTTACAAACCTTTAATTTGCTAAACAAACAAAAGAATTAAATTTACATTGCTTTTCTGAATCTTGTCTTTAGGCTGACTACCACTATTAGAAGCAAGAATACCATCAGGATCGAGTTTATACAAATAATCAGATCGTTTATATAATCCTACAATAGCTACTATTAAGGATTAGCACATTTTGTAAGTTTTGGGAAGTAAGTTGTAATTGTGCAACTTCTGATGTGTTCCATTCACATGGCTTTCTCTACATCTCCGTAACAACCATCCCATAGTAATAAAAGCAGGCGTTTAACCTAAAAAAACTCCGTAACAAATTATTGGTAAATAGCATATTCTTCTATATACTTCGTGATAATTGAGATAAACAGCAGTAATAATCATATTAGTTACTTTCTTGTAAGTAGAAGGGAAATAAGGGAATGCACTACGCTAAAGCGATGGCTAAATTTTTTTGAATGGCCAGTAGTTCTCAAATTCAGGTATGGGTAACATATAAGTATTTTAAAGCTGAAACCAATAACTAGGAATATCTCAGAAACAGTCAGCTCTACAAGACGCGTTTATGATATAAATTATGTGTTTGAAGGAGATCTACAATATCTTTTGGATTGTAAGTTTTTGTCTACCACTTACGGTTTACCAGTAATGCAAAATTCAGCAAATGCAGAATAAAGGGGTCTTCAGAGGCTTTTTCCAAACATTCAAAATGTACATTTTATTTGTCACATAAATTCTTTATCTTTAATATACGACATTTTAATCTAAATCGTTAAAGCTATTTTTGATAAAATCAAAATTTGCAATCAGTTTTCTATGAAAAGAGTAGTTTGGGATTTTGGGATTTTCTTTAAAATGTTTGTCATACTTTTGGATATTACTTAACTTAAATACCAAATTGGGTTTCTGAGCTATGCTATCCACAGACACACACACATACACAAACTGGCATTTTTCTTAAAATGCTCTTTTTTAGATTCAGGAGGTCTCAAAATATGTATTTCCAGGAAATATCGATATTTTTGAGTAGAATATAGTTCCTTCGCTATACACTATGTACACACTACGCGTAGAGAAGGAAAAATAAATTTATAAAACACTAATTCACCTAGGGATAAAATCCTGTGTGTCTTCTTACAAAATTTTTCGAATATTGCAATGCTTAAAAAGAAGCAGAGCGTTTTAAATGAAGATGAGATGCCCTAAAAATAGCTATGGGACATATATATTAGTGTATCTTGATGTACGATGTTCATTTGATTCTGACCGTCCAAGATCGATAGCGTCCAAGCGACCATATCGTTAGCGAGTGATGACTCAATTTCCTTCTCCCTATTCTGTTTATATTGCTGGGATCAAAAAATAACCCCACTTTTTCTTTTATAGCAGTATTCGATTTGCCCCGTCATATTATGAAGGGACCATCAAACTGTAAAGCAACAAAGCACTAAAACCATAAAAGGGTGGGCGCGTGATGGTTAGATTCCTTCTGATGACGTCACAGATAATCACCCCATCTTACTGGGCAAAGAAATGCTCAGTTTTAGGTAGTTTTGGGATGACTGGAAAACTTCTTCGCAATGCCAGCGGTATGTATATAGGAGCCTCTCATTTAAATCTACCCATCCAACCACACTGATTGCATTTTTGCTCTCTCCAGTGCAAATGCACAACGTACACAGTTGATAGAAAAGGTATTGTATTCCACCCAAAAATTCGATACAGATGTGTCACTTGAAATACATCTTTTGAGCCCCCCGAATCCAAAAAGAGAATTTTTATAAAAAGGTCAGTGTGTGTGTGTGTGTGTGTGTGTGTGTGTGTGTGTGTGTGTGTGTGTGTGTGTGTAGACAGCATAGTTCCAAAACGAAGGGGTCGGTAAATACCAAATTTGATTTTGAAGTAGTTTGAGGTGGGAGATTTTCCTGTCATATACTTGAAAGATACTAAATGTTTATGTATAGTTTAGTTCTTAACCGACTTTTCGTTTTTAATTGTTCCCAAGAGAACAGAGCCAGACAGACGCACACACTAGAATATTTCTTTTAAAAATACTCTTTTGGGTTCAAGTGTCGTCAAAATATGCAATTCCGACGAAATCTTGGCATCAAATTCTTGGGTAGAATGCAATACCTTCTCTGGCGGTTTTGTACATACTGCGTGGTAGAGAGAATGGAAATTAACACAATAAAGAGATGTTTATTTGAGAAATTGTCGCCTTGCACCACACACAAATGCATACACGCTTACACATGTGGTACATATACACATACATACATATTTATATATGTATGTGTGTGTATGTGATAGCTATATATATGTGTCAAACATGCTAGCTAAAAGAGAAAATGATCCAGTATGACAACGAAAAATGGAGAGGAAACTCCGATTCTCATTGACAGAATACTCAATGAAGAGATAAGGAATAGATCGTGTGTAGAAAATGAAATTTAGGTATTATGGCAGAGCCTCTCAAATGGAGGTGAGGAGGCCACATTGCAATGATGTATAACAAGAAATGGACAAACAGAATAATGGGGCACTTCACAACAGGAAAAATATGGGACAGATGGGCGAACTACAAGTAAAAAGTAGAACATTTGTGAACAAGGTATGCAAGAGACAGACAAGTGTGGAAAGAACTCTTAAAATGTTAATGTAGAATGTGCATAATATAGAAGGAACATAGACAGAATAATAGGAAGAACCGTAAAAATAGTGTTAATATAGAACTATGAACTGTATAGAATAAAAATGAAATGTACTGATACTGAGTATTTTTTGAGTACCCCGCCAATGATAGGAGGCCTAATTCCTTAAGGCCTGAAACAGAAAAAACGAATATATATGTGTATATATATTTGTGTGCAAGCAACCCTAATACTCTCAAAGAAATATAACTTTGCTTACATACTAATTGAGTTCTGTAACCCAAATGTTGCAACCGTTTTGTATTATCTCTGATGGTACTGGTGGAAATATAGATAAAAGAACTTTTATGAATGTACAACCGGTAAAATTTCCCGAATGACATCATTGTAGGCTTGAATTACACATCAGTAGTGAATAAACCAGGTAACCGCGTTTGTTGGTCTAATTAACAGTTGCGGTGACGCTCAGAGTCAGTAAACGGATTTAAAAAGGGACAATCCCTTGCAAAAAAAAAAAAAAAAAAAAAATATTGGAATCAGATGCGTTTATAAAATCTCTTATGGAATTTGCGATTTAGTGCCCATTGGTATCATGAAAAGCCTGAACTGCAGTTAATACTGTACGAAATCTATAAATAATTTGGTTCGTTTAGCTGTGTTGTGTATGCAAATATGTATATGTAGCCACCAATTTGTGCTAAACGATCTCTGTGGGATGGCCTTTAATGTTGTATTTAATGCACACTAACCTATTAAGAGGTCGTCTCCTTAGCGCGGTGGTAGCGCAGCTGCTTACCGAGTGGGAGACCTGGGTTTGATCCCCAGTACCGGCGGGGGGATTTTTCCCTTACTGGGAGACCTGGACCGGGGTACACTAAGCCTCGTAAGATCAATTGAGGAGCTACTTGATGGAGACCGCATTAACCGGCCGGGAGGGGCTCGAGGCGCTGACCACGTCTCACCTTCCAATACTGCACCCCATCCATGACGTCTGTAGTGGACCGAGATGGGGGACGCAGCGGCCGGGCGGTAGGCCAAGGTTCCCCGTTTGCTGTCGTGCCATGGAGTTATAGTTATTAAGCTATTAAGAGATAAGCAAATGCGATTCTTATTGTAATGCATGCATGTATGCTGTATGTATGTACCACTGTATGTATGTAATAGATCTCTTATTCAGAAACCTTATTTAACTTCAAGTCATACTTTAAAGTCTCTTCCGCCTCAAAGGCTATCTTTCAAACACAGCCATGGTCTTCCTACTGCTATTCTACTTCGTGGCGTGTAAAAAAAAGATTTGCTTTGTTATTCTATTGAGATTCGCTCTTTTAATATAGAGGATATCAGGGGGATGTATAGAGATATTTTGATAAATGATACTTTAATGTGTCCACTTCAGTTTGTTAGTTTTATTCTTTCTTTTTTCTCTTCGTCTATCATTTTCCCCACAAATAAATCACGTAAATTTTTATTATTACCTGTTGTCTTTTGCATGGATTTAACTGTGCAGTGTAATGAACAGCGTCTGCCTGCATAGACTATCCATGTTGCATCCACGTTTTCACAACTCAGTACGTGACCACATGGCCTTGCAGAAAGCATTCAAACTCAGTTCCGATACAGCATTCGTTATAGTTTATCCTTTACATAAACTGTGTGCTTTAATTCCTCTCTATCTCTTTCGCAGATCACGCTCTTAGACCACACGGTATACCAGTTATGCAAAGCATTTTTAGAAATATGTCTGTGTACGTATGTGTGTGTGCGGGCAGCAAAGCTCGAAACGAAAAGTCGGTTAAGTAATAAACTTGGTATTTAAGTTCAGTATCTTCCAAAAATGAGACACGGAGGTTTTCAAGAAATTCCTCTCACCCCCAACTACCCTTTACATGGAAAATGTTTCGAAAGTTTTGAATTCCTGAAAAATGGATCCAACAATCTCCATTAAAATGTTATATGTTTACGCCATTTTATGATAAACGAAATTTATATTTTGAATTTTCTGGGAATAGCAGCCAAGGACCTCATCATTCTGGATAACTTTTGAATAACTGGTAAACCTTAAGAGATAGACAAAAAACTTACTACACGAATATGCAGATCTCATTAAAAATCACACAATTGATGCCTCATATATATTTTATTTATTTAGTTTTGTAGAGTTAACCGATATCGAGATATTTCGAGTTATTTGTTTCTGTTTAAAGTTTACTCAAACGAGAACCATTTTTCTTTTCATCTCTATGTTTTTGTTTACTGTTAGTAAGCAAAAAGGCTCGAATTGTTTCACTTAGTGATCGGGTCTTATAAGATATGGTTATCACTTTAGTCTTGTGCATTCCCTTTTACTTACAAAGGAGCGAGTAATAAGACCAATTCTGACAATGCTTATCTTGATTGCAGATAAAAGAATAATTTTTTGTAAGGGAAGTATATTTGTGCAACAGCTAGAGAAAGTTGTGCGAATGGACCATATCAGATTTGTGTATGAGATTTAAATTCCTTTTTGGGTTAAGCTTTTATCTTGGCGGTGACCTAGTCGAGCGCTAACACCCCTCACCTTTGCCAGAGACAGCCCTGTTCATTCCAGGCGGTCGCATTAAAGATTAGGCTTACTCGTGGAGGGGATGCCCCAGTCGCCGGGCAGAGCACCGCGCGTAGGCCCATGCACCCTATTTTTTTTTATTATTATTATTAAACAGTACCGGAGTTTGATCAGGACTCCGGCGCTGTATCCCCGTTTACATCCCCCCCTAAATGTACTGTATGATTACTGTATTGATTGATTACAAACATATAACACCCATGCCCAAGGCGGGACTCGAACCCACGATCCCCTGCCCAAGAAGCACCATAGACGCGATAGCGAGCGTGGCTATGGGGACCGGCACCCGTTGTGACTTTCGCAACTCCAGGTAAATGGTGTTGAGTAAAGCTTCAAAGGGTAACTATATCCGTATAACGGCGGGCGTAAGCATGAATGGGGTCGCTAACGGTTCCAAATTGAATGTTTCAAACGCCACCCGAAAGCAGCCCACGACCCTCTGGAAGTTCGCCGAAGTGGACGTAGCCAGAAATCACCCAAAAGAAGGGATTCTATATAACGGTGCCGCTACGAGACCAAGAATAAATCTTTGCAGTGCTCAAGCCACCGCCCACCCGCAGCCAGCCGAACACCGTCGCCTGGTCCTTCAACTCTGAAAACAAATGACAAGGAAGTGATGCGAACTGGAAATTATGGACATGCAATCCAAGATATAATAACAGTCCCAGTATTTGCCTGGAGACCCGGCAAAACTCCGAAAAATTAAACTGTTCTGGAGAGAATAGAATGATCCTGAATATGACAAATTACTGTAGTGCCATCTCCTTAGTATGTGTGGAAGTATACATCACAGGAGAGAAAATTATAAAAGGTAAAACTCAGCTGTGGATGATCGACATCGAATGTCCAGAATTCGGTTACCAGCCTGGCAGGATTTTTTCAAATCTGATTTTATGTTCCTTAGTTGGTATAAACCGAAACAAATAAACAAGCAAAGAGAGGAAAGTAGGCGCTGCCAGTTCTTTTGGGACCTTCTAAGGTTTTTAAATTAGAAGCTGGACCAAGGAAGACTTTTTGGGAAAATCAATAATCTATTATATTTCGTATTCCCTTGTGAACGGTCGCACTATCGCAGAAGTTTCAATAGAAAGGAAGATAAGTTAGTATTGGAAAATAGAAGGCGCTGTTGGCGTGAGAGAATATTGGCAGGTTGAGCCACGGTCCGCGATTCAACTCTGCTCTTACAGCCAACAGGACTTTCATATCCAGCAAGAATCGTAAAACCCGGAAGTATATTCTACTTTTCATGTGTTTCGGCATCTTATCCAAAGGTCTTTCCTTCATCACCATATTCATCCATTGGCCGAGAAAGAAACGTACTTTCTGTTATCTCCATTTTGGAGAAGAATTTTACTACTTTAGGTTTTCTATTGTATCAGATATTTTTAAAATCCCTTAGACTGAATTAGTTTTTATACTATTTCTTTATAGCGGACACGTAGGGCGTAATCAATATTTGAGAATTCATTGGTTTCGAACAATTAGGCATTAGCTACCAAAGGTTTTAAGATAAGTAATAAAACTTGGTATCAATATTTGAGACATATATTTTTTTTTATTCTCTCTATACATACTACGTACATAGTGTATAGAAAAGGTATTGCAATCCACCCAAAAATTCGATTACGAGATTTCACCGGAAATATACGTTTTAAGGTTCCCTGTATCCGTGCAAAATATTTTCAGAAAAAGGTCCGTCAATCGGTGTGTCTGTGAACACGAAAATTCAAACGAAAAGACGGTAAAATACCAAACTTAGTATTTAAGTGTAATATCTTCCAGGGATGCAACACGGAGATTTTGAAAAAAAAATCCCCCATCCCAAACTATCATGGAAAAAAATCGAAAATATTGATTTTGTAAAAAACGACTGAAACGATTTTGTTTCAAATGTCGCATATTAAAGATATTTACATGGTAAATAAAATGTACATCTTGAATTTTCTGGGAATAGCTTCTGGAGATCTTTTTTCTGAATGAATTTTGCTGAATTTTGCGTTACTGGTAAACCGTGAGAGCTAGACAAAAATGTATATCACGTTAAAACACAAAATTTGTGAGATATACTTTTTTTTTTTCATTGAATTGACCATTTTGACATATTCTTTGTTATTTGTTTCAGATGTAAAATACTTAAGCTTTTTGCACACGGAAAATTG
Source organism: Hymenopus coronatus (assembly GCA_030762935.1). Lineage (NCBI taxonomy): Eukaryota > Metazoa > Arthropoda > Insecta > Mantodea > Hymenopodidae > Hymenopus > Hymenopus coronatus. Next base: position 77,709,702 of record CM060895.1, on the reverse strand, counting down.
TAAACTCCTGGCCCTTCATCCTCATGGCAACCGGCTTTTAAAAGATTTTCCTATCGTTTTAGCCTAGTGAGTTCCTTATTTTCCTTCTACTTACAAGGAAACAAGTAATTAACACAATTTCTGTAATGTTTATCGCGATTATGCTTTTTAACAATAATTTGTTACAGCGATGTAGAGAAAGTCATGTGAATGGAACAGTTCAGATTTTTTTTATTATTCATTTATATAGCCCCTATAACATCTAAAGTCATATCGGGAGCTTTGCATTAGAAACAACTTGGGTCTAACTGGGTTTAAAACGTTTTATTTTCCTCAAAAACACAGTCACACACATACACACACATATTCACTCTCACATACATGTGATAGGATCTATGTGGGGGATAGGAAACAATTCTAGTTAAAAATAAAGTATTCCCGCCCCAGCCGGAATCGAACCCGTGACCTCAGGGTGAGAAGTCAGCTCGCTGACCAATCGACAATGGAGGCAGTCCGACACAATTATTGTTCACTAGTAAAATTGTGAACGTTTGAAACTTTTCCATAGCTTCTTGAGATCACTGAGAGTAAAAAATTTAGAATCAAGTTTTCTTTTGTGATAATTCATCCAATCAGATGTAATAAAATCTTATGGTCAGGTTTCTTATTCAGTAATGAATTTAAATTTTGGTGTCAAAAATTGTGTAATCATAAATACTATCCTTTTAAAAATATACAAAGAAAAAGAAAGCGTCTCCAATGATTAATTTGTTGCATCCTTTACTAGGCAGAAACAAGCATCAGTGTTCCGTGTTAAATAGCTTCATACAAAATATACATTATTGGTTTTTACTAACTCTACGTTGTACATAGTACATAGGTAGAGAAGGTACTGTATTCCACCCAAAATTGCACATGGAGAATTCTCTGAAAATACACATTTTAGCATCTTTAGAAAAAGGTATGTGTGTGAGCGTGTGTGTGTGTCTGGTCGGTGTGTATATCTGTGAGCAACATAACCGAAAAAAGAAAAGTTGGTTAAATAGCATATTTGATATTTAAGTTCAGCATTTTCTACAACAAAAGTTCTTCAATAAAATTCCCCACCACTACTCTCTCTATAGCAGAATTTTAGAAAACTATTATTGGTTTTTAAAAAATGACTCAATAATTTTGATTAAAATATCGCATGTTAAACATATATACATGACAAACAAAATGTTCATCTTGAATATTCTAGGAATAACCTCTAGAGACCTCTTTATTCTGGATGGCATCTGCATGGCTTGTTAACCATAAGAGATAGAACAAAAACTAACTATAAAAAGTGCAATGTCGTTGAAACACGCAATTTATGTTATATAATTTTTTTTTTTTGTGAGTTAAGCATTTGCGAGATATTCTTTGTTATTGGTTTTAATTTTAATATAATTAAATTTTCCTCAAATGGGAATTGTCATTTCTGTTTCATTTGTTTTACTTCTGGCCATGCATATAAAACTAAATGTCAATCGCCAGGTTTTAAAATATTTTATATCACCTTGTCGTTATACTTTTATTTCCCCTCCACTTAAGAACCTAAGTAAAACATTATTGCTGCTAATGAGTATTCTTGTTTAGCGTGAAGCACATAGAAGAATAAGTTTTTGAAATAATAATAATATGTTACAGAATAGGTAGAGAAAGTCATATGAATGGAACAGAAAAGATTTTTTACCTTTTTTTTTTAGCTTAACGTCCTTTAAGCTAGTTGGTCATATCGGACATAGTGTATAGAGAAGGTATTGCACTCCACCCAAACATTCGATACGGAGATTTCAACGGAAATATATGTTTTAGGGTCCCCTGTATCCAAAAAAATCTGATGTGTACCATTCACATGACTTTCTCCATATCCCTGCAACAAATAATTCTTAAAAAGCTTATACTTCTATTTACTTTATGCTAATCAGAAAAAAATAGCAGAAATAGTCTTATTACTCGCATCCTTCTAAGTAGAAGCGAAATAAGGGACAACCCTAGGTTAAAGTGATAGTCAAAAGCTGGTTGCTATGTCAATGAAGTTCCTTTGTTTATATGGATAGGAGTTGACAAGTTCCACTATGAGAAAAGTATACGTTTTTCATAGCAGAAACCAAAAATAAGGAATGTCACAAAAACGACGAACTCCACGAAAAAAAATATATAACGTAAATTGTGTGTTTTAATGTGCTCTACAGTTTTTGTGCAGTAAGTTTTTGTCCATCTCTTACGGTTTAGCAGTTATTCAAAATTTAGTAAAATTCATCCAGAATAAACTATTCTTCAGAGGCTATTCCCAGAAAATTCAAGATATACATTTCATTTGTCAGCTAAATATGTTTAATATCTGAAATTTTAATCAAAATCGTTAGAGCCATTTTTGAGAAAATCAAAATTTTCGAAAAAAGTTCTATGTAAAGGGTAGTTGGGGGTGGGGGGATTATTCTCAAAATCTTCGTGTCGCATCGCTGGAAGATACTGAACTTAAATACCAAGTTTGGTATTTTAACGACTTTTCGTTTTTGAGTTATCGTGTTCACAGACACACGGACACACGGACACACGGACACACACACACACACACACACACACACATGGACCTTTTTGTGAAAATGCTTTTTTTGGATATTGGGGACCCTAAAACATATATTTCCGGTGAAATCTCGGTATCGAATTTTTGGTGGAGTGCAATACTTTCTCTATACACTATGTACATAGTGCGTATGGAGAAAGTAAAAAGCATTTTCACAAAAAGGTCCGTGTGTCAGTGCGTCCATGTGTCCGTGTGGCTGTGAACACAATAACTCAAAAACGAAACTTGGTATTTAAGTTTACTATCTTCCAGGGATGCGACACGAAGATTTTGAAAAAAAAAATCCCCCCACCCCAAACTACCCTTTACATGAAACTTTTTTCTAAAATGGTGATTTTCTTAAAAATGGCTCTAACGATTTTGATTAAAATTTCGTACATTAAAGATTTTTACCTGACAAATAAAATGTATATCTTGACTTTTCGTGAATATCCTCTGAAGACTACTTTATTCTGGATGAATTTTACGGAATTTTTAATAATTGCTAAACCGTAAGAGATGGACAAAAACTTACTACACGAAAAATGTAGAGCTCGTTAAAACACACAATTTATGCTATACACGTTTTTTCTTGGAGTCATCGTTTTTGAGTCATTCCTTGTTTTTGGTTTCGCTATGAAGGCTTCTACTTTTCTCATATAGGAATTTGTCAACTGCTTCCATACAAAGGAACTTCAGTGACATAGCAACCAGCAAGGAACAAAGCAAACATAGCAACAAGGAACCAAGCTATTTTAGTCTGATTAACATGAAATAAATAGATGTATAAGCTTTTTAACAGTAATTTGTTGCAGAGATGTAGAGAAAGTCACGTGAATGGCACACATCAGATTTTTGTTTCTCTGATTTTACTATAATGGCACCGCAGACGATGATGATAAATGGAATGAAGATGGAGCACCGGTGTAATGTGATGGCGATGGAAACCTGAGAAACCCGGAGAAAACCCACCTCTGCGCCACTTTGTTCACCACAAATCTCACATACGGTCGCTTGGGATTGAACTAGGGGCCGTCTAGGTGAGAGGCGAGTGGTCTAACCACTCAGCCACGCCGTGGCCCAACCTAAGGGTACAATACAGCTTAAAGTTACTCGATATTCGTCTCATAGCATAAGGGAAAACACCGGAAAAAAAAATGCGTGTAACTCACCCTAAGGGAGATTCGAACTCGCGATCTGCTGAATGAGACAGACACGTTACCACCTCAATACCAAGGCGCGCTGTTGTGTTTTGGCAATATATGTAAATTCATACGAAACAGCATTTACTAATGACAACTTGGTAAAAGTTTATTTGGACTGCAGCCTCTCCTTAGCGCAGCTGCATACACACAGAGGGATCCTCGAGTTCGAATCCCGGTTCCGAAGTGGGTATTTTCTTCTCCGGGAGACCTGCCGAGCGTCTTGAGATTCTTGCGGGTGGGGGGGGGGCAATTAGTTGAGGTAATTGAGGGAAAGGTAGCGGCTCCAGCTTTCATGGACCGCATTACGATCCTAAATTCATTCCTTTGATTCCTATGGGCTGCAGTCAGCGAGATTGCAGATTCTAGTGCAGTTTTAGACTAAGGCTCTTTCCTGAGCCTTAACTATTGGTTACGGAGACAATATGGCTACGTGACAGGTGAACGACAGGTTTCGAGATTTCCTCGAGGTTAGGCTACGTTAGGTTAGCTTAGGTATATGTGAATTAACTGGATCGAAATAAGGGTTAAAAATCTGATTTGTTCCATTCACATGAATTTCTCTATAACAAATTATTGTTATGATTATTTAATTCATGCTAATCTAGAAAAAAATAGCAGAAATAGTCTTATTGTTTGCTTCCTTGTAAATAAAATCCAAATAAGGAAGTACCATAGATTAAAGTGATAGTCAAAAACTGGTTGCTATGTGTCTGAAGTTCCTTAGTTGTATGGACAGGAGTTGACAAATTCCTGTATGAGAAAAGTGCAACTTGTTTAAAAGTGAATCCAAAAAAAGAGGAATATCTCTAAAACGACCAACTCCACGAAAAAAATGTATGTAACATAAATTGTGTGTTTTAACGTGCTCTACGTTTTTTGTGTCATACGTTTTTGTCCATCTCTTACGGTTTAGCAATTAGGCAAAAATCCATAAAATGCATCACGAATAAAGTAGTGTTCAGAGGCTATTCCCAGAAAATTCAAGATATACATTTTGTTTGTCAGGTAAATATCTTTAACATACGATATTTTAATCAAAATCATTGGAGCCATTTTTGAGAAAATCAAAATTTTCGAAAAAAGTTCCATGTAAAGGGTAGTTTGAGGTGGAGGGATTTTTCTCAAAATCTTCGTGTCACATCCCTGAAAGATACTAACCTTAAATACGAAGTTTGGTATTTTAGCAACTTTTCGTTTTTGAGTTATCGTGTTCATAGACACACGGACACACACGGACTTTTTTTGAAAATTCTTTTTTTGGATACAGGTGACCCTAAAACATATATTTCCGGTAAAATCTCGTTATTGAAGTGAAGTGCAATACCTTCTCTATATACTACGTACATAGTACGTGTAGAGAAAATAAAAATGGACTTTCTGAATGTCAGTTCTGCTTTTCTATCCGAAATGCACAGTCCTCCGTTCGTTCTATTTGCACATGGACAGCCATATTGGTCAATCGAACAATGGCAGAGTCAAATCTTAAACTGAACTAGCAATGTCACCTGCTGTCAAGCCAGTGGCTTAGCGCCTAAAACCATACCTACTTTCGTACAAGTTACGGCAGCGTGAAGTCTCATTTGAACAATGTGGGTCATTTGAACAATACGTCAGTATCCGGGGTGGAGGATTTTTTGTCGGTATGGTCAACCTGGCAGAACCCGACACACCGAGCTTACCCGGGTCAGTGTATAGAGGGGATGTTTCCTCCACTCGAAATGTATTTGAATGAAATCTACATTTCTGTTTAGTAAATTCCCCTCTATTTCTTACGGTCGCCCTCCGTGTGTAATAGTTACCATGCTAACTTCAGAATCCGGCGGAGGACGATGGATTTTTTCGGGTGTAAAATCTTTAGCATGGCTTCCTTCGTAAGGAAAGTAAAGCCGTTGGTCCCGTGTCGTTGATTTACAGTACGTAAAAGAACCTCAAACCTGATACACAGGCTTCTGAGCAAAATTAAATGGTATTTCACGCCCAGTATAGAATGGGACGCTGAGAACCACAGTAGTTAAATAATACGCCATTTCCATTTTCTTACGGTTTATCAGTTACATAAACATTACACAGAAGTCATGCAGAATGAAGAGTTCTTCAAATGTTTTCCTAGAAAATTAAGATAAATTTTCGTTTGTCATTAAAGCATCTTAAACAAATGACATTTTAATAAAAATCCTTTGAGCCCGTTTTGAGAAAATCCGTTTTCGAAAAATGCTCCACTGAAGGGGTAGTGGGGAATTTTCTTGAAAATCCTCGTGTCCATCCTTGGAAGATACTGAACTTAAATAAACAATTTTGTTATATAGCTGATTTTTCGTTTTTCAGCTATGCTGCCCATAGACATATACACACACCCACCCACACCCACACACACACACACCCACAGAAATACAAGCGAATATTTTCCTAAAAATGATTTTTTTGGTGATTCAAGGGTGAAATCTCGGTTAAAACGTTTATTTCCGAAGAAATCTCGTCATCGATTTTTGGGTCGAATACAATACTTTCTCTATCCTCTATGTACATTGTGCATACGTGCTGGAGAAAGTAATACATGTTTTTGCGCCTACTGGATGATAATTTATTTTTAGAAGTAGGTCCGATTGTATGTACGTCTGCGTGAGTGTGTGCGTGTGTCTGTAAACAGCATCACTTAAAAAGGAAATGTTGAATGAACAAACTTGATATTTAAGTTGTTTTAACTTGAAAATGTTGTAGATAATCCCTACACTTAGCATGTACCACGTTTTCATGGGAAATTGAAATCTATTTGAGTCCAAATTCATCGGAATATGATTTACGTTTCACATGTTAAATTCAGTTCCAGTTGAGGTAGTTTTGAATTCCCAAGGCTCGAGAAGAAATGATTCAAGCTTTTATGCTGGTCGACTTGGACTTACGTTTGTGAATCTGTTAAGTATAATTTTATTATAAACAGGTTTTGAGCTTAGTGAGTTTTTGGGGGAAAAATTAATTTGAGCTTTATGAAACTATAGAAAGGGAACTTTTGTGCGTTCTATTTTTCCACCTTATTCTGGCAAGTTTATTGTAGCTGAGCGTGCACTGTGTTATAAAGAATACAGTACAGATATTTGGCGTATTCAATACGATTAGAACACGGAGGAGCTTCCAGGCAAAATATTTCGGTCGGATCCAAGATGCAATACTTTCTGAATCCGCGATGCAGTATTTAATACGGAATGTATACTCAAACGATTTTAATTCCTTGTGAAAACTTCTGGGTAATGGGGGGGGGGGGGGGGTTAGCGTGTCTGCCTCACATTTGCAATTTCGAATCTCGCCTAGGGTGGTATTTTCCCTTATCCTGAGAAGACAAATGTCGAGTAACATAAAGTTCTAGAAACCCCGAGATCATTTCAGCATCAATTCACCGATTTTCATCGCCCAATATGACTAATCAGATTAAGAGACGTTAAATTAATAAATAAAAACAAACAAAAATTCTCGTGAACACGCTAATGAAAAAAGTTTCCTTGTTCTTAATTTTCTCAAAAATGTCCCTGTCGGATATGATTATAATACCTTATATCTAAACTATTTGTAAGAAAAAGCAGGTGCAAACCTTTCATTTTTACTTTCTCTATACGCACTATGTACATAGTGTATAGAGAAGGTATTGCACTCCACCCAAAAATTCGATACCGAGATTTCACCGGAAATATATGTTTTAGGGTCCCCAATATCCAAAAAAAGCATTTTCACAAAAAGGTCCGTGTATGTGTGTGTCCGTGTGTCAGTGTATCCGTGTGTCTGCGAACACGATAACTCAAAAAGGAAAAGTCGGTAAAATACCAAACTTGGTATTTAAGTTTAGTATCTTCCAGTGATGCGACACGAAGATTTTGAAAAAAATCCCTCCACCCCAAACTACCCTTTACATGGAACTTTTTTCGAAAATTTCGATTTTCTCAAAAATGACTATAATGATTTTGATTAAACTATCGTATATTTAAGATATTTACCTGAAAAATAAAATGTATATCTTGAATTTTCTGGGAATAGCTTCTGAAGAGTAGTTTATTCTGGATGAAGTTTACGGAATTTTGAATAACTGCTAAACCTTAAGAGATAGACACAAACTTACTACAAAAAACATGTAGAGCACGTTAAAACACACAATTTATGCTATATATATTTTTTTTTCGTGGAGTTCATCGTTTTTGAGATATTCTTTGTTTTTGGTTTTCACTATGAAAAACATACTTTTTTCATACAGGAATTTGTCAACTGCGGTCCATACAAACAAAGGAACTTGAGTGGCATAGCAACCAGCTTTAACCTATGGTACTCCCTTATTTTGCTTCTAGTCATGTGAATGGTACACATAAGAATTTTAATTATAATGTCCAAACGCACACATAAATGAGAACGCTAGGTCCAGTGGTTTTCAAAATCTGTAGTTTGGTGAAAGCTTAATATTGAATTTTTAGGTGCAAAACATCTTTAGAAATAATGAATGGAAAGTACGGTGAGGATCGAGAGGGAGAACTCACTTTCATAAATGAAAATGGGGGTAGTGAAATAGATTTTATTTTAATAAGTGAGGGTTTAATTGGCAGAATTAGAAATTTTTGGGTGGGGGATCGTATCGAGTCACATCACTGTCCGGTTGTCCTGGAACTGAATATAGAGACGGCCATAGTGGCGCATGCACCTGAAGAAGGAAGGGGGACGAAGGGAGATTCATTAGTAAATTTATATGGAAACCGATAGAAAAAGAAGTATTTGTTGATAAATTAGAAAGAAGATTAGGGGAATGGAACGCAGGCACAGTGGAGGAACTAACGCATATAATAGCAACGGCTGCGGGGACAATGAAAGTCCAAATGCATGGTAAGGTAAAACGATTCAATGGTTGGTATGACCAGCAATGCAGAGCTGTAGAGAAACAAGCAGAGGAGGCTCTGTCAAAATTCAGAAGGGAGGGGGGAGATGACATTAGGAAACTGTTTACAAAAAAGCGAAGGGAGTATAAACAGCTCTTACGGGAAAAGAGAACTACGTGGCAAGACAAAATTACTCAGAAAATTAGTAATATGTTAACACGGGGGGATAACGCTGAGATGTGGCAAGTAGTAAAACATTTAAGAGGCAACCGTCAGGCGCCCAAGGAAATTTCTCCCAGAAAATGGGCAATGCATTTTATGGGAATATTCGGGAAAGGTGAAAAGGAAGGAATTTTTATAAAGGAAGTGCAAATTTTGGGAAATCTTGAGATCCCAATACTGGACGAAGAAATATCAGCACGAGAAATAGCACAGGCGCTGAGGAGTCTGAAGGAAGGCAAAGCTCCAGGGTTGGATGGGCTGCCCCCGGCAGTTTTTAAAGCCGCAGCCAATGTTAATGAGTTTGGTAGGAGTTTGCTCCAGATATGTAACAGATTGTTTATTGAGGGGAATTACCCTACCTGTTGGGGAAAGGGCATTATTCATCCCATTTATAAAGGGAAGGGAACTATTGGAAATCCGGATAACTATAGGGGGGTTACTCTTTTGCCAATTATGGAGAAAATTTATTGTAGAGTGTTATATAACCGAATAAAGGACTGGGAATCTAAACTTGGCAAACTTTCAACATTTCAAATGGGTTTCAGAGAAGGACACAGTACCATAGATGCCGCTTTTATATTAGACACTTTAAGGACGAAGCAACTGTTAGTTAAGCGGGGAAAGCTTCATTGTGCTTTTGTAGACTTTAAGAAGGCATTTGACTCTATCAATCGAAATGCATTATGGTACAAACTAGGCAGAAAGGGGTTATCAAGTAAAATGGTTAGAGCATTGCAGGTAATGTATCAAAATGTCGAATTCTGTGTGAAGTACGACAGAAACAGAGTGTCCGAGAGCTGCCGAAGCTATAGGGGAGTGAGGCAGTGTTGTATTTTGTCTCCCTTGCTATTTAATCTCTTTGTGGATGATATTACTGATACAATGATAGCAGAGAATATTCAAGCGCCAGTAGTAGCGGATTTGCGGATCCCAACACTTTTATACGCTGCTCTACGACAGTAAACGGATTGCAACGAGGACTGGACAAACTTAAGAACTATTGCGATGAATGGCCATTTACAGTTAATGTGAAATAAGACTAAGGCAATGACTTTCAAAAAGGGTTCTGTTTATAGGGAGGAGACTTGGACATATGCAGGACAGATACTGGACAATGTTAAATCCTTTGTGTACTTAGGACTCACATTTACAATGAACGGAAAATGGACAAAACACATTGACATTGCGAAACACAAGGCAAGAGTGAAAGCGGCGGAAGCTCTCCGGAAACGCTGCAGAATTCCGAATATCTCCATAACCTTAATGGAAACTGTATACGGAGCGACAGTTAGATCCACGATGACATACGGAGGAGAAATATGGGGGTGGGAACAAACAGGAAATCTGGATCAGGTGAGGACCCAATTTTTGAAAGGAATTCTGGGTGTAGGGAGGGGTACGGCAAACTGCGGAATAATGAGGGAATTTGGGGCACATAGTGAAACGATAGAGTGCAAAATCAGAGCAGTTAAGTATTGGATGAGAATCGTTCACGGAAACCAATCTCTAATTAGGGCAGTCTGCTACCGTGAACAGTTGCGAATGGAAGGTAATTTGACGTGGGCATCAAAATTAAAGAAAGGGTTGGAAACCATTGGGATGGGAGACATTTGGATGGCGGGGCAGGAAAACAGGCGAAGTATTTGGAGAAAAATTAAGAAACGTCTCTGTGATATTGACAGACAGCAAATGATTGCGGAATGCACAGAGAAGGTGTCATTAGAAGTAAAGTCTGGGCTGAAATCGGAGTGGGGTATGGAGCAATACATCAAAACAGGTACCAAACTCATTAGAGAGGGGCTGGCGTGGATTAGACTAGGAGCATGGAGGAGCACGAAAATTTCTGACGAGAATGGTACGAGAATCTGTCCCATTTGCGAGGAGGAAGAGTCGTGGACTCACATCTTGGCAAGATGTAGGGGTACGGAGGAATGGCGGGAAAAACATTTGCCGCGATTTTTTACCACTGCGAATGTAGGGATAGAAGCATGTTGGACGCTACTGGCAGGCACGGAAAATATGGACGGGCTAGGTAAATTTATACTTAAGGCAAGATAGCTGAGATCTGAGGAGGCTGCCAATAGAGAAGGGGGGGGGATAAGATCAACTAAACAAAAGTGACTACAATGTTCTACATACATATATATTATTTCATACTTAGGTCACTGTTGTGCTAGGGTTGTATATATTATGTGTATATATGTCTTTTAAGTGTAATTATCTACTATAAGAGGGTGCATTTATGAAGGTGTACTCTGTGCTGTAAATTTAAATTGCTATATTTGAATATCTTTGTATTTTTATATTTCGGATTCACTCTTAATTTTATTGTTGTTTAATATTGCTTTTGACTCTGTATTTCCTTTGTCTTTTTATTTTCGTGTTTACTCTTTTAATCCTTTGTTGTGGTTGTTGTTTTAATATTGCTTGTAATGTGTATTACAAAAGCACGTACGGTCTGTGGACCCGTGCGACGGTTGAAATTCTATGTATGATATTGCTATGTTAATAAACACACTTATTCATTCATTCATACCTCTGCAACAACTTTTTGTTAAAAAGTTTATGTTTCTATTTACTTCATGCTAAGTTAGAAAAAATTAGCAGAAATGGTCTTATTACTTGGTTCCCTGTAAGTAAAAGCGAAATAAGGGAGTAGTATAGGTTAAAGTGATAGCAAAAGATGGCTGCTATGTGAAGCTTGTATGGACAGGAGTTGACAAATTCCTGTATGAGAAAAGTGCAAGCTTTTTAAAGTTGAAACCAAAAACAAGGAACATCTCTAAAACGACCAACTCCACGAAAAAAATGTACATAACATAAATTGTGTGTTTTAACGTGATCTACATTTTTGTGTGGTAAGATTTGTCTATCTCTTACGGTTTACGAGTTACACAAAATTCCGTAAAATTCATCCAGAATAAAGTAGTCTTCAGAGACTATTCCCAGAAAATTCAAGATAGACATATTATTTGTTAAGTATTTATCTTTAATATATGATATTTTAATCAAAATCGCTAGAGCCATTTTTTAGAAAAATCAAAGTTTTCGAATATTTTTCCATGTGAAGGGTAGTTGGGGGTGTGGAAATTTTCTTGAAAATTTTCGTATTGCATCCTTGGAAGATACTGAAATTAATTACCAAGGTTGGTATTTAACGGTCTTTTCGTTTTTGAGCTATGCTGCCCACAGACACACACACGCACACACACACACACACACACACACATGTGTACAGACAGACACACACACGGACATTTTTCTAAAAATGCTTTTGTTGAATGCAGGTGGTCTCAAAACATGCATTTCCGGTGAAATCTCGGTATCGAATTTTTGGGTACAATGCAATACCTTCTCTATACACTATGTACATAGTACGTATAGAGAAAGTAATAAACACAGCAGTTTAAAACAAAAATCAAACAATTCTCAAATGCAGCTAAATAACTGAAAGCTTACCTCTAGCTTGAAGTCTTTCTTACCCCACAGTATTTCAGTTCACTTCAAATGTCACACAATACATTACACACGTCACAGGCTATTGTTAACCTAGAATTTCACAAGCAAGCTAATGGTGTTCTTTTCGCGCGTAGACAAAGACGGACACCACATCTGAAAACATCAAATAATATGCTATGTACGGAGAAGTAAAGACATTTCCATTAAACATAAAAACAAAATTTAGTGTGGAGACTAGAATCGCTAAGTTTATGACCTGTGTCATACACAATATAAAAAAAAACCGCTAATTTGTACGAGAAGGTATACCGACGCGATACCATTTTTAACCGCGGTTCACTACTACAGTCAGCTGTCACGGCCAAGGCTGTCAGTTGATACCGTACTGATGTCACCAACATTTGAAAGAAAAAGTAACCAGAAACCTCCACTAGGTTAGCAAATAAAAAAGTGAAAGGAGGGTGCTGGGAAGAGGTGTTACTAAGAATGATGTAATGTATTAATAACAGTGACAGTCTTTATTGTGGGAGAGAATGTAAACTATCATAAGTAAACACAGATATTTGTGAATTCCATCTCGATGTGTAAAATAGTTGATCCCTGTGGCCTGTTTCACAATGTTTACAAGCTCTGTTAACTGCAAACATTGTAGTTTTTAAAAATCTGTTTCTCAATGAGTGCTTAAAAAACTCAATTACTAACAAACTTAAATGTTTAGAAGTGAAATTTTATAAGTTATCAAGTGTTTTGTTTCGCAAAAAAATTGTAATTCCATATATTTGTAATTTACGTTTGTAAAGTAAGCCGTTTATCTACAAATGGTTTTTTAATACTTGTGAGCAAAATTACATAGAAAAGAATACAATTAAGTATACACCACAACAGATCTGGGCCGATTATCTCCGGGTTCCCCGGTATCCCCCGCCATTCCATCGGTGCTTCATCTTCATTCATGTATCACCGCCTGCGGTGTCACAAGTAGTTGAAGCGGGCCTTAAACACTACCAAAAAACAAAAATAACAAAACAACATATCTGAAAATTGCATAAAATACCTACTATTTAGTAGCAGTTGCAGAAGACACAAACATTATAGGCTCAGGAATAGTCATGACTTACGCCTCTTTATGAATACAATGAGAGTTTTAGGATGTCTTCTTTTGCAATGACATTGTTATAGTAAGATATAGGACATCACATTCAGTATGCAACAGGTAAAAGTGAAATTCTAACCTCAAAGTGCACATTATGTATACCGGCTTTGCGTTTACACGAATCTACGCAATGTTTATGTAATAATATACATTCTGCAAACGTCCAATCAAATCACAGTACATCAGCCAATGTAAGTTACAATAGATGTTGTAATTATGTTAGTTAATATTTGATATATTTGAATCTTCCAATACGATTAAATAGCTTTATATAGTTTATTTCAGATTAAATATACCTATATTACTTATGGAATGTGCTAGATATAGGGAGCTCTTTAGTATTTTTTGTAACACATGGTTGGAGGTGATTTGATCGGGAATATGACAGAATGCTCATTATGTTTACTTTTGTAAATTGAAGATCTAGATAACTTTACAAGTTGTCAAACTTTTATTCTGAAACAGATTTTACAAGCATTTGTAATCTTTCCGTTATTTATAAATTGCTAATATGTAAATTATAAATGTTGTGAAACAGGCCCCTGTTCTCGAGACAAGCAGTAGCATAGCCCTTATGTTAAAATATAGAAACATTTTATAAGAGTTACCTATTTTGGTTTTAAATTTTGATGCATAGATTGATAGAAGCACCCTTGTAATTTAAATGCTTAAAACTTTCAGGGAGAAAATGTTTCATCTGCTAGCTATTTTATAAATCTCTTATGGGTAAAAGCATTCACCATTGAGATTCCACTGGAAATGCATTTTTTTGAGGTCATCGGGTCCAAACTGAAACTTTTGTGGAAAAAGATCCCCCCGCGTAAGTGTATGTGTATGAAAAGAAAACGGAAAGTCTGTTAAATCGCCATAATTGGTATAAAACTGTCTTCCAAGGATACGGTACGTACTTTTCAATAAATCAACCCACCTCAACAAAACTTCTGTACTCGTACTATCTTTAACAACGATTAAATATGGCAAAATTTCAGCCAGGATTATCTTTTTGTCAACGCGTTACAACAGTGTGCTGTGTTTATGGAATTCTTAATATTTCCTCTATTCATTGAAGAATTTGTATTTACACGTGCTATGGTCAATTATCGTAATAATCACAACTGGAAGGACAATGGCATCAGAAGTTCAGCTTCAAACTAGGGATGGAATCATATATTATTGGTCTCTATTTCTTCCGGCAAGTCTTAATGAACAAAAGTACCTACAGTTTCTCAGAAATATATTGCTTCATTTACTTGATTATGTGCTTCTAGACGCCATACAACGTATGTGATTTATGCACAAGATGTTTCAACTCACCTACTCTGAGAATGTACGTGTCCCGACAACCAGATGGATTGGTCGATGGGAATCCATTGCATGGCCTGCCCTATCGCCAGCTTTAAATCCAATGGATTTTGACCTCTGGAGAACCTTAAAATCTTTGGTGTATTTAACGCCCGTATATGAGTGCAATACTTTGAGGGATCGTATCCAAAATGCATTTGACGAAGTTGCAGTGAGAAACACTCCAGAAGTTTTCCATTGCGTACGGCAAAACATAGAACACAGGCTCATTTTTTTTTTTTTTTTTGGTAGTGTTTAACGCCCGCTTTAACTACTAATGGCACCGCAGCCGGACACAGGCTCAGGGAATACATCAAAGCAGGAGGAAGTCACTTTGAGCAAGCTTTGTAAATTTTGGATATTAATAGTATCGTATTTACCACTTACAATAACCCCTGTAACTTCCCATAGAAGGTTTGATCATACTAAAGCTTTGTAATATTTTGTTATCAGGAATGCTAAATGCGGACACACATTTATACACAAATTCTATATTGGTAAGGTATTTTTAAGAAATCAGGTATTCCGGAAAATATTCTGTGCAAAGGGTAGTTTGTGATAGGGTATTTTTTTTGAAAATCTACGTGACGCATCTCTGTAAGATGTAGAGCACTGAGTAGCAATTTTGAGATTTAAACGTGTTTTCGCTTTAGAGCTATGATGTTCTCATACATACACCACACACTCAGACATACAAAACTACAAGTCATCTTTTAAAATACATTATTTATTCAATGAGCCTCAAAAGTAGTATTTGCGGTGAAGTTTCGAGAACGAAGTTTTCTGCAATCCTTACAATACCTTCTCCATCCACTACATACTTGGACTAAATCGCCTTCACAGAATTTCATATAAATCATACATTTACCACAGCTCTGATGGAAAAGATATAATGTGCCACAATCTCCTGATCTTCTCCAGCTATTCTGCCACAAACTATTCTTACAAAAACTTCTTCTATCTACTTCATGCTGATCAAGAAAAATAATCGCAGACATTAATTTACTACATACTTTCTTATAGGTTCAAGGATATAAGGGAATTCACTAGGCTAAAGCGATATGAATCTTTTAAGAGCTGGTCACTCTGTGATGGTTTTAAATTCCGTACCATTTAAATGACCAGAATTAAAAAAGAAAGAAAGGCAAATGATAACTTCTCATTTTAGAAAAGCATAAGTGTTTGGGAATTTAACCCCCCCCCAAATATAAAAAGGAATATCGCCAAAAAAATGTATTTCACATAAATTGTGTGTTTTAACATTATAAATTTTGTGTAGTAAGATATGCCTATCCCTTTTTCCTCAAAATTAAAGATACATATTTTATTTATGATGCATATCTTTAATATACAGCATCAAAATCATTAGAGCCATTTTTGAGAAAATCGGAAATTTAGAAAAACTTTCCACGTTAATTGTAGTTGGGGTGGGCAATTTGGCAGAATATTCAAAACATGTATTCGCGGTGAAATCAACGCTATCGAATTTTTGGATGGAATGTATTATCTTCACTACATTGTACATACTAATGTAGAATGGGCTGCAGTTATAAAATCTGTAGTCTAAATCATAACTTGCATGCAGCACAACTTGTAATCTATCCGGCTCTTATACATTTATGAACATCCAAAATCTGTACTTATGAGGCCCAGTTGATTTTACAGATTTTTATCTCAGAACGCAAATCTTTGTTTCTTATTGCACAGATGTGAAGTATTTAAAATCAGTCATTTTTTAATTTCTTTGTAAGATGTGAAGATTAAAATATAGCTTGGAAAGTATTGGTTATTATGATTTCAGAAAAATACTACACATTTGTTAATTTTTAAGTTTTTATTTCTGATTTTTTTTCTTCAAAATGTATAGTCTGTCTTTTTATAAGCTGCTGCTTAGAGATTAGGGAATAAATATATTTTAAAGTTGTATTTTTGTTAGTGTGACTCCAACAGTGTTGTAATAAAATTAAAAATGGCTTATTTATAAAAGAAAATTATATTATCTGAATATACTATTAAAATATACATATCGTAATTCCTTAATTGAAAAAAAAAAAAACTAAAATTTTCATAAAAAACTAATGGAATTCTCCTATGTGAAATAGTTTATGTTCCAAAAAGGGCTGGAATCATTAAAACATATACTCGTATAATCCAGCAAGAAAAGAGATTCCAACTCAGAACTCGTAATTTGATGAGAGGAGATAAAACAAAGAAAGAAAACGTGACATAGATGTAAATTATCAATTTTTGGATCTTGGTGCCATATTTCACTTGAAACTATGAACTGCGTCTTTTTATGTTATCTTGCTAGACCTTCAACCCAATTAAAAATAATGTTGGTACAAGCCTGCATGAATCACCAAAGGGACTCTTATTAGCAAATGCAGATATAAAATAGGTGTCAGTTTTTAATTTTCTTTCTTCGTCTGGTAGCAGACACTTTTGATTCCCTTTAATATAGTACACCAAATTTACAAATACATTTTTGCGATAAAAATATATATATATATATATATATTTTGTTCCTGAAGGCTATAGTTGGTATCCACGAAATATTCCCGTAAAGCTGCCAATTTCCTTAAACTGTCATTACTGAACCATCCCCAAGAAAAAATGTGCCAAAAGTTCTTACATACTAGAAGTAATACTTTTATGAATTCAGAAATATTGCTCCACTAATACTCAAATATCCTCTACGTCCTCGTTCTCTAAATTACTAGGATAATCGGGACGTAATTGATCATCAGCAGGATGAATCGATCACAGAACGCCAACTGAACAAAAGACAAAAGGAAGGTGAGCAAAGTGGCACAATTTGACAGCCCAGATGAGGTAAGAGAGAACAAAATAAGAAAAACACAATAAATAGGTAACAGAAGGTGAATTACCTTAATGTGGAGTTTCTGATTTTTTTTATTACTATTATTATTATTATTATTAATGTTATTATTATTATTATTATTATTATTATTATTATTATTATTATTATTATTATTATTGTTATTATTATTGTTAAATTGATTTTGTCAACCAGAGGTTTCAAATTCCAGGTTAGTATTATTGACTCTTATGTAACCTATAAAAACAATTCCTATGCGGAATTTTTTTTGTACACTGAGGGAAATGCATCCTTCTAATGGTGGGTAGGGCAGATAGCTAATTAATAAAATTAGTATTTGTGTGACGAATGTACATTCCGTGAATGTATATTCAAACTGTATTCGCTAAATAATTCAACAAATAGGTCCAACCCCTTAAGATATTTTATGTTCAAAACTGCCCAACTTTAATGATCAATTTCATAACACGAAATTTAAATTGTTATAACATGATAAGTGATTTACTTAGAAAAACAAAGTTTATTTTACAAATTAACGTTTACTGTTTTTTTTTATTCTCTTCATTATTAAAATTCATACATTGACACAAATGTTTATTTTATAAACAGTATTTGTTCATATGTTTATATATTTTTTTTCGAATTTTGGGTCCTTTCCTTAGGCAGGGTCATATAGAAGAGCTTTAATAGTTTGTAGAATATTAAAATGTTTTTAGTTTTTTAAGTGCAAATGTTTTAATCATAGTTTATTAAACTTAAATCTATTAAAAAAAAGTTAAACATATAATTAATCGAAGCTAAAGTTGACTCATTTTGAGAACTAATGAATGCGCCGAATAAACATGATAAACAGGAAGAGTTTATAAAACCTATTAATATATATATAATCAACCGCCTATATTATATATTTGGCCGAGAAGGTAGAAAAATTGTCTTGTAATTCTCTTGGAGATTTTTACAGTGAAGAAATACTAGGTTGGCAGCAGTGATGAGACTAGCAGAAGAGCTTCTTTTTTGTTTCTCACAATACCTAGCGCAGCTATTAGGTTACTATTTTCGTGGAAGAGGTGTTGGTGGGAGAGGAGGAAAAACACCGGATTTCAGCATATGTTCAGTACAGAGGTTTATATACCAACAAGGTCGCGATATGACCATGCTATTAAATCGACCCAAAATAAATAGTTTTGAAAAAATCTGATGTGTACCATTCACATAACTTTCTCTATATCTCTGCCACAAATTATTCTTAAAAAGCTTACAGAGCTAATCAGAAAAAATGAGCAGAAATAGTCTTATTACTTGCTACCTTGTAAGTAGAAGTGAAATAAGGGACTACCATAGGTTAAAATGATAGTCAAAAGCTGGTTGCTATGTCAATGAAGTTCCTTTGTTTATAGGGATAGGAGTTGACAAGTTCCTGTATGAGAAAGGTATGTTTTTCATAGCAGAAACCAAAAATAAGTAATGTCTCAAAAACGACGAACTTACGAATATATAACATAAATTGTGTGTTTTAACGTGCTCTACATTTTTTGTGCAGTAAGCTTTTGTCCATCTCTTATGGTTTAGCAGTTATTCAAAATTCAGTAAAATTCATCCAGAATAAACTACTCTTCAGAGGCTATTCCCAAAAAATTCAAGATATACATTTTATTTGTCAGGTAAATATCTTTAATATACGAAATTTTAATCAAAATCGTTAGAGCCTTTTTTGAAAAAATCAAAATTTTTGAAAAAAAGTTCCATGTAAAGGGTAGTTGGGAGTGGTGGGATTTTTCTCAAAATCTTCGTGTCGCATCCCTGGAAGATACTGAACTTAAATACCAAGTTTGGTATTTTACCGACTTTTCGTTTTTGAGTTATCGTGTTCACAGGCACACTGACACACGGACACACACACACACACACACACACACACACACACACAATCGGACCTTTTTGTGAAAATGCTGTTTTTGGATATTGGGAACCCTAAAACATATATTTCCGGTGAATCTCGGTATCGAATTTTTGGGTGGAGTGCAATACCTTCTCTATACACTATGTACATAATGCATATAGAGAAAGTAAAAAAGGAACATTGTTATGTCTTACATTTGTAAAGAGTTTATTTTCGCGAGTTTTAATATTCGTTTTTGAGGAAGATACCTTTCCATTTCTTTGCCGGATCTGTTAAATTTTCAATGGTTTGTCCACTTGTATAATTGCGTAAATATTGTTCTTAGAGAAGTAAGCCAATGATTAGTCTGTAACAACGCTGAGTTCTTCAAGCTAGTTATTTTCTGTGCAGCTTTGACTCAACAGTATGCTATTTGGCTGCTAGTTTATATTTCCTGTGTTATGTTCGTGCTTATAAATGAATTCTGTAAGGATGGAGCTATATCAAAATTATTTTTGGCACTGGAACATATGCACACCTTGGAATGCTGTTGGGTAAAGTGTGTTTTAATTATTCTTAAAATTTCATTATACATAAAATGCAGCAAAGCTAGTGTTTAGAATATTTGTAGATTAAATTTTTGTTTTATTTTACTTAGAGTAAATTTTATTAATTTGTAAACGTTTAAGCCTCTCTTTCTTTAAAAGTATGACCGCAATTTATAAACGATCTGTTAAATCTCAGTTTCGATTAATGCTTCTTAGATAGTTTGTTTTTACTTATGTAACTGCAATTATAATTGTGATCATCAAAATACCGAATGCAAAGACATTTTCCTCATTGTGTTTGTTGTACCTAATCGAAACTTTTCCTACCGCCTGCGGTGCCATTAGTAGTTAAAGCGGGCGTTAAACACTACAAAAAAAAAAAAAAAAAAAAAAAAAAACTTTTCCGATAGTTCTACGCGATGACTCTGGCGAGCGCGATACCAACCTCCGAACAGTGTATTCACTGGATAGTAGCCGCTACCAACATAATGTTTAACAATATCATAAACGTTAAACAAGGACATTCTGTCTATATGGGAAATGAAAGAGAAATGTGCATAAACATGGCTATAAGTGTAACACGTATATAGGCACAAACTGTGTACGAAAACACAGAAAACGCCGGGAAACAAAACGTATTGATGAAACAAAACATAAATAATGTTTAAAACAAAGCACACATTAATTAACATTAAATATCCATGAAATGCTTGTCAAGCATTAAAGGTATGTAAATTCTGGTAAGAAATACCGGAAATGACTCCGTATAAAGTATAGTTTGGGATTGCGGAGTATTCTTGAAAATTTTTGTGAAAATATGCGCTTCTGTGTGTGTGCGTATGTGTGTGCACTCGCGCATCTCAGAATCGAAAATTCCAATACATACCGAAAGATATGCAAGGGTACTCTAATGATAAGTAAATTAAATAGTCACATCAGAAATATACTACATACTACAGGCTGCCTGCATGGTTGAGTGGTTAGCGCGCTGACTTTCACCCGGAGGTCCCGTGTTCGATTCCCAGTTGGGGCAGGAAATTCTTCTTTAACCAGATTCATTCCCTATCCTACCCCCAGAGTCTGGAAGTGTGTATTTCTTGAGAGTGAATATGTGTCTTTAAAGAAAATAAATTATTACAAATTCAATATTAAAAAAAAACTACAGTCAACGAGTTGTTCGAAGGCAAAGTCCTCGATATGGCCTTTAGATATTAAAGGAGGCACTAAAAACAGGGAGTAAACAAAACAACACAAGTGTAGTAATAGCAACCGGGCCAGGAGATTCATATTACACTATATAGCCCGAAACAAAGTACTTACGTGACGTTCTGCCGCGAAAGGGGTGTGGGTTGGAATCCCGACATGGACATTTAGTGTTATGTGTTTCAGTGTTGTGTTCAATCTAATTCTATCCTCCTGATTGCCAAGTTGGCAACCTCTGAGGGAAAATATATTTTTAAAAAATCTATTGTGATGCATTCATATGACTTTTTCTAACTGTTCTGCAAAAAAAAAAAAAAAACTTACAAAATATTCTTCTTCTATCTAAAACATTAACACAATCACTATTTGATTCCCTATAAACACAAGGGAAATAACGGAATATATCAGGCTAAAGCGATAGCCTTTGAAAGTCGATCGATAAAATGCAAAAAAATTAAGTTCAGTTGGTTTTCCATTTTCATGAAAACAAAAAAGGTGAAACAAAAGGTAATCCCACTTGAGAAAATGCGTATTTCAAAATTGAAACTAATAAAAAGGAATGTCTCTGCAGCAAAAATATGTCATAAATTGTGTATTTTAATGAAATATATATTTTTTTGTGTAGTATGCGGTTTACCAGTTATGTAAAATTTAGAAAATCTATCCAGAATGAACAGTTCTTCAGAAGCTATCGTCATAAAATCCAATATTTACATTTTATTTGTGCTGTAAATAGCTAAAGTATGGCTACTTTAATCAAAATTGTTAGATCCAAAAGTTTCAAAGGTCATGTACTCATATAGGGTAATTTCTTGAACATTTTCCTGTTGGAAGACATCAAACGTAAATACTGAGTTTGGTAATTAACGGTCTTTTCGTTTTTTGAGCTATGCTGTCAACAGTCTCTTATTTTCCTATAAAGGCTTTTTTGAACTTAGGGTACCTCAAAACATATATTTACGGTGAAATCTCAGTATAGAATTTTTTAGTGGAATACAATATTTCTTCTAAACACTATGTACCTACATAGTACGTGTAGAGAAAGTAAAAATCTGAGTGTGCCATTCACATGACACGTGTGGCTGCTCCAAAACAAATTTTCCTTAGAAAACAATATTGTTTTATCTATGTCATGGTTAATCGAGATAAATTATTGCTTGCTTTCTTGTAAGTTGGAGGGAAATAGGCAAACACTAGGCTAAAGCGATAGCCAAATCTTTCAAAAGCTGGTTGCTATATGAAACAATTGAAATTAGGTTGGCATCTGCATTCCGAGTGTAAAACAATAGGGATGAAAAGAAAGGACTTCCCTCTTGAGAAAAGTTTAAATAGTTTAAACTTGAAATCAACAATATATATATATATATACATATATATATATATATATATATATATATATATATATATATATTGAAAACTGCTAACTCTACATAAAATGTGCATGACATAAATTATGTGTTTTAATGACATTGCGTTTTTGTGTGGTAAGGTTTATCTTCTCTTACGGTTTACGAGTTATGCAAGTCACCCAGAATGAAGAGGTCTTCAATCGACAGAAAATTCATGCTATACATCTCGATTGTCATGAAAATATCCTAAAAAGATGGCGTTTTAATCAAAAGCGTTACTGCCATCTTTAGAAAATAAAAAGGGGCAAGAAGTGTTCCATGTAAAGGGGGATTTTCTAGTCGCGCCCTTGGAATATAGTAAACATAATGCCAAGTTTGGTAATTAATGGACTTTTCGTTTTTGAGCTATGTTGTCCAGTGGCACAGACGTGCGCGCGCATAATCACACACATACACATGGATATTTTCTATTTTTTTTTTTTTTTTTTTTTTGATTCAGGAGGTCTCAAGGCATGTATTTCCAGTGAAGACTCGGTACAATGCAATATGGGTAGAATACAATGCCCTCTGTATTTACTATGTAGGTTTTAAATACATACTGGAGAAAGTAAAAAGTACTTGACATTGTGAGACGTCATGGGTATGTCATCTTTAATTTGACACCCCCTTATGGTTTACTGGAAATCTGGGAGTCTGTTGGTAGCTCAGTGATAAGAACAACTGAAGGAGACAGTGCGATTCGTGGTTCAAATCCTCTCAATGGTATTTAATTTTTCAATCTGACTCTACCATTATTACTAATGTCCTACACGTGGATTATGTGAAATAAGCAATTAACGGATACTGGGAGTGAAATTTAGACTATAATCAGTCAAAAAAGTAGAAAATCGCTTTCTTGTAGCAAGTAGTCCGTGGAACTTCTGGGAATCTATAGAGAATTAACATTTAGCTGTCCCCCTTTGCTTCGGGCTCTACAGTCATTTAAAGATCTTACATACACATGATACCTAGCATACTATTTTATAAAACAGCGTTTTTTTTTTCTCTGAAAACTACATTTTCACACTTTTAGCATATTTTATACGTCTCATTCCTGTTCGAAGACAATTAAATCTTCCAGAATGTGCAGAGGGACCTATTGCTGGCCACAAAATTATACTACCAACAAAAGCAGTTTTTCAAAACATATTTTTGTGGACAAATGATTGATTTTAGGAATAAACATTTTTAAATTTAAAAAAAAAAATATCATAATTCAGCAATCAAAGTAGTAGAAATATCAACGTATAAAATTCGTATGTGTAGTTCAAAGCTCCAATTCAAAAAAAGGTCAACAAATTTTCTCAAATTATTAAGCGTGTGATACATTTTGATAATACAATACATTTACATAATACAATTTATGAAATAATTTATGTTTTGTAAAGTTTTTATATAATTTAAAAGTAGTTTATTACACGTATTAAGAATAGAACATTCCAATTACGGTAATATTTTCAGAAAATTATGCACAAAAAGCAGAATTTTGAAATTTCACTCCAGTATCCCTTAAGTGTTTGTGCGTTACGGTGGGATAGGAGGAGATGAGTGTAATTTAAAACAGCGGACGACATCCGGACATGCAGAGAGCCGCCTTGGAGGGTCCCTGAACGTTCCAAGCAGTTCTTCATCTCACCGCGGAGAGCGTCAGGAGCCAGTGGCTATGTCCCGGATAGGCCATGAGAGTACTAAGACAACCACCAGCGCCATCTAGCTGCCGAGAGCTGTATTTCCAGAACGCAGTCATCTCCACAGAATGGCGCTTCTGCCCCTGAAAGAGATCAGTTTGGGATGAATGAATTTAAATGAAGTGGAAGGAAGTTCGGAAGATTGATGAGGTCTCCCCAGCATTCCCCTAGTAACCCGGAAAAAACCCGAAATAGCCATTGGTCAGAGGGGTTGGCTCGAGCAACCGGTCCCACGAACTCCCGAATGCCAGTCGAGGGTATTCCTTCGATGTCCCTTAAGTACTGTCCCTACAAAATCTTATATTTCTATATACTTCATTTTAACTGAAATGAGCTTTCCGGAAATAGATGCACTACAAACCAGAATAGCGAAAAACAAATGTTTTAGAACTGGACTCGACACGCTGGCCAATAAACATCGCATTCTTCCATAACTAGGTGAGAAATACAAACAGCAATAGGATTATAAAGGAACAGTATTGCACAATCCAAACCGGCTGGCCCCGTAGCTCAATTGGTAGATCGAGAGGTCGCGACTTCAATTTCCGGCTGGGGGTGGGAATTTTTCTCTAGCTAAGCGTATTCCCTATGCTCCCCAGCGTCTAGAAGTATAAATGAGAGTGGAATTTGTTTGTGAGAGAGAGAGAGAGAGAGAGAGAGAGAGAGAGAGAGAGAGAGATCTAATGAACAATATTAAATAAAATAGAAATGCAAGACAACAGTAAATGGAATTACACCATTGCCGATGGGCAATATGTTTCACAAGGGAGTGCTACCGTTAGGAGCATGCTGTTAGGAACAACTTAGAAAAAAATTGAAATATGCTGTAAATAATGGATATTTTGGAAATAGCTGATGCCACAGAAAAGAGAAATACATTATCTATTTAACCAAATCTACATTTTTGTATAGTACCTTTTGCGTATCGCTTAATATTGAACTGTTATGCAAAAGTGTATAAATTTCCTTCCGAATTAACAGGTCTTCAAGGCTACTAAAATTCGATATACATATTATTTGTCATGTAAACATCTTACATAATTAAACAGAAAGATTGGTATTTTCCGATAATTATGTTCTAAATTATGCTTGTGATAGTCACACACATGGATCTTTTTCTAAGAATGCCTTTTGGATTCAGGGGGCCTTGAAACATATTTTCAGTGAAATCTTAACTTCAAATTTTTGGCTGGAATAGCATACTTCCCCTAAATGCTATGCATAGTACACAAAGTAATGAAGAAAATAAGGGTTGGTTAGAAATTTTCCATTAAGCTGAGAGTAGATTTGGTAGTCGCTGACTTAAAATACAATATTTATTAATCTCTGAGCACATGATTAGACACTTTTTTCAGAGAGAATTAGATTTTATGAATATATTCTAGAGGTCGATGAGAATGTGCTACCATTTTTACTTTCTGTACTATGTATAATAAAGAGTATTGAAAGGTATTGAATTACGTCGGTCACCATGGTGGCGCTCTCTAAAGTGCCTCGCTGTGGTGCTTCGTGGCGCAGGAGATCGTGGGCTCGAGTCCCGCCTTGGGCAGGGTGTTTATATCTTTGTAAAATGTGTATATGCGTGTGTATATATTAGAAGCAAAAGGCAAACGGTAATCAAACAGAAAACAGAGAAAGTATTAGGAAAATTAAAAAAAAGAAGAAGAAGAACTAGAAGAAGAAGCAGAAGAAGAAGAAGAAGAAGAAGAAGAAGAAGAAGAAGAAAATACAGCCCCGGAGTCCCGAGGAAACCGAAACTATAGTTATAACAAAAATTCGATACCGAGGTTTCACAAGAAATACATGTTTTGGGAATTTCAATAAAAATGTTTAGAAAAATCTCCGTGTGTATGTAAAGTATGTGTGAGTCTGTGTCACTATGAGAGCAGCATGACTCAGTACTAATACTATACTTGCTTCAGCAGCCACGAAGATTTTCAAGAAAATTTCCAGGTCTCAAATTTTCGAACATTCTTTTGTTAAAAATATCTATAAAGGTTTTGATCAAAATACCATATAAGAGGCTTTCATTACAAGCAACATGTATTTTAATCTTTCTGGGAATGGTCTCTGAAGTCCTCTTAATTCTGGACGGGCTTTGCATAACTGGTAAACCATAACAGGTAGACAAAATGTGTTAAATACACATTCATGACACAACTTTTTTTGGAATTAACCATTCCTACATATTGTTTGTTAATGGATTAAAGGGTAAACTACTTTCCTCAAACGGGAAGTCATTATTCGTTTTTATTTCAAATATTAATACACAGAGTGATTTATATATAACTGGCACATTTCATTCTTTAATCACTCCGTTGGAAATTCATTCAATGACCCAATTTTAGCACCAAATTGAGAAGAATGTTCTGCAGTTTCGATTCCTTGTCACTAGATGTTTAACCAGACTGTGAACACTGCAGAGTACAGACTGATTTTCTTGGAGTTTGTTGGGCAACTGGACGATGTAGAGCTCAAGGATATTTTCAGCAAGATGGCACTACATACCTTACATCAAATGAAGCAATAAACCTAATTGTTAGTTTCTTTGATACTACCGGATAATTTCCAGGAACCTGTGGCCACCGAGATCTCCGGATTCGACATCGCCGGACTTCTTTCTATAGGGTTACTTAAGAGACAGGGTTTAAGCCACACGTCCCCAGATATTGGACGATCTGAAGCACATCACAAAAGAGATTCAAGTTATTGACAACAGAGTCCTCCAACGAGAGGACGTGTTGAGTTGTGCCTTATGCAGGATGGAGGACATTTTCAACATTTGCTATACAGCTAAATAATCTCCCAAAATTAGTCTACAATTTAGGTATAATAAGTTCTCAATAGCACAATTCGTTTTGAAACAATTAAAGAAATAAATGTGTCAGCTCAATATAAATCATCCTGTATTTGACTTATTTGCTTGCATTCCTGCAAATGTTTTGTATGTTAACGTGAAATCGATAGAAGAATAAGTTTTTTGAAGTAAAGTATTGTAACTATAGTATATTATAATTAAAATAGATATCAGAATGTCACGTAGTTGGTACTGCATAGAAACAACCTCCATAAATGCGTTGTTAAAAGGCCTTGATGAGATGCCAAGGAGTTAGGTCGCTTATCCAGGGATAGGGCTACACCGTGTTCAGCGGAGTGACGGAACTCAAACTGGATTACAGCTTGGGTACACGTCTAATGCACCAGCCCAGATAATCTCCCTAACGAACCTAGCCCGCTCTGAAACAATCTTAGTAGCTCTCTACCTGCGGTTCATCGTTTTACATCAACACTTCCAACATCACCCGTCTTAATCCAACAAGTTCACAACATTTGGATCAGTGGTATCTCTCTTTCTTTTGTTTTATGCAGTCAAAGTATTCTTCTACCCATTATAGCATTATATTATGAGATTAATTAGCAGCGAATTCTTCTATTCACGTTACTTTATTTACAATACAATCTTATGTGTGAAATTCACATGACTTTCTCTACATATCTGTTACAAATTATTCTTAAAACTTTTACTCTTCTATCTAGTTCATGTTAATCGAGATAAATTAGCAGAAACGGTCTTATTACTTGCTTCATTGTAAGTAGAAGGGAAATAAGGGAGTACCATAGGTTAAAGTGATATAAAATCTTTTAAAATTCCCTTTGTGTGAAGTTGATAAATTACAGTATGAGAAAAATATAGGTATTTAAAACAGAAACCAATAAAATCAGCTCTACAAAAAAATTATACATATGACATCTTTGTGTACATTTTGCAAAATGTTTAACATGCAAAACTGAGCAAAAATTAAAACAAGATAAAGAGGTCTTCGTAGAGACCATTTGCAGAAAATTCAAGATGTACACTTTTTTTTTTTGTCATGTAGATATCTTTAATATACCATATTTTAATCAAACTCATTTGAGTCAGTTTTGAGAAAATCAAATTTTCGAAAAAATTTTCATGTCAAGTGTAGTTTGGGGTGTTCACAGACACATACACACACGCACACATTGACCTTTTTCTAAAAATAAATTGACAATATCCCATATGAGAAAAGTGTAAATGTTTAAGAACTGAAACCAATAACAACGAATATCTTAGAAACAATCGGATCTACGAAAAAATGTATATGGCATAAGTTATGTGTTTATACGGGTATTACATTTTTGTGCGCATTTTACAAAATGTTGAACATGCAAAATTTAGCAAAAATTCATCCAGGATAAAAAGGTCTTCGTAGGCTGTTCACAGAAAACTCAAGATATACACTTTTTTGTCATGTAAATATCTTCAATATACGATATTTTAAACAAATTCATTTGAGCTATTTTAGAGAAAATCAAATGTTTGAAATCTTTTCCATGTAAAGAGTAATTTGGGGTGTTTTTTTTTTTTTTCTTGAAATGTCTCGTGTCGTATTGTATACTGCCCACAGGCCACACACATTGACTTTTTTCTATTTTTTTTTTTTTTGGAATCAGTGGTTTCAAAACATGCATTTCCTGTAAAATCTCAGTATCAATGTTTCTGTTAGGTAAAATTAAAGCATTTTCATAAAATTTACTATGAATAACAGGAAGTGTGCAAAAAGTAGACGGAGGAAAGCCTTTTCTGTGATAAAGAGCAAATAAATTATAGTGTGTTATGAACTTGTGCCATTATTTATAGGATTTTAGGGGCGTGGACAATATATTTTACGACGTAGGGCTAGCACCTTTTGTATTATTAATTTATACTCTTTCATCTTTAATATAACTAAGAATAAAATCACTAACTCTACCATAGAAACGAAATAATTCGCCTATTTTCTTTCTCTAGCACTATGTACTGTACATTATTTTACAGTTTTGTGTTCCACCCAAAATTGATATTGATATTTTCACCTGAAATTCATGTTTTGAGACTCTCTGAATTCAAAGTTGCATTTTTTAGAAACAAGTCCTACGTTGCGGCATGGCTCAAAAATGAAAAGTCGGATAAACACCAAACTTGGTATTTAAGTTCAGTATCTTCTCAGGAGGCGACAAGGTTTTCGAGAAAGTTTCCCACTCCAACTACTCTCTGCATGGAACATTTTTCGAAAACTTTGGTTTTCTCAAGAATGATTCTAACGATTTTTATTTTAGTATGTCATATGTTTAAGACGAAATGTATACCTTGAATATCCTCTAAAATCTAATCTTTTGTATTATTTTTGTATTACTGGTATATTGTAAGACGTAAAAAAAAAAAAAAAAAAAAAAAAAAAAAAAAAAAAAAAAAAAAACGTACTACACGAAGATATAGATATAGATCTTATTAAAACACAAATTCATGTTTAATATTTTTTTTTTTTTTTTGTAGAGATAACCGTTTTCGAGATACTCGAAGTTATTGGTTTCCGTTATAAGTTACTTAAACTATTCTCAAACGGGAAGTTAATCTTTCTTTATGCTGTTTTGTTTACTCCTATCAAGCAAAGAAAACCAAAATTCAATTGTTTCACATAGGGACTGTCTTTTTAAAGATATGAGTATCGCTTTAGCCTGTGCATTCCCTTCTTTCCCTTCAATTATAAAGAAACAAATAAGAAGACAAATGTTTATCTCGATTAGCATGATGTGGCTAAGAAGAAAAACTGTTTTTGGAAAAACTAGAGAAAGTCATGTGAATGGAACACATCAGATGTTTTAGCATGCAAGAGAAGCGTAGAGGAAAATGAGTAAGGAATGTAATATGCGAATCGAATCTTGTTAGTCCAACAAACCTCGGCCAGTAGATGCTCATGTGTTCTGCCTGGAATTGCAGCCTCTTTGTGAAGGATAATAAAGTTCTAACAGTAATAATCGTAAATTAATTTGCAGCTGCTTATTGTCTGCAGGCTGTGTATTCTGCATTAGGCCACGCTTGTAGGTCCTTTGTGGAGGTAATTAAGTTAAGACTCTAATGACACTAGATTAATGTTTATTGTTGTTGTTCAGCACTACTGCAGTTGGAATTCTGCATTAGATTTTCGAGGAACTAGAAGTTACAGCTTATTTGGTGCATGCCGATACTTCAAGGGTTCTAGCTGTGTATCCACAGCAAGTACTTACCTACTAGCTGATCACTAGTTAAGTTCTGTAAAGTTGGCGGTACTTCGGTAAAGCGAGCGATGTGTCTAATTTTCTAGGCGAGATGCACATACTAGAGAAACTT
This sequence comes from Hymenopus coronatus, assembly GCA_030762935.1. NCBI lineage: Eukaryota > Metazoa > Arthropoda > Insecta > Mantodea > Hymenopodidae > Hymenopus > Hymenopus coronatus. The sequence goes on along the minus strand of CM060895.1, from coordinate 77,679,186 downwards.
ACTATATATCACTATCTCTAATCATAATATATGGACTGTGAAATAAAACTATTTTCGCGTTACCTTAATAGTTAATTTAACGGTTATAATATGTGTTTTTAAAGCTCTCTTATAAGTAGTGACAAGAAACATATGAAGACAATTTTGGAAAAACATTTCTTTTAAAGCAAAATATGTTGTATGTCAAAATTTGGAGCATTTTCATTTGTGAATTTTAGATGATAATAAAATATCAAATAAACACCACAGGTTTACGTAGAAGATAATATATATTTTAATCCATTATATTATTACTTTCTCTAGCACGTATGTACAAAGTACATAGTGGATAGAGAAGGTATTGTAATCCACCCAAAATTCGATACCGAGGTTTCATCATATATTCATGTTTTGAGACCTCCTGAGTAAAAAAAAAAATACTTTCTCATTACATATTATGTACATAGTGTATAGAAAAGGTAGACAGATACCGATATTTCACCAGAAACATGGGTTTTAAGATCCCCTGAATCCAATATTTTTTTTTTTTTTAGAAAAACGGCCATGTGTCTGTGGGTAGCAAAGATCAAAAACTAAAAGTCCGTTAAATACCAAGCTTAGTATTTAAGTTCAGTTCCAAGGATCCGACAGGAAGGTTTTCAAGAAAATCCTCCCAGCCTCAACTACCATTTATGTAGAAACATTTTCGAAAATTGTTATTTTCTCAAAAATGGCTCTAATGATCTTGATAAAAATATCTTATATTTAAGATACCTATTTATATGAAAAATAAAACACGTAGGAATTTTGAGTTTTCTGGGAATAGTCTCTGAAGATGTCTTTATTATAGATGACTTTTTGTGGAATTTTGCATAACTGCTGAACCATAAGAAATAAGTAAAAACTTACTTAACGAAGACTGTAGAGCTCGTTAAAACACACAATTTATATCTAATACCTTTTTTTTCGTGGAGTTAACCGTTTTTCAGATATTGGTATTTATTGATTTCAGTTTTAAAATACTTACATCTACTTTTCTCAGATGGGAATTTGTCAACTCCTGGCAATACTAACAATTTACCGCCTTTTAAAAGATTTGATTATCCCTTTAGCCTACGGTACTCCCTTATTTCCCTTTTACTTACCAGGAAGCAAGTAATAGGACCATTCTGCTTATGTTTTATGTTTTATCGATTATCATATAGTAAATAGAAGACTAACACTTTTAATAATAATTTGTTGCAGAGTTGTAAAGTGGAACAAATCAGATTTTTAGAAAAATGTCCGCGTGTGTCTGTGGGCAGTATAATTCATAAACGAATTATTGGTATTTAATCTCAGTATCTTCCAAGGATGCAACAGCATGATTTTCAAGAAAATTGCTCAACCCCTGAATATCCTTTCCATGGAACATTTTTCGAAAATTTTGGTTTTCTCAAAAATGACTAGCGATTTTGATTAAATACCATACAATTAAGTTATCTTTATAGCAAACAAAATGCATATCTTGAATTTTCTGTGAATAGCCTCTGAAGACCTCTTTAGTCCTGTATGAATTTTGTTGAAGTTTGCATAACTGGTAAACCGTAAGAGATAGACAAAAGCTATCTTTACAAAAAATGTAAATCTCGTTTATTATCACAATGTGTCACATACCTTTTTTCGCAGATTTATCCGTTTTCTAGATATACCTAGTTATTTGTTTCATTTTTAAGGTCTTAAACCTTCCTTTCTTTTCGTCTCTGATTTGTTTAGTCCCAGCAAGCTAAGAAATTTGAATTTTAATTGTTTCACATAACAAACTGTTTTTAAAATATGTCAATTTCATTATTTCCCTACCACTTACAAAAAACAAGCACTAAGGCAATTTGTCTAATATTTATCATGATGTAGGTAAAAGAATAATCTTTTATAAGAAAAATTGTTTGCGTAAGAGCTAGAGAAAGTCATGAGAATGGAACACATTAAACTTTTATTTTAGTAAGATTAATATGTTTACGACAAGTTGATATAAAGACTTAAATTGCTTATTCATCTGCAGGAAGAAAGAAAAAATCAGTATAATACCATTCTTGGTATTACCATTATAAGGTTTTGTTAATTAATGCTATCCTTTTCCTTCGTATAACTCCTAAACCTACAAAATGAAGTTACTTGCTTAATACTAAATACAATATTCCATCAAAAGTTTGAGTTCGCGAAAATAGAAACTCAAGAATAGAGGGAATTTCCTACGGGAAGTTACATGGAGGAAATGTTACATTTGCTTCTCATCTGATTAAAAAAATGGAACTCATGTTTAAAAATAAACTAAAAGTATTGTTGTTTTCATTTGTTCTTAAAAGTTTGAATTTTTGGGCAAAATTATTTTTTTAGGAGGAAGGGCCTTTTTACTTAATTTACCCATCATCAACATCCACTTCAACCCTCCCCCCCCTGTTAGAAAGTGTGGTAGGGTACTTTTTAGACTCGTTTTCTGGAAAGAGTGGCTTAGGGTTTCTAAATGTGTTTAACAGATAACTGCCCGAATGGATTATCTGGAAATTCCGGTTCATATCTAACAACAATTATTTCAAAAGATTAATCTCACAAATTAGTGTTATAACGAGATCTAAATTTGTTGTGCAGTAAATTTTTGTCTATCTCTTACAGCTTACTAGCTGTGAAAAAATTTATCCAGAATGAAGATGCAGAAAATGTATTATTTGTGCTGAAAATATGTTATAGATAAGGTATTTTAATCAAATCGTTAGGGCCAGTATCGAAAAAATTATTTTTTTTTTGTTTTCTTTGTTAAGGGTAGTTTGGGGTGTTTTTTTTTTTCTCTTGAAAGTCTTCGTGTCGTATAGTTAAAAGACTATGCACTGAAATACCAGATTTGGCTTTAGCACACACACGAATCGTTTTACTTTCTCTACACGTACTATGTACATATTAAAAGGTATTGTATTGCACCCAAAAATTCGCTACCGAGATTTCCCCAGAAATTCCCGTTTTAGAAACATGTCATTGTTGCGTGAATGTGATCGATATATCTTAAAAGCAAAACGTCGGTTAAACACCAAACTTGGTATTTAAGTAGTATATCTTCCAAAGATCCGATACTAAGATTTTAAAGAAAATCCCTTCACTCTCAACTACCCTTATATGGAACATTGATTTTCTCAAAAATGGTTCTAACGATTTTAATTAAAGTACTTTATGTTATTATATTTTTATAACAAATAAAATGTATTCTTGATTTTTTTAAGTATAGCCTCTGAAGACCTCTTCATTCAAAATGACTTTTGTATAACTGGCAATTCATAAAAGATAGATAAAAACTTTCTACATAAAAAAAAAATATCTTATTGAAACACACAATTAATGTAACATTTTTTTTGCAGTTAATCGTTTTCGAGTTATTCAGAGTATTCCTATCAATTTAAAACGCTTTAACTTTTCTAGAAAGAGAAGACTTCTTTCTTCTCGGTTTTCGTTTGTTTACTCCTGGAAAGACAAGCGAATGGAATTTCAATTGTTTCACATAGCTAACGGCTTTTAAAGGACTTGGCTATCGTTTTAACCCGTGCATTTTGTTATTTCCCTTCTACTTACAAGGAAGGTAGTAGTAAGACTAATTCTGCATATGTTTATTTTGATTAGCATCATGTAGATGACAGATTAATAGATTTTGAATAAAAGGTTTGTTTACCGAACAGGTAGATGGTATGTGAAGAGACCATATTATATTTTTACTTTCTCTATACGAACTATGTACATAGTGTATAGAGAAGGTATTGTATTCCACCCAAAAATTAAATACCGAGATTTCACCCGAAATACATGTTTTAGGTTCCCCTGAGTTAAAAAAAAAAAAGCATTTTTACAAAAAGATCCGTGTGTGCGTATGTGTATGTGTGTGTCTGTGGACATCTTAGCTTAAAAACGAAAAGTCCGTTAATAACCAAATTTGGTATTTAGGTTTGGTATCTTCCAAGGATGCTACAGGAAGATTTTCAAGAAAATCCCCCACCCCCAATCACCCTTTACATGGAACTTTTTTCGATGGCTCTAATGATTTTGATTAAAATATCGTATATTACAGATATTTACCTGACAAATAAAATGTATATCTTGAATTTTCTGGGAATAGCCTCTGAAGACTACTATATTCTTGAGGAATTTTACATAACTGCTAAACTGTAAGAGATAATTTAAAGCACATTAAAACACAAAATTTACGTTATACACATTTTTTCGTGCAGTCGATCGTTTTTGAGGTATTCCTTGTTTTTGGTTTCAGTCTTGAAAAACCTATATCTTTCTCATACGGGAATTTATCAACTTCTGCCATACAAACAAAGGAACTTCAGTCGCATAGCAACCAGCTTTTAACTGTCACTTTAGCCTATGGTACTCCCTTATTTCGCTTCTACTTACAAGGAAGCAAGTAATAAGACTATTTCTGCTTATTTTTTCTCGATTGGATGAATTAAATATTAGCATAAGTTTTTTTAACAATAATTTGTTGCAGAGTTGTAGAGAAAGTCAAGTGAATGGAAACCATCAGATTTTTTCCCTTCTACTTACAAGAAACCAAGTAAGAAGGACAATTTCTGATGATTTTTTGATTATCATGAAGTAGATAGAAGAAAAAGCTTCTTAACAATAATTTGTTACAAGATATAGATAAAGTCATGTGAATGGAATACATCAGATTTTTACTTTCTCTAGCCCCGTATGCACAATGTACATAGTGGATAGAGAAGGTATTGTTTTGCACCCAAAAATTCGATACCGAGATTGCAGCAGAAATACATGTTTTAGGACCCACTGAATCAAAAAAAAAAAAGCATTTTCAGAAAAATGTCCATGTGTGTGTGTGTCTGTCAGTGAGCCGGTACACAGCATAGCTAGAAAACGAAAAGACGGTTGAATACCAAACTTGGTATTTAGGTTTTGTACCTTACAAGGATGCGACACGAAGATATTAAAGAAAATCCCCCCCACTTCTAACTACCCTTTACATGGAAAAGTTTTGAAAAGTTTGTTTTTCTTATAAATGGCTCTAACGATTTTGATTAAAATACCATATATTAAAGCTATTTAAACCATAAATAACATGTATATCTTCAATTTTCTGGGAATAGCTTCTGAATACCTGTTTATTCTGGATGAATTCTGCTGAATTTTGCATAACCAGTAAACCGTAAGAGATAGACAAAAACTTAGTACACAAAAATGTAGATCTCGTTAAAAATACAACATTTATGTCATATACATTTTTTTCGTGGAGTTTGCTGTTTTTAAGATATTTCCTTGTTATTGGTTTCAATTATAAAGTATTTATATTTTTCTCGAACAGGAAGATTTCGTTTTTCTTTTTTCTGCTCCTGGTCAAGCAAAGAAGCGATTTACAATGACAAACGTATAACGAGAGCTTTTAAAACTAACGACTAACACTTTTAGTGCATTCCTTTATTTTCCTTCTTCTAATAAGAAACTAAGTAAACAAAAACATTCTGCTAATGTTTATCTCGATTAGCATTGCGTAGAAAGAAGATTAATCTTTTGTAAGAGGTTTGTTTGTAGAGCAGCTAGAGAAAATCATGTGAGTGTAACACATAATATTTTTTCTAAAGGTGCCGTTTTTTGGATTCCGTGGATCTCTATATACATATATATCTTGATATCAAAATTTTCGGTGGAATACAATACTATCTCTACCTCCATGTATGCACATAGTACTAATAGAGAAAGGAAAAGCGTGAAAAAGCGTTAGAAGGTATCTTGATGAAGCACTATTCTTGACGTGCCGAAGTTTCGATGGCACACGACGCGCAGTTAACAACCATTAGGCTCACTTCAGTTACATTTGAAGTGGACGGTTACATAGATCAAAGGTTCGTTGAAGATCAGCGATGATAAAATGGGTAGATGGGTGGCATGCGTTTGTTGTAGAAAAATCTGATGTGTTACACTCACATGACTTTCTCTAGATCTCTGCAACAAATTATTGTTAAAAAGCTTATGCTTCTACTTACTTCATGCTCTTTGAGAAACAATTAGCAGAAATAGTCTTATTACTTGTTTCCTTGCTTCTTTATTTGTATGGACACGAGTTGGCAAATTCCTGTATGAGAAAAGTATAAAAGTTTTTCAAGGCTGAAACAAAAAGCAAGGAAATCTAAATAAGGATCAACTCCACAAATAAAATGTATATAACATAAATAGTGTGCTTTAACGTGCTCTACAATTTTTGCGCGGTAAGTTTTTGTCTATCTCTTACGGTTTACCAGTTTTACACAATTTCGTAAAATTCATCCAGAATAAAGTAGTCTTCTGAGGCTATTCCCAAAAAATTCAAGACATATTATATATATATATATATATATATATATATATATATCTTTAATATACGATATTGTAATCAAAATAGTTAGAGCCATTTTTTAGAAAATCAAACTTTTCGAAAATTTTTCCATATGAAGGGTAGTTTGGGGTGGGGGGATTTTCTTGAAAACCTTCGTTTCGCATCCTTGAAAGATACTGAACTTAAATACAAAGTTTGGTATTTAACGGTATTTTCGTTTTTGAGCTATGCTGCCCACAGACACACACATATACACACAGACAGACAGACACACACACACGGACATTTTTCTAAATTTTGTTTTGTATTCAGAGTGTCTCAAAACATGTATTTTCGGTGAAATCTCGGTATCGAAATTTTGGGTGCATTACAATACCTTCTCTATATACTATGTACATAGTACGTATAGAGAAAATAAAAAGTGCATTCTGAGCGCCCAACTAGAGTAAATAGGTATCAGAAAACCGCAATATGGTAGTGCAAATTCCAATTTACTTCAATCCTTGACTTGATTTCTAAGAAGGGAAGAATAAACAGCCGGTATCAAAATTAGAGCATAAAAATATCGCGGGGCGATTCTTGATTTTAGAACATAAACACAGCAAGATGGCGTCGCAGTAAGGCGTGCGACGCGCATTCGGGAGTTCGGGTTCGGTTTTCGGTGACCACCCAATCTAACCTTGTTTATTTTTTTATCAAACTTTAAAATCCAGATGCATCTTATACCTGGTTTATATAATATAAATAAAACATTACATTTTCATTTTAAAAAAATAAAAAGTTACTTTTTCAGGGGTTTCACAGGGTAGTCAGGCGAATTGGCGTGCTATATTTCAACCTGGTAATTTCCTGCTCCTGCATAATGTTCTATTAATCATTTCATTCATCCTTCGTCCTATTCAGTCTGTTTCAGGGTTGTAAAACGTTTCGGTGCAGCGTGGCATGTTGAAATGATGTTCTCTGTGTAACTTCTTCATCCCTTAGCCTTGTGCTGGTTCCGGAGCGTAGGCTCCTCTATTGATACAGGTCTGGTCTGCCTGTGTGTTCGCTGGGGCGTCTCAATCTAGAAAACGTAAGGCCCATGTCATTACTGTGTCATCACTGATTCCAGCCGCACAGTGTTACTCTCATCTCATCCCTTCTTCCCGCGGGCGTCTCTTCGTGAGGCATAGGAACATATACTCAGTGGCTGAGTACGTTCCGAAAACGTGCTTCCTAGACCAGTAAACACAAAACACAGTGATATAAGCTCTAAAAGTTAGCAACGACCAGAAACCGGTAATCTTGGATGCCCCCTAAGTACTGGGTTCTTCTCTTTCAGGGAATAATGTAAATATTGACACCGAAAATAGGTAAGAAGCAGCTAGAGCTTTTGTGTATACCCTATGATATACGGAATACACAAACCATTACTGTTCAAAAATGTAGAGCTTAAAATAAGAACTGAAGCTTTCCTGGCGACGTGTTAATTCAAAATCTTCTCAGGCTTCTAGCCAGGTAAAAACTTGGCTTGACACCAACGTTTCGAAGAAGTGCATCTTCCTCGTCTTCAGGGTGAACTGATGGTTTGAGCTCGCGAACCAATCAGATGTTAGCTTCATCCCAGCTCTTATAATTACCAGTCTCCGCAAGCTCAAACCATCAGTTCACCCTGAAGACGAGGAAGATGCACTTCTTCGAAACGTTGGTGTCAAGCCAAGTTTTTACCTGACTAGAAGCCCGAGAAGATTTTGAATTATGTAGAGCTTAGTTTATTGCATTAGTACTTTTCCAATATTCGTTATTATATATTTAAGTTTTCATTGGTGGAACGCATCCAGCACCTAGTATCAAATAACTTACGCGATTCCAAGTTTTACCGCATAGGTTCATCATTGTCTAAATTCATAAATACGGTTTTTAGTGTTATTAAATACTACAAATCTTCTGCCTCTAAACCTAAATTTTTACAACATTTACAGTTGTACTTATACAAAGATAAACAAACGTTTTAAAAGCGATCTAAAGAACCTACAGAGTAGTTGCATAGGAGGAGCAAAAAATACATGAGGATCTCCTATAGTATTCCAAAGACTTTTCAAATAGAATTACATCAGATAAAGTGTAATTTTAGAGTTATTATTTTAAACCCTCTTTTCATCGATCGGTACATTCTCGTTTTCAGATTATTCCACTCAAGGTCGTTTTTGGTATAAATCAAAGAAGTATTGCATACGCCCGCCTGGGTAATGTGGTAGTAGCCCCGGTTAAGGATTTTTTCGGGGTTTTCCCTTTATCTGGGAAGACGAATGTCGAGTAATCTTAAGCTCCATGGACCCAGAGATCATTTGAGCATCATTTCACCAATTTCATTCATCGTCCGATATGACCAACCAGGTTAAAGGACGTTAAACTACAAAAAAAAAAAAAAAAAAGAAAGAAAATGCAAACCTTGTTGTAAATTATTGTATAAATGAGATAAATTCATTTGTTAACATGCTAACCTGTCATCTTATTAAAAATAACAGATATATGTAGCAATATACAATCTTTGAATAAATATATTTTTCATTTTACTCTGTCCCCTCTCTCTCTCTCTCTCTCTCTCTCTCTCTCTCTCTCTCTCTCTCTCTCTCTCTCTACACGTACTTTGTACCTAGTGTATAAAGAAGGTATTGTATTGCACCCAAGAATACTATACCGAGATTTCACTGGGAATACATACTTTGAGACTTCCTGAATCCAGCAGAGTCATTTTTTGAAAAATGACTGTGTGTGTCTATATGTGAGTGTGTGTATGTGTATGTGTGTGTGTGCAGCATAGCTCATAAACGAAAAGACCTATAAACACCAATCTTAATATTTAAGTTTATTATCTTCAAGGGAAGCGACACGAAATAAATCCCATGGAAAAAATTCAAAAGTCTGGATTTTCGTAAATGACTCTAACAATTTTGATTAAAATGTGTAATATTTGGGATATTTACATGCCAAATAAAATTATATCTTGAATTTTCTGAGAATAGCCTCTCAAACCTCTTTATTCTAAATAATTTTTTCTGAATTTTGAGTAACTGCTAAACCGTAAGAGATAAACAAAAACTTACCGCACATAAAATGTAGAATTTCTTAAAACACGCAATAATGTCGTACACATTTTTTTCATGGAGTTGATTGTTTTATAGATACTCCTTGTTATCTATTTCATTTTTAAAATACATACTTTAAACTTTCCTCATACAGGAACTTGTTAGCTCCTGGCCACGCAAAGACTCGGATTTCAATCCCATAGCAACAACATTTTAACATATTTGACTATTGGTTTAACCTAGTGTATTCCCTTATTTCCCTTCCACTTACAAAGAACTAACTAATCAGGCCGTATCTACTAATGTGTATCTCGATTAGCAAGAAGTAGATAGAGCTTATTAACAATAATTTGTTACAGAGATGTAGAGAAAGTCATGTGAATGAAACGCATCAGGTTTTTACCATTTATTTTATTCTAAATTAATATTGTAATAAAAATTTCATCTCTTCAATATATATATATGGCATAAACTAGTTCAGCTATAAAATATTATTTTTTTACAAAAAAAAAAATAATTAGCATCGTGAAGAGCAACTTTGGAAAACAGTAAAACAAATAAATTTAATGAGTATGAAATTTATAAATTTGGATGAAATTCGTTAATATATTATATACCAAATCATCCTTGCAGTACTAAAATTGAAAATGAATCTGCATGAAATTGTTGAGTTTTTAATTTTCAAAAATGGATATACTTAAGATGGCATAAAATAGTTTGTTTTGCTTTCGTATTGTACTTGCAACTAAAAGTCCATATTCCTTAACTGGGATTGTTATTAATAACAATCTAGTTTTAGGTAGCGTAACACACATGAAGAATTATTTTTCAAAATGATTATCAGGTTATGTTATATAATGTGTAGGTAAGTGATTGAGAAACATTAAATTTTTCACAATTGTTTAACAACGGAATAACTTTGAATCCCTACATGAAATATTATTTGAGCGAAGCTTTGTTGGAAGCTTATTCAATACAGAAAATGGAATTTTGGCTTCTACTGTTATCATTTGGTTACGGACCACACATCATTTTATTGGTTCTAATACACCGAACACTATGTAATTATGTTAAATTGCTTATCACTATTAGTGTTGGTATAATGTGTTTACAATTCGCTCTGGATTTCTATCGTACATAATGTGTTTCGCAGTCTTGTATTAATTTATCCATATTAGTTTTCAATAAATACTTCTATACTTATATATTCAATACTCTGCCGATTTTCTGACATTCAAAGATTATAATATTTTTAGGGGTTGCACACGTTGTTGCCGTAAAATGGTAGAAGTAAGTGAAGTTACGTCTACTCTTGGAGATGACCGCTCTTTCATAATCTCTTCATGATCTTGGATGTTTTTTTCTGTCTTTTTGTTTTGTTTTGTTTGTTTGTTTTTCCTGCGAGCTTTGCACAAGGCTTATACATGAATTGTTGAGTTTTATAGAAGTGTTAAAATTTTCAGAGAAAAAATTCTCATTTTCATTCTTGAAAATATTTTCATCAAATATAAACATATTAAGCACTATTAAATATATAAAATATTATTAAGTCTTAATGCTTATAATCTATCTCAGGCAAGAATACTCTTGAAGTCAATATAAATGGGAAAATATACAGAGAGATACGGAGCTCTATAGGGCGCAGAATGGCGGAGCGAAGTACCTGATTGTTTTCTTTTATTTGCTATCGTGCAATAACCACCTCTAAGAAGTATGGCAGTGTAAATAGTTTCCTACACCACTCAGAAAAATGATTTCTGGGAACGAAACGTACACCAATGTTTGTGTTCATTTCTTTGCATCTTGAACTTAACTTACAGATGTGTCGTACGCTCGTGAATGCTGAAAGGAATGTAAACAATCTTCATATTGTACGTGCACATTAAATAGAGTACAGCACAGTAATACACTATCAACTTATTATTGTTATTGTTTAATAACACGCAGCTTAGTTTTGCATTACTAAAGAAATAGTTATATAAATTGTATTCCTATGATACGGTCACTCTCCAGGCGTTGGCCTCGAGGTGAATGCTGATTCAGCTGCTATTGTTTATCGTGCAGAGTTGCTTCTTATATTTAAGACTTGGTCCTTTGCAAGCAATCTATAAAAGCAGTGAGTGTATCATCGTGGATTAGTTCTGTCAACCTGTCGTAATGAAACAACCAATGCAAATCCTGAGAAATTGCGATAGCTAAATGAACATGCTGATAACAAATTAGTAATAACTGTAGCTCCTCAAAAATATATTTGTCCTCAAGGTAATACATAACCTATAAATACTGTTGCTGTAGCTAAAAATGAAATTACTACTCCTGCTATTCATATGTAGTAAAATTTATATGATCCATAATATATACCGCGTGTAATATTTATTTATTTACATACTGGACGAGGTATATATGACGGTTCATATAAGTTTTATTACACATAAATAGTAGGAGTAGTAATTTTATTTTTAGATAAAGCAACAGCATTTATAGGTTATGTACTACCTTGAGGACAAATACCCTTTTGAGGAGATACAGTAATTCTAATTTATTATCAGCTAAGTTTCAAGATACTTAAGAAGGAAATCCCAAAGCTTAGCCATAATACTACTGCATGATAATATTAATTAAATAAGATTTTAATAAGTTGCATAATGTCTTACTTGATTTATTGCTACAACTACAATAGTGTTGCAAAACTTATGTACTCCCTATAGCATCAAACACGTGAGTCCATTCCTCTTTGTTGTTTACGTTAGGACTATAATAGGCATTGATTTTAGTATAGAAATAATTTTTAATTTTTTGGTATATTTTGGGATAAATATTTTGAAGAAACGTTTTTCAAAATTACTAAGCTGCGCTGTATCTTTACTAAATAGCAAAACTGCCTCTATAACAGCAGTGTTTGCACAAAAGTCGATGTATTCCTACAATAAGCTAATTACATCTATGAAATGTTTTTTTTTCCGAAGATTAAGGCTCAGGATATATAATTATAAGTTTTTTAAATAACAGTATAATGAGAAAAATTTTAACATATATTTCAATAAAAACTATTTTATTATACTAATGAATTTATGTCATCAAAAGTCTTTAAATATGAAAGAAGAGTTCCTTAAACACTAAATCTGGTATTTAAGTTCAACATATTTCATGGATGCGACATGAAATTTTCGAGAAAATCCCAAACAAAATTAATATCTACAAGGAAAATTGTTTTGAATTTTTTTTTTGTTATAGTATTTAACGCCCGCTTTTATCACTTGTGGCACCACAGGCAATGACAGTGGTAATATATAGAATGAAGATGGAGCACTGGTAGAATGTGAAGGTGTGGTAAACCCGAGAACCCGGAGAAAACCCGCCCCTACACTGCTTCGTCCACCACAAATCTCACATGCGGTTGCTTGTGATCAAACCCGGGCCGTTTAGGTGAGAGGCGAGTGGTCTAACTACTCGGCCACGGCGCGGCCTTTGAAAATTTTTAATTTCTTAAAAAATGACTCTAAAGATTTTGTTTTAAATAGAATAAAATAACAAATGGTTAAGATATTTTTATCAAAAATAAAGGTATATTATGAATTTTCTGGGAATAACCTCTGAAGGTCTCTTAATTCTGTATTAGTATTTGCATAATTAATAAGCCGTAAGAGAGACAAAACCTTACTACACAAACTATATAGATTTCCACAAAACATCCAATTTATGCCATATACAATGTTTTGTGGAGTTGAACCATTTCGATATGTTCATTGTTATTGTAGAATATTCCTGTAAAATCTCTAATAATTAGCATTTCTCAACTCATTCACTTTTTTCATTCTGGATGTGCAAACAGAAGTAAATTTCAGGTTTAATGATTAAATAAGTAATAACACAATTTTTGCTAATATTTATCTCGATAAACTTGAAGTACTTGCGATAAACTTTTGTAAGAATAGTTTGTGAGACGTATTCTAGAGAAAGTTAGGTATGTGAATGAAACACATAAAATTTTTAAATGCGAACGTGAGAAGTTCTTTCTTCTTTTTTTCTTTTCTCTTTGTTTCTTACTTTCTATCGTTCATTCTTTATCTCTTTCTTTTCACTTTTTTTTCAATATTTATTTCCTTTCTTCTATGTTTCTTATTTTGTTTCTTTATTTCTTTGTCTTTTTACCCTTCTCATATGTAGGACTTACACCCTCCAGAACTTAAAAGTCAGCACTAGGGTCATTCGCCTATTAGAAAAGTCAGATGGGTGGTTAGCCTAATGCCCAGGATGAAACTGAGGATGTGAATGATATTAGATGACGGTGACATGGGAAGATGATTTTGAAGCAATTGGTGGAATGACCAGAGAACTCCGATAAAACCAGCCCAAACGCCGTTTTGTCTACCACTAATCCCACATACGGGTCTCTAGGATCGAATTAGGGCCACCTAGGTGAGAAGTGAATGGTGTAACCACTCGACTACAAAGCTGCCTGTGAAAATATGCTAGAGAAAATGTGGCGCATAATTTTTGTATTTGAGTCAATTTAAATCAATATAATAATAATAATAATAATAATAATAACAATAATGTTATTATTAATAATAATAACAACAGTCATCATCTGCTGTGTTACACTCACGTGACTTTCTCTAGCTGCTCTACAAAGTTCTTACAAAAGATTATTTTTCTTTCCACACAATGCTAATCGAGATATAAAGATATTACCAAGCTCCTTATAAGTATAAGGAATGCTCTATGCTAAAGTGATAGCTAAATATTCTAAAAGCTGTTCTTATGCGATTGTAATTGAAATCAATAATAAGGAATCGTTCAAAACGACGTGAGTTCGAATCTCGCTTAGGGTGAGTTACCCGGGTGAGGTTTTTTTCCGGGTTTTCCCTTATCCTGAGAAGACGAATGTCGAGTAACTTTAAGCTCCATGGACCCCGAGATCATTTGAGCATCATATCATCAATTGCATTCATCGTCCGATATGACCAAACCAGGTTAAAGGACGTTAAGCTACAAAATAAAAAATAAATAAATAAGGAATATCTCGGAAACTGTTACCTCCACGACAAAAGCGTAAAGGACATACATTTTGTGTTGTAGCGAACTCTACATTTTCTGTTAAGTAAGTTCTTTGTCAATCTCTTACGGTTTGCCAGTTATGCAAAATTCCGTAAAATTCATCCAGTATAAAGTAGTATTCAGAGACTATTCCCCGAAAATTCAAGATATACGTTTTATTTATCAGATAAATATCTTTAACATATAATATGTTAATAAAAATCGTTGAAGCCATTTTTCACAACAAAAAAATGTTTGAAAAAAGTTCCATGTAAAGGGTAGTTTGTGGTGGGGGGATTTTCTTGAAAACCTTCGTGTCTCATCTTTGGAATATACTGATCTTAAATACCAAGTTTGGTATTTTCGTTTTTCGTTTTTTCGTTTTTTTGCTATGCTGTCCACAGACACACACACACGCATGCACGCACACACACAGACTTTTTCCAAAAATTGTTTTTTTGATTCAGGGGTGAAATCTCGGTATCAAAATTTTCGGTACATTGCAATACCTTCTCAATACACTATGTACATAGTACATGTAGAGAAAGTAAAAAAAAATTGGATGTATTCCATTCAAATAGCTTTCTCTACATCTCTGCAACAAATTATTGTTAAAAAGCTTACGCTTCTATTTACTTCATACTAATTGAGAAAAAATTAGCACAAATAGCCTTTATTGCTTGCTAGTAAGTAGAAGCGAAATAGGTGAGTAGCATAGGTTAAATAATAGTCAAAAGCTGGTTGCTATATGAATGAAGTTTCTTTGTTTCTGTGGACAGGAGTTGACGAATTCCTGTATGAGAAAAGTATGCTTTTCAAAACTGAAACCAAAAACAAGGAATACCTAAAAAAACTATCAACTCCACGAAAAAAATGTATATAACGTAAATTGTGTGCTTTAATGTGCTCTAAATTTGTTGTTGTGATAAGCTTTTGTCTATCTCTTACGGTTTAACATTTATACAAAATTGCGTGAAACTGACCCAGAATAAAGCAGTCTTCAGAGGCTATTCGCAGAAAATTCGAGATATACATTTTATTTGTCGGGTAAATATCTTTAATATACGATATTTTAATCAAAATCGTTAGAGCCATTTATTAAAAAATCAATATTTTCGAAAAAAAGTCCCCTTGTAAAGGGTAGGAGGATTTTCTTGAAAATCTTCGTGTCACATCCTTGGAAAATACCAAACTCAAATATCAAGTTTGGTATTTAACGGTCTTTTCGTTTTTGAGCTAATACACACACATACACACAGACATGCTTCTAAATTTTTTTTTTTTTTTATTTGGATTCAGGAGGTCTCAAAACATGTATATCCGGTGAAATCTCGGTATATAATTTTTGGGTACAATACAATACCTTCTCTATACATAGCACGTATAGAGAAAGTAATAATAATAATAATAATAATAATAATAATAATAATTCTGTGTGCATAGATCATTTAGACGCACTGTATTTAGCAGCATTTTTAATTTGAAATTTTAATCCTTTTTGTGCACAATGAAGTTTCAGGGGCGATGAGCAAAATATGACAAATTAATATATGAGCGAAGCGAGCCGGAGGACCAATGAGCCAATAAAACACTGGAAACAATGGAAATGAGGCTCCTTAGGCAGCACTTTATTTCATCATTAGCGAAACAGCGATATTTATAAAGAGATTACCATTACAAATGTTCGCACTGATATTTGAGGAACATAGCCTGCAGGTGATGTTACGGATATTTCAGCATGACACAAGCTGCGATATGGGGTATCGGTTTGCGCCGACCGCCAATGAAAAAGCACGCTTTCAAAACATTTTGAGTTAGCCTAACAGGAAAAACATGAAAGCGCGGCCTATCGGTGGTAGTGTGTGCGGTAATCACTGCTCCATTATGTCCCTTTTCCAGGTCAGTAACTGTGACTGCTAGAGAACGCAGTTGGGGTGTATAAAAGACTGAAGTTCACTGCATAGAAACCTGTAGACGAAAGAAATATGTGTTCCAAGAACTGCTCTTGAGCAGCAAAGATAAAACTAAAGCAAGCGGCAGCAGAACAGATTTTGCAAAAAGTGTTTTACGGTTGTATTTCATATTATACTAAATATTTACAAATAAACTAAAATGTTATTTATATGCTTATTTACAATAATTTAATGTAACATATATTACACCAGTACAATGTAAAGTTTAAACTAATGAATATGATATTTATAATATTTTTACGCAAGCTTCTGATTTGTAGATATATTAATTGGTAGACTTCAGACACGGTTGATATTTGGTTGCACTCTAACTGGAAAAAAGTTACGTGCACACAGGGTTTCACTGGGCACTCCCCACCCAAAGTACTGTGGTCCTGCACTCTATGCAAGTGATTAGTACATGTACAGCCTGTTCTGAAGATACGAAGTCCAATAAAAGATGTTTAGAAAATATACAGGGTGATCCATAATTCCTATTACAAACATCTGGGAGTTGTAGAGAAGCTAAGTAGATAACGTTTTGGTTAGGAACCCTTGTCTGGAAATGTATCATTTCTATGCAAAATCAGTTTGAATCGATTTCACATTTCCCACTTCACTACACCCAAGTATGCACTACAAGAGTGGTTCCACGTGGTGACCCTGATGTTCGTTACACAAAAGTGTACCTGCGAAGCATGTTGTACACACGTCCCATGAGATCTGGTGTGTGTTCAATAATGTAAGCTGCCACCAGAAGTCGTGCAACAAGAACTTCTTCCAACTCTATAGAAGTCTCATAAATAAGGCTCTCCATATGGCCCCAAAGGAAAAAGTCGAGAGGACTTAAACCTGGCGACCGTGCTGCCAAGAAATTGAACCAATTCGACCTATCCATCTTTCCCCGAATGTTTTGTGGAGATGTTCGCGGATCATGTTGGTACCATATTTGCTGACGTAGTGCCAATGGCACATCTTCACAGAACTCTACCAGTACCTCTTGCAGGAAGATCAAGTGCTGTCGACTCAGCACAAGAAGGCAAGCGGGGCCTGAGGGGTGAGTGAGCGAGGGGGGGCTTGAACTGTTATCTGGTCACGTACTAGTGGATCTGTTTACGTTTACTACGTATGTATATGAAGAACCAACCAACTGCTGCCAGATCTAATGCTTGTTTCAGTAACTGCAGTGATGTATTATGCATTATTTGGCTATCGCTCCTAACACGTGCTACGGCATATAGTACTACAGTTATAGGATATTTTGTTACTTTTATTCTTGGTTTAATATTTAAATATTTAAATGCAGAGAGCGGCAGCGACAGCAGCGAAGATGAGGACTTCTCCGAATCGGATCTTGCACAACTGGACTTCTAGATAAGTGTGAGTTATGTGACAACACTGTGTATTTTAGATGAACCTAACGTCTTTGTCATATCCAGATGTCGAGCATAAACATCATGGGGACAGCAAAAGTGTTTACTTAAGTGCTTACGTTACGCATTCCTCTACCTTGTCTTCTTGTGTTGGGTGATCAGTAGTCAGTACCTATGACCCTTTAGGCGGTACGAGAAAAGGTAAGGCCCAATAAAATGATCATCAAAGATGCCAGCTTTTACATTAATGCCAAACCATTGTTGAAATCCACGTGACTGTGTGGCTTGCGGATTTTCTTCAACCCAAATGTGACTGTTTTGACAGTTAAAAGCAGCCTCCCTGTTGAAGTGAGCTTCATTGGTGAAAAAAACTTGACGTGGAAAGTAAGTACCATATCACTGGACTGCTGTGTTGTCCTATATTGTGCAATGACTGAATCACAACAATGTAAAAGCGGACTCAATGTCACTACTGTTTGTAAAACAGAATACATACTGTACGACATCAAGGACTGCAGAGAATTCCCTCAGGAAATTTTATTTGCGTTCCGTGAAGTGGGAGATTTAAAATCAAATTTACCTTCAAACTGATTTTGTATCAAAACAATAAATTTCCGGACACGGGTTCCTAATCAAAACTTTATCTTCTTAATCCCCTCTACAACCCTCAGAAGTTTGTAAAAGAAGTTATGAATCACTCTGTGTTGTAATCCATTGCAATAGCTATCCATGCATGTAAATCACACATGAAACTGATTGTTTCTCCTGCAAAAATACAGATTAATTGTGTTCATGTTATTTATATTCTGTAATAAAAACTTATTTTTACTATAGAAATCTATACTTATAGCACAAACTCAGTAGCGCATGGGACTTCTGCCTTTCCCTTCTCCACTTGTTTGTAAACGACGTATCAGTATAGAAATCAACTTAAGCTAAAGTCGTCCGAAACCTAGTAATTAATATTGTACCACTTGTCTCTCTCATTTAATAGAATGGACAAAAGTATACCTTTTGAGGAATTTTGATGTGAAGATTCTACAATATTTTGCTAAGCAGTATTTATACTACATTGACACAACTTATCTTCCCATTACAATCAGTTTGAAAGTGCTGGTGAGCTTCGAACCAAATTCATCTATAAATGATCAATTGCGAATGCCGCACTTTAAATGTCTTCGTTTAAATATATTTCCAGTCCTGAGTTCGAAGCTCGGTTAAGGGCTCTTAATAAGGGTTATGTTTTGTTCTTAAAAGTTTGAATTTTGGGCGATTTTTTTTTTTTTTTTTTTTTTTTTTTTTTTTTTTTTTTTTTAGGAGGAAGGACCTTTGTTTCATTTTACTCAATTCATCCCTCACCAACCAACACAATTCTCTAGATAAGGGCTTTTGCTTATCCATTGAAGACTAATATCGGTCAGCTCGCGTTCCAGCTTCACTGCCGCATACCAGATCGAACATGAGAGCGGTCACATGTCGGATGGCGTTGTCAAACTGCTCCTTCCTCAGAGCTTATGGTCCCGAACCAACACCATCGTAGCAGGCTAGACGATCCAAATGTACTACCAGTTTCTTCCCTCGGTGTAGCCTCTGGATGTGGTAGGTGACAAACAGGATCCTTCGAAACGTAAGACTACTCGCGACATCACAGTCTTCTGATATGTGAGATGTTTCTCTAAACTTCGATTTCTACTACCTTCGACTAATTTCCATAAAGTTTGTGACGTCATTCTCTCGCTATAAAAAGGAGGAAGAATTGCAGTGAGTTGTGTTGTGAATTACACTGAGTCATGAGCGACTGGAGTGTTAGCGCGCAGTGGGGCGCGTGCCATGGATGGCGTACAGCCATAAACTGTCAATATCTAACGTCGAGTGAAATTTTTACAGCAGTGACTTAAATACATTTATTACTTTGGTGTCAGGAGTGGGATTTGCTTACTACAGCAACACGCTCTCCAAAGTCTTTAAAGTCTAGACGGCGTTGTCACAACATATAAAGTCATTTGAGCGTAACACATCAAATGCTTTAAAAGTATAATACTCCTCATCAAAATTAGTACGTATAAAATTTGCTGTCCCAACCGCAGTCAGGGTTCAAAACCACATTATGTGTTTGATGCTTTAAAACACATGTGCTGCGAAAAGGAGGTTTGAAACCGAAAGCTCGAGGCTATCCAATAAATACAGGTTTGTTGAAAGCAGACATGCTTCTCTCGCCCTCTCTACAGAGTTTGTTGTTAGATACTTGTGAGCTGGAGAGTTTTGCGTGCACCCTCCCGTTATCGACCTGTTAGTGCAGGGGTCAAGTGGCTTCTTCGCTATGCCAGCTATTGCCTCTCATAAAACTGCAAGCTCTAATTTAAAATATACACCTTGTTTTTGCTTAATTTGCCAGCTAAAATTATCCATTAAGTGTTTAAAACAAATTTACAGGTATGCAACGCTTACAGGCATTTTAAGCGAACGTAGAATTTTAATCTCCATATTTATCTGTATGATTGTGCCTCTCGGGGACGCTATATTTACGTATTCGAAAAATACTTGGTGTACAATAAATTTGCCTACTCTCTTCTCTAATTGTTTCCAACTATTTTTAAATAGGAAAGAAAACCTTTCGATATAATAAATTCAACAAAATTCAATAGTTTATTGCTCAGCATCATTCGTGCTAAAGCAAAACAATTTCTGGATTTGTTATTAATTTATTTATTAAGGCTGCGCCATAGCTGAGTAGTTAGAGCGTTCGCCTCTCACCTAGGCGGCCCGGGTTCATTCCCAAGCGCCCGCATGTGGTGTGCGGGTCTGGTGTGAGTTTTCCCAGCGTCCTCCGGTTTCAGCCGCCACTGATTCCATTAATTGCTTCATCATCACATTTTCTATCATCCATTTTGCTTGTTTTTCATTTCATTCACTTCCTCACGCTCATGCCTAGCTACGGGCCGACCACTCTTTCTAGGTTCTCCATTCTGTGGTTTCGTGCCATTGACTCCCCGATAGACTTATGTTCTCTAAGCATCCGTCCTAGGGGTGTCGGTCCGTTATGAGAAACAGAAGACGACTACGAAAACATTTATTTGTTATACTTCCCAGAGATATGAGATGGTGATTAGCTGTGATATTCCAAACTCTGCTGTAGTAAAATAAATATTACATATTTCACAGTGATACCAATGAAACTGTTTTATACCAAATATGTATGATAAATATCTTGCCAAAAAATGCTGCGTATTACATATATACCCATAGCAAAAATATATTTCGCTTAATGTGGTCTTTTTCAAATTATAAACATGAACAATCTTCTATATAAAGAGTAGTTTGAGGTGTGAGGATTTTGTTGAAATACCTTCTTGAAAGATATTTAACTTAAATCTTATTTTTTTTTATTTATTGCTTTATTTAATGTCACCTAACTATACAGGTCTTATAGCGACAACGTTATAACGACATGAAGTGTTATAAACATTTGAATACATATTTATACATGAAATTATAATTATACTTAACTTGTAACAATTGCTATTAAATTCTAAATACAATATTTACAAAGTCGGCCTAAATAATGTGAGGGTGGTGTGTCTGCCCTACATTCAACAGGTCTCGAGTTCGGATCTCGCTTAGGGTGAGCTACACGGATAAGATTTTCTTCGGAGTTTCTCCTTATTCTAAGAACGCGAATGTCGAGTAACTTTAAGCTCCATAGACCCACTAGATTATTTAAGCACCATTCACCAATTCCATTCATCGTCCGATATGACCAACCAGGTTAAAGGATGTGAAATTTGATCAAAAAGTGCAAAAAATGAAAAATAATTTTTTTTTGCCGAAATAAAGAATATGATACCTGTAGATCAATTTCCTGTTATTTTTATTACCATGGTACTTTAAATCATATCACGTGACGATTTAAATGGATGACTGTAAGTGGGTGTGGAACTTTAACCTTTTCACTATGGTGAAAAATTGGTAAAAATCCGAAATTTGGTTTTGCAATAATATTTGACATTAATAAAAAAGTAATAAAATGCAATTAAATAATTTGTTTCTCCTAAACTAAAATTTAAGAAAACTGTTGCAAAGGAGAGAAGGAATAAGAAGGAGGGTCCAACTTATGTGTCTAAAAGCTTTAAAACTGTTTGAAAGTACGCAATTTAGACGGAAAATGTTTTTAACTTTAAAACTTGATTTACTCGTTTACAGTTTTTTCAACATTTTTTGCCATTCAAAATGTTCCACGCGATGCAGGTTTTATTCAAGCTCTCTTAAATTTTTAGGATATTTTTTTAACAAGCAGAAAAGGATTTTTTAAAAGTCCTTATATTGTTATAGATATTGATTTTTAAAGTCCATTGTATTATAAAATTTCTTGAATTTTTGTCTGGTTCTTGCTTTAATATTTTTACCTATTGAACAATAAATTCATATAATAGTTCTGTTCCTGATACTTAAGTGCATATTTTGACAAATAAAAAAATACATTTTTCATAATTTTCATCGTGTGGAGTAATTTGAATTTGGCGCCAGATTTTTAATTTAAAAATCAATAACTCAAAAACTACCTATTAAACATAAAGCTAATTTTAACGCATGTAACTACTGTACAACATGAATGTATGTTCAACATTTCAGGCTGACTACTTGAAAGTTATAGGATTTAGAAATTTCACAGATGGCTTACCTTAAGCTAGAAAAAAAAATGCATATATTAAGTAGTGATTCATGCAACATCGTCTTAAGAAATTACAACATGTTTACAGTACACATGCAAGGTTACATTCTTTTATGAATTTAAAAATGGTGATATATTGGTTCATTCATCGATTGCAGCCTAAAGATCTGGATGAATTTGGTAGTTAATTCTGCACTTTGAGTAATGGACATATTCCGTTATGATACGTTTGACTGATAGTCGATGGCTGCAATGTTCACAGAATGGAGGTTGCATTTTGGTAATCATTTATTATGTGTTAATTTTCTATGGTTAATTCTTAATTAGTGAGTAACAGCTGTGGAGGCCGGCTGAGAATTTTGTATATATTAATAAATGACGTGTTGTTTTACTTCAAGCAGTTTACTGTTGTGGTTTCCTTCAACTAGTTGTTCTTCCATTTTTTCAGCTTCTTCTTAATATTCTGTATAGCATCTTTATGTGGAATAGGGATAAGTAGATATATTGTGGTTGTATTGTTGCTTCTCTTTCTGCTTCATTTGCTCTTTCGTTCCTCCTTTCCTTCTCTTTTCCTTCTTCTCTAGCCCCTGGTGAGAAAGTATTCGCATTAAAGTTACTTATTTATTTCCAAGCAAAATTTAGTTGTGTAAATATTGAATTTCTTTCGTCAGTGGATTATTAAGTTTGTTATTTAACCTCCTTTTCGTTTTAGAGTTATGCTGTTCACACACACACACACACATATGCACACATCACACACATTAGCACATTTTTATATAAATATGGTGTATTACATTCACATGAATTTCTCTATCTATTCTGCAACAAACTATTTATTCACGCAAAAGTTTAATCTTCTATGTACTTCATACTTATTGAGATAAATAGTATCGGAAATTGTTTTATTAATAAAAATAAAAATAAGAAAATACACTAGGCTAAACCAACAGTCACATTCTATAGCCCAGTTGAATGAGACAAAATTGAATTTCCATTATCCTTGAATACACAGGATGAAAAATGTAAATAACGACTTCCCATTTAAAAAAAATTGTTGGAAAATTTAAACGCAAAACAAAGAATATTAATTGATTAACTCCTCAAAAAATATATCTGACATAAATTGTCTTAACGAGATCTACATTTTTATGTAGATAATAAGATTTTGTCTGTTTCTTACGGTTTGCCAATTTTCGCAAGTCTTCCAAAATAAATATCAGTTCAGAAGCTATTTTCAGAAACTTGAAGTTATTGTTTCATTTTTAGTAAAAGTAACATGAACAAATTGGCATTTTAATCAAAATCAACAGCCATTTTAAGAACAACATTTTCGAAAATTGTTCCATGGAAAGCGTAACTTGTAGTGGAGGGATTTTATTTAAAAACTTGGTTCGCATGCTTGGAAACTATTGAAAGTCAAGTTTGATACTTAACGAAGTTTTCATTTTTGGGTTATGCTGCTCACTCACGCGGACATTTTTCTAAATATATATGTATATATGATTGTTCAGGAAACTCTATGACATTGAAATCTCGACCTTTTGGTTGGAATACAGTACTTCCTCAATTATACGTAAAAGAGAAAGTGAAAATTCAAATTGAAAGATCACATAATGCGTTATAGTTCAAATTTATTTTCATAGTTACTTCATTTAGTTCTTATTGTCGTACTTACACTGTACACAAATCAACAGCAAATTACCAGCTGAAAGAGACTACTATTACAATTGATTACTCAACAATTATTTGTATTCAATTAAACGTGTCTCATAATTGGAAATGGTCTAACTTTTTACTTTCTCTACACACATAACATAAATGGATAAGGTATTGTATTCCACCCGAAAATTCCATACAGACATTCCACTAGCAATACATTTTTTTTGAGATTCCTAAAAAAAAAAAAAAAAAAAAAAAGCAGTCGTAGAACAAAAAACTTAAAAAGTCTGATGTATTCTATTCGCATTACTTTCTCTACATTTCTGTAAAAATCTTATTTTTCTAACTACATCACGCTAATCGAGATAAACATTAGGAGAAATGATCTTATTACTTAGAGCCTTGTAAGTAGAAGGAAGATAACGGAGTACACTATGCTCAAGCAATAGTAAAAGCTTTTAAAAGCTGGTTGTTGTGTGATTGAAATTCGTTTTATTTTTATGCCAGAAGTTGACAAAATTCATGAGAGTTTAGATAGACGAAGACTATTAGTTAATAAAGATTTTTTTGAAATATTTAATCTTTTAAATTCGAGAGAAAATTAATATGAGTACAGTTTAAGTATTTTAAAAACTGAAACAAATAACAAGGAGTGTATCAGAAATGGTCAACCTCACAAAAGAATGGATATGACACAAACATTGGTTTTAACGAGATCTACATATTTTATGCAATAATTCTTTCTTACTCTTACGGCTAACCTTATGCAGAAGTAATTCAGAATAAAGAGGCTATTCCCAGAAAATTCAAGATGTAGATACCTTTTATTTGTCATACACATATGTTTAATATATTTAATCTAGTATTTTAATCAAATCGTTAGAACAATTTTTGAGAAAATCAAAATTTTAGAAAATTTTCCTCTACTGGTAATTTGTGTATTCTTTTTGTTGCAATATCTTTGTGTCGCATCCTTGGAAGATACTTAACTTAATACCAAGTATAGTATTTTACTGGCTTTTCATTTTTGAATGATGGGTTCCTGACACACGGTCACACACGCGGACTCTTTTCTAATTTTTTTAATACATGGGAACCTAAAACATGTATTTCCCGTGAATTCTCGGCATCGAAATTTTGGGTAGAATACAATGCCCTTTCTACTTATATATTACTTCATATATTACACGTAGAGAAAGTAAAAACGAGTAGTCAGTTATACCAAACTTGGGTTTTAAGTTCAGCAACCTTCAAGGATGCGCCACGAAGATTTTCGAGGAGATCCCTCCCTAAAATTATTAAACATATTTCAAACCAGAATTTTATATTCATTTTACTTTCTTTACACACCACATTCATATAGTAGCCAAGAAGGCAGGTATTGTATTCCACTCAAATATTCGAAGTCGTAATTTTACCGGAAATGTTTTAATATCTCCTGACTTTTAGAAAAAAGTCCGTGTGTGTGACCATGAGTGAACAGCATAACTTAAAAACAAAAAGTCGGTTAAAACTTGATATTTAAGTTCAGTATCTTTCAACGATGGTCGTCACCTTAGCGCGGTGGTAGCGTTGCTGCTTGCCAAGCGGGAGACCTGGGTTCGATCCCCAGTACCGGCGTGGGGATTTTTCCCCCGCTGGGAGACCTGGCCCGGGGTGCACTCAGCCTCGTAAGGTCCCTGGGGGGCCAATTGAGGAGCTACTTGATGGAGAAGTAGCGGCTCCAGGTCGTGAGGACCGCATTAACCGGCCGGGGGGGACTCGAGGCGCTGACCACGTCTCACCCTCCAATACTGCACTCCATCCATGACGTCTGTAGTGGACCGAGATGGGGGACGCAGCGGCCGGGCGGTAGGCCAAGGTTCCCCGTGAGCTGTCGTGCCATGGAGTTATCTTTCAACGATGCCACAAATTTTTGTTTTCAAAAATGACTAACTATTTTGATTAAACATATTTACATGGCAAATAGAATGTATATCTTGAATTATCTGGTAATATTCTCTGAAGAACTCTTTATTCTCTTTATGCACAATAGGTAACCCGTAAGATATAGACAGAAGTTTATTACATAAAAATGTAGATTTCATTAAAACACCTAATTTATATCATATACGCTTTTTGTGGAGTTAAGCGTTTTCAATATATCACTAATTATTGGTTTCAAATTTAAAATACTTGCATGTTTCTCAAAGGGAAAATCGTTATACATTTTTCTTTCTCCTGGTGAGCAAACAGAACGAATGTCAATACATCCAATAGCAACCAGCTTTCGAAGTATTGACTATCGTTTCTGCCTATTGTATACCCTTATTCCCGCGTAGCTACAATATTGTACGTAAAAATCTGATGTGTTCCCTCATATGACTTTCTCTACATCTCTATAACAAATTATTTTTAAAAAGCGTATCCTTTTATCTACTTCATACTAATCGAGATAAAAGTAGCAAAAATTGTTTTATTACTTGCTTCCTTGTACTTGTACGGCCAGGAGTTGATAAATGCACGTATGAGAGAAGTATAACTATTTTAAAGCTGAAATCAATAAAAAGGAATACCGCTTAGCTCTTAAAAAATTACATTAATTATGTATTTAACGAGATCTACATGTTTTGCAGTAAGTTTTTGTCTATCAGTTACGGTTTATTCAAAATTCATCCATAAAAAGGTCTTCAGCGGGTATTCCCAGAAAATTCAAGGTAAAATTATTATTTGTCATGTAAATATATTTAACACACGATATTTTAATCAAAAAGTTAGTTCAAGTTTTAAGACAATAACATTTTGCGAAACTTTTTTCCATGTAAAGAAGTTGTGGGGGTATTTTCCCGAAAACCTTTGTGTTGCATCCTTTAAAGAACTAAGTTTAATATTAAATGGACTCTTCGTTTAATGCACTTTTTATTTGTCATGTAAATATCTTTAATATACGATATTTTAATCAGTATCATTAGAGCAGTTTTTGAAACAATAAACATTTTCGAACATTTTTCCATGTAAAGTATGTCGGAAGATTTTCTTGATAACCTTTGTGTAAGATCCTTAAAAGATATTGAACTAATACCAAGTTTGGTATTTAATGTAATTTTCGTTTTTAAGCTCTGCTGCCCACAGACACACGGACATTTTTCAAAAACGCTTTTTCTGGATTCCGGTGGTCTCAAAACATATATTTCCGATGAAATCTTGTATCGAGTTTTTGGGTGCAATACAATATCTTCTCTAAATATTTAAATTGATATAGGTGAAGTAGGTAGAAAAATAGGCTTTTGTAAGAACATTTTGCTGCAGAAAAGCTAGAGCAAATCATGTGAATACAATAGATTAGTTTTAACCTCTATTAAACTAAGCTTTTATTCAACTGACTTAAACAGTAAATTAGAGGATTTCAACCACTAAAACTGTTAGCTCCACATGTATTTGGATTAAATGAAAAGGGTCTCATATTTGGAAATTGTATAATTTTTTCGGTGTATATTTTCAGTTGTTTTGGGATTTTATTTAACAGTTGTCGAAACCATTCAGTTACTTGTAGCGGGTTAAATAATTACGGAGGTATAACACAAAATGGGCCGCGAGGTCTGAAAACCGCAAATACTGATAGTACATCCCGAGCACCCGGAGCGCGTTTTCATATTAATGAGATGATTTGTTATTCGCAGTGTGTAACAGTCACGTGATGGCCGCCTCATGTTTCTTTCATCCCAAGCGGGTCCTGTGGACACCAGACACACAATCTCCACAGCGTACCTCGCTTTGATTTATTGTAATTGCTGACAGCTTCCTCTGATGGATGTTGAGATTTTGGAATGGATTTGGTCAGCGCGCATAATATTGTTTGGCTTTAAAGTGGCAATCAAATCCGATTTTGCTTTTTCCAAATGTTTTCTACGCTATACAGAGGAAGAAATATGTTATAGTAATAAAAGTTTAATTGTATTTTCATGAAAATTGACGTTTTGAACTCTTTGAGACCCCAAAAAGAAGTACCCACCTCTGTTTTCTGGGAGTAATGTGTTTAATTCATATTTAAGAGTTTCCTAGTTCATAAAGGATGTTTGTTTTTTGTTTTTGTAACATCTAAGGTCATATCGGGGGATTTGCATTAGAAACAACTCGTCTGTAGGTTCTTTAAGTTAAGTTTAAATCGTTTTATTTTCCTCAAACACTCACACATTTTCACTCTCACATACATATTTCCAAACTATGTGGGGGATAGGTAATAATTCTGATTAAATAAAAATTCCCCGTCCGAGCCGGAAATAAAATCCAGCACCTCCGGGTAAACAGCCAACTCACTGACCACTGGACCACGGAGGCAGTTCGTATAGCATTGTTGGACTTTAAAGTGGCAATCAAAAGTGATCTTGCTTTTTATAACTGTTTTCTGTGCTAGGCAGGGGAAGAAATAGGTTTTACTAATAAAAGCTTAATTGTGTTTTGAGAAAATTGACGTTTTGGACTCTTTGAGCCCCCAAAAAGAAGTACCTACCTCTGTGTTCTGGGAGTAATGTTTCTAAATCATGTTCAGGAGTTTCCGAGTTCGGATTTGTCCTACCCGGTTAGGGGACTTTTTTTTTCAATTATATTGCCCCCTTTCACATCTAAGGTCATATCGGGGGCTTTGCTTTAGAAATAACTCGTCTGCAGGTTCTTTACGTTGAGTTTAAATCGTTTTATTTTCCTCAAGCCCACACACTCACTCTCACATACATACTTTCAGACTCTGTGGGGGATAAGGAATAATTCTGATTAAAGAAAAACTCCCCGTCCCAGCCGGAAATCAAACCCGGGACCTCAAGGTAAAAAGTCAATTTACTGACCCCTCGACCACGGAGGCAGTCCATATAGTATTGTTGGGCTTTAAAGTGGCAATCAAAATTGATTTAGCTTTTTCTGACTGTTTTCTGTGCTAGACAGGGGAAGAAATAGGTTTTACTAATATAAGCTTAATTGTGTTTTCATAAAAATTGGCGTTTTGGATTCTTTAAGGCGCCAAAGTACTCACCCCTGTGTTCTGGGAGTAATGTGCCTAATTCATATTCAAGAAAAACTCATGTTATAGAAACCTAGTCATATAGACAACTACATAAAAGTAATATATGCAGTCCATAAAGCCATCAACATGCAATTTTTCAAAATTAAATGTGCAGACTTATTAGTGCACACCGAACAAGAGATGAATACAAAAAAATAACTGCAATATATTATTGAAGTAGCTCAAAAGAATGGATTTAACATCCAGCTAACCTATAACACATTAAAGAAACAAGAACCCCCGCCCCCCCCCCCAAAAGAAGTTCATTTATTAAAACCAATGAAAGAATTTAAAATACTAAAAATTTAATTATCATCCAAAATTATTTCGAGACTTCAAACAATATTTGAAAAGTACAACATAGCTTTGGCTCCTAGCAACAGATTTAATTTGAAAAATATGTTAAATAAACCACATAATAAAACTTAAGATAATTTAAATAAATCTGGAATGTATCAAATAAGTTGCTATGGCTACATTAGTTGAACCAAAAGAAACATGAAAGTTGAAGAAATATCAAGTTGAAACAGTTGAAAAACTCAGCAGTAGTCAATCATTTTTGAAATTGGACAAGAAATTACATCATTAAAAGCCATGAATACTCCTTCAGAGTTGGATTTTTGGGGAAAAATTCTTATCCATAGTAACAGCACTAATGTGGTAAACTTTGAAATACCACCAGCAGATGTAATTTTAAAATTAATTCTGTTTGAAAGACAATCTAAAAACTTAGCATTAGCAAACACTTCCGAGTTGCTCCACCAGAGGTCACCAAGGTCGCGTGAGAAGAAGGCAGATGTTAATGAAGTCCGACCATACCACCTGATGTCGCTTTAATCAGAGTGGCACCTATAGTCACCGTGCACGGATCAGAAAATCGTACTGGGGCGCCGCTGCGTGTCATGCTTTGTACTTATTAGAAGGGTAAAAGCGGAAGCCTTGTGCGATGTAGGTATTATTTGTGGTTTTCTGCCTATAAAGTGCATATATTTAACTGAAAGAACTGTTTCAAAAGGTCGAAATCTCTTTGCACATATCTGGAAATATACTGGGAACATATGCTGAACTGTGAGGATGTCCTGACCTATTATTTCCAATGAAGTGAATGCTGCAAATTCTTGTTGCGGGCTTTCGTTCTCACTATGAACCCTCAGACTGAAAATAAAATATAAAGTAATACGTAGATAACAATATATACACAAAATTTAATAATAAAAATAAAAGTTATAATAATAATAGTAATGACAGACTATTCGCATAATGTGTCGTTTAATTTAATACTCACAGTATTTAGAGTTTCTACTTATTGACTTAAAAAACGTCAACATTAATTTCTAAACAACATTATCCAGGCTGCAGTTAATTTTTAAGCATATGTTACTGCTTTAAGGCACAATATAAAATTAGTGTACTCACTTCTTTCGATGTACAGCTTGAATCCATAGATTTCTTCTTTGCGCTTCAGTTTTCCGCGATGGAAAGAATAAAAGCAATAGCTGGTGAAGTATTCTTGTAGTATTATTACATCCTACAACACAGCAGTATTTGTTCCCTTTCCGCGTTCTTGTAGTGTTTACATTCTCAGGAGGTTCGATACTTAATATCTTAGCACACGCTAATATTCTTACTCCACTGTCTCTGTTATCCTTTTGTTAGTAACCAAACTTTCCGCCAGAGTAGCGTGCACGGTGCGTATATTAGATGCTGAAGTTTACCAGCTACCTCAGACGTCTATAAACCTGCTAGAGGATGATACACAAGATTGTCGAAACGCGTCCAGCCACCAGCATCAAAATTAGTGGAGCAAATATCAGTAATGACGTCTAACACTGTACATGATAGCTTCACTGTATATAACAACTTTGTGTATTATTATATCATATTCAAGAGTTTCCGAGTTCGGATATGTCCTAGCCGGTTAAAGGATATTCTTTAATCATCACAGAAAAACAAAACACAAAAAATAAAAAACTGATATATTCCATTCGCTATTCTGCAAACAAACTATCCTTATAATAACTTAATTCTTTTTTCATAGAAACCGTGTGTAGGCTCGGAGTTGGAAAGGTAGTGTCCAACTGAAAAATTCAATGTCACAGCCGGGATTTGAACCACAGATTTCCTGGTCTCTAGCCGGCTGCTCTACCACTAAGTATGCAACATGTGTGTAGGTCATTACATTTCTCAACTAACTCGCATGTTTCCCAGTTAACCACAAGGTGATCTCAAATTATTTTGAGATGGCACACTTCAATGGCGACTTAGAATGTCGTAAGTACTTCAAGACCCAGAATTCATAGTATAGCCTTCTATTATGGATAATTGTGATAATTTACTTCTTTTCTCAAAGAAACCGTGTGTAGGATAGGAATTGGATAGTTAGAGTCAGACTGAGGGATTCAATGCCATAGCCGGAATTTGGACCACGGATCTCCCGGTCTCTAGCCGGTTGCTCTACCACTGAGCGACCATGGCAATATGCCGGTAGGACATTCAATTTCTCAACTGACTACCATGTTTCCTGGTAAACCAGAAGGAGATCTCAACTTATTTTGAGATGACAAACCCTTACAACAAGTTATTCAACTCGTACATCATGCTAAACGAGATAAACATTAACACAATTGGTCTTACTACTTCGTTTCTTATAAGCAGAAGCGAAATAAGGGAATATACCAGGCTAAAGCGATAGTCAAAACATTTAAAAGCCGATCGATATGTGAACAATTGAAGTTCGGTTCGCTTTGCTTTTCCAGAAAAACGAAAGAGAAATGGAACGAAAGATGGCCGACCTTGAGAAGATGCGTAGTTTAAAATGGAAACCAATAATAAGGAATATCTCGGAAACGGCCAACTCTTGCAACAAAAATGTATATGACATAAATTATGTGTTTTAACTGGATCCACATTTTTGTACAGGAACTTTCGCGTGTCTCTTACGATTTTCCAACTATGCAAAATTCAGCAAAGTTCATCCAGAATAAACCGGTTTTCAAGAAAGCAAGTAATAAGAACTGATTCTACTTATGTTTACCTTGGTTAATAGATGTAGATAAAAGACCAATCTTTTGAACAAACTGTTTGTTTGTGGAAGAGTTAGAGAGAGTCGTGTGATTGGAACACACCATATTTTTCTATTTATTCTGCAAACAAACTATTCTTACAAAAAGTCATTCTTTTTTTCTACATAATGCTAATCAAGATAAACATTACCAGAAAGTATCCTATTAGTTCCTTATAAGTAGAAAGTGAATAAGGGTAAAAGACTAAAAACTAGGCTAAAACCAGTCAACTCTTTTAAAATCTGTCGCTATACGATTGTCATTGAAATCCAGTTCTGTTTCCATGGCGGAAGTAAAACAAAAGAGAGATGAAACGGATGAGTTCTCGTTTCAATGGATTTGGTTAGCGCGCATAGTATTGTTTGGCTTTAAAGTGGCAATTTCACTGATTTTGCATTTTCTAACCATTTTATACACTAGGCACAGGAAGAAATACATTTTACTAATAAAAATATAATTGTATTTTCTTGAAAATTTATATTTTCTACTTTTTAAGATCCCAAAAAGAAGTATCCACATCTGTGTTCAGGGAGTAATGTGTCTAATTCATATTCAAGAGTTTTCGAGTACGGATACGTCCTACCCGGTTAAAGGACATTCTTTAATCATCACTGAAAAAACCGATGTTTAAATTTACATGACTTTCTCTACCAGTTCTGCAAACAAAGCTTTCAATCATTTAATTGTTTTCTAATAGAAACCCTGTGTAGGACAGGAGTTGGATAGGTAGAGTCAAATTAAAAATTCAATGTCACCGCCGGGATTTGAACCACGGGTCTCTCAGTTCCTAGCTGGTTGTTCTACCATTGAGGTACCATGACAATATTCCGGTACAGCATTAAATTTCTCAACTGACTCGCATGTTTCCCGGTGCATCTCAAGGTGATCTCACAAATTTTTGAGATGACAAACCCTTATAATAGATTATTCAACTCGTACATCATGCTAAACGAGATAAACATTAACTCAATTGGTCTAACTACTTAAGTTATTATAAGCAGAAGGGTGAAAAGGGGATACACCAGGTAAAAGTGAGTCAAATCTTTTAAAAGCCGATTGATATAGGAACAATTGAAGTTCGTTTCGCTTTGCATTTCCAGTAAAACGAAACAGAGATGGAACGAAAACAGACTCTGTAGAGGAGGTGGTTTGAAAAAATGCGTAGTTTAAAATTGAAATCAATAACAAGAAATATCTTGGACATGATAAATTCTGAGACAAAAATGTGTGACATAAATTATGTATTTTAACACATATACATTTTAAGCATAGTAAGTTTTCATGTATATTTTACGGTTTACCAATTATGTAACATTCAGAAAAATTCATCCATAATAAACAGGTCTTTAAAAGCTATTCCCAGAAAATTCAAGATAGCAATTTTGTTTGTGATGTAAATAGCTTTAATACACGGTGCCTATTTTAATCAAAATCGTTAGAGCAATTTTTGAGAAAATAAATATTTTCCATGTGAAGGGTAGTTTGGGGTGGAGGAATTTTCTTGAAAATCTTCGTGTGACGTCCTTAGAAGATATCAAATTTAAATACAAAATTTGGTATTATTCAAAAGGCTTTTAGTGTTTGAGCTATGAATATACACGTATATGTGAATACACGTATTGAGAGCCTCTTAATAAAACAAATGTGTATTTTTAAAAAATCTTAATGTGTTCCATTCACATGGCCGTCTCTATATCGCTGTATCAAATTTGTTAAAAAGCTTATTTTTCTATCTTCATCATGTAATCGCAATAAACATTAGCAGAAATGATCTAATCACTGCTAGTGAAAACATCACAGTCTAACGCGCAACCACAGCTCCATTTTCCTTCTATTAGTACTGTATTGTCAACATAGTACAATTATATACCATGCTGCGCTAACTTCAATTCTGTCCCTCTATGGCCCCCTTTTTATAACAAAACAGTCCGAAACGAGAGATGGCAGCACTAATAAAGTTTCTTTGTTTTGTGGATTAGACGGTGTTTACGTACATTCCTATAATTTAAAACATACTTCCCAGAGACCCATGTAAGATTCCCGGCTGGGACGAGGAATTTTTCCCTATCTCTCAGAGAGTCTGGAAACATGAATGTGGGAGTGAATTTGAGGGTACAACAACAACGTTCTTAACAACATTAAGAAAGTTAAGAAACCCTAAAGTTCAGCGAGAAAAACACAACTTGCTTCTCAAGTCAAAGATCCCGAAATGACCATACAAATTATAGAAGGCTGCATAAAAAAAATTAAAAAACAACACACACTTACAAATAGCGAAGAGTAAACTGTGAAAAAAAAATGCTTAATATATTTAGAAAATATAAGTTCCAATCTCATGACTTTTTCTATCTCCACATTCTCAAACAAACTATGCTTACCAGAAATCATGCTTTTATCTACATAATGCTAATCAAGGTATACATTAACAGAAATTGTCTTATTACTTAGTTTCTTATGAATAGAAGGAAAATAAGAGTAAACATGTAAACACTAGGCTAAAACTACTCAAATCTTTTACAATCTCTAGCTATGCGATTGTCATTAAAATACGGCTCTATTTCCATGGCGTCCGCGCCGTGGCCGAGTGGTTAGACCACTCAACTCTCACCTTGGAGGCCCGAGTTTGAGCCCAAGCTACCTTTGTGGTGGACAAAGCGGCGCAGGGGCGGGTTCTCCGGTTTCCCCTGCCATCGCATTCCACCGGTGCTCCATCTTCATTTTATGTATCACCAGTGTCATCGCCTGCGGTGCCACAAGTAGTAAAAGCGGTCGTTAAACACTACCAAAAACAAAATATTTCCATGGCCGGAAGTAAACCAAAAGAGAGAGGAAAGGGATGATGGGTTCTCTGAAATGGTTAGCGCTACTAAAAATGTACATGATATAATTTGTTATTATTTTAAAGATGTTAAAATTTAATTCTTGTTTTGTTTTAATTTTTAATTTTTATTTAGCTTTTTATTAAAATGTTAGATAAAATTTTATAATTTTGGAAAAAATTATTTAATTAGTATTTGTGCTTTAAAGAGATCTAAATTTTTTATACTGTTAAGATTTTGTCTGTCTCTTGCGGTTTACCAATTATTCAAAAGATATTCACAAAGAAGAGGGCTTCTGGGGCTCTTCTCAATAAATTCAGAATATACTAAGGCGTATTAATCGAAATCATTAAAGAGATATTTTAGAAAATTTAACATTTTGTAAAATGTTCCATGGAAACGGCAATTTGAAGTGGAAGATTTTTCTGAAAATCTTCGTGCCAGAGCCTTGGAAGATACTAAATGTAAATACCGAATTTGGTGTATAACTGCCTTTTCACTTTTTAATTATGCTGTCTTCACATACACACACAATGAAATGTCTAAAAATATACTTTTGGATGATGGTGTCCTCAAAACATGTATTTCAAACATCATTTCTGTACGTGATATTTAGGAAAATACAATGTCTCCATAACTTGTTATGTACATTATACATACGTGCTAGAGAAAGTAAATATGATTTTCTCTGTATGTAATAACGGAGACCTTAGAACGTCCATTTCCAGTAAAATCTCGGAAGGTATAATTGTGTACCTATTACGTTTAAGTACAGAAAGTAAAAATTGCAGGCACATAGTTCAGCAGCGCAAATACATTTTTGAGTCTTGGCAGAGCTTTGGACCGTGTATTTTTACTTTCTCCATAAGCACTATGTGCATAGTGTATAGAGAATGTATTGCACTCCACCCAAAATTTCGAAACCGAGATTTCACCGGAAATATATGTTTTAGGGTCCCCAATATCCAAAAAAAGCATTTTCACAAAAAGGTCCGTGTGTGTGTGTGTGTGTGTGTGTGTGTGTCCGTGTGTCTGTGAACATGATAACTCAAAAACGAAAAGTCGGTAAAATACCAAACTTGGTATTTAAGTTTAGTATCTTCCAGGGATGGGACACGAAGATTTTGAGAAAAATCCCTCCACCCCCAACTACCCTTTACATGGAACTTTTTTCGAAAATTTTTATTTTCTCAAAAATGGCTCTAACGATTTTGATTAAAATTTCGGATATTAAACATATTTACCTGACAAATAAAATGCATATCTTGAAATTTCTGGGAATAGCCTCTGAAGAGTAGTTTATTCTGGATGAATTTTACTAAATTTTGAATAACTGCTAAACCGTAAGAGATGGACAAAAACTTACTACACAAAAAATGTAGGGCACATTAAAACACACAATTTATGTTATATACATTTTTTCGTGGAGTTCGTCGTTTTTGTGACATTCCTTATTTTTGGCTTCTGCTATGAAAAACGTATACTTTTCTCATACAGGAACTTGTCAACTCCTGTCCATATAAACAAAGGAACTTCATTGACATAGCAAGCAGCTTTTGACTATCACTTTAACCTAAGGTTGTCCCTTATTTCGCTTCAACTGATAAGGAAGCAAGTGATAAGACTATTTCTGCTATTTTTTTCTGATTAGCATAAAGTATATAGAAGTATAAGCTTTTTAAGAATTATTTGTTGCAGGGATATGGAGAAAGTCATGTAAATGGTACACATCAGATTTTTATAATTATGTCTAAGTATACAATAAAGAAGAAGAATAAGTAAAAGGCATTACATTTAATTACAAATCAACCTTTTAAATTACAGTTAGTATTTTTTTTTCAAAAGAAGAGATGACAGTATCAATCAGAAAAGGTTCGGTTCTCAGGGTTAGACTGTTTTTACGCATGGCTTCAGTTTAACACACTCTTACATATGTCGAAAATCAACATGTGGCGAAATGGTTAATATATCTAGATAAAGCTGTTAGATTAAGAAATTGCACTTCCGGAACCTAAGACTAAATGGGTAAGTTAGCCTTCCATATTAATATGAACCCTGTTCCCATTTTCTCCCCCTCAATAATCCAATGTCGATATTGTGAAGAATATTCTGAATTTTATAATTCAACATTTTGAATACACAGAACGTAATACGCCCAGCTTTAGCACGAAGAGTGGCACAGAGTTTAAAGTTTTAGTCACTTTGTTTATTTTTAATGAGAATTTGGGCTGGGAGTAACTCCCTCCTTACTTCATGAGAGAACTGCAAGCCGTAATAAAAACAGGAGGCAAGGAGGAACATTTTGGCTGCGAGGTATTAGCGTGTCAGTGGAATTAATAAAGTTTCAAGCGATTATATGCTGGGACATGGAAGTTTAGAACTGCTATGAGGAGAGTGCATAATTAGCTTAGTATATAGCGCACCTTTTTATAAACGTGCTCAGAGACAACAGTTAATTTGACAAGTACGAGAAGGAGGGATATGCAAATGTCGGGGTGCGCGCGCGCGTATATGTAAGGGGAGGGGTTTATATCCGATTAGGGTTGATGATTGGATTAATAGTGCCGGTTGATAGGAGTTTGGGATTTAATTTAACCGCGGTGCTGCTGAAGGCTTGTTCGACGCACCTTGTGCCGTGTCAGGTAGGGCTTACAGGAAGCTGCACTTTTGTTACGCCTCGCTACATCTCACTTGTCATCAGGATTATCCTCCCGAGGTCGTAGTAACATTGGTTATCAGCATCAAGGCACTTCCTGTCGCCTTTCAAAAGAAGTCAGCTGGTGCATCAAATGCCTTCCCGAGATTGGAAGGCAGGTGCTCACAGTTTAGCTTATGATTAACGAGAATGGGAACCAGGCGGGATGGCTTTGGCGGTAACGTCAGAGGCCGCATTCGGGAGGTACCGGGTTAGATCCCCGGCGACTGCCCAGATTGACAATGAGGACTTTAGTCACTATTCTCTGGTCGCCAAGGCGATACTGCTTTATACTTTTTCTTCTCATAATTATTATATGGTACATAGTTAATTTCCTGTAGCTCCTAGTCGTCCTCTGGGGTGTAATGGTTGCCATTCTAACTTCATAACCCCAAGGTTGTGGGCTAAAAAATCCTTTGCATGACTTCCTTCAGAAAGGAAGTTTGGTCGTAGATTTAGGCATATAAAAGAACCTTAAGCCTGATAAAGATGCCTCCGAGAAAAACTAAGTGATCCTTTACGACCAATATAGAATGGACCCTGAGAACCACAGCAGTTAAAGAGCGTCCATAAATAAAACTCCATTTCATTTTTGTAGCTCCTAAGTAGAGCATAGGGTCTCGTTACTATCGGATTTGAATTTCTACTTTGAGAGTTCGCCGTTATGCACTACAGTGACGAGGGATCGGCTTGTCGCCTAGAGATGGCACTGTAGATCAAACTCACGACTTACGGACAAGATATGACGTAATTTTGCCCATAAACCTTCTTTTTTCAATGTATGTGGTTCTTTTACCTGCAAATAAACATTACACGGGAACAGCTACTTTACTCCCCTTCCGAATCCAGCCATGCTAAGGATTTTTGCGTTTTAAAAATACTTAAATGCTTGGTACTTAAATACCCATTTTGGTATTTAACGGTCTTTTCGTTTTTGAGCTATGCTGTCCACAGACATACAGACACACACAGACCTTTTTCTGAGAATGATTTGTTTGGATTTAGAGGGACCCAAACATGTATTTCCGGTGAAATCTTTGTATCGAATTTTTGGGTGGAATGCAATAACTTCTCTATACACTGTGTACATAGTACATGTAGAGAAAAAAAGAGAAGTCAGTTACTACCAAAATTTATATATAAGATCAGTGTTTTTCAAGAATGGGACACAAAGATTATCAGGAAAAGCTCCCCACACACAACTATTTAACATGGAACATTTTTCAAAAAAATGTGTATTCCCTTATTAAAATACATATGTTTAGATACTTTTAAGTCAAACGAAATGTGTGTACATTTTAGTTTCTGGAACCTCTGAGGACTTCTTCATTTTGGATAACTAGTAAACCTTAAGAGATAGACAAAACCTTACTATAAATAAATATTGCTAAAACATACAATTTATGTTATTGATACATACTTTTTGTTGCATTAACCGTTTACAAGACAGTCATTAGTTTCAATAAAATTATTTCAAAATACTTAAGCTTTCTCATGTGGCAATTTGTCAACTCCTGGCAGTGCAAAGAGAACGATTTTCTATTACCTTGCAACCACTTTTAAAATATTTGACAATCGCTACATTACCTTATTTTCTTTCTACTTATAAGGATTTAAACAATAAGACAATGTCTGTTAATTTTTGTCTCAATTAATATGAAGTAGGTGAAGAATACACTTTTTAAGAATAGTTAGCTACAAACATGTAGAGAAAGTCATGTGAATGGAACACAATAAATTTTTGTTTTCACGATCACGTATGTACGATGTATATAATTCCAACCAAGAATTCGATAGTAGATTTCAGTGGTTCTTTTGTTTTGCTATGCAAAGAAGAAATCGCATTGCGAGAGTTTTTAAAATATTTTCCTATCACTTTAGCATAGTGTATTCCCTTATTTCCCTTATACATATAAGGAAGTAATAATAAGGCAATTACTGCTAACGTTTATCGCGTTTAGCATGAAGTGATAGAAGCTTTTTAACAATAATTAGACATAGACATGTAGAGAAGGTCATATTAAAATTTACAATAAAAATAATAGGGTATCTAATCTTAGTTTATATTTTTAATTTCATAACAATCATACCATTAATATGTATATAATACCTCAAAATAATATAATATTTCACCCTAAATTATTCTAATCATTATGTCAAAAATAATATTAATTGTGAATGGAACAGATCTGGTTTTTACCAAATATACTGAGCATAGTATATAGTTGGGCTTAATTTTTAAGGTTTATTGACAATGTTGACATTCAGGTGGCGGTTTTTGAGTAAAATGACTGCATGCATGGGTCTTAAGCTTTTAATCTGAGGTCCTGCTTTATTATTTTGTTGCAGGGTTTTTAATGTATTACTACAACACATTTGGGCATATAAGAGACGCGTCATTCTACTCTTATTGTGGCAAATGGCAACACTCGATGACGCCTGAAGCAGTGTGGTTCTCTTGAAGGTTGACATTTATTTACATGCTTATCTTAATGAAGAAACGAAGCGGCGTCTAGGGGGGTTTTCTCCGAGTCCTCCGGTTTCCTCCGCCACTCATTCCACAAATTTCTCCATCATTACCTTTCCTATCCTCCATTTTGCTTGCATTTCATGTCATCCACTTCCTAATTCTCATGCCTGGCTACGGGCTGACCACTCATTCCAGGCTCTCAATTCTGTGGTTTCGTGCCGTTGGCTCTCCGACAGGCTTCTGACCCCTAGGCATCCATTTGTAGGTCCTTTGGGGGTGTGGGTCCTAAATACAGGGAGAGTAAGCCAATTGCGAATCTTAATTATGAAAATATAAAAAAATCATTCAAAGATTACTGTATTTAGTGTTAGTCAACAACAAGAATACAAAAATCTGTGTTCCATTCACACGTGTTTGTCTATCTCTTCTACAAACAAGCTTCTTACAAAAATTATTCTTTATACTAAATGCTAATCAAGATAAGCACAGTGGTCTTATTATTTAATTCCTTTTACGTAGTAAGGAACTAAGGGAATACTCAATGCTTAAGTGATAGCTAAATGCTTTAAAAACTCTCGCTATGCGATTGTCATGAAATTTGCTTCTTTGCATGGTCAGGAGCAAATCAACACTGACGACATCCTATTTGAGAAAAGTATAAATACTTTAAAATTGAAACCAATGAAAAGGAATAAATGGGAAGCGGTTAGTTCCATAACTAAATGTAAACGCCATAAATTGTGTGTTTTGACGAGATCTACAATTTTTGTATAGTAAGTTTCTGTTCATGTCTTACGGTATACCAGTCATGCAAAAGTCATTCAGAGGCTATTACCAGAAAATTCCAGATATACATTTTATTTCATATGTAAATAATTTTATATACGGTATTTTAATCAAAGTTGTTATAGCCATTTTTAAAAATCAAAATTTAAAAGCATTTCTCATTTAAGAGGTAGTTTGGGGGTAGGGGATTTTATTGAAAATGGTTGTACGTATCCTTGGGAATTACTACATTTTTCGATTTGGACATAAAATTCTTTAACTGCTATGTTTCTGAGCCACACTAATCTTATAAACAACTGAAATATAACAATTACTATATTACAATAATTCTTATCCATAGCTGTTTTGATAACTGTCACAATGCCTCTTTAGGTTGCTCTTCTTCACTGCAAAGATCTAAGGCTATCCCCTTCTTATGTGCCAGGTATCTCAGGCGTTTCTTCTGGGACTGGTTTTCGAGAGGTCTGGGTTTGATTCCCGTGGCTATGGACCACTGAGGCCTATGCTGGGGAGATTTCTTTATTCCCCAGAACGTCCCTTCGTTTCATCTTCATGTCATTCCAACCGGTCTCTTTCAGGGTTGTAAGTATAGGCGAAGACTGGTTAGTGGCGCCTCTCTGTGAATGCGCTTTAGAATTACAGCTCTGGGCGCCTGAATGGCGTTGGACTCATCTGAGGACCTAGGAGGCTGTGACAAACCTCAAGAGCGGGTTCTTTGCACTCTCCGCTTCGAGATGAAATGTTTGAATCGTGTTAGATACCTCCACGGTGGTTCTTTCCACGCGGTCCGGTTTCAGCCTTTAGTTGATAATACATCTCTCATTATCCTATCCTCCTGAGGACTGACGCACAATAAGCCCATGATGGCTGCAGTGTGGAATCCGGTCCAGAATATTCCGACCAATCAACGGACCCACTAACCGAACAACTCAACAACTAACCGACCCACCGACCTACCGATCGATTAACCAACTCTTTGATAGCACACAAAAAAAAAAAAAAAATCTTCTTTTTCCGCATGGAAGTTGTATACTGGAAGGTATACTACCTAAAAATTCAATGTCAAAATTTCACCGAAATATGTGTTTTGAGGCCCCTTGAGTTCGTCTGTAGAGAGCAGAGCTCAAAAGCGAAAAGACTTTTGGTAATTATGTTTAGTATCTTCTAAGAATGCAACACAAATTACCTTTTACTTGAAAAAAATGTGATTTTCTTTTCTCATAAATGACTAACAATTTCATTATAATACCGAATATTAGAGATATTTCCATCAAATAAAGTGTATATTTTGGATTTTCTGGAGTTTTGCAGAATTTTTCATAACGGTTAAACCGTAAGAGGTAGACAAAACTTTAAAAAATGGAGATCTAGTTTAAATACATACGTTTTTTTTGTTTTTAAGATACTCCTTGTTATTGGATTCAGTTTTCAACCACCTAGCTTTGCTCATACGGGACCATGCAAACTTCAATCATTTGAAATAGCGATCAGTTTTTAAAATATTTCACTATCTCTTTAGTCTAACGTACTCCCTTTTTCCCCTCCTACTTACAAGGAAGGAAGTAATATGACCATGTATACTAATGTTTATCAGGATTGGCTTGACGTAGATAAAAGAGTAATCTTTTGTAAGGAAAGCTTGTTTGTGGAACAGCTAGAGAAAGGCGTATAATTAGAGCACCTCAGCTTTTTGATTTTTTACATTCATTTTTGCTTCAGAAGCTTCCTCAGACAGTGGCATTTTGTGATCCGCCTCTATCAGTAGCCCACCCCATCGGAAATATTAGCATATGGAAGGTGGAGAGGCAAGGTCACGAGTTTACGATATATTCCATCCAACCTATGCTATCGAAGGCCACATGAAATGAATTTTATTTATGAACACGCTTTAATTGCTGCTGTTCTCATTGTTCCATCCAAACCAAAGCATGAACCGCTTAATTTTGCTCTGATGCCTCTCTATCAGATTTGAGATTCTTTTACGTGCCAAAATCTGCGACACGGGACCACCGGCTTTACTTCCGCCAGAAGGAAGCCATTCTAATCACTTTTATGCCGAAATAAAGTCATCACCCTTCGGTGGGTTTGAACCGGCGACCTTGGAGGCCAGGGACTAGCATGATACCCCTTGAGACCAGAATGGATGACTCCTGATGACCACATCTAAGAGATATGAAAATCATATATCCTGTTTTGGTTTTATGACTTTAATTCTATGGCAGCAACCTGATAACTTGAACTATTATAGCAGCGCATTAAATAAAGCAAGCCTCTCTAAGCTTGCCGTATTAGAGAAACTTTTTAGACGTAAAAATGTCCAAATTACACATATTCGTCTCCTTAAAGGAATAATGGAGTAGAATTTCTTCAACTTTCCTGTCACAAGAAGAAACACAAAAAATCTTATGTGTTCCATTCACGTGAGTTTACTTATATAGCTTGGTAACAAATTATTGTTAAAAAGCCTATTCTTCTATCTACTTGACCCTAATCGAGATAAACATTACCAGAAATGGTCTTATTACTTGCTTCCTTGTAAAGGGAAATAATGGAGTACACTAGGCTAAGGCGATAGTCAAATCTTTTAAAACTGGTTGCCATGTGGTTGAAATCCGTTCTTTGTATTGCCAGGATTTGGCAAATTCCTGTATGTGAAAAGTTATAAATGTTTTAAAAAGAAACTAAAACAAGGAATATCTAAAAAATGGTCAACTCTACGAAAAAAACTGATGCGATCTATTCACATAACTTTCTTCTTCGTCAACAAATTATATGTTAAAAAGTTTATTCTTCTCACTTCATGATAACCGAGATAAAGATTTGCAGAAATGGTCTCAGTACTTGCTTCCTTGTAAGTAGAAGGGAAATAGGGGAGTTCACTAGGCTAATGTGATAGTCAAATCTTTTAAAATGTCATGTGGTTGAAATCCGTTTCTTTACATTGCCAAGAGTTGACAAATTTCCGATGTAAATATTTTAAGTATTTTAAAACTGAAACCATAAACAAGGAATATCTCAAAACTGGCAAACTCCAAGAAAAAAATGTATGTGACATAAATTCTGGGTTTTAATAATATCTACATTTTTATATAGAACATTTGTTGATCTCTTGGTGTGAAGGTTTTTCCTTAAAATCTTTGTGTCGCATCGTTGGAGCATGCTACACTTATATACCAAGTTTGGTATTTTATAAAATTTTCGATTTTTGAATTATCGTGTACACAGATACAAGACCAAACAGACACACACGGACCTTTTTTCTAAAAATGCGGATACAGGGGACCCTAAAACTTGAATTTGGGTGAAATCTCGGTATCAAATGTTTGGGTGGAATGCAATACCTTCTCTATTATACACTATGTTCATAGTACGTGCAAAGAAAGTAAAAATAATTTTAGAAAACCATTTTATTGCTTTTTTTTCAGAAATCTAAAATACTTGTACTATATGTTCATATTTGATTTCTGTAAGGCTGGGAAATTTTCAGATATCACCCTTTAGGAGAGCATATCTCATGAAAATAAAAAAAAATTAAGAGTTGTCATTTAAGACCACAGCTCGGCATACCAAGTCGTAAAATCCTTTCTAACCGACTTTTA
The DNA here is from genome assembly GCA_030762935.1 of Hymenopus coronatus. Lineage (NCBI taxonomy): Eukaryota > Metazoa > Arthropoda > Insecta > Mantodea > Hymenopodidae > Hymenopus > Hymenopus coronatus. The sequence goes on along the minus strand of CM060895.1, from coordinate 77,634,625 downwards.
GCGAAGCAGAAGGATTTTAAGAGGCACTGCGGAGTGACCGCAGCGTCGTTTTTTGGGGTCAGAGACATTAAAAGGTGACCATGCTTTGATTGCTACAAAGTGTTTATCTCCTTCTCTTAGCTGCCCATAAAGTTGGTCGATAGCTTTTTGTGGCTTTCCCTAAAGAATATGAACATGAAACCTGCTTCAGCCTGATTGAACGCGAGCTGAACACATTTTCGCACTTAGCCGAAGAGCTGCTTGAAACATTCTGTGTCGTGATTCTCTTCATTTTCTTGGCATTATTTTTTGAAGACAGCGGAGGGTTTAATACATTTAATCAAATGGTTCAGACTTATCAGCATATTGTGAATATTGATAATATAATCAATAATAACACTTTTACTTTCTCTACATAAAACATGGTACATAGGTAGAAAGCATTGCACTCCACCCCAAAATTAGCTACCATCATTTCACAGCAAGTACTCGTTTTGGTGTCCTCTGTGTCCATAAAAAGCATTTTTAGAAAAAGCACCGTGTGTGTATCTGTGTGCGTGAGAACACAATAGCTCAAAAACGAAAAGCTGGTGTGATATTTCGGCATATTATATTTGGTATTTAAGATTTAAGTAATTGTTTTAATGTGACACATAGATTATCAAGAAAATATCCCACCACAAACTACCCTTTACATGCAAAAAATGTTTAAATGTATATTTTTCTCAAAATGGCTCTAACGATTTAGATTAAAATACCTTTATATTAAAATATTTACGCCACAAATAAAATGTATATTTTGAATTTTCTGGGAGTAACCTCTGAAGGCATCTTTATTCTGGATGATTTTTGTAGAATTTTGCATAAAATTGTTAAACCGCAAGAGATAGACAAAAACTTAAAACACAAAAACTGTAGATCTCGTTAAAGCACTTAATTTATATCATATACCTTTTTCTTGAAGACTTGACCGTTTTCGAGATAATCCTTGTAATTGGTTTCATTTTTAAACTAACTTGTCTCAAATGGGACCACGCAAAGTGAATCCAACATTAATTGTTTCACATAGCGACCAGCTTTTAAAAGATTGACTGTCGGTTTAACATAATATGCGTCCTTATTTCCCTGTTACTTACAATGAAGCAAGTAATAAGACCAATTCAGTTATTTATCTCGATTAACATGGTGTAGATAAAAGAATAATCTTTTATAAGAGTAGTTTTTCTTTTGGAACAGCTAGGGAAGGTTATGTGAATGAAACACATTAGATATTTTCCAGAGGACCCGAAGTTAACCCACCCAGACACTTCGTTCAACACAAATCCCACATGCGGGCACTTGGGATCGATCCCAGGCCACCTAGGTGGAAGGCGAGGGTCCGAGTAATCACTCGGCCACGATGTGGCCCTTATTAGTTACAAGGACAAATGAAATAAGGGAATACATTAGGCTAAAGTGACAGTCAAATCTTTTCGAAGCTGTCGCTATGTGATTGAATTGAATTCGATTCTCTTTGCATAACCAGGAGTAAAATAAAGAAACACGGATGACAACTTCCTTTGTGAGAAATGTATTTGAAAACTTAAACCAATAACAATGACTATCTCGGAAATGACTATCTCCACAGTAAAATGTATAGGACATAAACTCTATGTTTTGACGAGATCTACAATTTTTGTGTAGTAATTTTTTATTTATTTCTTACGGTTTACCAGTTATGTAAAAGTCAACCAGAATGAACAGAACTTCGGCTATTCTCAGAAAATCTAAGATATACATTCTATTTTTATGTAAATATACATTAATTTAATCAAAATCATTACATTGATTTTTGAGAAAATTTCAAATTTTAAAATATGTTTCAAGTATAGCGTAGTTTCGGAGGACTATCTTGATAAACATTAAGGACATCAAAAACATCCTTGGACGATACTAAACTTAGATATCAAGTTTGTTATTTAATGGGTTTTTCGTGTTTGAGTTATACTGCTCACACAGACACACACGGACGATTTTTCTATTTTAAATCAGGGATCGTAAAAATATGTATTTCCGTAAAATATCGGTATAAAAGTTTTAGGTGGAATACAATATCTTCTCAACCTACTATGTATTTAGTACATATTACTCGGCAGAGGAAGTAATTTCTTTTTTGGGGTTCAGTATGCTAGAATATTACGAAAAGAGTTATTTCTTGAATACAATGAGGTTAGTTTTTAATGCGAAAAATCCGCTTTTGCTTTCTCGAATGTTATATTATTCTTTCACTTTGCCAAACACGTTTTATGACAATGCTATTCGGTCCTGCGCCATGCTTGGGAGAATGTATCCTTGTCGTTTTTCAGGAGGGTACTTTTCCCCGGGGTACTACCAATGGAAATCACTCCCTGAGGGTTTTGAATCCTTCTCAGTTAATTGCAATGATCCGCCTCCAGGGGCGCATACTCTGTAGGTTGGTAGGTTGCTCTGGGGAGAAACTTTGTGTAAAACCTGATTCCATGGAACGACAGCGTACAGTGATGATATATCCGCTAGCTATTTGTGTTCTATTATTAAGTTATATAATATATAGAATTAAATAATACCGACTTTTTCTACACTTCATAGTTTATTAGTTGCTACACAAGTTATAATTGCGAAAGCTATAAACTTCAACTTTTATAGCGATTGTCAAGTGTTTTACAACTACACTCTAAATGTATTTATTTATTTAATTTATTAGCCCGTTTTATTCTTTAAGAGCTAAGGAAGGGTAGCTCCAAACAGAGAAAATAATCTTAATAATGATAATGATAACTTTTTTCTCCATTTAGCGTATGTACAACGCAATATGTTTCTTCAGAAATGCATTAAAATGCTTCTATGTTTAAATATATGGCTTAAAATTAAGTAACTTGATTCTATTTTTACTTTCTCTACAAAATGTTTAGAGAAGGTATTGCATTGTATCGAAAAATTCTATACCGAGATTTTACCGGAAATATATATTTTGAGATCCCCTGAGTCAAACAAGTTTAGAAAAAGGTTCTTGTGTGTTTAGGGACAGTATAGCTCAAAAACTAAAACACCGTGAAAAACCAAACTTGGTATTTAAGTTTTGTATCTTCCACTGGTGCGACATGAATATTTTCAAAAAAAAAATCCCACCTAAAGCTACCTTTACATGATTTTTTTTTGAAATTTTGATTAAAGTACCGTATATTAAAGCTACTTAAATCACAAATAAAATTTCATTTTGAATGTTCTTTGAATAGCTTCTGAAGGCCTATTTATTCTGAATGAATTTTGCTGAATTTTGCATAATTGGTACACCGTAAAGGTTACACAAAAACTTACTACACAGAAATGTAGATCTTGTTACACACAAGTTATGTAATATACATTTTTTGCAGAGTTTATCAATGCCAAGATATTCCATGTTATTGGTTGCAATTTTAAACTGCGCACTTTCTCGAACGGGGTGACCTTTCGTTTCATCTCTCATTTATTTTTCTAGAAATACAAAGCGAACCGAACTTCAACTGTTCTCATATCAATCGGTTTTAAATGATTTGACTATCGCTTTAGCCTGGTATATTCGGTTATTTCCCTTTTGCTTATAAGACACCAAGTAGTAAGACCAATTATAATATTTATTTTTGTTTAACATGATGTAGATAGAAGAATAACATTTTGTAAGAACAATTTATTTGCAGAACAGGTAAAGAAAGTCATGTGAATGTAATATATGAGATTTTGTTATTGGTTTTAAAAGAATTTTTATTCAAAATTTATGTTTCATTTATGGATAATTTATTATATCTATAATTTCCTCCAAGATACACATAAGAACCAAGAGAATTCTGTAAGCCAAATTTAGATAGTATATTATTTCTATCCCTTGTATCATAGGTATGTATGACAGAACAAATTACCTCAAAACGCTTTTGAGAAGCACAAAATTCAAGCTTGCAAATACTTACAAATATCCTACAGTTAAAATTCCAAATTATTTAACAATGGGTCCTCAATAAGGCCGACAATCTTAATTTTTGATTTCTCTAGGAGCCTTCTTCTGGAGCAAAACTACTTGGGTGGCTTCCGCGTTGGATAGGTAGAGTCGGACTAACCTATTTAACTCCTGTCCTACACATGGCTTGTGTGAAAAAAAACAACAAACAAACAATTAAACCATGGCTTCCCCACAGTAGCCATTATTCAATATTATGTATTTGCAGTTCTAAGAACATTATATTCTAGAGAAGTTAACTAAAAATGTCAATACATACCGATTATCGTTGTTGTTACCCCAGAGCAAAATACTATAGTTCAATGAAATTAACTGTAATAGACTGTTAATAAAGTGCTAATGATAAAAACAGGATTGCGGAAGCAATGTATTTCAATCTTATTCCAAATTCTACACATTTTACATTAAAACTATGAAAGCTATTTATATTATTCTGTCTTTCCAAAATTTTCTATCTCTTACACACCTCGACCACAAATCTCCCATTTCCTGCTTAAAGAAGGCCACCAACGGGTCCTCTGCCTGCCTACGCCTTTTATTCTCACGTGGTTGCTAAATAAGTCCTTACTTATAACACATATTGCAACGTGACCTCCCCATTACCATTTTAAACGCTTCGCCATGAAAACTGCGCCCCCCTTACCCGTTCCCCTCCTGATCTCCTCGTTGTATATTGTGTGTAATAGTTTCCTCTCCATTTTTCGTTGACATACCTGGATCATTCTCTTCCTTTTCGCTTTTAACTACTACGAACTATATATAGAGTACAGCTTCAATGTAGTAGTGAACCTGCAAATGACAAGGTAATGAGGAATTGGAATAATTTATAAGGGTACCTGTGATGTGGCTTAAGGCAACGAACAGGTTATTGACAATAAGTTGTGTGTTTTAAAGCAATCTACATTTTTAACAGAAAATTCCTTTCCAATGACGTTGGGTTGAGACTATTCCCATAAAATTATTTTAATTAAAATCGTTGAACCCATTTTGAGAAAATATAAAAAATATCAAAGAATGTTTCCGTAAATGTTAGCTGGGGAGATGGGATTTTGTTTAAACTCTTGGTACCGGATAATTTAGTGTTTACCCAAATGTTCGTTTTTCACGGACACACAGATATACAAATACACACTGTTAAAGTCTTTCTTCAAACATGTATTCCACTGGAATTTGCTATCAAATATTTAGGCCTCATATATAATACGTTCTCCAACTTCTATTACCTTGAAGAGAAAGTAAAAATAATAATATGTAGTAAAAGAATATTTGCGCACTGAGAGCTAGTAAAGATTTAACAGAAATTACTACATTAACAGCAGTAATAGCGACAACAAATGAATATATCCTACATAAATCAAAACTTGTTCTTCTTCCTATTCCTTCTTTGCTTACCCTCTTTGTATGTGGAATTTAAAGCCAGGTTTCAGCGCCTGGGGTCAGATACCTGTATCAGAGAGAAGCAAGGATGGGTAATAACTGTGAGAGTAAGGAGGACGATGAAATGAAATGGTACTGAAATGAACAAAAGGAAACTGATTATTGATCAATTGGCGGAGAGATTGATTGGAGAAATCGGAGGACCCAGAGAAAATTCCACATACGACCCCTGGAATTGAACCCGTGTCGCCTCGGAGAGAAATGAGTGATCTAACTACTTCGTACGGTTTACTAGTTATGCAAAATACATTCAGAATGAATAGGGTTTCAGAAACTATCTCAGAAAATTCAAGATAGGCATTTTATTTCTTATCTAAATATATCTAACATATTGTGTTTTCATCAAAATCATTAGAGCTGCCTTTGAAAAAATAAAACATTTCGAAAATCTTTAAATGTAAAGGATATAATATTCAACCGAATTTTCGTTTATGAGTTATTCTTTTCACGGTCACATAGATACGCATACATACACAGACCTTTTATTTTCTAAAAATGGTTTTTCTTTTTACTTTCTCTACATAGTGCATTATACGTAGATGGATAAGATATTCCTTCACCCAAAAATTCGATACCGGAATTAGAGATTTTAGGGTCCCCTGTATCAAAAAGAAACTTTAGAAAAATATCCATGTGTGTCTATGAACACGATAGCTCAAAAACAAAAAGTCGGCAAAGTACCAGGGTACGACTCACAGATTTTGAGGAATATCTCCCCACCCCAAATTACTCTTTATATGGACAAAAGATTAGAAAATTTTGATTTTCTCAAAAATAGCTCTAGTGATTTTGATTAAAATACCTTATATTAAACATATTTACATGGAAAACAAAATGCTATTTTGAATTTTCTGGAAATAGCCTCCGAAGACCTCTTTATTCTTGATGAATTTTGCCAAATTTTACATAACTAGTAAACTATTTTAAGGACCTTTCGTTTTGTAGTTGTCGTGTTCACTGACACCTTTTTTTGTAAAACTGTTTTTAGGACATGGGACTTTAAAACATGTGTTTTCGTTCCAATTTTGGGATCAAGTTTTTGATCTACCTATGTACCATGTACTATGTAGAGAAAGTAGAAAGGAAGGTTTTTGATTATCGATTGTGGTGCACTGTGGCATTTTTTGTTGCATCACTGTCCTACCAAACGTCTTTACGAAGTCGATGCGAGGTTTTCTTTCTTTGGGTGTAATTTGACGTTCTCGCCGGCTTAATCTTTAATCACATATACAGTTACATGCTCTTTTGAAAAGGAAATGCAAAACAGAAGACGGAGCTTGGCCTTTTCTTGTTTTCTAGGTCAGTGGTATGGAAGTAAGAAAGAAGCGCTGTGTAAGTTTGCAGTCTTGTTAACGTTTTGAGCGTGTCACGGTTTGTTAATGAAGACCAGCTCGTTATGCAGCTTCACCTCTTCAGACTTCATGTGCCGCACCACGCCACAGTCTTAATTTGATTCATGTGAGCTGCTGGCTTTCTAAAGAAGGCGCACACAAGTAGCGGCAAGATTCTGCAGAAAGAATGCAGCTTTGGGCTACTCCCTTCTTTAGTATCCAGACATTCTTGCAGCTATTGAGCGTTTACAGTTAAGAATGCAATACAGATTGATATTAATTCAAAATCTTCTCAAAATCTTCTAGAAGCCCGAGAATATTTTGAATTAATACGTCGCCAGGAAAGCTTCAGTTCTTATTGATATTGTTATAATTTGGAAGATTACGAATTGAACTGTTTCTTTTATGCTTTCTCTATACGTACTATGTACATAGTGTATAGAGAAGGTATTGTAATGCACCCAAAATTTCGATACCGAGATTTCACCGGAAATATATGTTTTGGAAACCCCTGGATCCAGTATAAAACATATTTAGAAAAATGTCCGTGTGTGTTTGCCTGTCTGTGTGTATGTGTGTGTAGTATAGCTCAAAAACGAAAAGATCGTTAAAAACCAAACTCGGTATTTCAGTTTGTTATCTCCCAAGGATGCTACACGAAGATTTTCAAGAAATTCTTCCCACCCCCAACTGCCCTTTACATGGAAATTTTTTGATTTTCTTAAAAATGGCTCTAGCGGCTATGATTAAAATGTCGTATATTAAAAATATTTACCTGAAAAATAAAATGCATATTTTGAATTTTGTGGGAATAGTCCATGAAGACTACTTTATTCTGGATGAATTTTACGAAATTTTGCATAACTGCTAAACAGTAAGAGATGGACAAATACTTACCACACAAAAAATGTAGAGCATGTAAAAACACACAATTTATGTAATATACAATTTTTTGTGGAGTTGATCGTTTTTATATATTCATTGTTATTGATTTCAGCTTTGAAAAACTGATACTTTACTCATTCAGGAATTTGTCAACTCCAGTCCATACAAACAAAGAACTTCAGTCACACAACCAGCTTTTGACTATCACTTTAATCTATGGTAGTTCCTTATTTCGCTTCTACTTACAAGGAAGCAAGTAATGGGACTATTTCTGCTAATTGTTCTCGATTAGCATGAAGTAAATAAAAGCATAAGCTTTTAACAATAATTTGTTGCGGAGATGTAGAGAAAGTCATGTGAATGGAATACATCAGATTATTTATCTCTAAATGTATTATTTGATCAGCAATAGCACTATATGAGCCGGTTATAATTTAGATTAGCAATTATACATATAACTAACTAAGGATATAACCACTAACATGAGCAAAATATAAGTAGAAACATTAACAATGGGCAACATATATAATTATATGCTCATAACAATGAAATTAACAAGTTTAAGAAAGTCAGCAAAGTATTTAATTGATCTCAATCAATAATTGAGAACAGTTTGGTTGAGTGAAGCTAATAATTAGACTGTCTTCGGAATCACTGAAGAGGAAGTCTTAAGAGTTTTTTTTTAATCTTCTCTTCTGAGAGTGTCTAAGTCCAATTCTGTATGTTTTATTGTATTGTGAGAATTCCAAATTCCTGGATGAGCTGGTGATTTCTTATAAAGCATGGAGTCTTGGTGATAGTGCAGAGGAATTTGTTTTGTAAAACCTGAAGTCGGTTAATGTGAAATTTGCTGACTGTAAACCACACGGGTGCAGCAGAAATTACAGCCATTTTGTCAGGCCACGGGAAAACTAAATCCTATTTCATATAATAGACGACCCTACGTGCGAATGCAACAGAGCCCAACAGACAGTTAACCATCTAATATACGATTGCACAAACATAGAACATGAAGAGCAATATTAATCAAAGAAGTTATTCAGAATGGAGATACCTGGCCTGTCATATTCCGGCATTTACGAAGTTTTTATAAATATATTAAATCCATGTATATCTAAACCAAATAGATGTATAAATAAATTGTATAATTAATATGTACTAATTTTGAGCATAGAGTAATTTTAAAAATAAATTAAACAGTCAAATGTAGTAGTATAAAATTATTTTAATGACTTTTGACTGCAATGAGTTTATTTCTAAAACAAAATTTAAGTTTATATTATATATTATTATTTATTGTAATAATTATCATTATATTATAATGACAAACAAATGTAAATGTTGATGGCATTTAATAATGTCACAATGCATGTAATGTTATCGTTGTAACGGGGCGTGCAGATAAATATTTAATTAAAAAAACAAAAAACAAACAAAAAACAAAAAACAAACAAAAACAAAACTGGTGCAGCATATGAGATTATAAGACGTATGAGAGACTTTTATAGCAGTATTGAGCTTCCATTCCAAGTGGTGAACTCTTGTATGGTAGATGAACTGTTTCTAGGCACGAGCATTGAAGACTGGCCCAATGATAACATTTAAGATTATTCTTTCAAAGTATGCGTCGGTATGGTGAGAATTGACATTAGTTAAACATGATAGCAATATTTAATGAGGCTAATAACCGGTCTGTTTTGAACCATTTGTCGATTTTTACTTTCTCTATACGTGCTATGTACATAGTGTATAGAACAGGTATTCTAATGCACCCAAAAAATCGATACCGAGATTTCATCGGAAATACATGTTTTGAGACCTCCTGAACCCAAATAAAAGTATTTTTAGAAAAATGTCCGTGTGTGTGTGTCTGTCTGTCTGTCTGTTTGTGTGTCTGTGGGCAGCATAACTCAAAAACGAAAAGTCCGTTAAGAACCAAACTTGGTATTTAGGTTTGGTATCTTTCTATGATGCGACACGAAGGTTTTCAAGAAAATGCCCCCACTCCCAACTTAATTAGAACTTTTTTCGAAAATTTTATGTTTCTAAAAAATTACTCTAACGATTTTGATTAAAATATCGTATATTAAAAATATTTACCTGACAAATAAAATGTATATCTAGAATTTTCTGGGAATAGCCTCTGAAGACTACTTTATTCTGCATATATTTTGCATAACTACTAAACAGTAAGAGATGGACAAAAACTTAAAACACAAAAAATGTAGAGCACGTTAAAACACACAATATACGTTTTGTACATTTTTTCGTGGAGTTGATCGTTTTTGAGATATTCTTTGTTTTTGGTTTCAGCTTTGAACATACCTTTCTCGTACAGGAATTTGCCAACTCGTGTCCATACAAACAAACGAACGTCATTCACATAGCAACCAGCTTTTGGCTTTCACTTTAACCTATGGCATTCCCTTATTTCGCTTCTACTTACAATAAAGCAAGGAATAAAACTATTTCTGCTAATTTTTCTCGAGTAGCATGAAATAAATAAAAGAATAAGCTTATTAACAATAATTTGTTACAGAGATATAGAGAAAGTCAGGGAATGGAACACATCAGATGTTTTAAAGATGAATAATCATTACACTATTTCTTAAACTAAGCACGAAGAAATATAAGCGCATCCTATTACATCTGTTAAATTTCACAGTATTTAGAGCTTTACGTTACTGGCAAATTTGTTTCTACAGTAAAGTAAAGAGTTTAAGTTTCTATGACTCTCTAAACTGTATGCGATGAATCCCTTACCGGTCACCGCTAAATAGTGATGAATCGTGTGCTACACTTTAGGCGCTACCAATTACAGAAACACTTCTGTAACTTGTAAAAGCTGTCAAGAGTGTCTTGAGGTGCAAGAGGTCCGAGAGAAACTAAATTTTAATGGTGCATGAGCCTTTATTAACCTGAGTCCTGCCTACTACTGACCATAGTTCCTAGGATGCCAAATATTTTGATTAAACTATATACTATATATTAACGATATTTACGTCACAAATAAAACACATTTCTTGAATATTCTGTGAATAGCCTCTGAATACCGCAGGGTTGCGTTTCCGAAATAGTCCTTGTTATTTTTTTTTCAATTTGAATCTTTTCCCAATCATAAAGTTACCCCTCCTTTCATCTCTCTTTTGTTTCATTACAGGTCATGAAAAATTATCTGAAGTTCAATTGCCCAGATAATACCGAACAGCTTTTAAATGGTTTGGCTCATTTTATCTCGATTAGCGTGAAGTAGATACAAAATAGCTGATTTGCTCCATTCACATGACTTTCTCTACATCTCTGTAACCCGCCTGCGGTGCCATAAGTAGTTAAAGCGGGCGTTAAACACTACAAAAAAAAATCTCTGTAACAAATTATTGTTAGTAAGCCTGTTCTTCTTTCTATTTAATGCTAAAAAACTATCAGAAATGGTCATATTACTTACTTCCTTTATAAGTAGAAGGGAAATAAGAGAATACACTAGGCCAAACCGATAATTAATCAAATGTTTTAAAATGTGGTTGCTATGGGATTGAAATTCGTTTCTTTGAGTGGCCAAGAGTTGACAAGTTCCGGTATGTAAAAGGTTTAAGTATTTTAAAGCTGAAATGAATAACAAGGAATATCTCGAAAACGGCCAACTCCACGAAATATATATATGACATAAATTGTGGGTTTTACCTTGATCTACATTTGTTCTAAATAAGTTGTTGTCTATCTCTTACGGTTTACCGGTTACACAAAATTCAATAAAAATCTTCCAGAATAAAGAGATCTTAAGAGGTTATTCCGAGAAAATTCAAGATATATATATATTTTATTTGTCATGTAAATATCTTAAATATAAGAGACTTTAATAAAAATCGTTTGAGCCATTTTTGAGAAAATCAAAATTTTCGGAATTTTTCCCATGTAAAGGGTAGTTGGGGTGACGGAATTTTCTTGAAAAATCATCGTATCGCATCCTTGGAAGATGCCAAACTTAAACGCCAAGTTTGGTATTTAACAACCTTTTCATTTTGAGATATGCTGTCTACAGACACACGCACACACGGACCTTTTTCTGAAAATGTTTCTTTTTATTCAGTGGGATCCAAAATATGTATTTTTGGTGAAATCTCAGTATCGAATTTTTGGGTGCATTATAATACTTTCTCTGTACAACATGTACATATTACGTGTTGAAGGAGTAATAATCTTCGGTAAAAATAGTTTGTTTGCAAAACTGGTATAGAAGGTCATATGCGTGCAATGCACCAGATTTTTTCACAAGCAACGGGAAATATAATCCCTAAAAGTAGCTGCTAATTGAAAAAATCATTCTGGAAAGCAGCTTCTCTTCAGATGCTACTTAAAATTTGTTACTGGACTAGAAATAACACCAATTTGTTGAAGTACCGAAGCTTTTCTGCTTGCTTGCACTGACTTGTAGCTAATGTATTTAGGTAAGTACATTTGCGTAAAGGAACTTATGCTTTTGAGCTCCTAATTTCTTGAAATGATATAATGAGAAATAGCTACGCGTTCAGCAGAAAAGCGGGATTAGCACTGAAAGCGACGTCGAAATTTTAGTTTTCCCACTTAAACCAAGTAATTCAATTTTATACTAAATGATTTTGCGTAGTTTAAAGTACGTTGGTAGAGTACTGGTAATATATTTCGTTTTATTACCTCCATTTTAATAGTGATTTACACTTTATGTGAAATGGGCCGGTATTTATAGGCACATAAAAGTAGAGAATATTTCCAGACAAAAACAACACCCGCCTAAATTCACGATAATTAATAACTGAACTGAACATCTAACCCAAAGTACTGCAACCTTCCGCTTAGAAAAACACCTAAGTGCATTGTATAGCCCCTAAAACCATTACTTGATTGATACAACATTTTAAAATCAAACACTCTTGTTCCACTATTCTATGAAAATATTTGTTAGGGTGAATTTTTGATTCTATGCTTTTTAGAATATTTCTAGCTACTACTTTATAACTGTTAATTCTAAACAAAAAAGCAACAACAAAAAACATAACATTTCTGTATAAAATATGTCATAATTTATAACTAGTTTTGATACTTTAGAATATCAGTAGAAATTTGAATTATGTGTACTTTTATAACAATAGTTTAATCATGCACTAGTGGTGATTTCAACTGTTCATTTACATTAATTTGTGCATCAATTAGTTTTTTTCTTCTTTCTTCCTTTCTTCTCTGAACATTACAGACTAGTGCGAAGTCTCTTCTACTGTATAAATTTAGGCGAAGCGCAAACATTTTGATATGTTACCCTCATATGACATTCACTATCCTCTGCCATTTAGTAACGAGCATAAAGCTCTTATGCAAGGTATTCTTCTATTTCTTTCATTTTAATGGAGAAACGCTCTTGCAGCAATAACTAACTTCCTCAATTCGCTATAAATATAAAATTAATACGACAGCTAAATGTTTAAGAGCTGGGTGCTACATACCGACCTTAACATTTCGTGCTTTCAGAGATCAAAAGGATACTAAAATAATTTAAAAAATCACAGCATCAATAAGGGAATTGATCTATCTCACAAAAAGTTGTTTGAAATAACTATAGTAGTATATTTTCGTCAATCGTTTAATAAGATTGTATAAAATTCTTGTCCAGTGAAGGCTATTCCCAGAAAGTTCTGGAAATACATTTTATTTGCTATGTGTATATCATTCATAGGTAAAGCGAAGGTCGCCTTTTCCAGTTCCTCACTGCTTGATTTTAACCTGAAATATCCCCGCACGAAATATCCCTCTTTTAACGCACGAAGGCATATTCCCACACGTCAACTACGGGGTAGTTGGACCACATGGGGCATATATACATGTTTCACCGGAAATAAATGTTTTGAAGTCTCCTGAATCCTATAAGAAAACAGAAAATGGCCCGTGTGTGTGTGTGTGTGTGTGTGTGTGTGTGTGTGAGTGTGTGTGTCTTCATGTACAGCCTAGCTCAAAAGCGAAAGTAATTAAATACCGAGTTTTATATTTAAGTTCGGAATATTCCAAGGGTATGACACGAAGATTTTAAAAAGAATCCCCCACCCAAACTACCATTTATAGGGAGAAAGATTTTGTTTTTATAAAAAATGGCCGTAAAGATTTTGATTAAAATGTATAAAAGATAGTTTGCGGTGGGTTTTATCTAGAAAACCGTAATAAATCTGAATTTATTTTTCAAGTTCCAATCTAAAGTTGCTTAATATAGATATCATGTTGATATTTAATTGACTTTTTGAGTTATACTTTTTCTATACATTGACACACAGAAAGACTTTTTCTAAAAAAACAGTTTTTTTATTTGAGGAGGGACTAAAAAAATGTGTTTACGGTAAAATCTTGGAATTGAAATTTTGGGTGTGGATTATAAGCTTCCCATACTTACCTAAAGAATAATGATAATATGAATGGTAATCATATATACAACATCATAAGAAAGAAGTCCACCTGAAATATAAGTTACAAAGTTTTGAGGTCATTTTTGTGCCACTTTTGCACAATTTAAGTGAGAGTTAACTCTATTATTATTATTATTATTATTATTATTATTATTATTATCTCTTAAGATATAATCGATCCAAATTTGTTTACTCTATAACTAGAATTTAAAATGGTGTAAAGCTAATGCCTCATTACCTTTCTAATTACATCCTAGTTTTCTAATTTCTGGAATTATTTTGCTCCATATGCTGAACCCTCTAATTCCTAAACCGTCTTTCATCTCCCTTTTGAAGGCGCCACAAGTGATGTGGTTCGAATAAACTTGTGCATTAAGGTGATAGATAATAATAAACTGGTCGTCCGTTGAAACTGAATCCCAGTGGCTGTAGTTAAATGCGCTCGTGGCAAAGGAAGGGGAATCCCCAAGTAAAATAACCATTACAATGGCACACTAGAATGTTGCCTGGGTTATTTCTGACAATTGTATTTCGTGCAGTGCGTCTTTTTCTGTAAAAAAAACAACAAACAAACAAACAAAAAACAGGCAAGTGCTGGGGACATTTCTACATTCCCCTGAATTTCCTATCCCCTCTTTTTATTTCCATTTCATTCCAGTTGGTTGTAAGTGTGGTGGTGGCACTCTTTTGGGAATGTGGTGATGAATGCGCTTTGGAAATGGAGCTCTCGGCGGTACGGTGGTTATGGAACCGTCCGTAGGACCTGGTATATACAATCAGACTCGGGCACGGGCTCCTTGTGTTCCCCGCATCAAGATGAAGAACTCCTTAGATTATTAGGGACCACTACGAAGGCTCTTTTTCCGCGGTCGGTTTTGGTCGCACGTCGAATACTGTCATATTATCCCATATTTTTGCTGTCTGAGCACAAATCAAACCAACCGACGGCCGATCGACCAACCATCCAATCAACCAAACAGTCTTACAGTTTCATTAATCGATTTAGTATTTTTACAATATAAAGCAGGTATAAGTATGGCTGAGGGTTTGTATAATATGGAATAAAAGAAAGAACCTTATGTGTTTCATTCGGATGACTTTTTCTACATCTTTGTAACAAATTATTGTTAAGAACCTTATTCGTCGATCTACTTCGTGCTAATCCAGATGAATACTAGCAGAAATGAACTTACTACTTGTTTTGTCGTAAGTAGAGGTAAAATTAAAGAATACACTACACGAAAATCATACTAAAATCTTCTAAAAACTGTTATCATGAGGTTGAAATCTGTTTCTTTGCAGTCACAGGGCTGATACATTTCCGTATGAGAAGTATTTTAAAACTGAAAGCAAAAACAAGGAATCTGTTGGAAATGGCCAACTCCACGAAAAAATGTATATGACAAGTGGTATGTTTTAGTGAGATCTATATTTTTGTGTAGTAAGCTCTTGTCTTACCTTAAGCTTTACCAATTATGCAAAATTCTAAGATCTTTAGAGTCTATTCCCAGAAAATTGAAGATATTCATTTTATTTGCCTGTAAATATATTTAAAATACGTATTTTAATTAAAACGGTTTGTGCGATTTTTAAAAGAACAACATTTTCGAAAAATTTTCCATGTATAGGGTAGTTTGGGGTGGGAGGATTTTTCTCAAAAATTTCGTGTTGCGTCCCTGGAAGATACTAAATTTAAATAGCAAGTTTGGTATTTAACGGAATTTTCGTTTTTGAGCTATGCTGCCCACACACACACACACACACACACACATACACATATACACACACCCGGCCAGTTTTCTAAAAATGCTTTTTTTGGATTCAGGGGGTCTCAGAATAATAAATACATAAGATGTGTATTCCAACATTCTTTATTAATGCCAATAAGGTATATATATTAGTCACATATTACAGTATATTTTTATACTCATAGATTTCATTTTTTATGTATTTTAGTGCAATCACGGAATACAATTTTTGATGGAATACATACCTTCTCTACACTCTATATACATGGTATACGCAGAGTAAGTAAGAAGACATACAAAATCTAAGCAACACCAGGCTTTAAAGGGTTTCAATAAGAAAGGCTTAAATATCATTTGAAAATATCACCTCGCTGCAGACTACAAATGTAATGATAATATGAAACTTATGTGAGTCCTTGACAATAAGAATGGGCAGGATTTTAGCAAAAAGAGGGCAAAAGCTACCAATGTTAGGTTTGACAATTATGTTCTATGCCTACCCTGTAAAGCGTTTAAGACGAACGGATTTTCTTTGAAGAATTCAGAGAGAGTGAAAATACGAAAGCAAAGGGAAAATGGAGTCTTTACTCCACTGGCAATGCAGGTACTTAGTCTGGAGCTTGTGTTTTATTTCTCTTTAATATTTAAGTCATAGTCTGAAATAGAGAGAACCACTAATGCATTTTGGCGTTAGATTTACGCAACCTTCATTTTTTTTTTCTTGCGGTGCAGTTCAAGTTACAGCGAAGGTTATCAGAGGAGACCATGCAGCAAAGATGGCACTATGGAGCACAAGGAATAATGATAATAGTAAAAATAAAAAAGAGACTTTTCTGAAGGATTCAACTTTCTTAATTACAAACCAGGTTAAAAGAGCGTTTGAAACGAAGAAAGTAGAAAAAGAGACGAGGAGAAATAAGGGGGAAAATGAGAGGTAGGGGAAGTCCGTGGGAGAGAAATCTTGGATAATGGGATTAGAGCATAATGAGTGTCGGTGTATAATCAAGTTCCATGCCTCACCCCCTTTCTTCTCTTTTCCTTCTTCCTTTCCTGCTTCCGTCTCAATTTCTTGTTACAGAACAGCCTCACGGGGAGTCTGTGACGTCACATGCCCCCCCCCCCCGCGCCATGTCCCGCCCTTATGCAAACCATGCAAGATCAAAAAGTAAAACTAAGTGAATTATTTTAGTGGATGCTCAGGGCTATGCAAAATTAGAATAATATCTTATTGACTTGTTTGTTTACTGCATCTACTCTTTGAATAGAGTGGTTAAGGACTTCTATTACTATTGTGCTTTGCTCTTAAGTGTAATATATAACGTAATATAAACTTTGTTGCAAAATAGGTTGAGAGGGTCGTTTGAAAGTAGCATATCATATTTATTATATACCTATTTTACAACATACTATACAAAAGCTTATTTCATCTATATACTCAATGCTAATCGAAGTACAGTTTAGCACAAATCGTTTATTTCATATATACAAGGGTATAAGGAATATCCAGGGCTAAAGCGATAGTCAAATCTTTTGAGACCTACATTTTACTGTTACATTTCTGTGTCACTTTGATCACATATAAAGCTGTTGAGTACATTACAATATATGAAACCTTTTATCACATTTTTAAAATAGCAACAATAATGACTTTTATCCTGTTCTGTTTAGAATGTACACTACTTCATTATATTAAATGTTTGTAGACAAATTTATTTATTATGTTTTTGCGGTATCTTCTATAATCTAACCTAAAATCTAACCTAAAAAGAAGACAATTTCATAAATAATGTTATATTATCAAATGTTAGTATAACATTTATGTGTACTTATAATAAACACAACTGCAAACATAATAATTAATGGTTCTAATCATAAATTTAATTTTTTCATTCAAATATTCGTTTCTTGAAGAATTCAATATTTTCCTCACATTATTCGCAACCAACCGTTCATGTACTTTACTAATGTCTTCTACTATGCTTATATATAAAAGCCCAATCTTTCGTTTCTGTTTAAGTAATCTTTATGCCTGGAATCAAATATAATTTCTTGTTATTCATAACAGGAAATTAGCAATGTGGTTGTAGAGCTGATCATCTTTGCTTGTCTTCCATTATCTTTTCTAATCACACATGTGATCAAACATGTGACAATGGATATTACTTGTATCAAAAAAATATTTCGCATCTAGATGTGAGCAAACATGCTATATTACACTTTAAAGGTTACTATTTATGTGGTCACCTTTATGTATCAGATAAATACAGTAATGGAATACAGGCCTAAGGGCGGATGGCTATGTGAGGATATTGAAATTTCGTTCTCCTTCTATGGCCAGGATTAAGAGAAGCTAAGCAATAGCAGAAAATTATAAACATTGGAAATTTTAAATCAACAATAAATATCTGGAAAAAAATTAACTTTACAACAAATATTTCATTTGAGTTCTAAAATTTTTGTATAGTAAGATTTTTGGCTATGTTCAGAGGCTATATTCACAGAAAAATCACGCCGCACAGTGGCCGAGTGGTTAGACCCACTCGCTTCTCACCAAGGAAGCAGGGATTCGATCCCAGGCGATCGCATTATGGATTTGTAGCCAAAGCAGATTTTCTACTAGTTCTCCGATTTCGTACTTTACGACTTTACGACGTTTGCGGAGAGCCATTCAAAACAAACGAAGAGGAATGCTGACTTCAGGAATTGTGCTGTTCCATGACAACGTTCATCCACACACTGCTGGCACAACCCATCGGCTCCTTGAACAATTTCAATGGGACACTTTTGATCACCCGTCGCACAGTCCTCACCTGGCACCCAGCGACTTTCACCTTTTTCCTGAACTGAAGCAGCACTTTCAAACCAACGAAGATGTTCAAAACAACATCAATGCTCATTTGAAATCATTAGCGGCAACATTTTTTGAATCGGGCATTGCAAAGCTTGTGCACAGGTACGGTTAGTGTCTTGATCTTATCGGTGATTATGTTGAAAAGTAGCCTTAAGTGTACAAAACTTTTAGTAATAAAATAATTGTTTCCCATGAACTTGTCTTTTATTTATAGCCTATCGGAGGTTAAAAAACGCCTCTCGTAGTACATATATGTGTATATATATATATATATATATATATATATATATATATATATATATATGTGTGTTTATTTTCTTTTCTTCTTATAATGTGTTTTTGAGTTGCAGAGATTTTGTTGACATTCTTTGTGTCGCATCCTTGAAAGATGCTAAATTTAAATATCAAATTTGGTATTTAACCAAGTATTTTACTTTCTCTACACGTACTATGTACATAGTGTATAGAGAAGGTATTGCACTCCGCCCAAAAAATCGATACCGAGATTTCATCGGAAATATATGTTTAGGGTCCCCTGTATCCAAAAAAAGCATTTTCAAAAAAGGTCTGTGTGTGTCTGTTTGTCCGTGTGTCAGTGTGTCCGTGTGTCCGTGTGTCTGTGAACACGATAACTCAAAAAAGAAAAGTTGGTAAAATACCAATCTTGGCATTTATGTCTAGTATCTTCCAGGAATGCGACACGAAGATTTTGAGAAAAATCCCGCACCCCAAACTACCCCTTATATGGAACTTTTTTCAAAAATTTTGATTTTCTTAAAAATGGCTGTAACGATTCTGATTAAAATGTCGTATATTAAAGATATTTACCTGACAAATAAAATGTATGGCTTCAATTTTCTGGGAATAGCCTCTGAAGCTTACTTTATTCAGGGTGAAATTTACGGAATTTTGCATAGCTCCTAGGCCGTAAGAGATAGATAAAGCTTACTACACAAAAAATATAGAGCACTTTAAAACACATAATTTATGTTATATACTTTTTCTAATGGAGTTGATCGTTTCTTAGATACTCCTTGTTTTTGGTTTCAGCTTTAAAATACAAACTTTTCTCATAAGGAATTTGTCAACTCCTATCCACACAAACAAAGGAACTGCAGTCACATAGCAACCAGATTTTGACTATCACTTTAATCTATGGTGCTCCCTTATTTCACTTTTACTTTTAAGGAAGCAAATTTTTCTCGAATAGTATGAAGTAAATAGAAGCATAAGCTTTCTAACAATAATTTGTTGCAGAGATATAGAGAAAGTCATCTGCATGGAACACATCATATTTTTAGCTATGCTATTCACACACACACACACACATACGCGCGCACCTACAAACATATTCATACTATTTTTCTAATATTTTTTTTGACTCAAGGAAATTCTTAAACGTGTATTTCCAGTGAAATCTCGATGCAGCTTTTGAGTGACATGCAATATCTTCTCTACCAGCAATGTACACGTACTATGCAGAGAAAGTAAAGATATCGAAACCTTGTATTCTTATGACTTTCCCAACTCATTTATCTACAAATTATTTATATAGAAGCATATTACTCTCTTTTTTCTTAATTCAGATCAACCTTCCATCCTCATTTAAACTATCTCTGAGGTATATACATAGATACATAACCACATACAGAAATACATACACTTGTATATATATATATATATGCATACACATACATACACATATGTGGAAATGGAAATGGTGTGTTATTTATGGACACTCTTTAACTACTCTGGTTCTCAGCGTCCCATTCTAAATTGGGCATGAAAGACCGCTCTCAATCAGGCTTGAGGTTCTTTTACGTGTCATAAATCTACGACACGGGACCAACGGCTTTACTTCCCTTTCGAAGGAAGCTATGCTAAGGGTTTTTACACCCGAAAAAAATCCATCGTCCTCCGCCGGGTTTGAACCCGCGACCTTGGGTATATGAAGTCAGCATGGTAACCATTACACCACGGACATAATGACATGTACATAGATTCATACACAGATGCATAGTCACACAGAGACATGTACATAAGTACATACACTCATGCATACCCGCACATAGACACGTATATAGGTATATGCACACATGCATACCCACACATAGACATGTACATACAAACTTTCACAGTCACACATATGCATTATATAGATACATACACACATGCATACTCACATATAGCCATGTGCATAGGTTCTTACACACATGCATAGCCACGCATAGACAGTACATAGGTGCATACACATAAGCATACCCACACATAAACATGTACATATGTACATACACACATGCATACCCTACATAGATATGATCCTTGGTACATAAACACATGCATACCCAGACACACACACACACACACACACAGACATATACGTAGGTACAAACACACATACATATCTGCACACAGACATAAACATAGGTACAGACACACAGGCAAACTCACATACAGACATATTCATAGGTACATACATGCATATCCGCACATACACATGAACATAGGTAAATACACACATGCATACCCACACACAGACATATACATAGGTGCATACACACGTGCATACCCATAGATAGACATGAACATAGGTAAATACACACATGCATACCCACACACAGACATATACATAGGTGCATACACACGTGCATACCCATAGATAGACATGAACATAGGTAAATACACACATGCATACCCACACACAGACATATACATAGGTGCATACACACGTGCATACCCGCAGATAGACAAGACCATAGGTAAATACACACATGCATACCCACACACAGACATACACATAGGTGCATACACACGTGCATACCCACAGATAGACATGAACATAAGTATATACACACATGCATACCCACACATAGACATGTACATAGATACACACATGCATACCCACACCTAGGCACGAACATAGGTACATACACATGTACATCGATACATATCCACACACTTATACACCCGCAGCGCACATTCAGAGGCACATACACACATATACAGATTATATTAATTTTGTCCACTTATAATATTTGAATGGATTTAATGTTAGCATGGCTGACCTTCGGGTGTTAAAGTTGGTGGCATATAATTTCTTCACCCACGTAGCTTCCATTCAATCATCGGTAATATCATCGACTTGCTACGGTTAAGCGAGCATTGCCTCTTCATTATTTACACAAAGCAATAGTGTATCTCTAACTACTGTCTACTAATTGAGTTTAAATATTTACACCTTCACTAAAACGGAAATGGTGTACTGCGAGATTAATTTTTGTTTACAATAAACTTCTTAATTGTTCAATTCTCTGCACAGAGGGATGCTGTGTTATTTAAGCAGCGTTAATAACTGTGTTACTTATAGTTTCGGTATTTAGTCGATTAATCGATCAATGTCAGTTGACAGATTAATAGATCTATCATAATTAGTCGATTAATTGATTAAATTAAAACTAATAGGGTGGTAATTATAATACTTATAATAGTAACACAAAACATAGTGCAAAATTCCAAAGCAGTTTCTATTGTATTTTCTTATGGATTGTACACAGTTGAAAATACAGTCTTAGCTGTGGGTATCTTATGAAAATCCTGTCGTATGACACTAAATATTAGTGTATTACATTCCTCTCGTGTGTTTTTATTTCCAGAGATGTTAATATGAATCTTCGAATCATGTGGAAATGCTTCCTATTAATTGTCAAGGAAAAAAGCAATAGCACTTTTGAATATTCTTAAGTCTGTTGTTTTGACCATTACCATGTTACAACTTGCAGTAGCTTTACTGAGTTTGTGTATGAAGGTTGTCTATTTAGTTAGCTATATTTATGTGGTTTCATTAATAGATATCTAAAGCAGTAAATTTGGTACTCTAAAGAAAGTATATTTACAATACTTTACTATCAAGAAACATATAAAATAAAACATTAATATCGTATTTCAGTATTTTTTAAAATTCGATGAAAACTCGATTAATCGACTTAATTAAAGAAGTTATGCGATTAATTTTTTTTATTTTTCTACAGCATAGTGTTAATAGTATGATCAGTTTAACATTTTCTTAAACAACTGGATCTCAAATGTTTAACTTCTGTTCCTCTGAGAGAACATTGTTTAATGTTTTAATCATACTAGAAGGAATTATCTAACTGCTATTGTCAACTTTTATACTGCATGTTTCCGAGGAATAGGTATGCTGCGTGTGTAGAAAAAAAAATCTGTGCTTTATTTACATGAGCTTCCCTAGCTGTTACACAAATAAACAGTCCTTACAAAAGATAATTATTTTATCTACGTTACAATATTGTCACATCCTTGCTGTGTGCAAAGGATGTTGTAAAACTGGGAGTATATAATATTTCATATGTTGGCGACATTGCCAACTTTATCATTCATAAAAACCACTGTTAGGGTGGTATCTTCCTCTTTTACATTGCGGACTTAGTATGAAATAGTTGTAAAGAAGGAGCGTTGGCTCCTCTCGGACGGCAAGTTTGGCCTCACGCTAAGATGGAACATAAGTTAACAATATAACTGTTTCTAGTTAAAACTGTTTGTCTTTAAATTAGTAGTTCAGTTAACCCATCCACGTCCCTTCACTGGATTATGTAGGTTATTTTCCCTGTTGTAAAAGATTGAATAGAGCTGCGTTTCCATATGCACGCCTAACTGTAGTGAAAAGTACATTTTCCCTAATTCATTCTCTCATTGCCAAGCGAGTTTCTTGAGTTTATAACAATAGGCGTGACAATATTAATCAAGATAAATATTAGCAGAAATGGTTTATTACTTGCTTGTTTGTAAGTAGAACAGAAATAAAGCGATATACTAGGCTAAAGTGATAGTCAAATCTTTTAAAAACTGGTCGCTATGTGAAACAATGGAAATTCGGTTCTCAGTGCTAGACCAACTTTAAAACAAAAGAGAGATGAAAGAAAACATGGCTTTCCATTTGAGAAAAGTTTAAGTAGTTTAAATTGAAATAAATAACAAATAATATCTTGGAAACGGTACACTTTAAAGATTCTATATTAATTAAATTGTAAGCTTTAACGAAATCTGCACTTTTATTTGGTTACTTTTATCTATCTCATATGGTTCAGCAGATAGAGAAAAGTCATCCAGAGGTCTTCAGAGGATATTTCCAGAAAATACAAGATATACAGTTTGTTTGCCGTAAAAATACCTTAAACATATGGTATTTCTATAAAAATCGTTACAGTGACCTTTGAGGAGATAAAATTTTTCGAAAATGTTCCACGTAAAGAGGGGTGGGGGATTTTCCCAAAAATCTTCAGGTGTATGCCATTTGCGCAAAACTGACCGTGGAATACGGTTACATAACCGAATAAAATACAGGTTATAGTACCGCAAGTGAACGTGACAAATTAATGTACTGAGAGAGACTATATTTAGGAAACTTTGCCACAATTTTTAAATGCGCAGCTCTAAGCTCTAACTACGGCGTATAAATCGTTCGAAAAAGGAAGATTGAGTCTATTATAAATTTATCAAACAGTCGTTTAATTTCTGAATTTCGAACACACTCATATACTTCTGGTGTAGCAGCACTGATGAACAGTATTACGAACACAGCCTATTGATGTGGCAGAAATGCTGAACAATTGCCTATGTAATGTATGCATAAACATTCTAGAATTATCAGCTTGGGGGTTTTCCTTAAACTTTAGGGAAAAATGTCTTTCAGGGGCGAATGAATGGGAGAAAGGGTCAGAGGGATTTTTAACGGAAATGCTAAATATTGAGGGTATTTTAAGGGAGTTCTTGTTAAAGGTTTGTAGGTTCTTTAATACAGAAATTGGAATAAAACACTCACGAGCAAGCGGTTATTCCCATTGCTCACAGTCTTAACACTTAATTGCTTGCATTAGTATAGTACATATACCGTTTTTCATGTAATTCAAGTTTGAAACTGGAGTTCCAGAAAAAAAATCTGATGTGTTCCATTCACATGCCTTTCTCTACATCGCTGTAACAAAACGTTGTTAAAAAGCCTATACTTCTATTTACTTCATGCTAATCGAGAAAAAATTATCAGAAATAATCTTATTACTTGCTTCCTTGTATGTAGAAGTGAAATAAGGGAGTACCATAGGTTAAAGTGATAGTCAAAAGCTGATTCCTATGTGACTGAAGTTTCTTTGTTTATATGGACAGGAATTGACAAATTCCTGTATGAGAAAAATACAAGTTTTTCAAAGCTGAAATCAAAAACAAGGAATATCTAAAAAAAAAAAAAAAAAAACAATGAACTCCAGGAAAAAAAATATATATATAACAAAAATTGTGTATTTTAATGTGCTCTACGTTTTTTGTGTGGTAAATTTTTGTCCCTCTCTTACGGATAGCAGTTATGCAAAATTCCGTAAAATGGGTCCAGAATAAAGCAGTTTTCAGAGGCTGTTCTCAGAAAATTTAAGATATACATTTTATTTGTCAGGTAAATATCTTTAATATACGATATTTTAATCAAAATCGTTAAAGCTATTTTTCAGAAAATAAAAAGTTTCGAAAAAATTTCCATGTAAAGGGCAGTTGGGGGTGGGGGATTTTCTTGAAAATCTTAGTGTCGCATCCTTGGAAAATACCAAACTTAAATACCAAGTTTGATATTCAACGGTCTTTTCGTTTTTGAGCTATGCTGTCCACAGACACACACAGACACACACACGTACACACGCACACACACACGCACGCACACACACGGACCTTTTCTCAAAAATGATTTATTTGGATTCAGGGGGACCAAAAACATGTATTTCCAGTGAAATCTCGGTATCGAATTTTTGGGTGCAATACAATGCCTTCTCTATACACTATATACGTACATAGTACATAGTAAGTGTAGAGAAAGTAATATATGGGAATAAACGTATAAGATATATAAAGTAATAGAGAAAATAGAAATGAAAATAAATGTAGATCCTTTATTAATCTTTTTCTTCCCAACTAAAGTTTAAATTCTTCTATACCAGTTTTCATAATCCTGTTAAAGGCACCACCAAAAAGTTGCTCAAATGGCCATGAGTGTTACGTGATAGGTAATGGACTGGCCATCTATTCAAAGCCAAATGTTGCAAGTTCAAATCCCAGTGATTGTGGTAAAGGATGGGGAGAGTCCATGTAAAATAATCGGTGTGATGCTCGGAAGCTAATGGGGTTACATTTGGCTGTAGTTATGTAGGTTTTACTCTTTTATTTATTTAAAAACAATCACTGCAATTTTAGGGCAAAATGTATATATTTTTAGAATATAAAACAGTCTTGATTACTTGTCGTTTGTAGTTGAAGGTAAGTATAACATGAAATTAATCCTAGAGTGCAACCCTATTTGTATAATTGGACAAGCGGAACTTATAGGTACCAACAGACAACAAAGGGTTAAATTACGTAATATACTGCGATTAGCTCATGGGAGGTCAAGTAATTAACGGTAAGGATAGGATAGCAATACACGTGTAGGAGGAAAACGATACTCGATTCAATAAGGCATTTCTGGTGGCCTAGATTCCCCGAGTTCATTGCACATACTTGCGTCACCTGCAATGCTAAGCAGTTTGCTCCATTACGATAATTGTGTTGGTGTAACCTAATGTAAAGAACATTTGTGATGAGTTTCAATGGCTACTAAACATAAAAAGAAATATGTGCAAAGGCATGCAAAGAGCCATATGCAGCATCAGTAATTTCGTGTGCACAGACGGTGATAGAATTACAAAGCTTGGAACTAAGTTAGATTTTAGATATTCCTCTGGATTTTCAAATCTGAATGTTCCACTCTCATGCGCACACACTTAACCTCTGCAAATCTTCCGATACATTTTACTTTCTCTACACGTACTATGTACATAGTGTATAGAGAAGGTATTGTATTCCACCCAAAAATTCGATACCGAGATTTCACCGAAAATACACGTTTTGGGTCCCCCTGATTCCAAAAAAAGCACTTTTGGAAAAAGGTCCGTGTCACTGTGTGCGTGTGTGTGTGTCTTTGGACAGCATAGCTCAAAAACGAAAAGACCGTTAAATACCAAACTTGGTATTTAAGTTTGGTATCTTCCAAGGATCCGACACGCAGATTTGCAAGAAAATCCCCCCACTTCAACTACCCTTTACAGGAACTTTTTTTGGAAAATTTTGATTTTCTAAAAAATGGCTGTAACGATTTTGATTAAAATATCGTATATTAAAGATATTTACCTGAAAAATAATATGTATATCTTGAATTTTCTGGGAATAGCCTCTGAAGACTACTTTATTCTGGAGGAATTTTGCAATACTGCTAAACCACACAAAAAATGTAGAACACATTAAAACACATAATTTATGTTATATGCTTTTATTGAGGAGTTGATCGTTTTTGAGATATTCCTTGTTTATGGTTTCAGCTTTGAAAAACTTATACTTTTCTCATACAGGAATTTGTTAATTCATGTCCATACAAACAAAGGAACTTCAGTCACCTAGTAACCAGCTTTTTAACTTCACTTTAACCTACGATACTCCCATATTTGCTTCTACTTACAAGAAAGCAAGTAATAAGACTATTTCTGCTAATTTTTTCCCGATTAGCTTGAAATAAATAGAAGAACAAGCTTACTAACAATAATTTGTTACACAGAAGTAGAGAAAGTTATGTGAATGGAACACATCAGATTTTTTAAATCTGTGTGTATATATTGGAGGCTTTCTAACGATTTAGCGGAATTTTGAAGTCAAACTAGGGTGAATTTTGGTAGCGATGTTGGCATCTTGGAAGCGTTCTTCAGTGTGTCAGTACTAGTGCCAGCATGGAGCTTATGAAAACAGACCAACCGTGGAGTGCAGTGCATAGCCTGAGATAATTTTGAATACCATAGACAAGGTGTAATGAGCACTGGAAATATACCATGCTGGTGCACTGTTAAAAACAGGGTACCATTAAAGTGGAAGCAAAAAGTGTAGCAAACATATAATTAAACATCTTATGTGTACCATTCACTTGACTTTCTGTAAATCTCTGCAACAAATTATTCTTAAAAAACAAATCTATTTACTTCATGCTAATCAGAAAAAAACTAGCAGAAACATCTTATTACTTGCTTCCTTGTAAGTAGTAGCGAAATAAGGGAGTACCATATGTTAAAGTGATAATCAAAAGCTGGTTGTCATGTCACTGAAGTTCCCTTGTTTCTATGGACAGCAGTTGACAAATTCCTGTATGAGAAAAGTATAAGTTTTTCATAGCAGAAACTAAAAAGAAGGAATGTCTCAAAAAAGATGAACTCCACGAAAAAAACGTATATAGCATAAATCGTGTGTTTTAACGTGATATACATTTTTTGTGTATTAAGTTTTTGTCCATCTCTTACGGTTTGGCAGTTATTCAAAATTCCGTAAAATTCTTCCAGAGTAAACTACCCTTCAGAGGCTGTTCCCAGAAATCAAGATATACATTTTATTTGTCAAGTAAATGTCTTTAATATATGATATTTTAATCAAAATCTGATTTTGAGAAAATCGAAATTTTCGAAAAAAGTTCCATGTAAAAGGTGGTTTGGGGCGGGGGGATTTTTCTCAAAATCTTCGTGTCGCATCCCTGGAAGATACTAAACTTAAATACTAAGTTTGGTATTCTACCGACTTTTCATTTTTGAGTTATCGTGTTCACAGACACACGGACACACACACACACACACACACTCACACACACATAGCGCCTTTTTGTGAAAATGGTTTTTTTGGATATAGGGGACCCTAAAACATATATTTCCGGTGAAATCATTTTTGGGTGGAGTGCAAAAATAGTTGTAAACGCATAGCTTCAGCAGACTGCTTATAAAACCACGTAAAATTATTCATAAAGAACTCTCTAAGTCAAATCATATTCACAAAGGAAGCATTAAGAGTATTCGTATATCAATTTACAGAGAACAAAGAAGAACACTACCTTTTTATCTCGTTCTGCTAATGAGGCACTAGTGCAATCACTGGAGTTAAATATTTAGTAACAGACATGAGAAATTTTGTTACATAAATCTTAATACTTTTCTTTACGTATGGAATAAATTTAAATTTATATACAATAATCCTAAATCTATATTAGCAGATGACACCTTCTACGTTAGCTAAAAACATTTTATCAGATGTATACCATTCAATCACATACAAATGCCGGATACATTCAACTTATATTCTATTTATTTTTATCCAAAATTGTTTGAAACATTGAAAATACAAACGCTCTTCAGCAGTGATTTAAGATATTTTAACCTTGAATATATAATTTTAAACTTTAAATTAGCAGCTATAACTGCTATAAGTAATGTGTTTCAAATCGCGTGGCTTAAATGTTGCAGCTTTCATTTGGGACAGACTTGGCTCTCAAAAATTGTAAAAATCGGGCTAAAACGTGAATGGAAGGTTAAAATTTGGACATCTAAAATATTTCTATGGTTTGCCATAACTGGCCACCGTCGCGTCCAAATATTTTGACACCTATTTAGGTAACATTCATCACTCACCGCAGTTCGTGTACCACGTCCAGTAATCAAAAATTATTAT
Source organism: Hymenopus coronatus (assembly GCA_030762935.1). Classification (NCBI taxonomy): domain Eukaryota; kingdom Metazoa; phylum Arthropoda; class Insecta; order Mantodea; family Hymenopodidae; genus Hymenopus; species Hymenopus coronatus. The sequence goes on along the minus strand of CM060895.1, from coordinate 77,605,397 downwards.
TATTAATTGGAGAATATTATGTTTTAATTCTTCTAGCTCTAATATTTACAAACTCACTTTATCAAATCAGTGTTCCTTTAACTGCATAACTGTAAAGTAAATGGCGCTGTTTGATACCAGAATCATGAGATCACACTTTGTTTGTTTAGTGCAACTTGATCTTTTAATAATTCACTGCTTTTCCTTCACATTGTTGCCACAGGACACTGTTCACATGACGGCTGCCGAAGTTCGTACTCTTGCCGAAGCAATATTTTGGCAAATTGCATGCAGATGGAGGATGTTAGGAAAAAGTTATTTCCGGAAATATTTTTAGCATGAAACAGACGAAGGAGAGCATTCTGGGACTTGATTCAAAACAGCCAAAACTGGCCAAGCCTGGGCACATGCTTAATGGAAGTACGCGCACTAACACATAAAATATATGTTTAAATACACTTATTTGGTGTTTGACTAATCTATATGTAGAATGCGTGGTGTAGTTGCGAGTGCAAGTGGGTGTAATATCATAGTATTCTTTCTTTTACTGTTCTGTGGTTCTGTTGACGTAGCGCGCGAGCGTGTGTATGTGTGTGTGTATGAGTGTATTTCCAATGTTGTTAAGATAAATAATTATATAATATGTAGGTAATATTTTAAATTCAAGTATTCTTCGAGAGCATGTGCGGGCACCCGACCCATGTGACTATTTCACGCAAATATTATATTAATGTAAACTTAATAAAATACTACTATCTATTGCCGAAACAAATATACTGAGTGGATGTCAGCATAGAGCAGAATAGGTTTTGCGACACTTGCCAGTCGGTGTTGCTGCTTGTTATGCGCGTAGAATGTGTGGCAGCCCGTCTGCAGTATATATACTATCACTTGTATTGATTCTTCACTTGGATTCCTTACCACTTTCTCTACACGTACTATGTACGTAATGTATAGAGAAGGTATTGTATTCTACCCAAAAATGCATACAGAGATTTCACTGGAAATATATGTATTGAGACCCCCTGAACCCAATAAAAGCATTTTTAGAAAAATGTCCGTATATTTGTGTGTGTGTGTGTGTGTGTGTGTCTATCAGTGAAGTGTGTCTGTGGGCAGCACAGCTCCAAAACAAAAAGTCCGTTAAACACCAAACTTGGTATTTAAGTTCAGTATCTCCCAAAGAAGATTTTCAACAAAATCCTCCCTACCCCAACTACCCTTTGCATGGAGAAATTTTCGAAAATATATATTTACTCAAAAATAGCTCTAACGGTTTTGATTAAAGTGTCTTATGTTTAAAATATTTTTATGACCAGCGAAATGTATATCTATAATTTTCTGGCAATAGCTTCTGAAGACCTCTTCATTCTGGATAACTTTTATATAACCGGCAAACCATAAGAGATATACAAAAACTTACTACACAAAACTGTATATCTCATTAAAACACACAATTTTATATACATTTTTTGGCTGTTTTTATAGAGTTAACCGTTTTCGAGATATTCTGGATTATTAGTTTCAATTTTAGTCACTTAAATTTTTCTCAAACAGGAATACATCTTTTTCCACGTTTCTTGTTTGTTTACTCCTGAAAAGCAAAGAGATTAGAATTTCAATTGTTTCAAATAACGACCGGCTTTTAAAGGACGTGACTATAGCTATAGCTAGTAATAAGACGAATGCTGTTATGTTTACCTAATTAGCATGATGTAGATAACATATTAATGTTTTGGATAAAAAGTTTGTTTACCGAACAGCTAGAGGACATCATGTGAATTAAACACATTAGATTTTTCCCTTCAACCTACAAGGGACCAAGTAATATGGACAATTTCAGCTAATGTTTATCTCGATTATCATGAAGTAGATAGATGAATAAGCTTTTTAACAATAATTTGTTACAGAGATTTAGAGAAAATCATATCACTGTAGCACACTGGATTTTTTTTTCTTCACAAGAAGATTTCTCATCTGAGGTAACTTATTTATTAATCTATATGAATCGCAATTCGATTTGGAACTTGAACATTAGGGTATGTCTCTTGAAATAATCTCCTTACGGTATTCAGAGACATGTGTATTATAAATGAATATCTTTTGGGGAACAGAATACCGTATCCGGTTAAAGCCATTTCACTTAGGGCGCACCTTATGGCACGTTTACAAGTATTCAACTCACTCATAAGCCCCCAGCTTAATCGCAGCGCCGGCCGCCTAGGAGCCGTGAAACCTTTTCTGCTCTATGCTAGTCACATGCTATATCCTCGCAAACTTCTTACGTTCTCTTATTTACAGTTAGGATTAAAATTTTAATAAGCACATAGCCTATTATAGAGGAAGTTTTTCATTCACACTTGAATTACAATATCCGAAATTGGGAGAATTTCTCGCCTGATTTTCTTTTGGTTCTTCCAATGTTTGGGTTTTGTTGCTATATCAAGTGAATAGTGTGCTTTTACGAAATATATATGCTGTGTGTGTCTATTTCTTACAGTTAACTAAAAATTAGTTTAGAATACAGGATATATTCAAGATTTATATTATAGTGGGATTGAGAACTTCTTAAAATATGATATCTGATTAAAATCGTTAGTCACTTTTGAATAAACTATTATATACTTGGGGCTAATATCTTATTCTGTTCACAAAAACTCTAAAACTTGTTTTTATGGAAAAGAGAATCTCCAATATTGGTATTGATTATTTGGTCGTAATACAATACTTATTCTTTTTACTAGCAGAGAAAGTAAAAAGTGTATGATGTGTTCCATTCACATGAATTTCTCTACAGTTCTACAACAAATTATTACTAAAAAGCTTTATCTTCTATTCACTTCATTCTAATCGAGAAAAAAGGTAGCAGGAATAGTTTTATTACTTGCTTCCATGTAAATAGAAGCGAAATATAGGAGTACCACATTAAAGTGATAGTCAAAAGCTGGTTACTATGAGACTGAAGTTCTTTTGTTTGTATGGAGAGGAGTTGACAAACTGCCGTGTTTTTTAAAGCTCAAACCAATAACAGGAGTACCTCTAAAACGATCAGCTCCACGAAAAAAACATAAATTGTGTATTTTAACGTGCTCTACATCTTTTGAGTGGTTAGCTTTTGTCCATCTCTTACGATTTAGCAGTATTCAACATTGCATAACATTCATAAAGAATAAAGTAGACTTCAGAGACTATTTCCAGAAAATTGAAGATATAGATTTTATTTGTCAGGTAAATATCTTTATATATACGATATTTTAATCAAAATCGTTAGTGCCATTTTTGAGAAAATCAACATTATCAAAAAAAGTTCCATGTGAAGGGTAGTTTTGGGTGGGGGATTTTCTTAAAAAATCTTCGTGTCACATCCCTGGAAGATACTAAACTTAAGTACCAATTTTAGTACTTTACCGAATTTTCGTTTCTGAGTTATCGTGTTCACACTCACACACACACACACACACACACACACAGATGGACTTTTTTCTGAAAATGATTATTTTGTATAAAGGGGAACCTAAAATATATATTTCTGGAGAAATCTCGGTATCTAATTTTTGGGTGGAATGCGGTACCTTCTCTATACACTATGTACATAGTATGTGTAGAGAAATACAAAAAGAAAGAGCAATATTTTATAACATAAAGAGGCGACAAAGAGATTTAAAAAAAAATCTGATATGATTCTTTTCACATGACTTTCTCTACATCTCACAGTTTTTGTGGCGTTCACTACTTCTCAGATATTCATTATTATTAGTTTCAGTTTTAAAACAATTAACGGTTTTCTCATATGGTAATTTGCCAACTTCTCGCCATGCAAAGAAACGACGAATTTCAATGACATAGTACGTGGCTTTTAAAAGATTTGACTACAATTTAGCCTAGTGAACCTACTCCTTTATTTTCCTTCTACCAGAAGGATTCAGGTAATAAACCATTTCAGCTAATGTTTATCTCGACTGGTATGAAGAAGATAGAAGAATATGTTTTTAACAATAAGTTGTTACACAAATTTAGACAAAATCATGTGAATACTAAACATATTTTTAATTACATACACAGGGACCTTTTTCTAAAGTTGCTTTTCTTTTAATTCCAAAGAAAACATGACATTGGATTATAGGGTGGAATGCAATACCTTCTTCATGTACTACTATGTACTAAGTAAAATACCTAGAAATACAGTTCATCTCTAGGACAACGCCTAACTGTTTGCCATTTTGTGCCTATATGCATTGCTAGGTGAAAATTAATGTTACTATCAATAACAATTACGTTTTTCAACAATCATACCTTAAACAAAGTAAACATGCCCAAATTTACTATATATATATATATATATATATATATATATATATATATATATATATATATATATATATATATATATATATATGTAAATCTTTGGTAGGCTAAAATTACTAGTTTTCCCAGCAACGTATTGTAATAAATGTCTTTATTGACTTAAATATCGGTTTCAAATGCAGTATTTGATTCGCTGCAGCAAATAGTTCACTCGACGATTCTACGCTTCTAGAAAGTTTATGGCTGCACGCCTTCCTAGACTCGCACACCACTGCGAACTAACATTCCAGTCACTCACTACTCTGTACAATCCACAACAACAAACAATAACCACACCGCAATCTGCCTGCTTTATATCTAGTATCTAGAAAAGAACGTCATAAAACTTCCTGGAAACTTCTGGAAGCCGAAGCTTCGAGAAACATCTCAAATATGAAGCTATGATATCTAGCGTTCTGAAGGTTCCTGTTACCGTCGCGTCGCTCTTCCTGTTGTTTACACTTCCGACTCAGCTACCAAGGCATACACGAGAGCGGTCACATATTCGGAAGGCACTGTCGTATTTAACAATGTTCAGTTTCAGAACATACCCAATAAACAACCATAATGAAATTAATAAATGTTTACGTCACATTACAGGAAGCTAAAAGTATATCAAATTTATCATATTGTGATATAGTATAAATTTTTAGATTGTTTACCAATTGGAAAAAAAAAATACCTACGCGAAAAAGAGGAAATTATTCCTGTAAAGTTACAGAGTCAACAGACCTAAGAAGGAAACATTCTAAGAGTAGTGTAGTCATGCCTCAAAATCAACCGGTCGCAAGTTCTAATCTCGCTTAGGATGATTTACCCGGATAAGTTTTTTGGGGGGTTTTCCCTTATTCTGAAAAGACAAATTTTGAGTATATTTCAGCTTCATGGAACCCTAGATCATTTGAGCATCATTTCACTAATGTCATTCATCGTCCGATATAACCAAACAAGTTAAAGAATGTTAAGCTAAAAAAAAAGTAATAAAAATAAATAAAAAAAATCTAAGATACTATAACAAATTGGCCTTTATAAATAATTTACAACTCTGAGATCTGAGCTCACTGGTCCGGTAAACAAAACAAGCTACTCACTGGTCACTGTTGCGCAATGCACAGAGAAGGTGTCATTAGAAGTAGTCTGGGCTGAAATCGGAGTGGGGTATGGAGCAATACATCAAAACAGGTACCAAACTCATTAGAGAAGGGCTCGCGTGGATTAGACTAGAAGCATGGAGGAGTACGAAAATTTCTGACGAGAATGGTACGAGAATCTGTCCCATTTGCAAGGAGGAAGAGTCGTGGACTCACATCTTGGCAAGATGTAGGGGTACGGAGGAATGTCGGGAAAAATATTTGTCCCGATTTTTTACCGCTGCGAATGTAGGGCTAGAAGCATGTTGGACGCTACCGGCAGGCACAGAAAATATGGACGGGCTAGGTAAATTTATACTTAAGGCAAGACAGCTGAGATCTGAGGAGGCTGCCAATAGAGAAGGGGGGGGAAATAAGACCAACTAAACAAAAGTGACTACATTGTTCTACATACATATATATTATGTCATACTTAGGTCACTGTTGTGCTATGGTTTTATATATGTTGTTTATATTATGTATATATGTCTTTTAAGTGTAATTTTCTATTATAAGAGGGTGCATTTATGAAGGTGTACTCTGTGCTGTAAATTTAAATTGCTATATTTGAATTTCTTTGTATTTTTATTTTCGGGTTCACTCTTAATTCTTTATTGTTGTTTAATAATGCTTTGGACTGTGTATTTCCTTTGTCTTTTTATTTTCGTAACTTTATTAATTAACTAAACCTTTAAAAGAAAATTTTTAAACCTAAATATAAAAAAAAAAAAAAAACAAGAATTAAATTTTAACATCCTTAAAATAATAACAAATTCTAAATTCAAGATTATTTCATGTTCTATTTTTTTATAAAATAAAATATTTCATAAAGGTTGTTTTTTGTTTACTCTTTTAATTCTTTGTTGTTGTTGTTGTTTTAATATTGCTTGTAATGTGTATTACAAAAGCACGTACGGTCTGTGGACCCATCCGATTGTTGAAATTCTATGTATGATATTGCTATGTCAATAAATACACTTATTCATTCATTCACTGGTCACTGATCGCAACGCTCGAGCTCACTTCCCAAAATCAAAAGCAAACCGCGAAGCGAAACTTAGAAGTATAAAACCTCTGCCAAATGCCCCTTTCAGGGTTATAATAATTTTGCGTAATTAACATGTGAAGATTGTGCCAATTTTTCACTGTGGAATAAATTTCCTTTACTTATCATACATAGTAGGTAATCAGAGCCACTATTTCCAGAAAACAGGTCCAGAAAACCTTTTCTAACTAGTCAGGTACAGTAATTTCTCTATTAGATGCCAAGTGCAAAATTAAACTGTTACTTTTCTTGAAGAGTTTTTATTTTTTCAAAGAGGTGTTTTATTGGCATGTTACAATATTAGTATTAAAGAGGATATTTTTATTTTTTAATCTTAAGGCCTTCAAAATAATTATAATCTATAAACTTCTTATAATTTGTGGTTTTTCTTTGATACTTCATTATTAAATGTGGACAAAATGTAAAAAAACCTATTTCTTTTTAAGCTAATGAAATGTTTTTACTCCAACATCATAAAGTATAAAAACTTTTGTGCTTTAAAATGTTAATTTAAAAATATTTTTATAATGTCATATTTGGTAAACATTATCATTATTATAACTATAGATGTCGCAAATTAAACTACGATATTTATAGAGAAAAATATTTTGAAAACAAAATAGCGTGTCTTGGGTTTCTGTCCAAAGGAGTTCCTATTCACCAGGAAGAATGTATATATAGTATTTTTTAGTTGACAGGGCTGATTTTAGGTCTCCTTTTGCTCAACGACACCTGCATGATATTATGCTAAACAGTAATAACTACGAGTAAATTTGCAAAAGCGAAAGACGGTTGAAGATAACAATAATTTAAGCATTGAATTTGAAACTGCAATTGTTGATACACACGAATTAAAAATCTGGTGTGTTCCATTCACATGACCTTCTCTGCATTTTCTGCAAAGAAACTATTGTTATCAATATTATTATTTTATCTACATTATACTAACCAAGATAAACATTTGCAGACTTGGTCTTATTACTTGCTTCTGTGTAAGTAGAAGGGAAATAGGGATGTACACTAGACTAAAGCGACAGTCAAGTCCTTTAAAAACTGGTTGATATGTGAACTATTGAAATTCGCTTTGCAATGTCAATAAAACAAAAGAGAGATGAAGAGAAAGGTGACCCTGTTGGAGAAAATGTATGTAACTCTGCAACAAAAATGTGTATCACATAAATTGTGTTCTATTATGTATCAACTATGTTTTATTATGTATTATTCAATGCTTTATCCAATTTATTCTATATTCTGTTCTAAAATATAGATGACGAGATCCACATTTTTTGTGCAGTAAATTCTTTTTTACTATTTCTTTTTACTTTTCCGGTTTACCAATTATACAAAATTCAGCAAAATTCACCTAGAACGAACAGGTCTTCAGAAGCTATTCCCAGATTATTTTAGATATATATTTTATTTGTGATGTAAAACTATTTATTATACAGTATTTAACTCAAAATCGTTACAGACATTTTTGAGAAAAACTAAACTTTCAAAAGTTTTCCATGCAAAGGGTAGTTTGTGTCGCACCCTTAGAAGATACTAAACTCAAATACCAAGTTTGATGTACAACCGTCTTAAGGTTTTTGAGCTATGCTGTCCAGACATACTAACTTTTTTCTAAAAAACTCTTTTTTATTTAGGGGGGCCTCAAAAAATATAGTTCCGGTGAAATCTTGGTATGAAGTGTGGCTAGGATACAGTACCTTCTCTACCTACTATATACTGCATAATACACGTAGAGAAAGTAGGAATATAATATTACAGAGTTTTTATATAAAAGTAGGTAAATTCTCATCATAAACGTTTTTTTTTTTTTTTTTTTTTTTTTTTTTTTTTTTTTTTTTTTTTTTTGTATATGTGTTTTAGATATAGTGTTCCAAACTTATACATGATTACTTTAAATATACTTTAAATCAAAAGCAAATTAATCTAGGCACATCTTTTTCTAATAGAGAAACAGAGTAGCTATTGAATTTACGTATATATACCTACACATACCATATACATATATATATATATTTATTTATTTATTCCAGTAGTTGGATCATTCATTCACTTACCAGTTAATATTTACGGAGAATTAACATACTACACTACTTGGAAGTATAGAACTATTGGAAATAATTCATATTTCATCCCAATATACTTTGCCAATGTACCAATGCAATCGGAGATGGGACGAGATGATTAACTTAGCTCCGCACCGAGGCTGCAAGTATCTGACTTTTTTTTTTTTTTTTTTTAATATATAACTTACAATTAAAATATCATGTAGCAAAAAGAAAATCATTCGCAGTTAATCTTCATGTTTACTTAATTTACTTGTACTATCTACATAGTGCATAGAGAAGGTATTGTATTCGACCCAAAAATTTGTTACCGAATTTTACCAGATATACATGTTTGAGACCACCTGTATACAAAAATGATTTTTAGAAAAATGTAAGTGTGTGTGTGTATGTGTGTGTTTTTGTGTCTGTGGAAAGCATAGCTCAAAAATAAGAATGTCTGTTAAATACCAAACCAAGTATTTAAGTTTAGTATCTCCCAAGGATAAGACACGAAGATTTTCAAGAAAATTCCCCACCCCGACTACTCTTTACATAGAAAAGTTTTCGAAAATCTTGATTTTATCAAAAATTGATTTTCTTTAAAACATCGCATATTAAGTATATTTACTTACAAAAAAGATGTATTTCTTGAACAGCATCTGAAAACCTCTTTATTGTGGATGAATTTTGCTGAGTTTTGCACAACTGGTAAACCGTAAGAGATACACAAACGCTTACTACACTAAAAGTATAGAGCTCTTTAAAACACATACTTTAGGTCATATACGGTTTTTTGTAGAACCGACTGTTTCTAAGATATTAATTATTATTGATTTCAGTTTTTAAATGCTTATACTTTTCTCTCACGGAAATTTGTCAACTTCTGCCCATACAAACAAAGGAATTTAAATCATATAGCAACCAGATCTTAAACAAAATTGACTATCGCTTTAGTCTAGTATACTTCCTTATTTCCTTCTGTTGGAAAACAATGGCGATGAATAGTGAACTGTAAAACATCTTTCAATGACAGTTAACCGGTCACTGTTGAAGAAATTTTTGGCATATTTTTGCCAATTGTATAAATCGCCTCGTTAGAAACTATTTCAGCTGTACAGATTAATTTAAACTCCAGGCAATTAGTTATAAGATACAATACATACAGAAGCTGTTAGATAATTAAAATCAGTTGCTAATTTAGCTTCCTTTATCTCGTTTTACTTCCTCTAACATGCATGTACATTGTGGTCAGAATAGGTATTGTATTCCTCCCAAAATTCGAAACCTAGATTTCACTGGAAATACAGGTTTTGAGGCATTGAGTAAACAAAAACATTTCTAGAAAAAAGTCAATGTGTCTCTTGGGAGCACCAAAATTCACAAACAAAATTTGGGTAAATACTATCTTGGTATATAAATTCAAATACATTTGCGACACGAAGATTTTTAAGTATATCCTCTTACTCCTAACACATGGAACATTTTGTACCTTTTTTTCTGAAAAAAAAATGACAAATGATTTGACAAAACACCATCCGTTAAATGTATTTACATGAACAATAAAGTGCAATTCTCCAATTTTTGACAATAACTTACAAAGGAAATTTTCTTTCGGAAGAAAATCAGTAAAATCTTATGTAACTGGCTAATTTTAACGATACACAAAAACTCAGTACACAAAAAGTGTAGCTCAAAACACACAACTTAATTCAAATACTCTTTTGCGGTATGATCCACTTCCAAGATATTCATTTGTCCAATGTTTATTTTTTCTTTAAATTACTATTGATTTTCAGCTATTTTTCGCGATGTCATGGAAAGACAATGTCATTTTAAGGCCGGCAATTAGCGTCCAGTTTTATAACATTTAAATATCCTGATTCCTTTTATATTTTCTCTACTTAGAGCATAGTATATCGGTAGAGAAGGTATTCCATTCCCCCAAAAATGTTGATACCGGAATTCCACTGAAAATACGCGTTCTAAGGTCCACTGTAAACAAAGAGAATTCTTATAGAGAGGACCGTGGTGTGTGTGTATGTGTGTGTAGCTTGCCTCTGTAGCTTGCCTCACATTCAAAAGATTCCGAGTTCGAATCTCGGATAAACTTCTTTAACTTCTCAGGAGTTATGCTGAGAAAATGAATGTTAAGTAACTTTAAGTTCCATGAACCTCAAACCCTTGTAACCCTTTCACCCATTTCACCCATCGATAAGATTGGCATTAATTTAAATTTAAAGTATGTCAATATGTGTTTTTGAAGAACACAACTCCACAAAGAAAGGTTAAATACGGAAATTGAGTATTAAGTTCAGCATCTTCCAGGGATGTCACACAATGATTTTCAAGAAGAATCCGCAGCCCAAGCTATCCTTTTCATGGTATTTTTTTCTCGAAAAGTTCAATCTTCTTAAAGATGGCACTAGCGATTTTGTTAAACATACCTTAGGTATATTAAAGATACTTATATGGCAAATAAGATGTATATTTTGACTTTTCTACCATTAGCTTCTGAAGATCTTTTCAATCTGGATTACTTTTGCATAACGGGTGAACTTACCACACAAAACTCGTAGCTCTTTTAAAACACATAGTTTCTCATTCTTTTCGCGGGGCTAATCATTTCCTAGATATTCCTTATTATGAGTTTCAATTTTACCATATTTAAACTTTTCTCAAAAGGAATTTTATCACTACTTTTTCTTTAGTTTTATTCGTTGCTATCCAAAGAAAACCGAATTTCAATCGAGAGCTAGCAGCATTTTAAAGGCGTAATTATCGCTTTTTCTTAATATATCCCCTTATACTTATAAGTAATTACTAAGTAATATGACCATTTATTCTCATGTTTATTTAGAGTAGCATGAAAAAGACAGAAGAATATATCTTTGTAAGAATAGTTTTTCACAGAATAGTTAGAGAAAGTCATGTCAAAGGAACGCATCAGATTTTGTTTGGTAAGTTGTTTTTTTTTGCCTTACAAAAAAAAAATGCAGTTCCGGAGGCTTGTCAGGACTCCGGCGCCATATTCCTTTATTCTCTCCATTTTTCTATATTTCCTTAGTAGACCTTATTATTCTTAACGTTTTCCTTTTACATATACATACACAAACATAAACACTTTACAAACACAGAAACACCCATGCCCAAGGCGGGACTCGAACCGACGATCCTGAGCACCACGAAGCGCCAAAGCGAGACACTTTAGCGAGCGCGTAAGGGCATCGGCGTAAGTTAAAAGCTCTTTAAGCTGAAAGAAAAAACGAATGATGAGGATGAAATGGGTGAAATGAAGCTCAAATGTACTTGGGGTGAATATATTTTTTTTATTTAAAAAAAAACGCGCCAATGGGCGACAGACAAGTTACCAGCACGCTACAGAGGCTGGCGCTATTCTCTTTTTATTTCTAAAATATAAATAATATGAACAAAATAAAAAATCTCTATTCTGACAGACGAATTAATTAGTTTAAAATGTGATTTATATCTGTGGACAACTATTGCAAGAGTACAACATATTTTCTCAATGTTCAGAAGCAAAACATGTACTAGTGGGCTTCGTATATTCAGAACAGGCTGCACTACTGGTCAAAGCGACGAGTCGTATTGACCCTCGTTGTCAAGGCGCAGCATTCGCTTAGCACGAGTTTACTAGAACTGTGCAATTCAAGAACTCAGTGTACAATGGGAGCACAAATGGAGCACTCTAATTGGGTGTATCTTGTTATGAACTGTAACGTGTTTAATAATACACACAACTGTAATATCATAGGTATATGTCATGTGCATCTAATATGCATTACACATCTACGTAAATATTCGTGTAATTAACAAAACAATACATTCTGCAATTTCCCTCATGTGACTAAAAAGTAAGTTACATTCACTTGACTGTTCCTATCCTCTACGTTCAGATGTTGTAAGGAAATTGTGTTTTCCTATGTACTTAACAGCTGATAATAACCAGGGCCAGGAAGTCCGTACCGTTCGCCGTTCCGTAATATAGGTTGCAGCCGACCGTCTTGCCGAACCAAAACAAGTCATAGATAAGAACGCACAGCGGAGAGGTAAACAAACCTGTTGTCAAGTAAACATTACTGTTTCCAGAGAATAAAAATTACTATGAGACGTTTGTAAAAACACACCTATTTGAATCATTAATTATCTACGACATATAAATTTTTACTTATATATAGGCTGACTCTGATTTCTTTCTTTACATAAGTACAATATGAAAACAGCCAAGTAATTATAGCACGGATTTCAATATTTCCTGATCGAATGTAACACAAAATCCAAATAATAAAATTAACTATCTAAATATCTTAAAAGACTCTTACTAAGTAAAACCCAAAGCAGGAATTAAATATCTTTACCTATCTGCAGCCGTATTACTGAAAACTATATGTACTTCTGAAGCCTTTCAAATAAAATACTCATTGTACATTCCGACAAACAGGATTTGTAAGGCTAAAAGTTCATTCCACTTCGCATGATGTGATCGGGGCAAATAACATTTGTTGGGATCTAAAAGTGAGCTTACTGCGATACATCACACTGAAACCTGCATTATTTTCAATTACACTTTTCATTTTCATCTTTATTTCAGATAGGATGCTTGGGGATTAATAAATCCATCTTGCCAGTTCTTCTACATGGCGCACAGATTCGTCAGCTCCATACTTCTGGGCTATAACAGAGTGATAGCTGTGGGTAATTTTTTGAACAAAATGTCAATAAATAATATGTTTTTGTGAAGTTGTTCTGTTACTAGACATTTGGCAATTTGTATACTGGAACTGCCATTCGTTTTTAAGTACATAAGTACATTGCTAGAAAACTTACTATTGTTGTAAAACAAATTAATTTTGCTCATATTTGAGCAGAACAAAGATGTTATTTGAAGCTTTCCTTCCTACGAACGTGGTTCTGTGTTATGTAGTCTGTTTTACAGTAACGGGTTGCACTCTATGTTGACCTTTGCTCGAGCAAGTAGCCTTGCATGCTATTGCCAAATCTGGCCGCTCTCACTCTGCATAAGGAAGTTGATACGAACTTCCTAGCTCTGATAATAACTTATGTTACTACAGAACTGTATACTTACTTATGCGATCGCTTATGCACATTACACAAATTCAGTGGGGCTCGGAACTTCGGTTTTCCCTTCTGCACTCGTTGCAAACAATTCAGGGAATTATTACTAGGTTTTGAGCATGAGTTTAGTATAATTTAGCTATATCGTGCTAGCATTTAATCGTAGCGAAACTCTTTCCAGAGGCAGAATCCAAAAACCCCTTCAGCTCACATTAATTATAACATCGTTAGTTGGTTGATTTTGTGTCCCTAATTTGTTTTACAGTCTAGTCAATAGAGAACTAATACCAATTGTGTGCTTACCTTACAGAGAGAAAACATTATTGCAATCTAAGAAAATGAACCACTTTTTATGCATATTGGCGCATGTGTAAGACAAAGTAAAAAAGAATTGTAGTTCTATAATTACTTTTCTTTAAAAAGAACACAGAAGGTTCAAACATATATTCTGAGCTAAGAATGACTTAAAGTAAGTTTCTTACCCCATTCGATAGCATCCCTGAACTGAAGAAATATGTAAATGCAGCACAGGATAAAAAAAAATATCAAGGTTTGCTGTGCCTCTGTGTCAAAAGTTAAGGTAAAAGAAGAAACCAGAAAGGAAAAGTAACAGGGGAAAGATATTGAAGGCAGACTGGCAGGCTTTCCCTTTCATACTCGACTTACTTCATTCTTTGGGAGCGGGGCGATGCGACAGTTGGTGCTATGAGGCAGTCATCTTGGGTCTAACCCTTAACCAGACTTCTCTCCCGGCAATGAATAGAGCGCGCCTCACCATAATCGTGACGTAGTCAGCAGGCGGATAATTTACTCACAAAACTGAGGCAAGCAAGCGAGCAGGAAGCAGTGCGTTCATGAATCTTTCTTTCTCCTCTCCCTCTGCTTCGCGCTGCGTCCCCGAGATAGCGCTCACATCGCAGATGGAGGGAAAGAGAGGGAAAGATGGACGATTTGCAATATACAAAAGGGAAGGTAGAGGAACGCACAATTAGAAACGCCGGCAAGGAGAGGAAACAATGAAAATTCTGAGGAAGATACCAAACTGTGTAATCCAGGGACAAGGAAATATGTTGTACTCTGGGAGAGAAGTTTTGGCAAGGACAAGGAACGCTGTGTTTATCAAGGGGAACGTACCTATATTGAATTTTCTATTTACAGACTTCCCCCTTTCCCACCCAAGACGTTAAGAAACACGTGGTGGATTGTAAAACGGGGAAGAATGTTCAACCATAAAATTTCAGCTCTAATGGAAGTGAACCACAATGGGGGAGATATCAGCCTTTTCTCATAAGGCAAAAACCTACAATTTGCTTCCAAAATACACATCTTCTACAAACAGACGCATTTTATTCTAGATGGAATAAAGTTTTTAAGTATTTTTGTATTCTAATATCGAATAAGAATTCATTGAAAGCATAATCTACGTATCGTAAAAACACATTTGAATTCAGCGGTGAATTTTGATTACAGGCTCAGGTGATGCGATGAATAAAGTAGCTATAACCTAGTACTTAAGGACTACATAAGCTAAGGAACTGCTATTGGTTTTTAGTTTTTTATAGATATTTTTATCTTAAAATATACATTTTAAACCAAAACATCTACTATGGAGCGGTCAAATCTACTCTGGTCTGGGAAATTCTAGAGCACCTTATGACACTGGCGAAACGCAATTCAGATGATGTGGGTCCCAGAACATAGTGGTATTCAGGACAGTGATAGAGCAGACTTCCTGGCAAAGAAATGAGCGAACCTGCGGCGATTGGTATCTCTTATGGAACAATAAGGTAGCCTATCGGAACTGGATCTCCAAAAAACATATGGAGTATTTGTATTCCATAAAAAAGTGTAAAAGTCACTTTAAAAGTCTTAAGCTGGTGCAAAAGAAAGTAATTGCTTAATCTAAATAGGAGACAATTGTCCTGAATAGCTGAATTGCTTACGGAACACACTGCCTTTTGAAGGGGCACCTTCACAAAATGGTGCTAGATACAGACCTCAGATATAGAAGATGCCATGACGCAGTTGAAACTGCAGTTCATATTCTATGTGACTATCCTAGTCTAGTAAAACTAAGAAGTAGATATTTCGCAATCATTTTACACTTTTAAGTGATTTCCAAAATATTCAATTTAAGGATTTGCAGCCCTTCATTAAAACACAGAACTATGAGAATATAGGAATATGGGTCATTAGGAACTTACGATATCCAAATAAAACATATGCATTTAAATCAGGGAGAAATAACGCAACCTAAAATCCATTGTACTCATTCCATTTTGTTCTCCCATTTATAGTTGTTAAACTTAAAGCCCTGCAACTCATTTGGTTTATAATCTAAGTGCTATATTCAAATGGCTTTTTCTATTCACACACTAATTTTAAAAACTCTTATTCCTCTACGTCTTTATTATTAACTGTATATTAATCGAGATAAATAATTTTAAAAACTATCTTCTTGCATATTTCTTTGTACGAGACGTAAAATAAGATTAGGGGAATATATTAGATTTCATGCCATAGTCAAAAACTGTAATGATAATCTGACCAATCTGACTGAATTTTTTCCGAGGTTTCCCTCAGTCGTCAGGACAAATACCGAATTGGATATAGTTTCTCCTTCAGTCTAAAACAGTAGTACATCCTGAAAAAGATAGTAGTAGAAATTGCGCTGCCATCTATCTACAGAAAGCTGAAGCAGCAAGACTGGGTGACAATATATGCATCTAATCATCACTGAACAAAATAACATAGTATAAAGGAATGTGACCTATAGGACTAGCTGTATTCCACGGGGGGGGGGGGGTGAAAACAGGCACAATATCGTCATCTCTTGGAACAAAGCGAAAGTGTTATGGAACGGAGTCATGTCCTCCACATACCGTCAACTAAGTATATTGCCAAACAGATTTGTTGTGATATCACCAAGCAGTTAACGCGACATTTTTAAAACAAAATAGATTAAAACGTATTTTAAGAACAGGTCGCTATGTAATGGTTTGAAACGTCGTTCTCCACAGGATACAGAAACAGAAGCGAGAAACGATATAAGACTCCCTGTTTCAGTAAATGGTATTTTAAAATAAATAATAAAGAATACCTCAGAAAAAATTCACAGATATAGTTTTTTGTAAAGATATATAGAGCCAGATTAAACGTTAAACCGCTTTCTTTTCTTTTGTTTCTGTTCTTCTTCAGCACACCGTTACTTTGGGAAAGTTTTGTTCAACAAAACCTTAGTAATTTTATTCATTCTGATATAAGAATGTATAAGGTATAAATTATGGTTCTATCACTAAATGATTCATTGCTATTATGAAAGCAAGAACAGTTTCAGTTCCGGGAAAATTTAGAACTCTTAACAATTTAAGAATAGGCCCATGTTCCGTTCCTAAAGTTCCAACAAAGTGGCTACTGCGAACAGCAGATTTAAATCCGACCGACTTTTGGTTATGAGGTTACCTTAAAGAACGAGTTTTCCTGACACATCCAAAAACAATTCAATGGAATGGAATATTGCGAAATTGCTAATATTCCAAAACCTAAACTGCTAAATTTAGTGCTTGGGGTCGCAGAAAGTATAAGAGAACGGAGGACCTATTACCAACAAAATTCTAATGTGTTCCATTCACATGACTTTCTCTATCTGCTCCACATACAAACCATTCTTACAAAATATTGTTTTTTATTTAAGTCATGCTCATCGAGATAAACACTAGGATAAATGGCCTTATTACTTGCTTCCCTTAAAGCAGAAGGGGAATAAGGGACTACACTAGGGTAAAGCGATAGTCAAATCTTTTAAAAGCTGGTCTGAATGTTCGATTCGCTTTGCATGACCAACAGTAAAACAAGAAAGATTAAGCGAAGGGTGATAGCTAAAAGTTACACAGTTTAAAACTGAAACCAATAACAAGGAATATCTCCCAAATGGTTAACCATACAAAAAATAGGTATGACTTAAATAAATTAGGTATTTATTAGATAACTATATCTTTTTTAAATTATTTCATTTATATATAGACCCCTTTTAACATCTTAGGGCATATCGGGGCTTTGTATTAGAAATAGCCGTTGTCTGTAGGTTATTTACGTTGGGTTTAAATAGTGTTTTCCTCAAACACACACACACACACATACATTCACTCACATGCATACTTCCAGACTCTGTGGGGAATAGGGAATAATTCTAGTTAAAAAAAACTCCCCGCCCCAGCCGGATATAGAATCCGGGACTTCCGGGTGAGAAGCCAGCTCGCTGACCACTCGACCATGGAGGAAATCTCTACATTTTTGTATAGTAAGTTTATATAAAAGTAACGCAAACTATAGTAAAATTCATTCAGAATAAAAGGTCTTCAGAGGCTATTTCTATAAAATTCAGGATATTAATTTTATTTGCGATGAAAATATCTTTAATATATGGTATATTAATCAAAATCGTTAAGGTCATTTATGAGAAAAACAAATATTTAAAAAAATCCATGTAAAGAGCAATTTGGTGTGTGGAGATTTTCTTGAAAATCTGTGTGTCGCATCCCTTTAATTTTCAACTATGGATTTTGACTGCCTTTTTGATTTGGAGCTATGCTGTCATAGATACACACACGCGCACACATGAACAAACAAACAAACACACACAAGGATGTTTTTTCTGGCGTTAATGTACTTGAAAACATATTTCCAATACATTTTCGAAATGGAATTTTGGATAAAATACAATACTTCCCCAAATTACGATACATAGTAGAGAAAGGTACATTAATACATTGAAGCCCAGACCCGATACTCGGGTCTTGGGAAATGTTTACTGTGGCCCATGCCCTAGAATAGCTCGGGCAGGTATTTCTAACACTTTTAATGCAATTCCACGACCTTAACTCGGTCTTGGGCTATACGGCAAAGAACATACATCAGTTATCGTTTAGCTGTCTGATTTGTGTGCTGCCATCTGTCCTTGCTTTACTCAACTATTAGGAAATTTAGGAGAGTTAGTAAAATTGGTTACTTGCAGGTAATCCCGCTATTTTCCTTGAAGGTGGTGCTCTGTTTCTTATGATTTTGTTTTTAAATGTCAAAATGCTGTATTCCCCTCGATTTCTGTGAGCTGAAGCTGAATTTCAGTATACAAATGAAGCTCTGGAAAAAACCGATTCTGAAGGAGAGTTTATTGAACTTTCAACAAATGGAGTGTAAGCTACTTTACGGAGATTTTTTCAAAGTCATATTTGATATTTGTTGTAAATTTAAAATAAAATATTTATACTTCTTACTTGTTCAGAAATCCTTGAATACCATACTTTTAGATTGTCCAAATACTTTTTGGCAGATTTGATTGATGTACTGTAAATTATAACTCAAAGTAGGCGTAAAAACCCTTATTTCTTGGCCCATCAACTAAAGAAACTTCAATGTGTTAAACCACAGCATTAACGGATATATGATGTCACTTTAACCTGGATTTAAGCAAGGTATATTGCATCAGCAGATGTCGGAAGGAGTGGTATATTCAGAATGGATTAAATTATGTAGGTGCTACGGGGAAAATATGGCTTAGGCAGGAAGGATGACGTGATTTAGATGCTGCGAAGGAAGAGGAAGGAGGACGAAGAATGGAGGGCGGATGGAGGCTGACTGGTGCATCGAGACGCTAAAATGACGCCGGACGTTTAAGATACTGGTAAGTAATTGCGTAAACGAGCAAGTGAGTAAAAAAAAGCTATATCTCTCCTGTCTTGTGGTGTAGGGAAGCTTAATATGTTAGTCACAAGCTATGTGCATATAATGTGGTATACCTCAAAGATTCAACGTCATCGCCATTATAACAGTTAAGTTATACAGGATTCACAATTTTGTCATATTAGAATAGAGTTGCAACTCCATGGAGGCACAGCCATTTACCAGTTATGCTAATGTGATTCAGAATGATGAGAGCTTCAGAATTGCAATGCAAGTAACGTATGTCAGTTTGCATGAAAACATTTTTCACATATATTTTATTCAAAATCATTAGAACAATTTTTGAGTAAACTGAAACTTTTGAAAAATGTACATGCAGAGCGCAGATTGGGTACATGATTTTCATACAAATCTTCGCGTTGCATTAAGTACAAAGCTTAGTTTTTAAAAAACTTTTAGCTCTTCATCACCTTCGAGATGAAGAACTGTTTGGACTATGTTAGGGACCTTCCACGGTCGCTCTTTCCCCAACTTAGTTTTTGGTTGCCCGTCGAAAATGCTCTCATATCATCCTATCCTCCTGGTGTCTGACGCACATGGTGGCAGCAGTGTGGAGCACACTCTGGAATGTACCAGCCTCTGCTTATTATATATAAGTATATAAAAAGTAAAAATCACTTAATTTTTCTGTAAAAATTGATGTTTACTGTAAAACAACTCTTCTTTATAAAACCAGAAAGGAGGATTGCTAGAATTCAAACAAAATATTGGCAGTTAAACTAAAACTTTGTGGAACAGAGCGTTGGACCTTTACAAATAAATTAAAAGAAAGCATAGCTGAACGAAATTAAATTTTTACGTTCAGTTGTCAGAAAGAAACTTATTGACAAAACTTCTAATGAAGTTTACGGCTACGAATTAATATTTTTAATGTAAATGAAAGAATCTTAAAGAAACAGAAAGAAATTTTAGACAATTATTCCTTTCGATCCTTATTTTTTAACGTGCCGAGTGGTTACATCCCTCGATTCTCACATAGGCGGTCTGAGTTCGATTCCAAGTGCTCGCATGTGGGAATTGCGGTGGACGAAACGGCGTCTGGGCCGTTTTCTCCGGGTCCTTCAGTTTCCCCAGCCACTCTTTCCACCAATTGCTCCATCATCACCTTTCCTATCAATCATTTCGCCTGCATTTCATATCTTCCACTTCCACACGCTCATGCCTGGCTAAGGGCCGACAGCTCTTTCCAGGTTCTCCATTCTATAGTTAAGTGTCGTTGGCTCTCCTACAGGCTTCTGATCGCTAGGCTTCTACTTGTAACTCCTAGGTTGGTATCAGTCCTAGATACCGTGAGGGTAAGCCGACTACGATCCTTATTTATATTCATCTTAGGATTTCTTTTACTTATTGTGACATTGCCATCCCTATCTGACTAGGCTGCTCAGATTCGCTTTCGTATGTGAGTCATCGCATAGAGACACCATGATTCTTCTCGATATTCAAGATGTTTCTCAAGTTTCGGATTCTAGAAGATTCTGGGAAGATCTGTGACGTTATTTTCTGGTTATAAAAGGAGGAAGGATTGCAGTGCAGGTTTGGTTCTGCAGTAATGCAAATTGCACTGAGTTGTGGGTGACTGGAGCATTACCATACATGGTGCGCGAGCCATAGAAGTCGTGCAGTTGTAAACTGTCTATGCATCAAAACGACGAATGAATTATTTGCAATCAAAGAATAGTATCTGTGTCATTGTTATTTTGACTTTACTATTTTTAAGCGTGCTAGTTCCATTACAATCCAAGAATAGGAAAAAGGAGTAAAAGATGACTGGAAAAATCATATAGCAACCAGTTTGATAATTAGTTCGGAACCGAAATGGGCCAATTGGACCCAAACTAAAGAGTAGTCGATGATGATGATCAGTTTTTAGACATTACTACAGCAGTTGACTGAGACGATCAGAGTAATCATCATCAGAACTCTGCATATTTTAGTTTTTAAGATCTTCTAGATCCCTTAGGCAAGACTCCGTCTCACACATGTAAAATACCCTTCTCCTGGAATTGAGACCTGGCGTACGGGGAGGAGGGGGAATTTTAATCAGACTATGCAATTTTGGAGACTCGTAAACAAACTGAGGAGGCTTTGAAATGGATTTTTCTCTTGTCTCCTTCCCCTTCAAATCCAGAGCCTTTCTTTCCCTTCCTCTGCTGCAATTCATTTTGAAAAACAGCTTTCCTCGGCGATGACGACTACCCAAGTTTTTTCCGGCTTTGTCTCTGACGTTGAT
This sequence comes from Hymenopus coronatus, assembly GCA_030762935.1. NCBI lineage: Eukaryota > Metazoa > Arthropoda > Insecta > Mantodea > Hymenopodidae > Hymenopus > Hymenopus coronatus. The sequence goes on along the minus strand of CM060895.1, from coordinate 77,583,779 downwards.
GCCTTGAACACAAAGCGTGAAGTAAGTCGCGTTTATGTCCCTCTTAATGTAACTGTATCTCGCGTCTTCAATTTAGCAGAACACTTCAAAAGAATTCCTAAACGAGCTGCGTACATTATATTTCTTAATTGTGAATCCGTCATATAGAAGACCTGTTTACTGTCTTTCTTATTTTTGGAAAAGTCGTTCCTGATAAACCATTCTACTGCAATACACTTTAAATATCACATTTATTTTCATTTGTATTTCTCTATTATTTTATATAATAATTTCATAGGTCCATTTCCAAATATTTTTACCAAAACCAGTCATATAATAATAACCCTTTCATTAGCCTTACCCATATGATTAAGTTTTATACTCTTTGGCTGAATTAACAATATTAAACACATATTTGCTCTCACCTTTCCATCAAAGTATGTTTAGGAGCTTACGCTACTTCGGAACTTATCGATAGTGTTCTAGCAAAAGATCATATCACACAAATAACATTTTTCAGGAAAAGGGAAAAATAACGATTGTTTTTTTATTTTATTAAACAGAACACAGAATATTTAAACAATATATATATAGTTCATTTACCAAAAGTTATCTTAGTTTTTAATATAAATTATGCGGCTATAAAATATTAATATTCTTGATTACTTGATTTAATTCCAACTTTCAAATAATGCAAATTAGAAATCAAAGTAATGGTGTTCTGGCAAAAGGCATATACCTCAAAAATGTTTTTCAAAAGAGTAAAAAAATAAGATGAATTGGTGAAGCTAATAAACAGAGTACAGATTGGTGCAAAAACCTAAATATAATGTCTTCAATTCACATGATTTCTCTACCTATTCTGCAATAAATCATTTTTAAAAACTCTGATGTATTCTGTTCACATGGCCTTCTCTACATCTGTGTAACTAGTTATTGTTAAAAAGCGTATTGTACAAACTTGAGCATCTATTTCTGACAGTTGCTCCACTGTTTTTGATGATGGTGGCCTGGACGCGTTTCGATAATCTTCATTGTCAACCTCTAGAAGGTTTGCAGACGTCATCAAAATCAGTGGAGCAAGCGTCAATAATAGATGTTCAAGTTATTGGCTTTTATTATAACACTTCAAAAAGCTTACTGTTCCGTATGTTTCATGGTAATAAAGATAAATATAAACAGAAATGGTGTTATTACCTGCTTCCTTGTAAGTAGAAGGGAAATAAGGGAGTACAATAGGCTAAATTGATAGTCAAACCTTTTAAAAGTTGGTTGCTATGCAATTGAAATTCGTTCTATTTGCATGGCCTGGGGTTGAACAATTCCCGTATGAGAAAAACTCAAGTAGTTTAAAACTGAAACGAATAACAAGGAATACCTCGGAAATAATTAAATCCACGAAAAAATGTATGTGACATACATTGTGTAGTAATTTTATGTCTATTTCTTACTTATGAAAAAGTCATCCAGAATTCTTCGTACTTATTTTATTTGTTATGTAAATATCTCTAATATATGTGACATGTACAAATTTAAAAAAATGTATACCCCCCAAATTATCTTGTACATGGAAAATGCAACATATTTTAAATTTTTGATTCTCCTTAAAATGACGCAAACGATTTTGATTTAAAATATCAAATGTAAGGATATTTAAATGACAATTAGTGTCTTAAATTTTAGGGAACAGACTGCAAAATTCTCTTCATTACGAAGGAATTTTATCTACCTAAACTTGTAAGAGTAGAAGTAATTGTTCATGAACTAGTAAATGCTTAGGATAGATGGAAATTTGCTATATACAAATTAAATGTTTTCCATTCATATGCCTTTCTCTATCTATTCTGTAATAAGTTTATTCTCCAATCCTTTTCATGCTAATCAAGATAAACAGTGGCGAATTGGTCTTATTACTTAGTTCTATATACATAGAAGACAAATAGAGGAATAAAAGGTTGATAATCGATATTTTAAAAGCTGCTTGCTATGTGATAGACATTCGATTCTCTTTACAAAGCCAGGAGTAAAACAAAAGAAAAAAGAATGAGAAATTCCGTTTGAGAAACAAATTTGGTATTTTAAATTGATACCACTAGCAAGGAAATTCTGAATTCCAAAAAATGTGAAATTGTACGTTTTAACACGATTTACATATATTGTGTAGTAATATTTGTTTATCTTTTGTTTATCTCTTACGGTTTACCAGTTATGAGAAAAATCATTTAGAATGATTAGCTCTTTGGAGGCTATACCCAGGAAATTTAAGATATGCGTTTTATTTTTCGTGTAAATATCTTTAACATTCGGCATTTTAATCAAAATCATAATAGCCATTTTTGAGAAAAGCAACATTTTCAAGCTTTTCTTTACGATAAAGGGAATGTTATGATGGGGAATTTTCTTCAATGATACTAAACTTAAATACCAACTTTCTTTAGGTTCTTTTCGTTTTGAGATATTTTGCCCACATACACATAAATACACAGATACACATAAACACACACACCCACACACAAACATACATTCTTACACAAACACACATTTCAAAAAGGTTTCTTTTTGGCCTTAAAACATGTATTTCCGGTGAAATATACATATTAATCCGTAGAGAAAATAAATATGTAGATCTGATTAAAAAGATAATTTATTATATCAATTTCTTCGTCAAAAACCATTTTTAGTATCCAATATTAGTGGTTCGATATTTTCAATAATTTGACATTCTTTTATAGCCTATCAATATTTTGTTTCTAGATTCCATGGAACACTATGGATTTTTATGGCCACTATATCACTTCCAGTTCTTAAGCATTTGAATATTGCTAATCCCTTTGTATCTATAATGGAATGTGTAACGTACGAGCCGTGCCCGGTAAGTAAGTAACATTTCGTTTTACCGCCACCGTACCGCTCGTGTCGCATACCACGTGTGCGCACTCGTCTCTCTGGTTCATTATCTGTCCACTGACGCCATTATAGCCGGATCGTGTTTTTTTACAGTTTTAGTGATACTTAAAATGTTTAAGATAATTTCTAATCCCGTCGACTGTGAAGTACATTCCAGAATACGTTTTTGAACTCAAGGATTGTCAAGCCAGCTAAATTCACTGTCAACTAGTAGAGATCTATGGTGGAAATGTAATGACAGATGAATAGCAATTCTATGATGGGCGATCCAATATTTCTGACGAAGTACATAATGGGCGGCCTTCTGTTGTCACTGAGTGTTTGGTTGAACACGGTAATGAGCAATTCAGAAAACAGAAGGTTCACAATAAGACTGCTTTATGACATGTTTCCACAGAACACGTTATTCAGCTGTGGTTGTCTTCACTGGCAGCAGTTTTTTTTTGAAGAGGGTATGCTAAATACCTGAACAATGGTGACAACTGTCTCGAAATATGTATAGGAATGCTCTTTCATGCACAAATAAGTGCTGTCAATAAAGCAAATACTTTATGGCTTGTTACCCTAAAAGACACGCCTCAACTATTTCCCAACTTTTTTTTTTTCAATGAAAATGAACTTGATGGAAAAACAAGCTTCCTGAGAATAGTTTGTATATTAACTAATAAATTATAGAAGGCAGAACATATTAATGTAACTTACTGGGCCTTTCCTTTGAGTATTAGATAATTGTAAGGAAAATGATAAGATCTGAAGTAGCTCAAAATAGCAAAATATTTCCAGCTTGACTCTTTTATATTCAACCATGCGGTCAATTATACAGCGTGTTGGAATCAGAAAAACAATCCTTTGTCTGGAAAAGTAAGAAGAAGAAGAAAGCCGGCGGCGGGAAGATGATAATGTTGATGATTAGTCCTACGCTCTAAATTAGAAAACGCAACATTGAACTGAAGTTCCATTATCGCGAGGATAATGAATGGCTAAAACAAGCAAACCAAGAGGGGTTGCGTTGCTACAAAGGGGGGAGGGCACACAGTGGTCGCCTTGGGGCAATTCAAAGACGTTCGTCGCCCCTTCTGCGAGAAGTGATCAGGCCACAGGCCAGCAGAATTAGCAGTAAAGAATATTTAACAGAGAAAGAATCGAGAAATAAAAACTGGAATGCAGTGGTGGCTCGTAATGAAAATTTAACCTGTAGCGTAAATAAATGTTTTTTATTTTCTCTAGACGTACTATGTAAGTACATAGTAATCCACCCAAAAATTCGATACTGAGATTTCACCGGAAATATATGTTTTGTGTTCCCCTGAATAAAAATAACAATCTATAGAAAAAGATTTGTGTGCATAGCCTCAAGAAGCGAAAAAACCATTAAGTACCAAACTTGGTAGTTATATTTAGTGTCTTCCAAGATTACGACAATAAGATTTTTAGGAAAATCCTCCCACACTAAATTAGCATTTACTTGGAAGGGTTTTCGAAATCGTTGTTTTTTTTTCAAAAATGACTTAAATAATTTTAATTAAAATACCGGATATTGAACATATTACATGGTACATAAGATGTAAATCTTCTGAAGTCCTCTATATTCTGGATGAGTTCTGACTAAGAGTTAAACCGTTAGAGATATATAAAATCTTATATATGTAGATCTACTAAATGTAAATCTGGTCGAAAGACACAATTGTTGTAGAGCTAACCGTTTCCAGATATTCTTTGTTATTGGTTTCCATTTTAAAATATTTTTACCAGAAGTCATCCTAGTCACCCCCCCCCCCCCCGTACATACCCGTGCGTCTCCATCGCTGACTCAATATGCACGTCTTGACTCATCGCGTCTCCCATAGCAAGTGAAGTCGCTTCTCTCGACCAACAAGAAATCCGTTGCTTTTCCTTTTGTCATGTCCATCCTCGGGCAAAATAATAGAGCAATTGTTGTTCCCATCGTGAAGCTGCGTCGCATCCTTGAAATATACTGAGATTAATTTCCAAGTTTGGTATTTAACCGGATTTGTTTTTGTTGTTGTTTTTGTTTTGATTTTTTTAGCTATGCTGTTTATGACCACGGATATTTTTCTGAACATCTGAAATGTTGCATTTACATATCTTCCTGTACTTATTTTGTAATTTAAAGTATTTTTTTTTTTGTAGCTTAACGTCCTTTAACCTGGTTGGTCATATCGGAGGATGAATGAAATTGGTGAAATGATGCTCAAATGATCTCGGAGTCCATGAAGCTTAAAGTTACTCGCCATTCGTCTTCTCAGGATAAGGGAAAACCCCGAAAAAAACCTTATCCGGGTAACTCACCCTAAGCAATATTCGAACTCGCGACCTATTGAATGTGAGGCAGACATACTACCACCACGCTACTCAGGAGGGTTAAATGTATTCATTTTAAAAACATTTCTGAAAGTAAACAAAAATAAACCGTGAATCAATTTCTTTTTTCTTATAAAAGCTTACGCTTCTATTTACTTCATACGAAATGAAATAAATATTAACAGAAATAAGCTTATAATTTATTTCTTTATAGGTACAAAGAAATAAATAATATACTAGATTGAAGCAACATTCAAATGTTTTAAAATCTGATTATTAAGGTATTGTTTTGAAATTTGGTTCTTTTAGCTGGCTAGGATTTTTTATTACTTCTTTTTAATTCCATTAAGAGGTTATAAATGGGCTGAACTAAAATTAAAATCCATATACATCTAGGTAGTATTCTTAGATTTAATATTTTAATTTTGGTTGTCACAAAAGCTTTCACAATTTCCACTGACTCACAATGTTTTTGTTCTTAATCACTGATAATGACAGTATTTGAATATACATAAAATAAAAGTTGATATAAAGCAATACTCTTATTTCTCACAGTCAAACATATCAAGCACAACTGCGTTCGAACAATTTGAAAGAGAAACTATTTACCTAATATGGATAGATCCTATGTCAATTTTCTTCTTAAAGAAAGAAAAAATGCCTTTTTTGAATCGTATCTTATAACATTACATTAGATGAAACTTTTACTATACATTGTCTTATTTTATTTGCGCTAGTTTTCTTGAAGATAGCAACGACTCCATTATATGTACTTTAGCTCATTGCTGTATGTGTTTTATACAATACTTATATCTTTTGAGACATGTGTTCATTATTTGCAACCTGTAATTTCGGTGCATTCAGTAATGAACACACACGCTCAAGACAGTCATTTAGGGCTAATGTACGTACAATATTTTCATTCTTATTAGTTTTCTCTGAAATTTACGCAAAACAAGGCATAATCAGCTTTTATGATTGAAAAGATCATTTATTGCATTACTTCTACAAATATGTTCTGTCAAAGAAGGTGCGTTAAAAACACAAAAAGAAAGAAAGTAAAGGAATATCTCACAAATGGATAACTCTGAAATTATTTTATTTAACATAAATCATTTGCTTTTAGGAGAAGTGCAGCTTTTATGGTAGTATTTTGTTTATCTCTTACGGTTTAATAATTTTGCAAAAGTCATCCAGAATGACTTCAGAGGCTATTCCCAGAAAATTAAGACATAGTTTCAATTATCATAAAAACATCATAAACATAGGACATTTTAATCAAACTTAGAGCTATTTTTGAGAAAATCGAAATTTTCGACAAGCTTACATATAATTGGTAGTTTAAAGAGGGGATTTTGATTTTCTGGTGTTTTTGAAATATACTAAACTTACATTTGGTATTTATCCACCTTTTCGTTTTTCAGTAATGCTGTTCACACACACATACTCAAAGAATATACACACGCATGCGTTTTTTACTTTCTCTACACACACTATGTACATATTTTACTTTCTCTTGCCCTGTATGTACCATGTGCATAGGGATAGAGAAGTATTATATTCCACCCAAAAATTCGATACCGAGATTTCACCAGAAATACATGTTTTAGGACCCCCTGAATCCAAAAAAAGCATTTCCAGAAAAAGGTCCATGTGTGTGTGTCCGTGTGTCTGTGAACACGATAACTCAAAAACGAAAAGTAGCTAAAATGCCAAACTTGGTATTTAAGTTCAGTATTTTCCAGGGATGCGACACAAAGATTTTGAGAAAAATCCCCCCACCCCAAACTACCCTTTACATTGAACATTTTTCGAAAATTTTGATTTTCTTAAAAATAGCTCTAACGATTTTGATTAAAATATCGTATATTAAAGATATTTACCTGACAAATAAAATGTATATCTTGAATTTTCTGGGAATAGCTTCTAAAGACCTATTTATTTTGGATGAATTTTGCTTAATTTGGCATAACTAGTAAACCGTAAGAGATAGACAAAATGTGCTGTACAAAAAATGTAGGCCTTGTTAAAATATACAACTTACGTCATATACATTCATTGTTATTAGTTTCAGTTGTAAAGTACTTTTCTCAGATAGGAGTGTCCGTTTTTCTTTTGTTCTACTCCTGGCCAAGAAAAGAAGCGATTTGTAATGGTGATCGCATAACGACAGCTTTTAAAACATTTGACTATAGATTTAGCCTAGTGGATTCCCTTATTTTCTTCCTACTTATAAGGAACTAAGTAATAAGAACATTGTGCTGAATACCTCGATTAACAGGGTGCAGAAAGAAGAATAATCTTACATAAGAAGTTTGTAGAACGGCTAGAGAAACTCATGTGAGTGTAACACATCAGATTTTTTCTAAAAATGTTTCTTATGGTTTCAGAGGTCCACAAAGTACGTATTTGCAGAGAAATTTCTGTATTTGGTGGAATACTTTTTCTATCTAATTTGTACTTAAGTTGTATGGAAAGTAAAAAGCTGACTGATCCATTCATATGATTTTGCATTGTTACAAAATTATCAATTGTCTACATCACGCTAATCGATATAAACATTAACAGAATTGACCTATTACATGATTCCTTGTAAGTAAAAGGAAACTAAGGGAAATATCCTAGGCTAAAGCTATAGTCAAATCTTTATAAAGCTGGTTTGTAGGTGATTGAAATTCTTTCTCTTTGTAAGGGCAGAAATTTATAAAGTGCCACATAAGAAAAACCTAAGTACTTTAAAACTGAAACCGATAACGGTATATCTGTGAAATGGCTAACTGCACAAAAAATCATATATGACATAAATTGGGCCTTTTCACGAGCTCTACATTTTTGTGGTAACATTTTGTCTCTTACGGTTCCCCAGTTATTCAGAATGAAGATTACTTCAGAGGCTATTCGCAGGAAATTCGAGATGTACATTTTATTTTTTATATAAGCATCTTAAATATACGGCATTTTAATTAAAATCGTTAGAGCCATTTTTGAGAAACTCAACATTTTCACATATCTTCAATATAAAGGGTAGAAGGATTTTCTTGAAAATGTTCGTGTCGCATCCTCGAAGGATGCTGAAATGGAATATTATCAACTTTTTCATTTAATTGACTTTTCGTTTTTAAGTTATCGTGTTCACTGACTGATACGCAAAGACGCGGACCTTTTTATAGAAATCTGATGTGTTCCATTCAAACGGCTTTCTCCAGCTGTTCCGCAAACAAACATATTATTCAAAAGATTAATCTTTTATCTTCTTCATGCTAATCAAGATAAACATAAGTGTTTTTATTGCTTTCTAATAAGTAGAAACTAAGTGAAAGTCGGTTGCTAAGTGAAACAAATGAAATTCCATTCTCTTTGCAGCCAGGAATAAACAAACAAGAAACAAGAAAAGTATGTCTCCCCGTAAGAGAAAAGTGGCTTATATTTGAAAACAATTACAAGGAATATCCCAAAAATGGTCAACTTCACCAGAAAACTGTATATGACTTTTAATATGTGTTTTAATGAGATTACATATTTGTGTAGCAAGCTTGGCTTGCCAGTTATACAAGAGTCATCCAGAATGAAGAGGTCTTCAGAGGCTGTTCAAGATACACATTTAGTTTGTCATAAAAATATCTTAAACATGAGGCATTTTAATCAAAATCGTTTAGAGCCATTTTTGAGAAAATCAAACTTTTCGAAAAATGTTCCATGTAAATTATAGTTCAGATAGGGGGAATTTTACTGGAAATCTTCGTATCGCATCCCTGGAAGATACTCAATTTAAATACCACGTTTGGTACTTAATCAACTTTTCGTTTTTGAGTTATGTTGCCCACAGTCAGGCACACACAGAAACACACACAGTTCCTTAAAAAGCTTTTTTTAAATAAGGGGATCTCAAAACATATATTTCCGGTGAAATCTTGTATCGCAATTTCTGGTGCAATACAGTAACTTCTCTATACACTATGCACATAGTAAGTGTAGGGAAATAAAAAATAAATTTTAAGGAATCAGGGAATCTCAAAAGGTATTTCAACATAGCATTTTTGGGTGGCATGCAATACTTCTTCTACTTGTAATAGGCAAGCAGTAGAGAAAGTAAAGCAGGTACAAATGCAACTTCAGGGTAAGAGGAAATGTCTTATATAACAGTTCTTACATAAATAATGGATGTATTGCATGAATTGCACTCTTAAATAAGAAATGCCCAAAGAGTTTTGGCTGAAGGCCAAACTATGAAATAAGAAGAACGGAACGTTTTGCCAAAGTAATCAACTTATCAGTCAGAATCAAAGAGTTGGTTGTCCCCATAGTCGATTGCCTACTTCTATTTCTGTTCCGTGAAGAAGAGGTTACAGTTCAACTGGAGTCTTTCTTCAATAAATCATCGAGATTATATGCCCTCTACAATATTTCTCCTACAGACTCTAAGCCTTCGCAATAAATCCTTCACCGCGGGGTTGTCTTATCTAAGTTCTTTGATAGAACAGCGAATTCACTCCCACTAGCATCATCTTTCGTTCCGATCAATGAAACCAGTTGTATCCAGCAACCTCCAGCATGTTCTTTTCAAACTGCCGAGATTTTAAAACACCTATGCTCTGTATAACACGAAACAAAATGGGAGTGTATTTGACTTGCATTCAGAAGGTCGTGGGTTCTACTCCCGTAAGCCAACCAATTAGGCTGTATTTTACTTTCCCTACACGTACTATGTACATAGTGTATGGAGGCGGTATTATATTCCATTCAAAAATTCGATACTGAGATTTCACCGGAAATATACGTTTTAGGGTCCTTTGTATCCAAATAAAAGTATTTTCAGATCCGTGTGTGTCCGTGCGTCTATGAACACGACGACTGAAAAACGAAAAGTTGGTAAAATACCAAACTTGGTATTTAAGTTTAGTATCTTCCAGGGATGCAATATAAAGATTTAAAAAAAATCCCCCCAATTTTTATTTTGAATGAATTTTGCTGAATTTTGCGTAACTGGTAAACGTAAGAGATAAACAAAAACTTATTGCACAAAAAATATAGATCACGTTAAAACACACAAACATGTCACATACGTATTTTTCTTTGAATTGACCATTTCTGAGATATTCCTTGTTACTTGTTTCAGCTTTAAAATACTTAAACCTTTTTTCACACTGAAAGTTGTAAACTCCTGCCCTGCAAGAAACGGATTTCATCCACATTGCAGCCATCTTTTAAAAGATATAATTGCCCTTTTAGCCTAGTGTATTCCTTTATTTCCCTTCTACTTACAAGAAAGCAACTAAAAGCCAGTTTCTACTTATGCTTATCTCGATTATCATAAAGTTGATAGAAGAATATGCTTTTTAACAATAATATGCTATAGCAATGTAGAGAAAGTCGTGTGAATGAAACTCATCAGATTTTTTTCTTTCTCTACCACGAATTTTAAATGTAAATAATAGACAAAGAAGGGCATTGCATCCACCCCAAATATTCAATAACGGGATACAATTTTAGATTACTTTGAATCCAAAAATTGCAGTTTTTGAAAAATATCCGTGAGTGTGGCTGTATACAAGGAAATGTCGGTTAAATGCCAAACTTTGTATTTAACTTCAGTATCTCACAAGAATGCGATGAGAGGATTTTGCCTTTTACAAGTACAAATTTTCGAAGATTTTGAGTTTCCCAAAAATGGCTCTAACAATTTTGATTAAAAAGTCACAAATTAAAGATATCTACATGGCAAATGTATGTCTCAATTTTCCTGGAAATAGCATCTAAAGTCCTCTTCATTCTGGATGACTTTACTAAAACTTGTAAACCGTAAAATTTGCTACACAAAAATGTCTCTCATTAAATCACACAATTTATGTCATAAGTATTCTTTTGTTGATTTAACCATTTCCAATATATTCCTTTTACTGGCTTATTTTTAAACTACTTATTGTTTTCTCATTCAGCAAATGTCCATGTTTCTTTTACTTTACTCTTAGCCAAATAAGGAAACGAATTTAAATGACAGTCATATAGCGACAGCTTTTAAATCATTTGACTATCGCTTTAGCATAGTGCAATCGTTTAGCTCCCTTCTTCTTATAAGACCATTTCGCTAATGCTTATCTCGATTAGCATGACATAGATAGAAAAATAATATTTTGTAAGTGGTTAGTAGAACAGCTAGAAAAAGTCGTGTACGTGTAACACATACATTTTGTCATGGTTTCCCTTAGTCACCAAAGTGAATATTGGATTTTATGTGTAATACCACGACCGAATAATACAATTGATATGCACTTGGTATTGCGATTGAATTGCCATCTATCCATAGATAGTTAAAATAGCTAGACAGGACTGCTCCCTAACGCCATTCGCTTGCCGCAGAACAAATGGCATGCTATAGCTTCACTTCGTTTGCGTACAAGGTATCTGCGTACAACATCAAAATTAATTTTTGTATACATCCATACATACATACACACATCCATCCATCCATCTATCCACACACTCACACACACACACATTAATCCTTTCAAATATAGTACACATTTTTATTTTTTTTTCTTTATATTTTCTTTCTCTGCTCGTACTATGTACAGTGTATAGAGAAGGTATTGTATTGCACCCAAAAATTCGATACCAAGATTTCACAGCAAACACACGTTTTGGGACATCCTGAATTAAAAAAAGCATTTCTAGAAAAAGGTCCGTATGTGTGTCTGTGGAGAGCATAGCTCAAAAACGAAAAGTCCGTTAAATACCAAACTTGGTATTTAAGTTTGGTATCTTCCAAGGATATGACGCGTAGGTTTTCAAGAAAATACCCTCACCCCCAACTACCCTTTACTTGGAATATTGTTCGAAAACTTTAAATTGCTCAAAAAAGTCTCAAACGATTTGGATTAAAATATCGTATGTTTAAGATATTTTTATGACAAACAAAATGTATATCTTGATTTTCTGGGAATAGCCTCTGATGACATCTTCATTCTGGATGACTTTTGTATAAGTGACAAACCATAAGAGATACACAGAAACTTACTACACAAAAAAATGTAATTTCATTAAACATACAATATATAATATATTCATTTTTTGTAGAGTTAATGTTTTTGAGATATTCCGGATTAATAGTTTCAATTTTAGCCACTTAAACGTTTCTCAAACGGGAAGACATCTTTCTTCTCGTTTCTCGTTTGTTTGCTCCTGGAAAGCAAATATATTGGAATTTCAATTGTTTCACATAGCAACCAGCTTTTAAAGGCCAAGGCTATCGCTTTGGCATGTGCACTTTGTTTTGTTTTTTTTCTTCTGCTTACAGGGAGCTAGTAATAAGACTAATTCTGTTTATGTTTATCTTCAGTAGCTTGATGTAGATAATAGATTAATCTTTTGAGTAAAAGGTTTGTTTACCGAACAGCTAGAGATTATCATGTGAACTGAACACATCAGATTTTTTCTTCATCTTATCACGGATCAGCAATTTCTTCTGTTCCGGCCTCCCGTATCTATCTCCTAAAAGGTATTTTGAGACCGCTTCTTCCCATCCTCTGTACTCATAGCAAAGTTTAGGGAATCGACTTTCGTTCTTTATTTGTATATGTAGTTTCCATTGGCTACTATATTCGTTATAACCTCTCTCTCTAGCATATATATATATATATATATATATATATATATATATATACAATGTACATAGTAGATAGAGTAGGTATTGTATTTCACCCGAAAATTTGATACAGAGATTTCATCTTAAATACCTGTTTTGAGACCTCCTGAATTCAAAAGAGGCATAACTCAAAGACGTTAAAAAACTTGGTATTTAGGTTTATTATCTTCCAAGGATAGGACATGAAGGTTTTGAGGATAATTTTTCCATCTGAAACAACCCTTTATATTAGATATATTTCAAAATTTTTGATTTTCTCAAAAAGGGCTCTAGTGATTTTGATTAAAACAACGCATGTTAAAGATACGAGGTACGTCCAGAAAGTAACTTCCGTTTCAATTTATCTCCGCTGCAGCGGTGCGATCGCAGTTGCGCACATGTGCGGTAGACGCTCTGTATCAAGGAGAAGAAACGTGCGCCATTTTGAGATCGCTGTCAGCCACATACGCTTTGTTGTGCTTGTTTACAATGTCGGTGTTGATTGAAAATCCCGCCGCTTGTGAAATCAGATCTGTGATTCGTTTTCTGAATGCTAGGAAAGTGAAACCAATAGAAATTTATCAGCAAATTTGTGAAGTTTACGGACAAAATGCGAGGAGTGAATCAGTGGTGAGAATATGGGTCCGACAGTTCAATGAAGGACGTAGTGAGGTACACGATGAAGAACGAAGTGGGCGTACAACTTTGGTTACAGAAGCCCTGACCTCGCTCCTAGCGACTTTCATCTGTTCTTACATCTCAAGTCTTTCCTTGGGGTCAACACTTCAACAATGACGAAGAGCTGAAAGAAAATGTTTCCAACTTTTTGAAGACACAGGTGACAAACTTCTATGAAGAAGGTAAACAAAAACTTTTGCCACGCTATAACAAATGCCTGCAAAATTTCGGCAGTTATGTGGAAAAGTAGTTTAAGAGTTGTAGAATTTTGTGCAATAAATAATTATTCTGTATCTGTACACAATTTAATTTTAATACCAAACGGAACTTACTTTCTGGACGTACCTCGTATTTTCATGCCAAATATATTTTATAGGAATACCCTGTAAAGACCTCATTTTGGATGACGTTTGCGTAATTGGAAACCATAAGAGACAAATAAAAACTTACCAAAGAAAAACAGAACAAACAGAAAATGTAGATCTCGTTAAAATACATAATTTATCTCATACTAATGTTTTTCGTCGGGTTGAACCATTTTCTAGACATTCCTTGCAATTGCTTCCACTTTTAAAATTCTTTTAGCATATGGGAATTTATCTACTCCTGAAGAAGCAATTTAATCACATAGCAACTAGCTTCCTAAGGATTTGACTATCGCTGTAGTCTAGTGTGATTTCTTATTTCTCATCTACTTACAGGAAAGCAAGTAATAAGACCATTTCTGATAACGTTTAGCTCAATTAACTTGAAGTCGATAGAAGAATAAGCATTTTAACAATAATTTCTTATAGAGATGTAGAGAAAGTCTCGTGGATAGATGACATTGACATTTTTACATTCTCTTGCCCCATATGTACTTAGCGATAGAGTAGTATTGCATTCCACCCAAAAGTCTAAGTCGAGGTTTCACCGAAAATACATGTTTTAACACCCCCTGAATCCAAAAAAAGCATTTCCAGAAAAAGGTCCGTGTGTGTGTGTCTGTGAAGACGATAAATCAAAAACGAAAAGTAGGTAAAATACCAAACTTGGTATTTAAGTTTAGTATATTCCGGGGATGCGACACGAAGATTTTGAGAAAACCCCCCACCCCAAACTACCCTTTACATGGAACTTTTTTCGAAAATTTTGATTTTCTTAAAAATGTCTCTAACGATTTTGATTAAAACATCTATATTAAAGATATTTATCTGGCAAATAAAATATATATGTTGAATTTTCTGGGAATAGCTTCTAAAGACCTATTTATTCTGGATGAATTTTGCTTAATTTGGCATAACTAATAAACCGTAAGAGATAGACAAAAACGTACTTACAAAAAATGTAGGTCTTGTTAAAGTACAGAGTTTACGTCATACACATTTTTTTCGTGGAGCTTACCGTTTTCGAGGTATTCATTTTTATTAGTTTCAGTTGTGAAGTACTTATACTTTTCTCAGACGGGAGTGTCCGTTTTCCTTTTGTTCTACTCCTGGCCAAGAAAAGAAGCGATTTATAATGACAATCGCATAACGAGAGGTTTTAAAACATTTGACTTTAGCCTAGTGTAATCCCTTATTTTCTTCCTACTTATAAGGAACTAAGTAATAAGAGCATTGTGCTAAATACCTCGATTAACAAGGTGCAGAAAGAAGAAGAATATTATGTAAGAAGTTTGTAGAATAGCTAGAGAAAGTCAAGTGAGTGTAACACATCAGATTGTTTTCCATGAATAGGAAGAATAGTTAAATCCCTTAATTTTTCTTTATGTTTTATTTCGTCTATTGCTGTACGTTGATAGTTCATAAGTATCTCATTGCATTAACGATATTAAAATCTTCATTTTTACTGCCCATGCTTCATATCTGCACATCATTGTTGGTACAGCCACTACTATAAAGTTTTAACGTGGTTCTCGATGTTGATTATTACAAATGATATCACGGGATAGCAACGAAGTTAGAATAGGTTGCTGCCCCACGAAATCATATTTGTTAAATGTGTTGTTTTCTTGTTTTTATTCTTCATATTTGTGCTAAAGTTTCCAAAGATATTCTGAAATAGATTTACTTTGTTATTTAAATATTCATTATTGATATAATAAGTTATTTTGCATCCTAGTAAGTACAATTATTTCTTTTAATTATTGTTATTTAACCCGATGCTTACCACGGATTGCAATTTTTTGTTTCATTTATGATTACGTAAGACCGCCTTTGTTTTATGCTTCTCCTTGTTCATAAACCCTCCTTTGTATATTACCTTCTTTTATTTCTGTTATTACTACATCATCTGCAAAGAGGAACATATTCCTGTTGGTGGTTTTCCTCTACTTCTCTAAGAATATCGTCCACCACGCATAGAACAGTAATCATACGCAAAGCGAAATTCTCAAATTTGGACATCATAAAGCGAAATTTCCCCTTGGAGATGAGCTGGAATATATCTGGGTATCGCAGAGAGTATAGGAGTTAAGAAATTTTCTGAGTAAATTCAGAAAACAGATTACAAACTGGAATATGTGGACTCAAACATAATTTATACCTCCATTAACTGAAACAGGAGATTTAAAATTACAAAAGCTGACAAAAAGGTGAAAAAAAAAAAAAAAAAAAGTAACTTGTTATTATTTACATTTAGTCGCACCATAAACACAACTTGTATCACTATGCTACTGGAAACCATAGAGTAATCTACTGACCATACCTCTGCAGTTTGCTGTTACAAAAGAACGTCATTCCCGTGTTCCAGTCAACGTGTGTCTGGAGGCTTTTCCCACCCCATTCTTCCTGCCGTCAACGGCCTCTACAATGTTTTTTCTCTTCTTTTTTTCTTCTTTCTCTCGTTCCAACTCTTTCTCCTGCATCCTTTCATTCTATCTCTGCATTTCTCCGTAATGAACAGGACAAGACTGCCCCATTGTCGGGAAGCCAGCAGTACAACAATGACTTTTCTTCGAGTTAAAAGTCAGCAGGTTTCTAGCGCCCTTGTTAGGGACAATGGTAATTGGATACGACTCCTGCTTGACAATAGCAAGCTCTGGCACTCTTCAATACAAACAAAACACAAATATTGGTAGCGATGGCAACGATGACTTTTTTGTGCTTTCTTCTTCAGCACACTTTTTATTCTGTTCGGCCTTAGGTCTTGTTTCACCTCCACGAGCGAAAATATAGATAACGTATACGAAAGGGAATTTATTTCTCAGAGTATACCATTTCTAAAGAAAAATGATTATCTTCTGTTTAGTTTCCGTTGACATTTTCTTTCTTCGTGCTCTTTCATGCCGCATCTCATTTTATAAGGATGTATAAGAGAGCCTGGTTAATTTAGTGTCTTGGAAGCAAACTTTATTTACATCAATTTTACACTAAAGATATTCTAATAAGAAATGATTTCGATGTTATATCTCTATATCAAAACATTAATGAAAATATATATTGATGCTGAATTTTGAAGCCAGAAATTGTACGTTTAGGGGAGACCAAATGGTAAAACTTTTCTCCCAAAAATACGTTTTAGGTTTTGTGCAGTGTTATTAATTGGAAATATCTCTAATTTTATACAGGGTGATTCAAAAATACTTTAACAACGTTTGGGGATGAATTTCTCACATCGAAAGAAGAAAATAGGTACACAAACATATGCTTCGTTTTCGCGTTATCAATTTTTTTTAATGAAAGTCATCAGCAACGACTCTCCGGGTCCAACCTAATAACTTCATTTGTTTATTTATGCATTCATTTATAGAGGGCTTTGCCCCATTTTACCCTGCGGAGTTGGCCTTGTGTTGCCATGGCTAATTGTTAACATTTGTCATTTGTGAGATGTGTAATACATTCCACCAGTATGTCTTACAAGCGCTATCTAGAGGGACTTCATTCAGAACACTCTCCCAGACTTATTAGTAAATGTATCTCTACAAATAAGAAGAAACATGTGGTTTATGCATGATGCTGTAACATATTTCAGTCTCATTGTTTGAGACGCATTGGCCGATATCTAGCATGACAAATGAATAGGTGGAGGCGGGCCAGTTCCATGGGCTGTTCGTACCCCCGATCTCATTCCTTTTGGCTTTTATCTATTAAAGACACCTTAAACCATTGGTTTATGAAGAAACTCTTATCTACGTGCCATGCAAGCCTGCGAAATACTGCAACACCGACCAGGAATAGTTTACATTCCATTTTCGACCAGTGCATGCGTGACTAGACACAAGAGGGGGTCTTTTGTATCATTTGCTATAAGTGGTGTTTGTTTGGAACACCTCCTAACAACTGACAATGTCAAAAATAGAATAAAGCGGCACTTTAAAAATAATTTTATTAGTAGCATATTGAAAACCTCAATAAATCGAAAACTAAGGGTTTTGTGATATGTGTTTATATGACCACTTTCTCTTGTTTTGATATAAAGAACGTGTCCCCAAACTTTGTAAAAGTATGTTTGAATCTCTCTGTATGTATAATAATTGTAAACATAATATATTCTATATGCTATTTTAATGGTAGTACATCTAACCTTTCTTGATATAAATGGCACGTTTTGAAAGATTTATTAAACTCAATGTGGTCATAATGTCTTTTTTTTCATTTGTCTTTTGCTATTATGAGCAGTTGGGTTCTGCTTTTGCATTCCATAGGTGGTACTTGCAACATGCCTCATCACAAAACTTGAATCTGCAGCCTTCCTTGGGGTCGTGGTAACTCGCCTTTTGACAAACCTTCCCGTGAAAGCTGTGTGCTGCAAAGCGTGTGCATAGATGTCGAAGCAGTTAGTTCGGGCCTTTCCACACATCCGTTTTCATTGCATCTGTTTCCATTATCTCCCTCGGTGTGGCGTTGTCTTTGCCTTGCTTCTCTTTGATGACGTCTTCGTAAGCCAGACTTTAGGCAGATTGTGATGCTACATTTACTAAGAATTTGGACTCATATTAATTAATGTAAGCATTCACATTGAAACACGCAAGACGCAACGCAAGAGTTTACAAACTTTATCCTTGCGTTGCAGGCAAAGAGGAAGAATTCTGCTTCTTTTCTCTATGCATTGTCTATGAATTCAATAACAAACGATCGCACTGCAAGATTTTGTAGGGCCTGCTGTACGTGCATGCTCTTCTATTTGGCCGTGCGGTGCTGCGCCATCTCTATTCTCCCTCAAGAGGTTATGACAGTCTCCTTGCGAATCCTTCTTTGATTTGATGGATGTAACTATTATCTGTGTATAGATTAATTGGTTCTCATAAATCGAAGACGCAGAGAGATAGTTCTTAGTTCATTAAATGTGTATCTTTATCATTTTTTGCAGTCTCTATGCTTGTACTATTTTTAGTAGTTTTGAATGAGCAAAGTTTGTGACGTCACTGCCGCGAGCGTCAGTTGTTAGTACAGTCTGGCTGCAGCTAGCGGACCGAGAGGTTGTTTGTCCGTTGTGTTGCCCGTAATCGAGCGGCGTTAAGGAGCGTCAAATAGATTGTTCTGTGTGAGTCTACAAGGAAAGAATTTCTACTGATGGAGGCAATACGCCGGCAAAATACGTTGCAAATCTCATTTCGAGGAGCTGAACGTCGACCCAGAGCGATGGAAGTGCATGACTGGATTCACGACTACATGAAAATACCACCTGACCAGGTAGATACACTACAGTTTCATTCTAGAGAAAAATCAGTTTTTTCAAAATTTATATCTGTAACACACTATGAAAGATATTTGCTGCAATTTCAAGGGGCGGCAAAGTTTAGTTATGAAAATGGTGAAATACTAACGGTAAATATTGGGCCCGCTGACTGCCGCATTGTAAATGTCCGGGTTTTCAATTTAGTGCCTGAGATCATTCACACGTTTCTGGAACAGAAACTTTCACAATATGGGAAATTACTAGAGGTTCAAGAAGAACAATGGAACATAGGTTATAAGTACCCCGTCAAGTCTGGTGTTCGTTCTGTACGAATGGAATTAAAAAAGGAAATTCCATCTACAGTAGTAGCGCGTGGGTTTCCTGTTGGTGTGACCTATCTAGGACAACCGCAAACTTGCTATGTGTGTGGGGAAGCTTCTCATTTTCGCTCACACTGTCCATACAAAAAGTCTGTACTGCCTGTCTCTGTCTCGCGCAGGGATGTGTTACTCAGCGATGTAGTGAGAGGTCAAGTTAGCGCTCGGGCCGAAGAGGAATGTAAACAAACAGTAGGTACGTCAAATGGGCCCGCTACTGAAGCTAGTGAAATAGAGCCTGTCTGTAACGTCAAAACTACAGAGGAAGTCTACCCGAATACCAGCTGTATGCGTGACGATGTGGCGGTGCAGGAGACTTCTGTGTCCGCACCGGTAGCTGTCAATACTCCTCAGAAGTAGCAGAAATGGGTGTCTCATCCCCTACACGATCTTCTGTTGTTGTGGTGCCTAATAGTGGTGACCAGAACATGGTTGGCCCCTGCGATACACCAGACACTGTAATAATTGAACACCAGAAATGGAGTGAGATGGATTCCGACGAACCTGTGCCGGTTAGGAGAGAACGCCCGCTGTCTGTTAGTGAGGAGGAGGGCACCGAAGAAACGGAGTCTAACATCGCGTGGGAGACCGTGAGAGACCCTCGACTCAGGAAACACTTGCCTTCTCGGTCTGGAAGCCTACCGAAAAAGTTTCGACGGGTATCACGAACACACATTCATGCCGTTGAAAATGACTAGATACATCTTGGACGGTGACCTGCTCTGGTTTACTTCTGGCCTTGTCTTAATGGTTGTCTTACGTACCTTTGCCACTGTTAACATCAACTCCCTACGCTGCATTGCCAAACAGGCTCTTTTTTCGTGATTTTGTGCGGACTCATGATTTAGATATAGTTTTCCTTCAAGAAGTTAACATAACCGACTTTGGCTTTATGGGTCCACAGTACAGTTGTGTGGTGAATGTTGGAGAACATATGCGTGGTACTGCTATTTTGTACAGAGCAGCTTTGACGTTTGCCGAGATAGAGATGCATCCTAGTGGTCGTGTTATAAGTGCTAGAATGGACAACATGCTGCTGCTTAACCTGTACCTGCCTTCAGGGAGTGATAGGCGCCATGAGCGAGAAGAATTTATAACAAACATTCTACCCTATTATTTGAGATGGAATTATGCCCTGCTTTTAGTAGGTGGCGACTTCAATTGCATGCTACATGCTAAGAATCAGCGTCCTGGTTATAATAAATCTTTGGCATTGGATCAGCTGGTAACCGGGCTACGTCTTTGTGATATTTGGGAACATATGAACGCTACAGCTGTAGAATTTACTTACTGTCGAGCGAACTGTGCCTCGAGGATAGATCGTTTCTATTTAAGCACTCAGTTCAACTCTCTGATTCACACAGTGCGAGTTTTACCTGTTGCCTTTACTGACCACCATGCTGTCAAATTGCAATTAATCGCTGAGAGTCGCATTCCGCTATTGGAAATTAAACGAAGCTTTATTACATGACAACATTATTGCTGTTGATTTTGCCAAGTTGTGGCAAAGTCTTAAGGGTAAAGCTTGACGCTCCCCGCTGTCAGTGGTGGAGAAATAACGACGTATATTTAAGCCTGGTATTACGAACTTCTTCAAGATCAAAAGTCGTGAGAGGGCAATTGAACGACGGCACACCTTCGACTTTTACCAAGAAACATTAATGGGACTTCTCTCTAGACAACAGAGTGGTCAAGACGTAAGCCATCGCCTTCGAGCTGTGAAGCGGAAGCTCGTGGACATACAGCAACATGTTTTGGCGGGAACTATGACCCGTTCGCGAACTCATGACTCCGTCGTGGCACAGGAGAAAGCTTCATTGTTTCATACCATTAAGGAGAAGTGTGCTGGTAGTGGTCGTTACATCCATGCTCTTCTGACACCGGTAGGCGCCAAGGTCACCTCTGTGCCTCAAATCCTACAGACTATCCATACATCTTATAGCACCCTGTTTGACACCACTGACATACGCAATGACGCCATGGAGGAGTTCTTCCAATATGTTGACACCGGTATAACTGTTGAGGAACAGCGTTCCTTGGAGCAGCGATATTCTGCCACCGAGATTATGCAAACCACTAATTCCGCTAGCCTCCATTCCTGCCCAGGAGAAGATGGCCTGACATATTCCTTCTACAAGACCTTTTGGAGTATAATCAAAGCAGAAGTAGTAGAGTTGGTAAATGCGATCCTTATTGGATGGAACTGTTGCCCTGGATTCGCAGATGGCATCGTCATCTTAATCCCAAAGAAAAGGTCTCCAATGAGTGTCTGGGACTATAGACCCATAACACTTTTAAACACCGACTACAAAATTGTGATGAAAGTACTTGCATCCAGATTAAGGGTTATTCTACCTAAAATTATAGCCTCCGGACAAACATGTGGCATCCCGGGCAGGACCATAATTGACAACCTTCTGGTCCTCCGAGATACAATTCTCTATTATGAACGGAATCCGTCGGAGGCTGCTGCGTTGGTCAGTCTGGATTTTGATAAAGCCTTTGATAGAGTTGGCCATGCTTATATGTTTAAAGTGCTTCAGAAATTCAAACTTCCACCGTTGCTAATATCTGCAATCAGAACCGTCTACAGTGGGATGTCTTCGAAGGTGCAAGTCAATGGATACTTCAGTAAGCCTATAAAGCTTACTAACTCTGTACCCAGGGTTGTCCACTATCAATGATTCTCTTCTCCCTTTCTTTAGAACCCTTTCTTCGCTATCTTTAAGCTAAGTTGACTGGGACTGTCACTCCAGCTCGGTTATTTTGTGCCAGAACTTATGCTGATGACGTCACGCTGCTCATCCGTAGGCGCGAGCTGTAAGCCCTTGGTACATACCGCCATCACACTTTATGAGGAAGCTTCTAATGCCAAAATGAACACCGCGAAGCCGCAACTGCTCCCTCTTGGATCGTGGCCGACTGATCACACATTGCTCGATATCCCGATACAATATAGTGTCAAGATTCTCGGTATCTTCTTCTCCAAGCCGTTTACATCGATGATTGCTCGCAACTGGGATCACAAAATAAATTTGATTAGGCTGCACATTTTGGCCGGAACTTGAATCTTCTACAGAAAGTGTGGCACATCAATCAATTTGTTTTGGCAAAATTATGGTATATGGCGCAGATACTACCAATGCCTGAAAAACACGTCTCCCGAATTGAGCGACTTATTGGATACTGTTTATGGAGAGCACAGCCCTTTCATATAGCTAAAACCCAATTGTGGTGAAAACGTAACGAAGGCGGCTTAGGTTTAATTGCAGTGGGACCTAAGAGTAAAGCGCTTCTTGTTAAATCTATTATACTTGCCACTAGGGGATATGGAGAGGAACAAGAAATAGCATTTTGGGAACCCTTCAAAAATTCTCTTGGAACTCCAGTTCGGGCTGCTCCTGCGGGTTTTAAGAGGGCACTCCATGTTTTGGATGGCATTGATGTCGATGTCCTACCTCAGCAACCTAGAGGACTATCAACTGAGCTATACAAGCTTTTCCTACAGCGGCTGCTTGCACCAATTCATGTGGAGGATAGGATGCCCAACAGACCCTGGTGTTAGGTATGGCGGAACATCCATTTGCGCAACATATCTACGGAGTGGACTACATGCGCATATTTGGTCATCAATGATGTTGTGGCTACAGAGGATAAAAAATTCCGATATAACATGGTGAGGACCCCCACATGTAACATTTGCGGTGTGCGGGATACTCTACGCCATCGTTTTGTTACCTGCACAACAACACGACAGATCTGGCACTGGGTTTTTTCGCAATTGCACCGTCTTGCTCCTTCGCAAAATCCCAACGATTATGCTCGCACATTACTACAACTAGAGACTCGAAGTACTACCGACCGCTTCGCACAGGTGTGGCTCGCACTTGGCTTTCAGCATTATATGCTGTCTGAAACGCATCCCAGCGACGACGGTTTACGCTGTCATCTTAGAACATCAAGAGAAGATCTGCAAAAACATAGGCGTCTTTCACTGCAATCGGCAACAGCTTTTGCCTTGCTCATTCTATAGCGATTACAAAACCTTCCCATTTTGTTACCACCTTCCTGCACATGTTTAATTTAAACGCACAGACAACATTGTTCATAACTATATATATATAAAAAATTGTGAACTGATATACTGTATGCTATGTTACGTCTGTGCTTGCATCTCTTGTGAATGTAGTATGACAAAGCCTGGTGCCCTCGATGAAGTGCTATTAAGTAAACATAACTGTTTTTTGGTGTACTTGGAGAGTGAGGTATCTAGCTTTGCCATTCTTCAGTGTCTTAAGGTTTTGCGCTGTCAGGTGATTCCATATTATCTGTATTTATAGGTGGCTATACTGGTGCTACCTTGATTCGAAACATTGCCATCGAGTTGATAGGGACGATCTTTGCATCTTAGAAATGTAGTATGGTGAGTTTATTTTCGTTATGTTCTTGTATGTGCATGGAAATGGTGGTTCTCGTGGTATGCAGTCATTCCCAGCATTTAAACCTGAAGACTATTTCAAGAGTTGTTTCTCCGAGCGTAAACTAATACTTTGTTGATAATCTCCCTCCTTTTTTGAACTTCATTTTGTTTTTCGTCGGGCTCTTTAGTGCCTATAATCTAATGCTCTTCATGGATTCTTACAGTCTTCAGGGTTCTTGGAGAGAATAGCCATATTGTTAGCGTACATTAGTAGTTTTATGTTTTGGAACCTATGACCTGGTTAATGTCCGACGTCATTACGTTGATATGTTTTCACATATGTTTATTGAAGGCGGATTAAATTAAATAATAGCATCACTAAAATATTGTATGCTGTTGTGGATATGAATTGTTCTCAATAGCAAGATTGAGCTACTTTTTAAAAATAACTGCTGATAAATTTTAATCAAAGTATAGAATACTTAAGATAATAATATATTGGACAGTAAGCTTAGGCATTTTTATAATTACAATACTGGTATACTAATAATTAATCACATATCACAAGAGATAAGAATAATAAATATTAATTATAAACCAGGTTTTATGTAGTAAAAATCATAAAAAAGTAATTAGTTGAAAGACCGAGATATATATTAACTATATGCTCCTGTCTAAAAGATATTAAAATCATTGAAGGTTCTGTATGCAAGATGAAGGTAGCGCTGACACTGTTTATGCAAGTATACACGTTGCAAATTTACTCAAAAAATGAAAATAGAGTGGTGAGTCTAAGATACAATGTCCAGAAAAAAAAAACAACCAAAAAAACCGACGTTTGAGTTTAGAGCTATGTTGATAAACACACATACCCACAGACGTAGCATTTCCTAAAAATTATTATTATGATTATTATTGTTATTATTGCTATTATTATTATTATTATTATTTATTATTTTAGTTTTATTTTGATTCACAGGGTATCAAAGCTTATATTTCCGGTGAAATCTCGGTGCAACAGAAGGTAAAAGTTAATGTTTTGTCTTCAGTATAACATATAGTATTGAGTTTAGAATGCCAGTTGTTTTTCTTCCCTTACTTTTTCCTATTTTTCTTCTATTTTTAAATTTTGCAATAACTTTTATCATGTGATCCTACTTATTTTAAATTACTTTCTTCCTTTTTTCATTTTTAATCTATATTTTTTCTTAATTCTCTATTTTAGTGGTTACGTTAGTAATGCTCGTAAATAATAACAACAATAATGATTAACAATAATTAGTAATAATGCAAAACAAATGAAGAGCCCTGGTGGTTTTTGTTTAGTGATTAGATCCAATTACGTTTCACGGAGAAAGGAAACAAATGTTTAAAAAAAAAAAATTAAAAATTTTTCACTATATGTTGGTCTTGGAGTTGTATGCTGTTTTCATTACTTCATTATAATAATGAGGCAGTAGCTTACTTATTGAATTGGTTTTACACTTATCTTTGCGACAGTACAGTTCCGGTTTTAGTACGACGCACATATTTTATTAGTTTAATCATTAGTTTATAATATTTAACATAGGAAATATATGCTCAGTGAAAGCATCACCGTGAAGGGTAGAAAACAGCTTTTGTATTCGTCAAGGCTACGGGCTTTGTTGAAGATAAACATTTTAATGCATTAAGGACATAAGTAACAGTCCTTAAGAGGACACCAGGTAGAACATGGTCACGTGGGTGCAAAATAAAGAAAAATCCCCGATAGTCACGTGATGACACCACTTTACGCGCTCCTTTTCAGCCAATCAAAAAGGAGGGCAAAACTCGGACCTTTTTACTTTCTCCATATGCACTATGTACATAGTGTATAGAGAAAGTATTGCACTCCACCAAAAATTCGATACCGAGATTTCACCGGAAATATATGTTTTAGGGTCCCCAATATCCAATAAAAAGCATTTTCACAAAAAGGTCCGTGTGTGTGTGTGTCCATGTGTCCGTGTGTCTGTGAACACGATAACTCAAAAAAGAAAAGTCGGTAAAATACCAAACTTGATATCTAAGTTTAGTATCTTCCAAGGATGCGACACGAAGATTTTGAGAAAAATCCCCCCACCCCAACTACCCTTTACATGGAACTTTTTTCGAAAATTTTTATTTTCTCAAAAATGGCTCTAACGATTTTGATTAAAATCTCGGATATTAAACATATTTACCTGACAAATGAAATGTATATCTTGAATTTTCTGTCAATAGCCTGTGAAGAGTAGTTTATTCTGGATGAATATTACTAAATTTTGAATAACTGCTAAACCGTAAGAGATGGACAAAACTTACTGCACAAAAAATGTAGACCACATTAAAACACACAATTTATGTAATATACCTTTTTTCGTGGAGTTCGTCGTTTTTGTAACATTCCTTATTTTTGGTTTCTGCTATGAAAAACGTATACTTTTCTCATACTGGAACTTGTCAACTCCTATCCATATAAACAAAGGAACTTCATTGCCATAGCAACCAGCTTTTGACTATCACTTTAACCTACGGTTGTCCCTTATTTCGCTTCTACTTACAAGGATGCGAGTAATAAGACTATGTCTGCTAATTTTTTCTGATTAGCATAAAGTAAATAGAAGTATAAGCTTTTTAAGAATTATTTGTTGCAGGGATATGGAGAAAGTCATGTGAATGGTACACATCAGATTTTTGTATATAAGTGATGTGCGGATAAGAAGTCGGGAGAAAACAGACATCGCGTAGTAGACATCGACACACAACGAGGGTACAACGCATGACACAACGCGTAAGTCAGAACGACCTTCACGTAGGAAATCGCGCGCCGTATATTGCCGAAAATCAGTGTTTTACAAATTAATCTTATGAACAACCATTATCGTGAATGTTATACGAACCGAAAAGCTCCATACTACAGTGACTAATGTAAAGTTATGATGACTCCGTAAAAGTGGAAATAGCACGTATTGAAAACGGCTTCATCAAGTTCGCGATCAGTTATGTCGGGAGTCGCTCTTAGGGTTAGTGCCTCAAATGAACAATACTTTACCAATAAAGGAAGTATACAGTGAATTAAGTGAACTTTCTCTGTTATTTGAGTCTACCAACAGTGTTACATACCCTTGTCATTCTTTCCCCCCTGAGTAAGAGACAACTCATGGTCTACTAGAACAAGCTTAGCCGGTGCAACCAAGGGAATCTGCAAGGTATGTACACTTAATGTAGAGAAATTCACTAGCATTAACCCGCGACCAACTCCAGGTATACTCACCTGACAGCGTCATACTGACACCAAAATAAAATACGACATATTGGCACCCAAACATTGACGCTACTAAAACAACCAGATATTGGCACCCTAACGTGGTGGCCACAAAAAAAAAAAAAAAAAAAAAAAAAAATACAGCGACAGGTTAAATACACATAGTTGGTAAAAATTCCATATCAACTTTTTATACAAAGCAATCTGATGTATTCCATTCACATGATAAGCTTATACTTCTATCTACTTCATGCTAATCGAGATAAACACTAGCACAAACGGTCTTATTACTTAGTTCTTTATAAGTAGAAGAAATTTAAGAGAATGCCTTAAGTCAAACCGACAGTCCAATGTTTTAAAATATGGTTGCTATGGGATCGAAATCCGTTGCTATTTGTGGCCAGGAGAGAAAGTTGAAGCATCTTAAAACTGAAATCAATAACACGGAATTTCTCGAAAACGGTCAACTCCACGAAAAAAATGTGTACGATATAAATCATGTGTTTTAAAGCGGTCAACATTTTTGTGCAGTGAGTTTTTGTCTACCTTTTATTGTTTATCAGATATACAAAAATCATCCAGAATGAACCAGTCTTCAAAAGCTATTCATAGAAAATTCAAATATGTATTTTATTTGTCATGTAAATATCTTTAATATACTATATTTAAAAAAAAATAGTTAGAACCATTTTGGAGAAAATCAACATTTTCGAAATCCTTTATATGTAAAGCGTAGTTAGGAGGAAATTTTCTTGAACCTCTTCATGTCTTTCTTGGAAGAAACTAAACTTAAATTATAAGTTTGACTTTTAACGGACTTTTTGTTTTTGAGCTATGCTGCCCACAGACACACACATTGACAAAGAGTCACACAGACGAACATATTTCTAACTTTTTTTTACTTTCTCTACACGTACTATGTACATAGTGTATAGAGAAGGTATTATAGTGCACCCAAAATGCGAAACCGAGATTTCATCGAAAATACATGTTTTGGGTTCCCCTGAAATAAAAAAAAATTGGAAAAAGGTCTGTGAACGGCAAAATGGAAAAACGAAAATACCGTTAAATACCAAACTTGGTATTTAAGTTGGTATCTTCCAACGATGAGACACGAAGATTTTCAAGAAAATCCCCCACCCCAACTATCCTTATGGAAAGCATTTCGAAATTTTTTATTTTCTCAAAAATGGCTCTAACGATTTTTATTCAATCTCTTAAAATACATAAGATATCACATGAAAAATAAAATGTATATCTTCAATTTTCTAGGAATAGCCTCTGAAAACATGTTTATTCTGGGTTAAATTTGTGGAATTTTGCATAAGTGGTAAACGGTAAGTGATTGACAAAAGCTTACCAACCACATAAAAATGTAGAGCTCATTAAAACACACAATTTATGTCTTATACATTTTCAGTTGATCGTTTTTTAGATACTCCTTATTGTTAGTTTCAGCTTTAAAATCTTGTATTTTCTCATACGAGAATTGGTCAACTCCTGTTCATACATAGAAATGTACTTAAGTCATACAGCAACTAACTTTTGACTATCCCATTAACCTATGGTTCTCCCTTGTTTCCGTTCTACTTACAAGTAAAAAGACGGTTTCTGCTATTTTATTTTCTCGTTTAGCATGAAGTAAATAGAGGCATAAACTTTTTAACAATCATTTTTTGCATAAATGTTGAGAAAGCCATGTTAGTGGAACATATAAGATTTTTTTGGTCCAGGGTATCTTAAACCATATTTCCGGTGAAATCTCGGTAGAGAAAGTAATAAAGCTATTTAAAGATAAAGGCAAATATCTCTTTCTCTTGTAAATTCTGTTTCCTTCTGTATAATCGCGGAGGGATATATTCCTGACGTCACTTACTTGCCGATCGTGGAGTCGTGTCCACGTTTCAGGGCAGTGTTCAGTTGACTCTTGAGTGAATTCTTAACTCGAATGTTTTGTTTTCCAACGGGGCATCGCTGTTGTTTCTGGATCAGGTGAGTGGTTGTGTTTCTTTGAGTCTAACCGATACAGTCGATTTTTAATCCGCTTTGAGGTGACTGTGCAGTGTTTTTTATCTGGTCGTAAAGTATTCAAAATTTGATAATACGCCTTACATTATTTTAACGTAATAGAAGGAAAGAGAACTGCCTCAGCACCATACTTGGGTGACGGTCAAAAGCGGTTAAAAGGATATATGACTGAAAACACTATTTTCAGCAAAAGTTTGCCTTACATAAGAAATTAATCTTTAAATTGCATTTGGTAAAGTTGTTTGGATTTCAACTTTTTGAATTCAAAAAATCTGATGTGCTCCATTCACTTGAGTTTCTTTACATCTCTGTAACAAATTTTTAAAAAGCTTACTCTTCCATTTCATACTAAAATACTTAGTTCTTTATAAGTAAAAGGGAAATAAGGGAATACACTAGGCTGAAGTGACAGTCCACTGCTTTAGAATATGGTTGCTATGGGATTGAAATCCGTTTCTTTACGTGGTGAAGTGTTGAAAATTCCAATATGAGAAAATACGTTTTTTAAAACTAATATCATTAATAATAATAATAATAATAATAATAATAATAATAATAATAAAAATGTATGACATAAATTGTGTGTTTTATCGAGATATACATTTTATGTAGTAAGCTTTTGTCTATCCATTACGGTTAACCATTTATCCAAAATTCAATAGAAATCATCCAGAATGAAGAGGTATTTAGTATCCATTCCTTGAAAATTCAAGATATGCAATTCATTTGTCAAAAAAGTATGGCATTTTAATCAAAATCGTTAGCCATTTTTGAGGAAATCAAAAGTGCAAAAACTGTTCCATATAAAGTGTAGTAGAGCGTGTCGGATTTTCTTGAAAATCTTTGTGTCGCAACCTTGGAAGATACCAAACGGTAGTTGGGGGTTGGGGATTTTCTTGAAAATCTTCATGTCGCAACCTTGGAAGATACCAAACGGTAGTTGGGGGTGGGGGATTTTCTTGAAAATCTTCATGTCGCAACCTTGGAAGCTACCAAACGGTAGTTGGCGGTGGGGAATTTCCTTGAAAATCTGCGTGTCGCAACCTTGGAAGATACCAAACGGTAGTTGGGGGTGGGGGATTTCCTTGAAAATCTGCGTGTCCCAACCTTGGAAGATACCAAACGGTAGTTGGGGGTTGGGGATTTCCTTGAAAATCTGCGTGTCGCAACCTTGGAAGATACCAAACGGTAGTTGGCGGTGGGGGATTTCCTTGAAAATCTGCATGTCACAACCTTGGAAGATACCAAACGGTAGTTGCGGGTTGGGGATTTCCTTGAAAATCTTCTGGTTGCAACCTTGGAAGATATCAAACGGTAGTTGGGGGGGGGATTTTCTTGAAAATCTTCATGTCGCAACCTTGGAAGATATCAAACCTAAACACCAAGTTTCGTGTTTAACGGTCTTTTAGTTTTCGAGCTATGCTACACACACTCGCACGTTCTCACTCACACTCACACACAGACATTTTTCTAAAAATGTTTTTTCCGTATTCAGAAGTGTTTTTTCCGTCTTCAGAAGTCTCAAAACATGTATTTCCAGTGAAATCTCGGAATCGAATTTTTAATTGCAGTACAACACTTTCTCTGTACACTATATACACAGTACGTATAGAGAAAGTAAAAAAAAATGAAGGTTATTATTGAGAACTTAGGCCCCTCTAGAAATTAAACAAATTGTGGTTTGACTGTAAGTTTGGCTTATACTTGTTACGTTTTCAGCAATTTTTTTTATCGGAAAAACTTCGTAATTAAGTTAAACGCTAATTTATTACGTGCGCGTAGCGATTCTTTTTTGTGAATATTTGTGAAGTATGCTGCCTGGAAGGAGTAGAATGTAAATGTAAAATATAAAATAATACTACACACCAAAGTGCCTAAAACCTGAGTTTCATTGTCGGCGGCAGGCGAACAGTGTTGTGGAATGCAACACCGGCATATGTCGCTAGACGCTGTGCTGATGTATGACAAGTATGTTTCACGCAAATACAGCTGTTCAGTTAATGTTATTATGCAGAACTTCGGCCACTTTAAAATCGAATGAAACTAAGTGCGATTGATTGACTTTGTATTTGATGACAATTTCAAAACTTGTGGATTTCAAATTTAGCGCGAGGTTAGGTTTCAATCCGTTTAGGTTAGTGTGTGTATATAAATTTATGTTTCTAACTTTATATCGTGGTAGTACCTCATTATGGATATTTCCAACAACTCCTAATAGCGCAATGGATACAACATTAGTTTTTTAAACCATCTCCCCACCCATAATCCCTCTCTAACCACACCGATCCCGTTAGAGTGCAAAACTGGCATAAGTCTCAGCGGAGAGAGTTAGCGGCCCAACTTGTAAATAAGTACCATGATTAATAATAAAAAAAAAGTATGACATAAATCGTGTGTTTTATCGAGATATACATTTTATGTAGTAAGCTTTTGTCTATCCATTACGGTTAACCATTTATCAAAAATTCAATAGAAATCATCCAGAATGAAGAGGTCTTTAGTATCCATTCCTTGAAAATTCAAGATATGCAATTCATTTGTCATAAAAGTATGGCATTTTAAACAAAATCGTTCGCCATTTTTGAGGAAATCAAAAGTGCAAAAACTGTTCCATATAAAGTGTAGTAGAGCGTGTCAGCTGTTCAGTGAATGTTATTATGCAGAACTTCGGCCACTCTAAAATCGAATGAAACTAAGTGCGATTGATTTACGTTGTATTTATGATGACAATTTCAAAGCCTGTGGATTTCAAATTTAGCGCGAGCTAAGGTTCTAATCCGGTTAGGTTAGTGTGTGTATATAAACAGGTAGCAACATTAGTTTTTTAAACCATCTCCCCACCCCTAATCCGCCTCTAACCACATCGGTCCCGTTAGAGTGCAAAACTGGTATAAATCGCCGCGGAGAGAGTTAGCGGCCCAACTTTAAATAATTACCAAAATGAATATTAAATGTTTCAATGGTAAAATTTTGAAATTAAGTTTATTTAATATAACCCCACTATTTATAAATTTAATGGCGTTTAAAGCGGTCCTATTGTTTATTTATGGCCTTAGATGAGAAGAACAGAATTTTACTTAAAAGATAACCATCTTTGCAATCTTGTTTCTTACTGCATTTTACTTTCACTAGCACGTACGTATTTAAAAACAAAGAAGGTGCACTCCACACACAAATTCGATTTCGAGATTTCACCGGAAATACAATATGTTTAGAAATTACCTTACTCCATAAATGGTCCTCGTAAGTCCGAAAAATACTTATAGAAAAAAGGTCCGCGCGCGTGCGTCCGTGCGTGTGTGTGTGTGTGTGTGTGTGTGTGTGTGTGTTCTCGCGCGCGCGCCTTTGCACAGCTAAGCTCAAATAACCAAACTCAGTAATCATGTTTAGTATTTATGTTTAGTATCTTCCAAGGATGCGATACCAAGATTTTTTAAAAAAAATCCCTCGGTTCAAACCAGATTTTACATGAAAAATGTGTATATTGCAAATAAAATGTACATTTTGAATTTTCTGGGAATATCCTCTTTCTTTCTCATGAGGTTTGCAGAATTTTGCATAAGGATCAAGCCGTAAGAGATAGGGAAATAGTAATAAACAAGAAATACTTATCTCGTTAAAAGAAATTTATGTTGTGTACTCTTCTAAAGTTGACCGTTATATATTCCTTGTTATTGGTTACAGTTTTGAGCTGCCTGGCCTTTTTTCAAATGGGACCATACAAGCGACCAGATGCCAAAAGATTTGACTACCATTTAATATAATGTAATCCCTTATTTCACTTCTACTTATAATGAAGCAAGTTATACGACCAATTATGCTAATGTTTATCATGATTAACATTATAAAATAATAATTTTTTGAAAAATCAGTTTGCAGTTGGAACAGCTATAGAAATTTAGGTAATTATTTACAAGTTGGGCCGCTAACTCTCTCCGCTGCGACTTATACCAGTTTTGCACTCTAACGGGGCCGGTGTGGTTAGAGGGGGAATAGGGGAGGTGAGATGCTACCTGTTTATATACACACACTAACCTAAACGGATTAGAACCTAACCTCGCGCTAAATTTGAAATCCACAGGCTTTGAAATTGTCATCATAAATACAAAGTCAATCAATCGCACTTAGTTTCATTCGATTTTAAAGTGGCCGAAGTTCTGCATAATAACATTCACTGAACAGCTGTATCTGCGTGAAACATACTTGTCATACATCAGCACAGCGTCTAGAGACATATGCCGGTGTTGCATTCCACAACACTGTTCGCCTGCCGCCGACAATGAAACTTAGGTTTTAGGCACTTTAGTGTACAGTATTATTATATATTTACATTGCAAAAGTACTACAAGACTTCTTTATTTATATTCTACTCCTAGGCAGCATACTTCATAAATATTCACAAAAAGGATCGCTTCGCGCACGTGATAAATTAGCGTTTAACTTAATTACGGAGCTTTTCCGATAAAAAAAAAATTGGTGAAAACGTAAGAAGTATAAATCAAACTTAGTCAAACCACAATTTGTTTAATTTCTAGAGGGGCCCAAGTTCTCTATAATAACCGAAATTTATGTGAATAGAGCACACCAGTCTTTTCCTTTTAAAATTAATTACTTAACCATTAAGAGAAAGAGAAATTTAGATTGTTTGTGATGTTCCTAGATTCCATTTTGTGGAGCATTTTCAACCAGCATTTTCGCGGAGAAAAAATATAGAATCTCAAACTTTAAAATTGAAAGAATTTAATTTTAGCTTATCTTGTTGTACATAAGGTTAAATACCACAATATTGAAGAAAAAAAAAATAGATACGTTTTTTGAATTATACGTTCTGAATATTTCTGGACGTTAACTTCCTTAAAAGTTATTTTCAATGAAGATTTTAGAAATTTCAGTAGTACACTTCCTTAGCCTTGTAAACTCTAATTTTAGTATAAAATCTTTCTGTAGAAAACATGTTTTTCAGTTTAAAACGGTTTTAGATCTATTTATTCATGTTTGCAACACAATGATATGTATACGTTTTTCATTTCATCCTAGAAATGATTTTTGGGCAGATTTCATGGTATGAAAGTGTGCGCGCGTGGATGTGCTGGGTGTTCGTGATGAAGTTGAAACACATAAGGTATCTCCAACACTATCATTCATAGTTGTTACAAAAAACAGCTGTTTTAAAATGTTTTAAAATTTCCTTAATTAGACTTAGTTCAGGATTCAATTAAGTGTTGCTTCTTTGGTCATCTAAGTACTCAAACGCAACGTACAAATAAATAAATTTGTGAAGATGTTATAACGTTTTTAACTTCATTTTTTGGAAATTGGGTTTTTGATTTTGATGAGTTGTATGTTCCTAAATATGTAGTTTTTATTGTGTTTATTTAGAAATGTTAATACATATTCTTTGAATATCAGCAAAATCTTAAGAGCCTAACTTATATGTTGCATATAGTTTATGCATTTAATACACAATTCATATTTAGAAAATTAAATGTAGCATACTTCATTTAACCCAGGAAAAGTTTCATATTGCACAAAATTTAATTTTAAAAGATAATTTTGATATTAATCCAGGATATAGAAATTTTAAAACTCTCAACCTAGGACACATTAAGATTCCATTTTCAGATTATAACTATATCCTCTTTGCATGTTAGATATCTAGGACAATGATTTATTTTTCACCATATAACTGTGTTAAACAGATGTGAGGTAAACATTTTAGAGAAAAAAAACTGTTTTGTACCATTTTGTAATATTTTACATATTGTCAGCTGTTCTTACAATCTATATCAATCTATTCGAGATAAACATTAGCAGAATTGGTCTTACTACGTGCTTCTTCATGAGTTTAAGGGAAATAAGGCAATATACTGGCTAAAACCTAATAAACTTTTCGTTTTTGAGTAATGATGTACACGCGCGCGCGTGGGCCTTTTCCAAATCTTTTATTTAAGGAGTACAACATCTGTATTTCCGATGAAATCTCAGTATCAAATTATTGGTGAAATAAAATAGAAAAATTTACATTGTCTACACTCGTGCTAGAGAAAGTGAATAAAAATCTAATTAGTTGCATTCACATGACTTTCACTACATATCTTCAACAAATTATTGTTAAAATGCTCTTATTTCTATTTACTTCATGCTAATCAAGAAAAAAATAGCAGAAATAGACTTATTACTTGTTTTCTTGTAAGCAGAAGGGAAATAAGGGAGTACCATTGGTTAAAGTGATAGTCAAAAGCTGGTTGCTATGTGACTGAAGCTCCTTTGTTTGTATGTATGGACAGCAGTTGAGAAATTCCTGTATGAGAAAAGTATAAGTTTTTTAAATCTGAAAACAAATCAAGGGATATCTTAAAAAGGATCAAATTCACGAACAAAGTATATAACATAAATTGCGTGCTTTAATGTGCTCTACATTTTATGTCTGATAAGTTTTTGTCCATCTCTTATGGTTTAGCACTTATGCAAAATTCCGTAAAATTTATCCAGAATAAAGTAATCTTAAGAGGCTATTCCCAGAAAATTCAAAATATACATTTTATTTGTCAAGAATCTTAAATTTACGAGATTTTAATTAATATCGTTAGCCATTTTTAAGAAAATAAAAATTTTCAAACACTTTTCCATGTAAAGGTAGTTAGGAGTGGGGTAATTTTCTTGAAAATCTTCGTGTCGCATCCTTGGAAGGTACCAATCTTAAATACCAAGTTTGGTTTTTAACGGTGTTTTCATTTTTGAGCTATGGTGCCCACAGACAGACACATTTTTCTAAAAATTATTTTATTTAATTCAGGGGGTCTGAAAACATATATTTCCGGTGAAATCTCGGTATCGAATTTTTGGGTGCAATACAATACCTTCTCTATACACTATGTACATAGAACGTATAGACAAAGCAATACTAAAACCAACGTTTCGTTTTTGAATTGTGTTATTTACAGACACACATGGACTATTTTTCTAAATTTCTGTTTTAATTCAGGGGAACTGCAAACACATCTTACCGATACAATTTCGCTAACCAATTTTTGGGGAAACGCTATACCTTCTCTACCTCGTAGCATTTTATTGTACTCTGATGGTTGAAAAAAATACAGGATACTGGATAGTGAAACTGTTGTGCATGTAACATACTTTTCTATCTGCATTAACCTTATGCGTGGAAATATGAAGTTTTGAGATGTGTGCGCGTGTTTGTTGCCGTCAGAGTTCAATATTTAATTTAATGCATTTTAAGACGTTCGTGTGATAAACCACTTTGTTTTGGGAAATGAACGCAGTTTTTACTTTCTCTACACGTACTATGTACATAGCGTATAGAGAAGTTATTGAATTGCACCCAAAATTCGATACCAAGGTTTCACCGGAAATACATGTTTTGGGTCCCCCTGAATCCAAAAAAGCATTTTTGTGTGTCTGTGTCTGTGTATGTGTGTGTGTGTATGTATGTGTGTGTGTGTCTGTGGGCAGCATTGCTCAAAAACGAAAAGACCGTTAAAAACCGAACTTGGTATTTAAGTTCAGTATATTACAAGGATGCGACACGAAGGTTTTCAAGAAAATCCCCAACCCCAAACTACACTTCACATGGAAAAATTTTCGTAAATTTTTATTTTCTAAAAAATGGCTCTAACGATTTTGATTAAAATCGTACATTAGATATATACCTGAGAAATAATATGTTTATCTTGAATTTTCTGGGAATAGCTTCTGAAGACTACTTCATTCTGGATGAATTTTACGGAATTGTGTATAACTGGTAAACCGTAAGAGATTTGTTATATATAATTTTTTCGAGGAGTTCATCGTTTTTGCGATATTCCTTGTTTTTGGTTTCAGGTTTATAAAAAACCCGGTAATTTTCTCTTACAGCAACTTGTCAACTCGTGTCTATTAAAACAAAGAAACTTCAGTCACATAGTAATCAGTTTTTGAGTATCACTTTAACCTATGGTACTACCTTTTTCGCTTCTACTTGCAAGGAAGCAAGTAATAAGACTATTTCTGCTAATTGTTTCTTGTTGAGCATGAAGTAAATGGAAGCATAAGCTTTTTGACAATAATTTGTTGCAGAGATGTAGAGAAAGTCATGTGAATGGAGCATCTAAGATTTTTTTACGTTTCTATCGGCCTATTCTGATTTGTAATGATCTCTTGTTTTGCGTTACTGATTGTCGAAGACAGTGTGCATTTCCTTAAGACCAGTAGCAGCAAACCATCACACCTTGAAACGCAACAGAAAGTCGACATCCAATATTTCGATATGAACTGGAAGGTGAAAAAGAAAGAAACAGACAGTGTAGTGGCAATTGAGTATTTCTATCCTATACCAAATGTTATGTTGTGCAAAATATCCCGTCTTCTTTCAACATTATCAAAAATGTTTACTTTATTTAGTACGTATGTGCAGTGCACATAACTGGTAAAAGTATTATATGTAACGAAAGTTTCTATTCCAAGTTATCAATGGAAATAAAAGTTTCAGGTCCTCTGAACCCCCCCAAAACATTTACTTTCTCTACACTTACTATTACATATAAACAGAAGTTTTTTATTGTGCCCAACAATTCGATACCGAGAGAACAACCTGAATAAAAAAAAAAAAAAAAAAGCATTTTAGAAAAATGTCCGCGCGTGTGTGTGTCTGTGACTCAAAAACGAAAAGTTCGTTAAACACCAAGCTTGGTATTTAGGTTTAGTATCTTTCAAGGATGTGATAAAAACATTCAAGAAAATTCCCTCACCCCCAACTACCCTTTAAGTGGGGAAATGTTCGACGATTTTGATGAAAATCTCTTATATTTAAGATAGTTATTTGATATAATAGAATGTATATCCTGAATTTTTTTGAATAGTGTCTTAGGGCCTCTTTATTCTGGGTAAATTTTTTTCTGAATTTTGCATAACACTTAAACCGTAAGAGATAAACTACAATTTCCTACAAAAATATTTAGATTTCGTTAAGTAATAATTTGTCTCATATTTTTTGCGTGAAGTCCACCGTTTCGAGATATTCGTTATTAGTTTTAGTTTTAAAATACTTTAAAATTTATCAACTCCTAACCACTACAAGAAACGTATCAGTCCCATAGCAACAACATTTTAAAACTTTTGACTGTCGATTTAGCCTAATGCGTTCTCTCGTTTCCCTTATACTTCAAGGAACTAAGCAATAAGATTAGCATGAAGTAGATAGAAGAATAAGCTTATTAATACTTTTTTGCAGAGATATAGCGAAAGTAATGTGAATGGAACACATCAGACGTTTAGAAAACGGTCTACTTGTGTGTGTGTGTTTTTTGTGGGTGTGTCTCTGGATAACATAACTCAAAACGAAATGTGGGTTGAATACCAAACTTGGTAAGTTTTCAAAAATATAGTCCTCAACTAGCCTTTACATGGATATTTTTTTGAAAACTTAGCTAAAGATTTTGATTAAAATATATGATTAAAGAATTTTATAAAAAACAAAATGTAGATCTTGAATTTTCTGGAAAGATCCTCTGAAGATCCATTCTTTCTGAATGATTTAAATTTGTATAAGTTTTGTACAACTGGTAACCCGTAAGGGATAGAAAAAAATTACCACACAAAAATGTAGATCACGTTAAAACTTTGTCATACATTAGCCGTTACCAAGATATTCCGTGTTATTTGTTTCAGTTTTAAGCTACCTAAGCTTTTCTCAGCGGGATAATGTTCTTTTCTTCTCTTTTATATACTCCCAGCAAACGGAGAACCGAATTTAAATTGTTTCATACGGCACCAGCTTTTAAAAGCTTGACTACCGTTTTAGTTTAGAGTATTCCCTTATTTCCCTTCTACTTACAAAGAAGCAAGTAATAAGACTAATTCTGCTAATGTTTACACAGATTTGCGTGATGTAAATAGAATAACAATATTTTTTAAGAAACGTTTGTTTGCTGATCAGCTAAAGAAGGTCTTGTAAATGGAACACAGGAAATATTTTTATAGGCCGAGGTTTTCCTTGTTTTTGCTTTTAACATTTTAATACGTTACAGTTCTCCCCAATTGAAACCCACTTTTTTATCCTCGTCATGCAAAGAGAAGGGAATTTCAATTTTATTACATAGCGATTGGCTTTTAAAATATTTGATTTCGATTTAGCCTAGTGTATTTATTAATTTATTCTTAGACGGAACTAAGTAATATAACCATTATAAGCTTTTGTAAAGATAGCATGTTGCAGAAGTAGAGTGTACGTAGTTAGAAATGATATGATTGGAACACTGATGTTTTACTTTCTCTACACACATTTTGTATATAGTGTATATTGTATGCCACCCAAAAATTAAAAAACGAGATTTAACCGGAATAAACATGTTTTAGAGTATTGTGAAAAACATTTTTAAAAAAAGATCCTGAGTGTGTGTTTGTGTCTGTGTGGACAGCATAGGTCAACAAGGAAATGTTGGTTTAATACCAAACTTAATATTTATTTTCCAAGGATGCGACACGAAGATTTTCAGAAAAATCCTCTTACACTTTACATGGATTATTTATAGAAAATTTTGATTTTCTTAAAAACTGCTGTAACAAATTCGATGAAAATTCTGGGAATAGCCTTCGAAGACGCCTCTATTCTGGATGGCTTATATAAATTTTGTATAACTGGTAAACCGTAAGAGAAACAAAACTTTACTGCATAAAAATTTACATCTCGTTAAAACACACAATTTTTGTCACACGTTTTTATTGTAAAGCTAGCCTTTAGCGAGATATTACGTGTAATTGGTTTTAGTTTTAAGCTACTTAGTTTTCTCAAACTGGAAGATACTTCTTTTAGTCTCTTTTGTTTACTTCTAACAAGTAGAGGAAAGAATTCCAATTATTGTTTCATAAAGCGACTAGTGTTTAGAAGATATGACTATCGCTTTAGCCTAGACGCAAGCAATGAGGCCAATTCTATTGAAGTTTATCTAAATTAGCATGATAACAGATAAAGTAATATTTTGTATGAAACGTTTGTTTGCAGATTAGCTAGAGTGAATGGCACACATCGGATTCTTACTTTCCCTACACGTACTATGTACATAGTGTATAGAGAAGGTATTGTATTCCATTCAAAAGTCCGATACCGATATTTCACTGGAAATACAAGTTTTGGGTCCCCCTGAATCCAAAAAAAAACATTTTTGAAAAAAAAAAAAAAAGGTCCGTGTGACTTGGCATTCAAGTTTGGTATCTCCCATGGATGCGAAAATCCCCCACCCCAACTACCCTTTACAGGAAACCTTTTTTGAAAATTTTGATTTTCTCAAAAATGGATCTAACGATTATGATTAAAATATCGTATATTAACGATATTTACCTCACAAATAAAATGCATATCTTAAATTTTCTGGAAATAGCCTCTGAAGACTACTTTACTCTGGATGAATTTTACGGAATTTTGCATAACCGCAAGAGATGGACAAAAGCTTACCACACAAAATATGTTGAGCACATTAAAACATACAATTTATGACATATATATATTTTTTTTCTTTCGTGGAGTTTATCGTTTTTGAGACATCCCTTGTTTCTGTTGTCAGCTTTGAAAAACTTATACTTTTCTCATACAGAATTTTATCAAATACTATCCATACAACCAAAGAACTTCAGTCACATAGCAACCAGCTTTTGACTATCGCTTTAACCTATGTTACACCCTTATTTCGTCTCTGCCTATATGGAAGCAAGTGCAATTTTTTCTCGATTAGCATGAAATAAATAGAAGCATAAGCTTTTTAACAAA
This sequence comes from Hymenopus coronatus, assembly GCA_030762935.1. Lineage (NCBI taxonomy): Eukaryota > Metazoa > Arthropoda > Insecta > Mantodea > Hymenopodidae > Hymenopus > Hymenopus coronatus. The sequence goes on along the minus strand of CM060895.1, from coordinate 77,542,817 downwards.
AAATTTGTTGCAGAGATGCAGAGAAAGTTATTAGATATTTTATTTTGTTTCAAAATTTGTCTTAAAAACATTACTTTTAGCAGTAGCAGCAGAAGTTATGCGGTACTTTTGAAACGGACTGTGGGAAAACACATGATTTGGCACACAAAAACCGCGCTTAAAGCGATCAAGCGAAGTGCGTAATGATATGCGTAGCGTTTCCACTATATTTTCTGTTCAAACTGAATGAAATGCAACATGAATATTAGCATGGTTAATTTTTAGTGCACCAGGTACATTTGTACTACCATAGATGTAAACAGCAAAGTGCAATCATAGAGCTGAATAATAGCATTAACAGCAATAGCGTTCCCGAAACAATTTCACAGTTTTGAATGTTTAATTTAGTAAACTTCTGTTTAATAGGTGGTTGAGAAGCCCACTACTTAACACTAATTAGTTAATTCATTTGCTTACAAAATGATAAAACGGGTCTGAATAATTTATTACTTCAGCAAATAACGCTGAAATGTTGAAACAAAATGCGTCCATTAGCGCTGGATGAGTGTAAAGGCGCTCCCAGCGGAAGAATTATACTGGTATTGTAAAATACAGGGTGCCCAAAATCAACAAACTATAACTCTCAAACTAGATATTATACATATTTATAGCCAATAATGCTGCAAAACGAAACTATCAAACATTTTTCCCGATTGTCACGTCCTTAACTTTCAAAATTGGACTTGTTTGTGGCATGACAAATATCCAGACGATATTCCACCTCTTTACTAGTAGTCTGGAGCACGTTGGGTATAACTGTTACCGTACATCGTTTATATGATCTTTTAGGCGCTAAAAACCGTTGATCTTAATCTGGTAGACTATTTTTTTCACATAACCCCATAAGAGAAACTATAATGGAGTTAAGTCAGCAGACTTTGGAGGCCAAGCAGTTGGCCCATCCCTGTTGATCCAACTCCCAAGTATTGCTCTAGTCAGAAATTCGCAGGCGATGAGGCTCAAATGTGGTGGAGCTCCGTTCTGCTGGAAGATAGTTCCATGTGGCAATTTTGGGAGAGCATACTGTTCCAGCATATCCCAGTACGAAGCTGCGGTCACTGTCGGTTCTAAGAGGAAGAACGGTCATAACCATGTTATTCATTAAAACTGCTCCACGATGACTTTTGGGCTGTCCCTCTCCAATTTGTATCTGGCATTTAGATTTATATTGCCCCATATTCTACAATTTTATATTTACAACTCCACTATTGCAAATAGTTCAATCGACGTTAGACAGTTGCTAGTCTATAGCTTCACACCATCCATGCCTCGTACCCCACTGAGTGCTAACACTTGGTGCAATGCACAACACACCCTTGCACTGTATTCCTTCCTCCTTTTATAAAAGAGAAATGACGTCATGAGCTTTCTGCAAACGCTGTGAAGGTGCTAGGAACCGAAGCCTGAAGAACAATCGAGGGTGACGTTTCCGAAGGTTTCTATTACATACTCTCCCGTCTTGTACACGCGTCCAGGCTGTGATAATTCACATTCCAACTCCCACCGCATACCAGAGAGAACATGAGAAAGGTCACACACACGGATGGCATTGTCATAATAGTGCAACGCACTGATGGTTATGACAAAATACGCATGTTACCTAATCGGAAACTGTTGGTCATTAAGACATATAATGCCGTTTATAACTTGTAGGGGAAGCGTAAAAATAACACTCAATGCTACTGACTCTGCATTGAGTGATCAGCGTTTATTTTTCTTACCCAGAGGTCCCGGATTCGATCCCCGATTTTCTTTAACTGCATTAATCCCTATCCCCCATAGAGTCTAGAGATATTTATATTGTATTGAAGGCATTGAATTAAACCCCAAAATTCTATACCAAAATTTTACTAGAAATATGTTTTGAAGTCACCTGAGTCTGAAAGGCATTTTTACATGTAGAGAAAATAAAAACTGTTTGTTTTTTTAACCATATATAAATATCCTTTTTAATTTAGATTGATAGCTTACTGTTTGGAACCAAGAGTCCTATTTCATACTTTTTGTAATCATTTTCCAGAAAATATAAACTAAAATAATTTTTTCAAACAGGGGGCCTCAGTATTATTACCGAGACATAAGCTGCATTAAAAAGTAATTTGCATTGTACGTAAACTAATTTATTCTTTTGTTTTCTCTGTCTAGCTCCGTTTAACTGCAAGGTCATTTCGGGTGCTTTTAAATTGTCAAACAACTCTATAGTAACGATAGGTTAATGAAATTAGGTTGAATCTTTTTATATAATTGTACGCATGTATAATTCTAGACTCAGTGGGAGATACCGAATAATCCCGGTTAAAGAAAATTGTCCGCCCCAGCAGAGAAACGAAACCGGAACCGGAATGTGTATATATATGTATATTTACATATATATAATTAAAAGTATTTAGTTTTTTCATTATTATATATAAATGATTTTATGAATTTGTATTTATATATTAGAATAATTTTGGCTTTTTTGGTTAAAATACCTATATACTTGGTACATTTATGATTACCTAAAGCTAATGTTGAAGCTCCTGTGGTCCTTGTGGTCCATTGCCACTTAGGTGACCCCAGGGAAGGAGAGGGGAGAGACCGGTAGGGCGATCGGATCCGGATGACGATAGACGCGAGCATGGATGGAGTTCCTATGGATTACAGTTGAACGTTTACGGCGCCATCCTAGGCCCTGATCCGAACCTCCCGGCGAGCCCCCAGAGGGAGCAGGCTTAAAACCGGAAGCTGAGTCCCGACCGAGTGTTCCCGACGGCGGCGCCATGTTTTACAATGCGGAATTCACCATCCAGGCGCAACCCGTTGACCACGTCACCTTGACTTTCAATCCTGGAAAAAAGAGATTAGGGAATGCTTGGAAAGGAAATTGCAGACCGGAGATACTGTAATGAACGTATCCAACATTCGCCTGGCGACCCAAGGTGTTCGCCGACTAGGAGGATTGTACTCGCGACGTCCTGAATCCTGGCCAGAGACGAAATGACTGAGCTAACTAGGTTCTAATTGGGGAAGTTGAACTTGATAATAAATTCAGTGCGTGTGTTTTATAGTGTTTAACGCTCGCTTTCACTACTTGTGGCACCGCAGGCAATGACACTGATATACTTGGAATGAAGATGGAGCACCGGTGGAATGCAATAGCGGGGGAAACCGGAGAACCCGAAAAAAACCCGCACCTGCGCCGCATTGTGCACCACAAATATCACATGCGGTCGCTTGGGATTGAATCCGTCTAGGTGAGAGGCAAGTGATTTAACCATTCGGCCACAGCGCGGTCGTGTGTGTGCGTGTGCGTATGTGTGTGCGTGTGTGTGTGTGTGTACAAAACATGAAAGAACCCATTCATCCTTAATGTCCGACCTATTATTTGCATACAGTAATGTTTCGCCACTGAGTTAAAGGACTCTTTTATGTTTTAAACAGCAAAAGCGAAGAGTGGATGTCGCTTGGCACATCGGTTCAATAATAACTTTTTGACTGCGACGCTATAAATCATAAAAATGAATAATTGATTATTGTAAGTGAATCTGCGCATTCTGTTTACATGACGATTGACTACATATTTTTGCAGAGTACACAATTAAATACAAAGAAAAATGTAATGTGTTCTCTACATCTCCGTAACAAATTGTTGTTAAAAAGATTATTCTTCTATCTAATTTATGCTGTCTTATTACTTGCTTTCTTGTAGGTAGAAGGGAAATAAGGAAATACACTAGACTAAAGCGACAGTCAAATGTTTTAAGACTGGCTCCGTGGTCGAGTGGTTAGCGAGCTGACCTTTCACCCGGGGGTCCCGGTTCAATTCCCAGCTGGGGCGGGGAAAACTTTTCTTTAACCAGAATTATTCCCTATCCCCTCAGAGTCTGGAGTATGAATGTGTGAGCGATATAAAATTATTAACCTAATGTTCTAGGCCTACATTATGAGTTGTTTTACAGGTCAAAACCCCCGATATGACCATTGAAGCTAAAGGGGGCTATAATAACTCCATGGCACGACAGCTCACAGGGAACCATGGCCTACCGTCCGGCCGCTGCGTCCCCCATGTCGGTCCATTAGAGACGTCATGGATGGGGTGCAGTATTGGAGGGTGAGACGTAGTCTGCGCCTCGAGGCCCCCCGGACGGTTAATGCGGTCCTCATGACCTGGGATTTTACGAGGCTGAGTGCACCCCGGGCAAGGTCTACCAGCGGGAGAAAAATGCCCACGCCGGTACTGGGGATCAAACCCAGGTCTCCCGCTTGGTAAGCAGCTGCGCTACCACCGCGCTAAGGAGACGACCTACAGGGGGCTATAAAATATTAAAAAAAAAAAAAAAAAAAAAAAAAAATCTTTTAAAATCTGGCTGCATTGTGGTTTAAATCCATTTTAAAACGGGTTAAAATGAAATAGTTCGAAAAATAAATATCGGTAAGAATTGACTGCATAGCTACTAATAAACGATAAAGGTTAAAGAATGTTATGTGAATTTTAGTTAAGTGTGCTTGAAGTTTTGACATCAAAAATCTTGAGTGGAATACAAAACATCCCTTGCCTATTTTAAAGCAGGTGCTAGATAAAGGTTCGTGTTGTGCTGTTGGGCGTTTTGCTTGAAATGAACTCCTGTATATAAAAGTGAATGTAGCCCAAAAACTAAGCACTTTTCTTGGGGCTGAGGAATAAGTGCATTACTTCTCCCCCCTCCACCGGAAATACGTCTCCATGACAACATCGCTGTTAAAAAGCGTTTTAAAAGAGAAAAACCGCACGGTGAAAAAGGGAGAAGCAAGGATAAAATAAGAAAGAAAGACGACAAGAGTAACTCCCGTTTAATTTAATGGTGCCGTAAATTAGAAAATCGATCTAACACTATCGACTGCTACGGCAACATTTAATGCTCTGGTCTGGCCTCAAAGTTCCAACTTTATTGGAATTAAAGGAGTGGCTTAAATGGAACTTCAACGTCGACCTGGATTTCTTTCTAATGCGCCAACTCTGAAAGCGAGCAATAGCTCTAACGATAATTTACGGAGGTCATGATAAGAGTGAAATGGATAACACAGAAATGTACATACAGACTGTTGAGGGTATAATTGCAAAAGTCTGTATTCGTAATCGAGGATAGTGTATGAAACATTACATCAGTGTTTACTTCATTTGCGGACTTATAATTTTACTTATTAAGAGTAGCATGTTTTCAGGTTTGTTACTACCTCCAAGCAGGCGTGTACTTATGTATTTCATAAAGCATCCAAACGCTGTTTCTATATAACATTCGCTACCGCGAGGCCAATGACCTCACAAGACCTTAGCCAACAGGTCGCGTACTGAAGCGTTAAAACTGAAAATAAAACGAGTTGCGGACAGGAGTTCTTTTTTCGACGCATGAAGACCATGCAAGAAACATCAGGTAGTAAATTATGCGTTTGGATTGAGGAAAAACTGTTTGACGAATAGAAAAAAGAAGATATTACTTAAGGTAATTAAAATCAAAATATATGTCTCTATACCCCTAATGTCCTGTGTATATTGATGATGTAAAGGGATGTCGGGACGGAGCTTTTAGCTGAACATTGCAAACTTTTAGTATCATATGAATATTCGATAGACGCTGACAATGATGCATAATTTTTAAATTTATAGGGACATATATTAAGATATTTACATGTAAATAAAATGTATACTTAGTATTTTCTGATAATAGCACCTGAAGACCGCTTTATTCTAGATGAATTTTGTGTAACTGTTAAACCTAAGAGATAGACCGAAACTTACTGCACAGAAAATATAGATCTTTTTTTTTTCTTTTTTTTTCTTTTCTTTTCTTTCCTTTTTTTCTTTTTTCCTTTTTTTCCTTTTTTTCCTTTTTTCTTTTTTTTTCTTTTTTCTTTTTTTTCTTTTTTTTTAAGAGTTGACCGTTTCAGAGATATTATTTTATTTTAGTTTCTGTTTTAAAGTACGTAGCTTTTCTCAAACGAAAAGTTGCCTTTCGTTTCATCTCTCTTGTTTTAATGTTTGCTATGCAAAGTGAACTGAACTTCAATTGTTACACATATCAGTTTTTAAAAGAGTTGACTATCGCTTTAGCCTGGTGTATAAATATTTCTCCTCCACTTAGGAGGCAAGTGATAAGATTAATTCTACTAACATTTATCTCAACTAACATGATGCAGATAAAAGAAGCTTTTATAAGAATAGTTTGTGTATGGAACGGCTAGATAAGTCATGTGAGTGGACATCTGCTTTATAGGAAAAGATCTGTGTGAGCATGTGCGTGTGAGTGCGTGTGCGTGAACACAAGAACTCAAAAGCGAAAATCTGTAAAATGTCAACTTTTGTATTTAAGTTTAGTGTCTTCCAAGGATGCGACATTAAGATTTTTTAATGAAAAAAAATCAAATTTTTTGACTTTCTCAAAACCACTTCTTAGGAATCTGATTAAATTGCTGTACATTAAATATATATACATGGCAAATAAAACGTAAGACAGTTAGGTTTAATAATAAGAATTTTATCTATAGGATTTGCTGATTTAGCTTTTTTTCATTTAGTAACGAGTTTTATTCTTGCTTAAGTTTGTTCATTATTACTATAATCTATATGTAAATTTGTGTATTTTGAAATTTCTAGAAGGGATTTAAAATTATTCTTAGAATTTCCTCGAACGACCTATTGATTCTAGATCACTTTTTTATAACTAGTAAACCGAAAGAGATAGACAAAATCTTATTATAACAAAACTGTAGTTTTCGTTAAAACACACAACTTTAGTTTTTCTAGACAGTATGTACAATTGATATAGTGGATAGAGAAGGTGTTGTATTGCACGAAAAAAATTCAAAATCGAGATTTCACCGAACTAGAGGTTTTGAGCTCTCCTGAACCACCCCTCCACCCAGAAAAAAAACATTTTTTGAAACATATGCGTGTGTGTATCTATGGGTAGCATATCTCAAAAACGAAAACTCGAAATGCCAAACTTGGTATTTGTTTAGCATCCTCCAAGAATGCGACGCGAAAATCCCACTACCCCCATCAACCCTATACATGGAGCATTTTTCTAAATTTTTTCTTTTCTCAAGAATGGCTCTAACAATTTTATTTAAAATACCGTATGTTAAAGATATTTACATAGTGATTAAAATCCATATTTTTAATTTTCTGGGAATAGCCTCTATAGTCCTCTTTATTCTGGGGGAGTTTTGTAGAATTTTGCATAACGGTTAAACCGTAAGAGATAGACTAAAACTTACAGCACAAAAAATGTAGATCTCATTAAAACACAATTTGTCATATACATTTTTTTTTGTAGAGTTGACATTTTGAAGATATTCTTCAATATCAGTTCAATTTTAAGGTACCGAACCACAATTGTTTTATACAGCAATAATCTTTTAAAAAATTGACTATCGTTTTAACCTACTGCACTCCCTTATTTCCCTTCTACATTCAAAGAAGCGAGTAATAAGACCAGTTTCGTTACTATATATCTCGATTAGCTTTCAGTAGACAAAAGAATAATATTTTGTAAGAATGGTTTGCATCTGGAACAGCTAGTGAAGGCTAAGTGAATGGAATACAAGATTTTAGATACATGTCTGTACCTGTGTGGACAACATAACTCTAATATGGAAATTCGATGGAATACCAAACTTGGTATATAGGTTCAATATCTTCCAAGGTCAAGAAATTGCTCCACCCCCAGCAACTCTTTACATGGAACATTTTGTTTTTCTCATAAATGGCTCTTACAGTTATAATTACAATATCATATACGTTCAATATTTTAATAACAAACAATAGTCTCTAAGAGCCTCTATGTTCTGGATGACTTCTTTATAACTTTTGAATAACTGATAAACCGTAAGAGATAGACGAAACTTACTGTACGAAAAATGTAGATCTCGTTAAAATACAAAATTTGTCGTATATACGTTTTTAGTTAACCGTTTCGCAGATATTTGCTGTTATTGGTTTTATTTTAATTTACTTAATATTTATCTTTCTTATAGTCTCCTTTGTTTAGTTCTGGCAAGCAAAGAGAATGGAATTTAAATTATTTCATAGTGACCGCATTTTAAAATTTCTGACCATTGCTTTAGGATAGTGCATCCCCTTCTTTGCGTCTGCTTCAAGGAACTAAGTAACAAGACATATCTGGTAATCTTCAACCATGGTATAGATAAAATAATATTTTTTAAGAAATGTTGTTTTACATTAATATTTTTTATGTTCTGTACCTTCTGCATATCTTACATTAAAATTGCACAGGCTCTACCCATACATCCATCTCTTGCTCTCTTTTTTTACCACCGAAATCATCTGGTCCTCTTCTACCCAGGCATCTTCTCTTCTATGCTGGGATCCCAAAAAATTATTAATAGAAGCCCAACTGTTACACATACTAGCAATGTGGCCTCCCCATTTCCATTTCAGACGATCTGCTATAATAATTGCGACACCCATACTCGTTATCCTCCGATCTCCTCCTGCTTATTCTGTTCCTGGGCATTATCTGCCAACCGAAGAAACTGCAAAAACCCGTAGACCAGAGTGGGTGGTCGAACTCAAGACCTAGAAATGCGGGCTTCACACTTAGTTGCCTGAGCATTGCGTTCGAATAAGATGAAGATAAAGATAATAAATATTTATGAGCATATTAACCTGTAGTTTTCTAATCGATAGAATAAACCGTTAGGCCATAAATGGTGTACAAAGGAAGTTAACGAGGAGGTTTGAACAAATGAGATCACTTCAACTCCTGGCACAAGTTTACTGGCCCATAATTCCATTTGGTTCAGTTTCAGCCGAACGTGCTTGTATTTCCAAACTGTCCATATTTTCTTGTATATTCGGATGTTCTAATGTAACGGCGCATGGCCGTGTTGTAATCTCCTGCAATCTTGAAAGAAATAAAAAAGGCGCGAATTACTTCAAATTGCTTCTGTTACCATTTCACCTGTATGAAACTCCTGGATTATACGGTCGTTCTCCACGTACGTACACAATTGTTTCAGAGGGTTGTGTCCGTAGATTGGCCATCTTAAGCTCGCGGTCACTCGTCGGGAAAACAGCCATGCTGCGAGGGAAATACAATTGGTGCGTGACGTGACTGGAATAGTAAACATCTGCACCGCAGTGGCCGCCCACAGACGTCGCCAGCCTGACAAAGCACCGATTTGCCTAACGCTCTACCTCCTATGTGTCTTATAGTAGGCACGGACAATGCAACTATACAGACAAAAAACACATTAAGCTCTTTGAAATAATTATAATGTTTCAAACACGTGATTCCAGCTACACTACCCTTTACTTGTAGGTGAAACATTATAAGGAGCTGATCCCATAGCTATACGAGGGTCCCGCGTTCGATTCTAGGCTGAAAGAAATCATTCGTCAATATGTAATTTTAACACCATTTGTTAGTGTTAATTTCTATTAAGCAATTGACTGCTATGGTTAGAACGGGAGAATTGGCTGAAAGTTTCGAAGATGCTGTTATTCTGAATTTAAAAGTTAAGTTATTGTACGTTTACCGCCGCAATAGTGTGCGCACTCACAGTAGGTAGTGGGTTTGATTCCAGACGACCGCCCGCTCTAATCCATAGATTGTTCCTGGTTTCCCCGAGGTCGTGGGATGATTTCAAATGAGCATTGACATTGTTTTGAAGATCTTAAGATCTTAGTTGGTTTGAAAGTGTTGCCCCCCTAACCACATCTTCAGTTCAAGGAAAAGGTGAAAGTCACTGGGTGCCAGGTCAGGACTGTATGGCGGACGATTGAAAATGTCCCATTGAAATTGTTCAATTGATGGGTTGTGCCAGCAGTGTGTGGACAGCGATGTCATGGATCAACACAATTCCTTAAGTCAGTTTGTTCGTCGTTTTGAATGCATCTCCGCAAATGTAAAAAACTCACAATAAAAACTGCATTGATAGTGGATCTGGGTGAAGCGGGTATTGCAAAGCTTGTGCACAGGTATGATAAATGTCTTAATCTTTTCGGTGATTATGTTGAAAAGTAACCATAAGTGTACAAAACTTTTAGTAATATAATTGTTTTCTATGAACCTGTCTTTTATTTATAGCCTATCGGATGTTGAAAAAAACTACCATCGTACATTTCAAGACTATATGGAGAGAAGGGAATAATCCTAATTAAACAATCGAACCCGGTACCATCGAGACAGATGTCAGTTGAACACTGGACAATTGTTGCAGCCTAATACGGATTGTGATGATTAGTATGCGGATATATATGTACTAAAATATTGAATATATACATGCAAATATGCTCCAAAATGAAGAAATTGTGCATTAAAAGTTGAAGTATTTAAAGTCCTAAGTATTTTATTTTATACCAATAGGGCAGTAATTCACACGTTTCTCCATATTTTGGAGGATGTACATTATTAAAGTTGCGTAGTTTAAATTTTAATAATTTGTAGTAGATGAACAGTATTATAAACAAAACAAGAATTAAAAGTAATTGTAAATAAATAAAAACCAAAACTTGACAAAATATAGATGGATTATCCATCTGATATTGAAATGTTCTGTCTATTATCCATTTTCACAAGGTTACTGCTTGAACGTTGTGTTAGACATAAAAAATATTGCAAAAACTCACCATGCAATAAACACTAATTTTTAGCTACCTAGACTTAAAAAGTATTGTATTCCACCCAGAAATTTTATATTCAGATTTCACCGGAAATATGTTTTGAGATCCATGAATCCAAAAATAAAACCACTTTTAGAATAAAGCCAGTGTTTATTTGTTTGTAGACAGCATTAATCAAAAAAACATTAATTACCAAATTTTGTATTTAGTGTGGCATTTCCCAAAGATGCAACTTGCAGATTTTTAAGAAAATTCCTCTCCCCTAGCTACCTTTTACCTGGAATAAAATTCGATAACCTTTAATATTTTAGAAATGGCTCTAACGGTATTAAAATACATGTATTTGCCATGCAGTTATCTTGAATTTCTTAGGAATATCAATTGAGGTCCTCTTCGTTCTCAAAGATATTTACATAACGGGTAAGCTGTAAGGGATTGATAAAAGCTTACTGTGCAAAAAGTGTAGATCTCGTCAAAACACGTAATTTATGTTCCTTCCATTTTTTTGTACACCTAACCGTTTCCGAGATATTACCTGTTATTGGTTTCAATTTCAAAACACAACTTTTTTTCAAGCAGGAAGTCGTTCGTGTTTCTTTTGTTTCACTCCGGGTCATGTAGAGCTGCGAGTTTCAGTGACTCACTTAGTGAGAGCTTTAAAAAAACATTTGCCTATTGCTTTAGCACAGTGCATTCTTTAGGTGCCTTCTATTTATAAGAAACTAAGTAATAACATGCTGCTAATGCTTATTCGATTAGCATGGTGTAGAAAGAATTATCTTTTGTAAGAATTCTCTACAACAGGTAGAAAAAGTCATATGAATGGATCATGTAAGATTTTTAACTGAATAAATGCACGGAAATATCTGATTTTGCTGTTAAGATGGAACAAATTCTCTTTTGTTCATGCGATTGTTTTAAAAAGGCGGGAAAAAATGCGAACGTGCTTCTTAACAATGCAGTCAGTGAGATGGAAAAGGGTATTGTCATCTAGCAGAATAACACTTTGCTATCAATTTGCTTCATATTTATTTCAAGGAAGATTAATAATTCAATACTTTTCGAATGCAAATCAAATGATAAATGTTTATAAAATAATTTATATATAAAAGAGAAAACTAATCAATTTAAATCACTACTTATAATTATTTCTGTATTTAGTACACCTAAGCAAATATATACTCAAGGTGTAAACTTGTCATATAGTTACAGATGTACTCAAATATGCACAATAACGTGATATATACTAATTCCAAACAATAAGAAATGCGTTTGTTTTGTCTACAGATCATGCATGAATTGTAAGGAAAAAATCTGATGTGCTCCATTCACATGACTTTCTCTAAATGTCTGTTCCAAATTATGTTAGTAAGTATGTTCTTCTGTTTTATGTTAGAACATTAGCAGAAATGTCTTATTACATAGTTCCTTATAACTAGAAGGGAAATAAGGGGATTCACTAGGCTAAACCGACAGTCAAATGTTTTAAAATGCAGTTGCTTTAGAATTGTAAGTTTGCGTGAGCCAAGCTTTGACAAATTCCCATATGAGAAAAATATTTTAAAACTGAAATCAATAACAAGGAATGTTATGGACCCCGAGATCATTTGAGCATCATTTCACCAATTTCATTCATCGTCCGATATGACCAACCTGGTTAAAGGACGTTAAACTACAAGGAAAAATAAAAGGAACATCTCGAAAACGGCCAACTCTACGAAAAAAAAAATGTTATGACATAAATTGTCCGTTTTAACGAGATCTGCAGTTTTTGATAAATAAGTTTTTGTTTATCTCTTACAATTTACGACTTATTCAAAATTCAGCAAAAGTTATTCAGAATAAACAGGTCTTCAGAGGCTATTCTCGAAAAATTTAGATATATTATTTATCATGTAAATATCTTAAAAATAAGAGATTTTAATCAAAATCGTTTGAGCCAGTTTTGAGAAAATCAGCAGTTTCGAAAAGGTAGTTTGGGGTGGGGGGGACTTTCTTGAAAAACTTCTTATCGCATCCTTGGAAGATATTGAACTTAAATACAAAGTTTGGTATTTTACGGACTTTTCGTTTTTGAGTTACCATGTACACGGACACACATGGATCTTTTTCTATAAATGCTTTTCTTGATACAAAGGACCTTAAAACTTGTATTTCTTGTGAAATCTCGGTATCGAATTTTTTGGTGGAATGCAATCTTTCTGTATACACTATGTACATAGTACGTGTAGAGAAATTAAAAAATACATCAAAAGTATACAACATGCGTAACCTATTGATTATGATAATACTAATAGAATAATCTGGGTAAAAAACGTTTTAAAGCTTCCACACTTTTCCATAAAATCCTTGTGTGAGAACATTCCAAGAATCCGTAGCTTTTCTTCGTATGTCTCGACAACAAATTTTAGGAAAGTCGTTGGTGAATACAGGGACCGGGAACTTCGCTGGCAAAGTGATATTAATGAGCTAGAGAAGGAAGGGATCTGAAGAAAAAGCAAGAGGCGGCAGAGATTTGTGTAGGGCTTCCCCACCCCCCAACCGCACCCATTGTTGCTTCCCACAATACTCCACGCTGATAATGTACGGGCGTGGCGATATGCATTTTCAATGTAACACACTGGGGACCTTGCTTATATTGAAAATAATGCACACTGGATCGAAAGATAGCTAGTATCGGTAAAGATTCATGGCCATAGTCAAAATCCCTATCACACTGCTGCATCAAAGATAAACCGTAAAATTAATCAAGAACAATAGCTCCAGATAACATCTGTTGTGTTGCATTTTGGTATTGCATTATATTTTCTCTCTAAATTCATTTAACAGAAAATTGCAGCTGGGTGTGCACATTGGCATTTGGTGTACCATTTAATCGTATTAGGTTATCTTTCCTTTGATGTCACTATTGAAGTCAGAATACAAATGAGTTGCAATAGGAGCTCCACAATTACAGCAATGCTCATTTCGCTGCCAGTCACCTTTAATCATTGTGTTGACGCAAAATTTTACCTTCAGTAGTTTGAAGGGATTAGTTCTTTTGTTAAAGTATTGCTTAACTTACAGGTTATATTTGGGTCATTTGGACACTTTTCTACTCGATATTAATTTTAGAGTTCAAAAGTAAAAATGCATCGCAAAACTATTGCCTGATTCATTCCTTGACTGTAGATTTGTAGTGACATGATGGCCGGAACTTGCTGGATTTTTTGGCGATAAATCAAAAACTGTATTAATATAAAATTATTTCCAAAAACTTGATCATACAAAGAAAATTCAGCAGTACTAAATACTGGTGATTCCTCCGTAGTTGCTGTTTAACAAAGTGGGTCAAGTAATTTCAAATGTGCTGTTATTCTTCTATCCGGCCAAATTACATCTAGAAATGACTGCAAACACTATCCCAATTAAATTATTTCCGCCTGTTCTAGTTCCCTATTTTTGTTTCTTTCTTCAGCCATTGTGCTTTTAACCTTGGCGTTTACTTCCAAATTCCAAGATTTTCTGTCCGGCTTTCATATTCACCAAAGTTACCCCTTATTTCTATTGGCAAATTAACCCACTTTTCAACCCAAAGTTTTGCATCAAATATTTAGTGTTTTCACATTCCAAGATTATATTTCAATTGTTACTTTGCACTCCACCCAACGGAAATTCTTCCATATTTAAACCTCGTCTTGATCCTTTCAATTTCACTACTCTTGATTGGGCTCCTGCAGAATTTTTCCTGATCCACTTGTCTCCTATACATAATTTTCTCTACCCTGTTTTCTCTTCGGCTTCCTGTACACCCTCAGTGACTTTTAGTTGCTAAAACTACCTAATACCTCCTGATATCTCGTCCATTGTTAACTTATTTCCAGCAACCCTTGCTCTTTCGATCGCGCCACACCCTACGCATACCGGTTTTTTTTTTTAACATGATCTAGAACTTCTATTAACCCAGATATTTCTTTCCTCACTTGCTCTTAGGTCACTAAACAATAATTCAAGATGTTATTCTCTTTTAAGTCTGTGATTCTAAAACAATATTCAGGGCTCTTGTCATTATTTTTCATTTACTCCATATTCTGTCTCATTTCAGCTTTTGTAACAGCATTTGGTGATTTATATAAACACTTTTCGTTGCAGAAACACATTTTTGACCGGTTCACTGAACGGTGTTTACTGGAGGCACTGTCACGAAAACAAAATGCGTAATCATAGCTTTACGTCATTTAAACTGGTTGGTCATATCGGGTGATGAATGAAATAGGCGAAATGATGCTAAAATGATCTTGGAGTCCATGGAGCTTAGTTACTCGACATTCGTCTTCTGAAGATAAAATCTCCGATAATAAACCTTATTCGCGTAAATCACTCGAACACGCGACTATTGAATATAAAGCAGACATCCATGTGTACACTACCCAGGTGTGCGCGCACTTCATTTCTTTTTATTGAGTTTTAAGAGAAAACACAATGTAAATTCGCCCGTTCCTCTGCCGAACTCTGAAGATTTACTATCAGTAGATTATAAATGATAACGAACATGCGTTTAAATTAAAGTTAATTGTAATAGTAGCTAAATATGCGTGTAATTAAAGCTACGGGAATCTTCAATGAAGACCAAAGAAACATTACACGCACTACAAGGTATTCTTGGACTGGAATAATACATTTGTAATGTATTTCCGTCCCACTTGATTCCTTTACAAATCGCACATCGTGCTATGCTCTGCAACTCTAGCGCCATCCTGTCAAGGTTTAAGGAATTCTGTGAGTTTGAAGTGCGTAAATATGGAAGGTATTCTTTTTCACGCATTGCTCTGGATTTATTGGAGCCGTAAGAGAATTGGTTGATGCGTAAGCGAACATGAATGGCGAAGCATATTGATTCTACAGGGAAATTCAGTGTTCGCTTAACCGTAAGGCAGCAAATTCATTAACGGTGAGAGCGCTTGCGATTGCTCACAGTTGATGGTTACACGAAGCACACCCTCTTTACTTAATAACTTTAATCAGTTAATAGAGGAGATATGCTTAGCAGAAACTTACGTTGTAAAAACCTTGCTACAAGAAAATTATAATCGAAAAGTTTATCATATAAAACATAAAGCAGAACATTTTAAATTTTCAACTTCTAGATATCTGGTTTTGGACCTTAACCTGAGAGCAGGCACGTTGGTGTTTAAGATGATGCATCTGTGAAATTTGGAGAAGCCACAGTATCTAAGATACCTTATTAGAATTTATACCAATTATTACACGCTGTAATAGTGATATTTTAACCATATATCAAAATTATTTCTCATATGGTTATTTAAATACCAGTTTTTACTGACTAATCATTGTTCTAATTAAAATGAGCCACGTAATGCATTTTTAAAAGTATTGACATACAAACAAGCAGTTTTACCGAAAATGAGTTTAATAATGGATATCTCAAAATTATATTTTGTAACATTAGCCATAACTAATATAGAAAATTATTGATTTTTTCACTTTCCAAAACTCATGATTTTTCAAAATTTAATAGTATATTTATAAAAATTGGAGCATTATTTCGAAAAAGTAATAAGAGTATTTTCTTTAATGTACTCTTAAAAAACAGTATAAAAAGTTTCAAACATTTTAGAGAAAAATTGCATTGTATGGAACATTTTAATATGGAAAAGTGTTGGAAAAAAGTTTGTGAGTAAATAAGGTTTAAAGTTTGCCTATTAATAAGTATGCTGGTGCCCACCTCTAGCTTCAGTTAATTTGAAGGTAGAGTGCGCCAAATGGTAAAAATGATATATTTTCTTAAAGTTTAGAATTCATACAATTTTATCATCAAACAAAACAGTTTCTCAATTTTCCGCAACTTTTGGTCCAATTTCACAGATATATCACCTTAAGGTATGCGTTAAGGTGTTTTTATTTTTAAACGATTTATTTATGGTGGAGATGCACTTCTGCTGAATTCCATCCAAATCTGATGCCGAAATATCGTTAGAAGTACAAAGAAATCTTGTTAGCCACATGTCTGTATTGTGTCAGTGCCATCTCGTGCAGCGATTCTCACGTTCACCTTGGTATGTGGGTCAGCATAGTTGGAACATGCAAACAACACGGAAGAGCAGCGCGACGTAATTCTAAACGCGAGACTCTTATCGCGAGAACGTGACTCTTCACGATTCTTCTCCAGGCTTCGATTTTCACTAGCTTCCAGGAAGTTCTGTAATGTTATTTGCTAGCTATAAGAGCAGGAAGGATTGCAGTGTAATGTTGTGAATTGTACCGAGTCGTGAATGATTGGAGTGTTAGCGCGTAGTGGTGCGCGAGCCATGTGTGGTGTACAGTCTTTAACTGTCTACACGTCGAAACATTGTGTGAACATTTATAGAAAATTGCAATGAACCAAAGACATTATTTGTAAACATTTTTGAATAAATTAAGACATTTGTTAAAATATCTACCTCTGTCGTTTATTACTTTCTCTACCACGAATGTACAGTGTAAATAATAGATTTTAGTACATAGTAGCATTTTAGAAAAGGTTCTGTGTGGGTGTGGGTGTGTGGGTGTCATAACTGAAAAACGAAATAATTTGTATTTAAATATAAATATCTTCCAAAGATGGCGATACAGAGATTTTCAGGATAATAAACCACCCCAAACTACCCTTTATACGGAACATTTTTTGAAAAGCTTGATTTTCTAAAACTTGACTGACGATGTAATTAACATACTTTACGTTTAAAGATATTTTTATGACAAATGATTTGTTCAACTTGAATATTCTAGGAATAGCTCCATGGAATCATTTGAGCATCATTTCACCGATTTCATTCTTCATGTGACCAACAGATTAAAGACTTTAAATTACAGTACAAGAGAAAAATTCGTCTATTTCTCATACGCAGACATGCACAATAGGAAGCAGCATTTTGTGAGTATATTTTCCGTCGTCGCTCTATCATCTTTCCTATCATCCATTTCGCCTTCATTTCATATCATGTACTTCCTCACGCCTCGAGTCAACCGTTCATTCCAGGTTCTTCACTTTGTGGTTACGTGTAGTTGTCTTCCTAACATGTTTCTGACCCCTAGGCAACCGCTTGTAAGTATTAGGGTGTCAGTCATACATATGCGGAGGGCAAGCCGACTACGTAACGTATATTTTGAATTCAGCAGAATTTCCCGATGAAATCCCTTTACCAAATTTTGGGCTGAATACAGTGCTACTTCTTATTCCAGTTAAACAGTGCATAAATTGAAAATTAATTACTAAGTCAATCAAGATATTTATCTTTAAGTTGATGTTCATTCCTCGTGACTTGCTATGATTGATGCTTGGGAGAGCACATTTCAACATTTTCAATATAGTTTGTATATCTCATCGACCACAGCTTCTCGTGAATTAATCGGAACATTTTAGTCTCGGAGAGCAAAAACCGTCGTTACTCCTTGAACATTTACTGTAATAGTCCAAAAGGTTAAACAAGGTATTCTAAAATAACGTGTTAGCATTTTTGGCAAAATTGGAAAGTCGATTCCGTGCACATAGGCTTTCCTGGTATTCACGTAAAATAATTTCAACTTTGGAAGCAAATAGGATCTATTTTTAGAAACTTCACAGTCATAACTTCTAAGATCTTATCTAACTTCTTTTACAGCTATACTTTCTGCACTTTACTGCCGTTGAGAACTTTATTTTGAGATCATGCAAATAGAAGGAAATGGAAGAATTTGAAGTGTGAGATAGCATGCTCTGGTGATGCATATAGATTCTTCAGGTGGTGTATTCACAGTGTATAGTGTATTTATATGAATGTTATACATAAATGAAAGAATAAAACGCAATACACCAAAAATCTGATGTGTCCATTCACACGACTTTTCCTACATCTCGAAATAATTATTGTAGAAAAGATTACTCTTCTATTTACGCCATGCTAATGGAGATAAACGTTAGCAGAATTGGCCTTATTACTTCCTTATAAGTAGAAGGCAAATAAGGGATGTACAGGCGAAAGCAATAGCCAAATCTCTTAAAAGCTGGGTTCCATGTAATTGAAATCCATTTCATTGCATGCGCAGGAGTTTATGAATTACCGTATGAGAAAACTTTTAAGTATTTTTTAATTAAGACTAATAACAAGAAATATCTCCGAAGTATCATGAAAAAAATTTGTCACAAATTGTGATTTTAATGATGTTTATATATTTATTATAAGCTTTTGTCTATCTGATACGGTGTTCCTGTTATGCAAAGTTGAGAAAAATTAATTCAGAATGAGGATCTTTTCAGAGGCTATTTCCGGAATTTAAAATATATATTTCATATTTCATGCGAGTACCTCGAGACAGTATTTTAATCAAATCGCTAGCCTTTTTTAAGAAAATCATAATGTGCATAATGATATTTTTTATATTTTTTCATATAAAGGGTAGTTTGGGGTGGGAGGATTTTCCTCACAATCTTCGTGTCGCATCCTTGGAAGATACTTAAGCTTGGTAGTTTACCGACATTTGTTCTCGAGTTATCGTTTTCACACACATTGACCTTTTTCTAAAAATGTTTCTTTTTAATAAGCAGCTCCCTAAAAGATGCATTTCTTCTGAAATATTGGTATCGAATTTTTGCAATATTTTCCCTACCTATGTACCATATTCTGTGTAGATAAGTAATATTGAAAATTTATTTTGTTCGTTTGAATAAAAGAACAAAAACTTAAGATACTTGCTTTATGAAGTTGGCGCATGATACTGTTTGCACTACAGGGTGGTAGGTGGAATAAATGCAAATAATTTTATATCTAATAGGGAATAATGCCGTATAACACATAAATGCATCTCATTTCGCACGCTTACTAATCGCATCTGAACAATGTCTCTGCTGTGTTTACATATACAACTGCACATGTCTGAAGAATGAATGCAGATGGCCACGAGTAGAAGCTTGTGTAAACACAACAGATAAACGGTATTACGTCATCACTCCTGGTATACCACATATTGAAACCACTTCCATCACGAATAAAATGTATAATTATCTTGAATTTTCTGTAAATAGCTTCTGAAGACCTGTTTATTCTGGATGAATTTTGTTGAATTTTGCATAACTATTAAACAGTAAGAAATAGACAAAAAGTTATTACTCAAAAATATAGAGCTCGTTAAAATACACAATTTATGTCATATACATTTTTTCTTGGAGTTTACTTTTGTCGATATATTTCTTGTTATTAGTTTCAGTTGTAAAATACTTATTATATTTCTCGGACAGGAAGTTGTTTTTCTTTTGTTCTTCTCCTGGCTAAGCAAAGAAGCGATTCGCAATAACAATGGCATAGCGATGGCTTTTAAAACATTTGACTAACACTTTAGCATAGCGCATTCGTTTAATTCCCTTCTACTTATAAGGAACTAAGTAATAAGAACATTCTGCTTGTTTATCTCGATTAGCATTGTGTACAAAGAAGAATAATCTTTTGAAAGAAGAGAGCAGCTATTTGTAGAATGTGAGTGTAACACATCAGATTTTTTTTTATTATATTGCCCTGTTTAATCTTAACAATAAAATATGCTTCTTTTAGTTTAATTTTTCGCTGGTTCTGCTATTGTACACAGAATTCATGCAATCTTCCCAGACTAAACGATGCTACTCCTAATCATTCTATTGTTCCAAGTATATAAATACTCATTCTACTACTACTTTCCTCCAATTCAGTTTTATTTCGTTTGTTAGAGGTAGAGAGGGTTTAATTCAATTTCCTGCTGACTGATATCTGTTAAATGGGTTGAATATCAGCATCAATACCCAAAGAAGCCTTTTGTTACAAACTAGAAGGCGAGGTCACTTAAACAATTCGGAAAAGATGGTTTCAACAAATATGAGACCGGGATAGGCCTAAGCCGTGATGGAAGAAGAAGCTGAGAAACAAGAATTTTGTTTCGTTGACTACGAACATGAATTCCCAATTTTTTTAAGCTTAATGTTCTTTTAACACTTTTACTGCAAGTTCGAATACCAAAATGCTGTCTAAAGAGTGCCAAGCAATTTTAAAGGGTTTTAAATTATTGGTAATAAAATGAGTACCAAATAACACAGAGCTGAATGTTTTTTTCATTTTTAGTAAACCGTTTTATCTACTGTATAACGTGCTTTATTGGATGAGAAATATCTTCAATGGTTTTAAAAAATTAAAATAAAAAAATAATTTGGAAAATAAAATTAAAAATTCCAAAATGATCAATAATTCGACATACAAAAGCTTACCACACAAAGTTCAGGCTAATTAAATGAAAGTTTAGATATTTGTTTACTAAAACATCCTGTTTTGGTCTGGTGTTTTATATATTTGCTGAAAAAATGAATTCACATAATCTGAAACTGAAAAAGTCACCAAACACACACACACACATAAACATGATAGGACTATTAATGAACACGACATAAAATAATAGGGTACACGTGTTAACATAAATTACTTTTCAATTTAGCAATTTACTATTGCATATTTGAATGGTTGATTCACACTGTATTCATCTGGTTACACCTCCGTAAATCTATTTTGATAAGTACACCGATTATTTCCATGCGTACGGGGTCCGTTATTATCGGATGCATTTTCGTCACTGAGCTAGAATATGTATCTTCCTCTTTTACGTCGATGTTAAACTCTTTCATCAAGGTTTGAACATTCAAAATATTTCGCTGTCTTCTAGTACATCGCGAACTGCTGCTCTTTGGTTAGACGTCATCTTTCAACTATCATAAACAAATACCGGCTGAAGAAATTAAATTTACAGTGAAGATAAGGCCCTGAAACGCTCCAGAAAACCTTTCTCTATGGCTATGACGTAGAAAGTACACAGGCTTTCCTCACTGGAAAGAATCAAAACGTATGAAAACGATATCACGATTAGATCGTGATTGGCGCTAAAAGGGATAATCTAGTTGGTCGTATCGGCGATGAATGAAGTTGGTGAAATGTTGCTCAAATGATCTCGGGGTCCATGGAGATTACAGTTATTCGACATTCGTCTTCTCCAGATATGGGAAAACCCCGAAAGAAAACTTTATCCGGGTAACAAACCCTTGGCAAGAATGCACTCGCGACCTGTTGAATGTGAGTCAGATATGCAACCATCACACTACCAAACGGGTATTTCCAAAATTATCGGTATGACTTTGTGAACCTTATTCGCTGAAGATACAACTTAACTTAGTCGGCTTACTCTTCCCCTATGGAGGAGTTACACCCCCTAGGTCTTAGAAATGAATATCTAAGGTAAGAAGTCTATTGAGGATACCATAATGACTTATCTATACTTATTTAAGTTTCATGTTATGTCACAGGTTCTAGCAAGAATGCATACCTCCTCATTTCTCATGCCAATTATGCAGTTTTCTTAAGGGGAGATGTATGCACTCAAATTTTAGCATAATTTCACTTTTACTTGATATGCCCTTACCAGGTTTAGCACACTGTTGGAGGGAAGCCTCTAAAATATGTCCAGTAATTTTAAAAATAAATAATGATTTTTATCTAGTTTTTAATCTTAACATGCGTAAATACAAAATTAAATTAACGTAGATTTTGATAACTATGAAGCATTTCCATGTCGGATTTTTTTCAGACGCTACATACAGATAAATAGTAAAAGTGGAATAACTCTATTTTGTTGATAATTTTAGGATTATTTTTATCACACTTGTTTATCATTATCTTATTTTATGGAGGATTTAACAGTATTACAGAACACAGAAAACTGCATTTGTTTCTCAATATAATTTGTTTCAATACAATAGCTTAAATACTTTCGGAGAAAAATTTACCTTACATGATGAAAATGTAAGATACGAAAAAAACTGGGGAAAAAAGAAAAAGGGGAACATAATGTCCTTATCTGAAAAGCAGGCTGAAGTATTTAATTTTTAATGGAACTTAAAGTTGGGGAATACAACAAAATACTCTTGGAATATATGTAAAAATTTCTTGGGTAAAGAAACTAAACAAACATTTTAGAAAAACATTTTTTGTTTATCAAAATTTGCATAGATCACCTCCTTAATGGCAACTTTCCGAAACAATACGTTGGCAGCGAATTTGGGACCACATTGGTCGTCCAAGTCACTACAACTAACAGTCTTGTGTTTCTTCATGTGAGGAATTTTAAAATATTTTCGATCTTACCATCTAAAGCACAGATTCGCCCTTTCGATTGAAATGTTACTCCTGATATACTAAAGAATGTTTGGATGGAGTTTCATGATAGACTTTATCTTCTGTGCTACAAAGGGTAATGATGAAATAAACTGAAGATTTCAATTATTACAGCTCATAATTTTCAGAAAATTTTATGTTGCAACTAAATGCGTTTCTTTGAACGTTATAGATGTTTATTTTCTTGATCTTTAAATCAGACAATTTTAAGAGCAGCAACAACAACAGAGTGATAAAAATAATTTTTAGCTGGATGATCCGACGTAGTATACGAGGTCCAGTAGTTCAGTCAACATTTTTTGTGGAAGCTTTCAGAATTTCAAATATATTCCACTTTTTTCCAGTTTCCCCACATTTCGTTTGTTGACCTATTTGATTTACCGATTGTTGTTTGCTTCCAAATATACATACACACATTAACACACAAACTGCCAAACCCAAAGGCGAAACTAGATCCCGTGCGCCACAAAGCACCAAAGTTAGGTACTTTAGCGAGCGCGGACATGAGGATCAGCTCTTTTAAACAGAGATCTAATGTTCAGTCGCAAATCGGAATACTAACGGTGGAGATATATCACAAACAGACCACAAACATCCATGCCCAAATCGGAACTTGAACCCGCGATTCTCTGAGCCACGACAAAACAAAGCTATAGGGACCTGCCATGTGAATTGGTACACTTACTAGTTAACTCCATGGCACAATACCTCAAGGAACCTTGGCCTACCGCCCGGCCGCTGCGTCCCCCATCTCGGTCCATGACAGTTGGCATGGATAAGGTGCAGTATTGCAGCCGCTATTTCCCCATCAAGTATCTCCTAAATTGGCCCCCCAGAGACCTCACGAGGCTGAGTGCACCCTGGTGCTCTTTATTGTTTCAGAAGTATTTTTCTTCGTATTATTTTTCTGAACATTTTATCAAAGATGTCTTGTTTCTTAATTGAAACCAATATTTTTATTTGTTTTTAAAAGTTTGAATTCTTTTTAGGGAGAAAGGGCCTTTGGTTAATTTTACTCGAAGTGGGGGGGAAAATCCCCACGCCGGTACTGGGAATCGTACCCAGATCTCCTGCTTGGCAAGCAGCAACGCAACGCAACGCAACGCAACGCAACGCTACCACCGCGCTTACTAGATACAGATTTCAGAGGCACAAAAGCTCCTGGTAAAAAGCGCTTGCAACTGAAGTTGCCTGCTGAGTTGTTGACCTGCAATCCCCAGATGTTGGAGAAGTTGCCTATTCTGTAGGCTGTCCTTGTAAAACCTCCTTGAGATAAATAACAGATTTTTCCTGTTCCAAAAAATAATTAGATCTACTTAACAGATACACACCGAGAGAGATGGCTCAGCCCATTTGTGTGTGCCCGCATTAGTGAGGTTGCAGCTTCGATTCCTGCTTTCGGCCTACCTGATCATAATGTTTTTCGAGGTTTGCCCGGATAGCCAGATGAATGTTGGGTAGATTTCTTCCAAGCCTCTATAGAATGACATGCAATAAACTAAAAATAAGAAAAAAAAATACAAACAACCCTCCCTTGGTCTCACCTTTTTCCACTGAATCTTCCTCTCTCTTTTACACCTCGCCCCCAAAGGAAATAAGAAAGGTATTGCATACCACACTAAAAAAATTGATAAACAAAACCAACTCGAATAGTACAAAGTAAATACAAAACTTGATAAAAAAAATTAGAAAAAAACCGCAGTGCGGTAAAAGGCTTAAAAAAAAAAAAAAGTTGTATATTCAACGATTCACAGATTCGCTTACTGCTATAAACAATAAATACAATTTCAATACTTTAGCAGTAGAAATCAAAGCTAACAAACTAAATAAAAAAAAACGAATTATCTGTCCCTACATTCTTCATTTTCGTCGCTGAACCCGTGATTTCTTTCACGGTTGGAATATTGGTAATAGTGCTTGATGCGCGTGGCATGAAACAAGACGCTCGTTATGACTCTCTCGTCCTTCCGCCGAGTTTGACTGGTTACTGGAATGGGGTGTTGGACCCTGTGTGGGGCGGGGTCCCCGTCCTACCTGTCGGGACTGTCGGTGTGAAACTGTAAGGATCCTGTCATTGCTCATGGTTCTGGCCGCCCGGTGTATCCTTTCGTCTCTTCTCTGTCCCAAGGGCGCCCTCTCATAGGGTATAGGCGCAATAACCACATTGTTTCGGTTATCGTAATCCTAACAGATCCATTGTTTCCTTTTTTTGAATTGTATTAACTTTGTGCAATTATTAAGCCTTAGGTAGTTCCATCTTTATTTTTACTTCTCTAGCCCCCATGTAAAACCTACATAGTGGATAGAGAAGCTATTGTGTTCCACACCAAAATTTGATGTTGAGATTTCATTGGAAATATGTTTTTGGGTCCTCTGAGTTTGAAAAAAACACATTTTAGAAAGAGGTCTGTATGTGTGTGACTGTGGACAGCATAGCTCAAAAACGAAAAGACCATTAAATACCAAACTTGGTATTTAGGTTTGAAATCTTCCAAGGATGCGACAAGAAGATTTTCAAGAAAATCCCCCCAACACAAAGTACCCTTTACATGGAAACAATTTCGAAATAATTGATTTTCTTAAATGCCTCTATTGATTTGAATTAAACTGCTGTATATTAAGGCTATTTACGAGACATCCCACTAATATTCTGGATGAATTTTGCGGAATTTTGCTTAACTGCTAAACCGGAAGAGCGAGACAAAACTTACTGCACATAAAATGTAACTACCATCAAAACCACACAATGGAGGTAACCGTTTCCGAGATATTCCTTGTTATTGGCTTCGATTGTAAAATACTTATACTTTTCTCAACAGGAAATGTCCGGTTTTCTTTTGTTCTACTCCTGGTCAAGAAAAAAAGTGATTTGCAATGATAATCACTAACGATAGTTTTTAAAACATATAACTATCAATTTAGACTAGTGCATTCCCTTAGTTTCCTCATTCTTATAAGTAATAAGAACATTCTGCTAATGTTTATGTTGATTAGCATTATGTAAAAAGAAGAAGAATCTTATGTAGAGTAGCTAGAGCTATTTCTTTGTACTTTTTGTTACACATTTCATCAAATGGTGCAATGTAATAGTTAGACTTTTTTACATAGTTATTTCATTAATAAAATACTATTCTTGTGTTTTAGTAATTATAATGTGATATTTTTCTTTTTTCAGGTTAGTGCTTTGTTAGCATTATTCATTAGCTGCTAATCGTATAAAATATGGGTGATATGGTGATATGACTTTAAATAAACGTAAGTACATATTAATTTAGATAATATTTTACGAAAATGACATATAAATCGCCAAATAATTATAATGAAATTTATCAGATATTTATTTGGTTTTAAACTCTTGAGCCTATTCATTAATCTCAATACATCTTCTGCCATTATATTTAATAATAAGTGAACACTTACTGAAGTTGGCGGAATTAATAGGAGTAGTAACTTTTATTCTTGTTTTTAAGAATTGAAAGCCTTAGGCATTTTACCATCAATCATTAGAAGAGTGTTCCATTCCCTTTGCCTGCTTCACTAAAATACGTTTATTATGTGACATAACTGAACTGTTATAGCATCTTATACTAGATAGTGACCCACGCAACTTCCCAACGCAGCTCCCTTATATTTTTTAGCCTTGGCAACTTTGATTGAGGTAGGTACCATCCGGTGTTTCAACTGGAAAGTTTGACAGTTTTTTTACCTTAACCTACTTCAGATATTTTGTCAATAGAGCCTTATTTGTATTTGCAGTGAGTTTAATATTGTCTCGCCTAAAAGATCAGATTAACTCGTGAAAATGTTCGTACGACGATTTATTATGAGTTTTTGACGAGGCTTATCAAGACAAGAGTGCATTGATAAACTTGCTACTATATTTGACGATAAAGGTTCATTATTTGCCACTACGAAGCGCTGGTATAACGAGTTTAATCGTGGCCGCCGTTCGCTTCATTGATGAAACTTTTGAAGGTCGTCCAAAACAAGATGTGCAAAAACTGGTAGTACAAGATCATGCCACCTAGTGTGAGATATACAACCCTAAGCATTAGATTTACCAGCATATATAATATAATGCATGATCATTTAGCCATGAAAAAGATTTACATAATTTGACACAATTTCAAAAAGATGTTCGTGTCGATTGATGTACAAAAAGTGCTCAAGATATACAATGATGGGACTGCAAAAGACGTATATAAGAATATAATAGGTGAAAAACTATGGATCTATATATGATTCAGAATGTTAATAGCAATCAACTATATGGGTGTTTATGTACCAAATCCAACAAAAGTTCGCACTCGAAGCACTTCGGAAACAAGCAATCGCTTGTTCTGTTTTTTTTTTTTCATAAAAAGAACTGGTAATGTAGCAACAGTGCCTTTAGAAGAACGTAAAGCGGTCAATTCTGAATGGTAAGCAATCATTATTTCCGGAGGTATTCAGTGAAATAAAGAAAACGAATAAGTGCCATCGGATCTTTCTTCATCAAGACAGTGCGAGCGCTCACACATTTCGTCTAACAACCGATTACTTGAACACTCAAGAACTCGAGTTGATGACTCATTCGCCATACGGCCTTAATTTGGTACTAAATGACTTCTTTTCTTTCCTAACATCAACCATAAAATGCGTGGACCGCGGTTTTCGTCGGAAGAAATTACATTTATTGCGTTCAAAAACCGTGTTTTTGAAGGTCTCTAGCAGATTGGAAAACATTTTATGACAAATGATTCGAGCGCATACATAAGTGTATTGGTCATAAAGGAGAATATTTATAGAACAATAAAGCAATTTTAAATAAAAAATTGTTTGTTATAATTAGACTTAAAATATATAGAATATATCCTTGTATCAGCCATATCTTATAATGTCTTCAAAGCAGCAGTCCAAGATGACAAATTGCTGCTCCGAGTTTTGAAAGTGCCATTGATTAAAAAATAAAATGCATCTGAAAGCTAAATAAAGATTTGTTTACAAGGAATCAATGTGAGAAATATCTGTAAAGAAAATGCTATTAGATACATAACGGCATGCATTTAGGAGCTGCCATCAAATCATCCCACGTAATTACCAAGGTAAGATGTGTAATAAAGAATCTGATGTGTTACAATCACATGACTTTCCTTACATCTCTGTAACAAATTAGTGAAATTTACTGTTTTTTATATTTCAGGTTAATCGAGGTACATATTAGCAGAAATTGTCTTAATTACTTGTAAGTAGAAGGTAAATAACGGAATACACTGGGCTAAAACGATAGTCAAATCTTTTAAAAGCTGGTTGCCATGTAGATGAAATTCATTTCTATGTAGAGTCAGGAGTTAACAACTTTCTGTGTGGAGAAATTTAAGTATTTTAAATCCGAAACAAATAACAAGGAATATCTTAGAAATGGTCACTTCCACGAAAAAAAACGTATATGATATAAATTGTGTGTTTTCATGTGATCTACATTTTTTGTATAGTCAGTTTTTGTCTCTTACGGTTTACCAGTTACTCAAAATTCAGAAAAATTCATTCAGAATAAAGGTCGTTAGAGGCTATTCCTAGAAAATTCAAGATATACATTTTGTTTGGCATGTAAATATCTTAAATATAAGAGATTTTAATCAAAATCGTTTGTTATTTTTGAGAAAACCAAAATTTTGGAAGTTTTTTTTCATGCAAAGGCTAGTTTGGAATAAAGGGATTTTTCTCAAAATCTTCATGTCGCATCCCTGGAAGATACTGAACTTAAATACCAAGTTTGGTATTTTACCGATTTTTCGTTTTTGAGTTATCGTGTTCATAGACACACCTACACATCGGTTCACATGCCCATTATCGCCATGGCCAAAATCAATAAGTTAAAGTCCAAATTGCTTCCTCATGCACTCTATTTATCAATTTAGCTCCCTCTGATTATTTTCTGTTTCCAAACTTGAAGAAATGGCTTGGTGGTAGATTTGTCAAAATGAAGAGGTGAAGTCAGTTGATGGCTATTTTGTGGACCTCGATAGTTCTCATAAACAGGGTATTGAAGCTACTGAACATCGCAAGGAAAAGTATATCGAGCTGAAAGGAGACTATGTAGAGAAATAAAGATGTTTTCCTCCCAATTTTTTTTTTTTTTTTTTTGCTTTCTTTGTTAAGTGGGTACTTCCGGGACAGCCCTCGTATCACATTATTGTGTATAAACTTCAATAATATAACAAGCTAACTGCGATTTTCAAAATTACTCAGATGCATTACCTTAGTTGGGAAGGCATCTCTGAGCGTAAGCAGGATAGAGTACCTGCGTAGGCCAAGAGGCCCATTGTGCTTCTAAGGTACCCCTGTGAGAGATGAGAGATACCCAAAAGATCCAGATGACGACGGGCGCTAGCGTGGACAAAATCACACGAGTTCAGTCTGGGGTAACGTGTGAAGCTTGCATTCAGGAGATCCAGTTTGCGATTCCCTCTGACCACGTGTTTTTTCATGGTTTTCCCTGCATGGTTTTCATGCTATGCCGGCATGTTGTCATGGTAGCTCAGTGGCAGAACGATCGGCTAGTGATCGGGAGATCCGTGGTTCCAATCCCGGCAATGGCATTGATTTTTTCAGTATCTATCCAACTCCTGTCCTACTTACGGTTTGTGTGAAAAAACAGTTAAATCCTTGGTTTTCCCTGATTTCTATAGTGAATGCAAGAGTGGTGTGTTTTATCATTAATCTCCTTACTTCCATTTCCTCTCATCTCACTTCCGTGTAAGACACTACAATATGGTTTTTCAGGTGTGCTTTCAGGTCCTACAGTTACGGCTAAACTAGCCAGATGGCGAAGTTGCCTGCGCTATGAAGAACTTTGCTTCCCATGGACGCAATAATGAGTTGTCTCGCCTGCAAGTTTTACTGAGTCGCGCTTTTGAGATTTCTCTCTAATAATGCGTGAGTGTTTGAACTGAAAATATTAGGCACATTTGCGCGTCTCTATGGGTCTGGGAGCTCTTCTTACTCTTTCACCTCATCCGTGCCTCCCTTAGTAGAGCCTCAATTGATCTATTATGTCTAACTGAGAGAGGTGTTTCTGCACTTCATAGATGGGGTCTCTAACGTTTCTAGTTCGAACGCATACTAAGCCGCCAGATCGCAGTACGGCCCACCTCGGAGGCGTTTCCGACGACTACTCCTACAAGCTTAACAGATGGCATTGCAGTTAATTATGCGTAGAGAAAATGAGGGACAGGAAGGTCATAGTAGAAGAGGAACTATTTAAATGTTCACTAACCGACCGGGAGAAATAGCGAAAAACCCATAGGTCGAACCCGGCACCTCGCGAATGCGAATCGCCCACACCACTGCGCGCCTTACTTGGCAAAAACTTAAGTAACTGTTATATGTATTTATTTGCTAGTCATTTTACATACGTTATAAATAAAGCTATAATCTTTTCTGAATGAGGAAAACTCCTGTTCAGGGGGCATTCCATTAAGAATATAAAGCGTAGAAGTATAACTAAATAAAAAACTCGCATGATTTATCGGAAAAGAATCAAATTGTTTTATGACAGTGATAATATGGAATAAATTCAGTTTTCTTTAAATTATACAACGATTTTACTTTAGAAATTCTTATATATAACTTTAGAGTATTATTAATACTAATCATTATAACTGTAAATGGATTATGGATCAAATAATTTTGCTGACAACGATTTTAATTTACTACATTGCTGTAAACTTGAATATACTTTACCTGTTGTATAACCTTAGTCTAAAATTACTGCCGATGTTAAATTTTTGGGTTCAAACAAGCACATAAAAGCATATCGTTTAGTTTTGTAATTAAATATTATTTATTAAAATTACTTGCCCATTATATTGAATTTTCGATTGCAGATATGAATTTAAAATTAATATTCTGTAGATATACACATTTTACTACGCGAAAAATCCATTGTTACCTAAAGTAATTTATCACTTTTCAATGTAAGGGCACGTAAAATTAGCGACGGTTTCTCTCGCGCTCGAATTAATAGAAAAGAAAAACATTTAGATGCCGTCTTTGAAAATGCCTGCTGTCGTGATAGTACTCCTTTACCTTGGTGTACAATAAGAAAATAAAAGAAGATAAATCATAGTCATCAGCATCTCCCGTATTGTCATCGCCACTCCCGATGGGGAGCCCATGTTATTGGGGAGCACGCCATGTCACCCGGGTGATGGATTGACTAACATTAGCACCATGTGAGGGATAGCTCCACTAGGTTATTTGCTTTGCCATTGAATAGATCCAGCCCCCTATTACAATAATACGTGTGGAAATGGCGTTCCACACTAAAGAGACCCGCATCAAAAATCTACATTTTTAAAGGCTTAAGATTACATCATTCTTAAATGTTTATTCATATAATTGCTGCATGTTTTTGACAGAAAATCGTTTGGCTAGTAATTTAATCTCTGCTATAAATCACTTCAGAACGTAATTAGGATAGAAATGTGCATTTTTGTTTTTATGAAGTGGTTAAAATAACCTTTTCCAGTATAAATTATTTGTGTGGCAACAATTAAAGCAATCACAGAATGCATTATTGAATCTTTAGATAGACAATTTAAAATTACATATTCAAATTTGCTTAGAAAGAAGTTGAAAACTGAAATGAAGGATAGAAAGTTCAAACAAGATATAAGTAATTTAAAATCTTCTCGGGCTTCTAGCCAGGTAAAAACTTGGCTTGACACCAACGTTTCGAAGAAGTGCATCTTCCTCGTCTTCAGGGTGAACAGCATCAGTTCACCCTGAAGACGAGGAAGATGCACTTCTTCGAAACGTTGGTGTCAAGCCAAGTTTTTACCTGGCTAGAAGCCCGAGAAGATTTTGAATTAACACGTCGCCAGGAAAGCTTCAGTTCTTATTTTAAGATATAAGTATTAAACTTTTTTATTTCTACACTAAGAGGTGAAGACTGGTATATAAAACAAATATTTTGCTGAATAGTTTATATAGTTAAATGCTATCCAACATTTGTCTAGAGGTAACTAGCCATTCAAAATAGCGATTGTGTGAAAACACTCTTGTCATTCTCTGAAGATTTACAGAAATATCAACATTTATCAACCCTTCTTTGTTTCTACTGATTAGTGTCATAGACACAAGATGCACTAGGATAGTTAACATACAAGTGCTATAAATATTTTTATGAAGTTGATTCTAAAATGTGTAAAATTTGAGGACAAGGTAACTGCCATCTTTGAAAAACTGATTTAGTATAAAATGCATATGCATTCAAAATTTCATTTCAGAATCTTGAGAAATCTCGGGGGTCATGGATATAGTCTTGAAAAATAAATTTAAAAAAATTGACGTGTTCCATTCACATGAATTTCTCTACATCTCTGTAGTAGATTATTGCTAAAACGCCTATTTTTCTAAGCAATCCATGTTGATTGACATAAACTTTAGCAGAAATGTTATTACTTGCTTAAGTAGAAGGCAAATGACGGAAGAGATCAGGCTAAAGCGATGGTCAACCATTTTATCCGTTTCTTTACACTGGCAGGAATTGATGATTTTCTGTATGAGAAATATTGTAAATATTTTAAAACTGAAAACAATAACAAGCAATATTTCAAAATGGCTAACTCCGCGAAAAAAGAAGTACATGGCATAAACATGTGCTTTAACTTGCCACACAAAAAAAGTATCTATCTCACAGTTTATCAGTTATGCAAAATTTAGCAAAAATCATCAAAAATGAACAACTATTCAGAGTCTATTCTCAGAAAATTCAAAATATACATTTTATTTGTCATGCCCATACCTTTAATAGTGTCTTAATTAAAATCATTAGTTATTTTAAGAAAATAAAAATCGAACATATTTTCATGTTAAGGACAATTTGTGGTGTGGAATTTTCTTCAAAATCTTAGGGTCGCATCCTTGGAAGATACTAAACTTAAATACCAAATTTGTTATTTTACCAACGATTCATTTTTCAGTTATTGTGCTTACGGATGGACGCACACACTGACACACGGATGTACACATGTACACACACACACGGACCTTTCTCTAAAAATTCCTTTTTTTGGATACAGGGGAACCTAAAACATGTATTTCCGGTGATATTTCAGTATCGAATTTTTTGATGGAATGCAATACTTTCTCTACCTATGCACCATGTACTATGTAGAGAAAATAAAAAAAAAGAATAAAAACCAACATTTTGATGCAAGATTCCTAAAATTGCCCAATACATTTTAGAAAATATCTAGTTGTATTAATCGCCCTCCGTGGTGTAATGGTTACTCTGCTGACTTTATATACCCAAGGTCGCGGGTTCAAACCCGGCGGAGGACGATGGATTTTTTCGGGTGTAAATATCCTTAGCATGGCTTCCTTCGGAAGGGAAGTAAAGGCGTTGGTCCCGTGATGTACATTTACGGCAGTAAAAGAACCTCAAGCCTGATAGAGAGGCCTAAGCGGTCTTTCACGCCCAGTATAGAATGGGATGCTGAGAACCACAGCAGTTAAAGAGCATCCATAAATAAAACGCCATTTACATTTCTATTTTCTAGTTGTATTATATATAACGGTATCTTCTGGCACTCACTTAAGGTCAAACTTACAGATTTCAATAAAATAAATAATTGTAAACATTAGCTAACCCTCGAAGGTATAGGTAGCCTGTTCAACATGTCGTTGGAAGATCATGAAAAATGTTAGGGCAAAATTATTTTAAGAGTATTTACTGAATATTTGTTACACAGGGAGTAGCAAATAGGTATATAAAAATTTTGGGAACACAGGATAAAAAATGTTATATGAACAAAGATCCGGAAATTATTTATTTTCTGTTTAGAGCACTTTTTCTACAGTTGAACTCTATACAAGGAGACTCAATGAAGAAACCGTAGAGAAACGGGAAATCTGTCAAAAGTAGCAAGCTTAAAGGTTCTATTTTCCCTAGGACAATGATCAGTTGGTTAAAAATTTATCCTATCTGGACAACGCCTGTCTAGAAATGTTTATTGGTACAAACGCTGAGCGTAACTTTTATTACTTTCAGCTAATCCGTACATTAAATGAGCATTCGCCAATTCGCCATTTGAGTACGTGTTCCTGTACCTGAAACACACAGTAACCGCTTAACCTACACTTCGTACACTAATGTATTACCTTCGTCTATACCGTACATTAAATGAGAATCTGCCTAATACAAATGTAAATATTATTGCACCTGAAACTCGTAGAGCAGACACTGCTGTGCTCGGTGCTACGACAAGCAACGAACAGAGTACCAGTGCCTATCAAGCGGACTAAGTACTGTATTTTAGCAGTATAACAGTGAAATGCATCACCGCCACACGTTTTAAGTAGATATAAAAGTTGAAGCAAGATCTAGCATTGCGAACCAAGAGCCATGTCTGTCTTTGTAAGAATACGTCTTTTTCTGTCATTTTGTGTTTTTATGTTATTACTCCTTGGTTATTTTTTGAGAAGATAGATTTAGCTATGGTTATGTTTTCGTCAGTCGATTTTCAATATGGTTGATTATTTTTGTGCCAATAAACTATTTTAGCGACGGGATATTTTTACGGTAACCTAGGAAAAGGGTTAAAAAAATTTACACTTATCCTTCTGACTTCGTTTTAGGAAAGAGTTCCTTTAGAGACCAAGTTGAGGAATAACATTCTTCTTTTGACAATAAGATTAATAATTAGAAAAAGAATTTGTGCTTAGAAATAATATTACGTTTGAGAATAGAGTAGATAAACTTTTAGACAAGCTAGTTAATTTTTCCGGAACATCTTACTTTCAAGCTAGAAAGCATGCAAAAGCAAAATAGATTTTAAAGTGATTATTTTCGAAGGTAATAGGGACATTTTTCTGGGAACACGAAAAATTACAGAAAATTTTCAATTTTAAAAGAAAGAAGACTATCTTTCAAAGTTGAAACTGTGTTGGGAAGTTTTGAATAAAGACGAGCTTGTTTCAAAGGAACGAAAATGTTACTTCTTTCAATAAGTAAATCCCTGCACCATGTGCGCCCACTGAGTTAAAGAGAGAAGTGCTCTACCAATTGACCCGGGTAGGCAGAGACTTTGTACACAACTGCTACAAGAAAGCCGTGCTTTATGAATCCCTACTGCAAAGTGAATGTTTATTACTGTACATTTAAACAACTGTTCTGTAGTGGGGTTATGGCCACAGGAAAGCTATATATTACAAAACTTACTATGTAAGCAGAGTTGTAAAAAAACAGCACTACTATGAAAAATAAGCAATTTCCGGACCCATGCTCATATAACATTTTTTTTTATCCTCTATGTGCAAGAAAAGTTTTCCAATTGTTTGACATATATTTTTGTTACACCCGGTATAATTAAAAATCTGATGTGTTCTATTCACATGACTTTCTCTACACCACTGTACCAAATTATTTAAAAAAAGCATTCAATCTATTTTATGATAATCGAGATAATCATTAGCAGCAATTGTATTAATTACTTGCTTCCTTGTAAGTAGAAGAAAAACAAGGGAATGCACTAGGCTTAAACGATAATTAAATCTTTTAAAAGCCGATTGCCATTTGGATGAAATCCATTTCTATGTAGGGCCAGGAGTTAAAGTATTTTAAACCAGAAACAAATAACACGGAATATCTTAGAAATGGACAATGCCAGGAAAAAAAAGTATGACATAAATTGTGTATTTTAACATGATCTACATTTTTTAACAGTAAGTTTCTGTCTACCTCTTACGGCTTACTAGTTACGCAAAATTCAGCAAAATGTATTCAGAATAAAGACGTCTTTAAAGGATATTCCCAGAAAATTCAAGATATACATTTTATTTGCCATATAAATGTCTTTAATATACGGTATTTTAATCAAAATCGTTTGAGCAATTTTTGAGGATATCAAAATTGTCTAAATGTTTTCCATGTAAAGGGTAGTTTGGTGAGTTTCGTGTCGCATCTCTGGAATATATTAAACCTAAATATCGTGTTCGCAGACACACACGCGACCTTTTCCCAAAAATGCTATTTTCGGATACAGGGGATCCTAAAACGCGTATTTTCGGTGAAATTTTGGTATCGAATTTTGGGTAGAATGCATGTATGTATATAGTGCGTGTATAGAAAGTAAAAATTCAAAACTGCAATCCCGTGTAACATATCCAGCACGGCTCAAGTCAGTTTAAGGTCTTGAAATGCAAGCTGGATAAAGGCACTTTCTTTCATGTGCAGATACACTTTATTCACCGAGTCGTTTTGATGTGGAATAGGGTTTCTTTGTCACTTTCACTTTCTGCAAGTTCTCCTTCTGGAGACCGTTACTTCACGGATGATACGCATACATAAGTTTTAATTCACCCAGAGCTGGATAACGCACGTTGGCATTCACTTCTTTCCTCTGTTCCTTTTGTGAAATCAATCACGATAATAGTGACACCATTTGCATGTGAACCAGATTTTATTAAACGAGTCGAATCCCTAGCAGGGGAATAGTTTAAAGGGACTCGGACCGTTTGATGCACATTCCTGAATTCATAATTAAAATAACAATTGCCGTAGTCAGCGCCTCTAGGAGCAAACCACGTAACTATTTGTTACAACCACAGGACTTTCTGTACCTGTTGCAACAAACAATTCTTATAAACGCTTCTTCTATGTAATGTTTTTAATTGCTTTCTCACAGAAACCGTGTGTAGGTCAGGAGTTAGATTCAATGCCACAACGGTCTCTAGCCGGTTGCTCTACCACTGAGCTATCATGGCAACATGCCGGCGTAGCATTGAATTTCTCAACTGAGTCGCATGTTTCCCGGTAAACCACAAGGTGATCTCATATTATGGCGACTTACAATGTTGCAAGTACATAGTATAGCCAACTATTATGGACAAGTGTGATAATTTTAATTGTTTTCTCACACAAGCCATATGTAGGACAGGAGTTGGATAGGTGGAGTCGGACTGAAAAATTCAAAGCCATAGCTGGGATTTGAACCAGCCGGTTGCTCTACTACTGAGCTACCATGGCAGCATGCCGACATAGCATTAAATTTCTCAACTGACACGCATGTTTCCCAGTATTTTCCCGACTTGTAAGTCGCCATTGGGGTTGTCATCTCAACATAATTTGAGATCAGCTTGTGGTTTACCGGGAAACATGCAAGTCAGTTGAGAAATTCAATGCTATTCCGGCATGTTGTCATAGTAGCTCAGAGGTAGAACAATCGGCTAGAGACCAGGAGATCCGTGGTTCAAATCCCGGCTATGGCATTACATTTTTCAGTCTGACTCTATCTTTCTTCTAAGTACCTTCTGCTAATCAAGATAAACATTAGCAAATCTGTTTCCCCAAAAATCTTCGGTTCGATTCCCAGCTGGGTCGGGTAATTTTTCTTTAACCAGAAGTATTCCCTGTCCTCCAGTGTCTGGAAGTATGAAAGTGAGAGTGAATGTGCGTGTGTTTAATCACAGATTAACCTATAAGTAGAATTTTAACACAAGCAACAGGAATTAAAAGTTGTGTTTATGCCACTCCGCGCATGCGTAAGTCCATTGTTACCCACTAGCCGTCAGTTGTTCTCAGTACTGATGCTAAAAAGAAACAAATGAATATCGCAGCCGCGCTGCGCATCACAGATACGAAGAAATATTGAGGAATGTCTAAAAGTAGAGTGACACACGAAATAAAATTACTTTATATTGTTCATAGGGTTAGAAAACTCGGTCTCTTTTTGAAAGCTTCCTACTCACGTTATAAAACATAATTTTAACGCTTACATCATGAATAACTTTTGTGGTTAAAATTTTTAGAGATATTTTAATTTTGAACCTTATTTTCATGAAGTAGTCACTATTCATGGTGACGTAAACATTATGGAATATCAAAGGTATGCTGTAATAAACCTTCCAGCAAACGCCAGATAACCTGGGGAAACCCCCGAAAAGAACTCATTGCCATTCCCTCCGTGTTTAGAATAGTGAGTAGAAGAGTGAGTAGGAAAGAGAATTTGAATACAATAGGTTTTTTATTATCTATTATAACTGGGCAAGAAATTTAATTCTCTTATTTCTATTTTAAAATACTCTAGATCTGAAATATAAAGAAAACCTTCAAATGGGAGCTTAGGATATCGTAACTCTATTTTCAACATTATTTTTATACAGTTCTGAATAAAATGTCAGGTTTAATTTAAACAAATTTAACTAATGCACCCTGGAGCTTCATTTCTGTTATTGACGGAGAAGTCGATTCTTCATACACAGGATATGGATGTCGTTCATGTGGAAGTATTCATTAGGGGTTAGAAGCCGGAACCGGAGGGCGTGATTGTGGTACCCAAAGTGAATCTGAAACTGCAACAATGCGTAAAAATAAGATTGGAAGTTTTATTGGATGTTATTTGCAATAATTTTATTTATTAAGCCAAAACTTGATGCAGACTTAATTTAGATACAACTATAGATGTTGCAACACAACGAAAAATAAAAAAATTGTAGAGCGATTCACAAGAAGCATTTAACTTTCTAATTATAAATATAACGGCGACGGATCGGACAACCGCTGGAGGGGTTCTTGCCTGGCCCACTGTAACAATAGAGGAACTAAGTATGAATAAGTGTATTTATTGACATAGCAATATCATACATAGAATTTCAACAATCGCACCGGCCCACAGACCGTACGTGCTTTTGTAATACACATTACAAGCAATATGAAAACAACAACGAATTAAGAGTAAACGCGAAACTAAAAAGACAAAGGTAATACACAGTCAAAAGCAGCATTAAACAACAATAAAGAATTAAGAGTGAACCCTAAAATAAAAATACAAAGATATTCAAATATAGCAATTTAAATTTACAGCACAGAGTACATCTTCATAGATGCACCCTCTTATAATAGATAATTACACTTAAGACACATATACACATAATATATACACAATATATAAAACCATAGCACATCAGTGACCTAAGTATGATATAAAATATATATGTATGTAGAACATTGTAGTCACTTTTGTTTAGTCGAAATTATTCCTCCCCCCCCCCTTCTCTATTGGCAGCCTCCTCAGATCTCGGCTGTCTTGCCATAAGTATAAATTTACCTAGCCCGTCCATGTTTTCCGTGCCTGCCAGTAGCGTCCAACACGCTTCTAGCCCTACATTCGCAGTGGTAAAAAATCGCGGCAAATATTTTTCCCGCCATTCCCCCGTACCCCTACATCATGCCAAGATGTTAGTCCACGACTCTTTCTCCTCGCAAATGGGACAGATCCTCGTATCATTCTCGTCAGAAATTTTCGTGCTCCTCCATGCTCCTAGTCTAATCCACGCGAGCCCCTCTCTAATGAGTTTGGTACCTGTTTTGATGTATTGCTCCATCCATACCCCACTCCGATTTTAGCCCAGACTGTACTTCTAATGACACCTTCTCTGAGCATTGCGCAATTATTTGCTGTCTGTCAATATCACAGAGGCGGTTCTTAATTTTTCTCCAAATACTCCGCCTGTTTTCCTGCCCCGTCATCCAAATGTATCCCATCCCAATGGTTTCCAACCCTTTCTTTAATTTTGATGCCCACGTCGAATTACCTTCCATTCGCAACTGTTCACGGTAGCAGACTGCCCTAATTAGAGATTGGTTTCCGTGAACGATTGTCATCCAATATGTAACTGCTCTGATTTTGCACTCTAGCGTTTCACTATGTACCCCGAATTCCCTCATTATTCCGCAGTTTGCCGTACTCCTCCCTACACCCAGAATTCCTTTCAAAAATTGGGTCCTCACTTGGTCCAGATTCCCTGTTTGTTCCCACCCCCATATTTTAGAGGAACTAAGTAATAATAACATTCTGCTAATGTTGATCTCAATTAGCATTATGTAGAAAGAACAATTTTTTGTAAGAAGTTTGTTTTTAGAGTAGCTAGAGAAAGTCATATGAGTGTAACACATGACAATTTTACTTTTTCTACACGTACTATGTATGTACAGAGTGTGTAGAGAAATTGTTGAATTGGACCCGAAATTTCAATACCGAGATTTTATCGAAAATACATGTTTTTTTGGACCTCCTGAAGCCAATAAAAATTAGAGAAAGGTCTGCTTATGTCTTTTAGCTGTGTCTGTGTGTGTGTTTGTGTGCAGCATAGCTCATAAACGAAAAGTCCTTTAAATACCAAACTTGATATTTAAGTTCGGTGTCTCCCAAGGATGCGACACAAAGATTCTCAAGAAACTCCCCCTCCACCCCCAGCTACCCTTTACATGGAAGACATTTGGATATGTTTTGTTTTCTCAAAAATTGTTCTAACCATTTCTATTAAAATTCTTATGTAAAGATCTTTTTTATTCTGGATTATATTTTTTGAATTTGCATAACTAGTACAGCATAAGAGAGAGAGAAAAACTTAACTACACAAAAGTTGAAGTTCTCGTTAAAACACACGATTTATGTCATTTGTATTTTTTCAGGGAATTGACCGTTTTCGCGTTATTCCTTTGTATTGCCTTCATTCTTAGAATACTTAAACTTTTCTCATACAGGAACTGTCAACTGCTGGCCAGGAGAAATGAATTTCAGCCCCTAAGCAACCACATTTTAAAACATTTGACTGTCACTTTAGCCTAGTATATTATCTTATTTACCTTCTACTTATAATAAACTAAGTAATAAGACCGTTTTACTTGTGTTTATCTCGATCAGTATGAAGTGGATATGTGATTAAGCTTATTAGTAATAATTTGTTACATAGATGTAGAGAAGGTCATGTGATTGGAACACATCAGATCTTTTAATCCTGTCTCAAATTTTATAATATTTACAGTGGTTTAAGTTTGAAGTAACTTTTGCAAAACCCTATACAACAAAACACACAATAATCACTGATATAACATTATGAGCTCAATACTGCCTGCAAGCCTACCATACCTTGGTTCGTGGAAAACTACTAGCTGCAAAAGCTCAAAATCTGAGACTTCATGACACCGAGCAATATTTCTCTTTCTCAGTAAAACAGCTTTCAAGAGCACCAAGAGTGACGGTCGGACACAAACCTACCGACCTTGGAAGGCCTTTACACCTGTACATGATTGCGTTAAGTAGATAAACAAGTAACACATCCAGGGTTTGTTACTTCTCTACGGAAACTTAAATTTGTTTTATTTATGCCAATGCAGTCTGCTCTTCTGCTATACGAAACATAAGTATGCCAATGTTACAACAATATACAAATAACACATGTGTATTAAAATCATTATAAGCATAAAATAGTATTTTCTTTCTGGGACTTTTAGGAGATTTAACTCCATCCTCCGCTCGCTGCGACTCTAGTTTAACGTGTATCTGTGTTATTTACAAAAGTAATGTAAATTCTATCTCATTGAAAACATTGTTTCAAATTGGAATCTGAATAATCTAGACTTATTTGAGTTCCATAAGTAAGTTTAATTCACTGTAATATTTAGTATAACAGAACCTTCCAACCATAATTTTGGTAGTATTTCTGCTTTGAACAGTAAATTACAACTAAATTCTATGATGGGATATGGCAACAAACAGATTTCACTTAAGTACAGTTCATCTCTCATACAGTACAAGTAAAGCTTTTTGCCAATAAGCAAACACTTTGACACAATGAACTAGAGCACGAGTCATCCCAGCACTACACGTCTTTACCGCTTCTTGAAATGCACTACTGATGACTGCTCTCTACACGAAGCTCCATTGGCACTCGCTTGCTCCAACGTCACAAGTCCTTCACAAAATGAAAACCACCACACGAGTAACATCTAGAACGTAATCCTGAAAAGAAACGAGATGGCTTATATAGGTATATATTTTTACTTTCTCTACACGTACTATGTACATAGTGTATAGAGAAGGTATTGTAATGCACCCAAAGATTCGATACCGATATTTCACGGGAAATACATGTTTTGTTACGCCCTGAATCCATAAAAAACATTTTTAGAAAAATGTTTGTATGTGTGTGTGTCTGTGGGCAGCATAGCTCAAAAACGAAAAGTCCGTTACAAACCAAACTTGGTATTTAAGTTTGGTATCCTCCAAGGATGCGACAAGAAAAACCCCACCCCCAACTACCCTTTACATAGAACGTTTTTTCGAAAATTATGATTTTCTCATAAACGGCACTTAACGATTTTGATTAAAATATGGCATATTAAAGACATTTACATGACTAATAAAATCTATAACTTGAATTTTTTGGGAAAAGCCTTTAAAGACATGTCTATTCTGGATGATTTTTATTGAATTTTGTATAATTAGTAAACCATTAGAGATAGACAAAAACCTACTACACAGAAAATGTATATCACGATAAAGCACACACTTTATGTTAGTGGAGTTGGTCGTTTTTGAGATATTCCTTGTTATTGATTTCAGCTTTAAAAAACTTATGCTTTTCTCATATAGGAATTTGTCAACTCCTGTCCATACAAAAAGTCACATAGCAACCAACTTTTGACTATCACTTTAACCTATGGTACTCCCTTTTTTCTCTTCTATGTACAAGGAAGCAAGTAAAAGACTGCTGCTAATTTTTCTCAATTAGCATGAAGTAAATAGAAGCATAAGCTTTTTAACAATAATTTGTTGTAGAGAAAGTCATCAGATTTTTCTCAGAGCCAGCAACCTAGTTTGAACTTTGTGATTACTCAGTTACTATCTGGACATGAAAGTTAGTCATAATTTGAGCGATTTGCGATCAATGCTCATACTTCTGTAAATCTTTCAAACTTTAGAACACCTAATTGTTTAGTTTCCTAGGTAATCGACAGTCTGCGTTAAACTTTATAATAGTTCTTGTGTACCGCTGTTTAAGAATATAATTCTAAATATACTATAGGTAAATTTTTAAATATAAGGCTAACATTTCAAGTAAACATGTAGTGAACAAATCACATTCTAACATTCATTCATCAAATAAGCTTTAATTTAAAATTCCAATCAACAATTGTCTTACAATGACCCTATTTTATCTGTTTGCAAATTCGATAAATGATAATAATAAAAAAACAGCTAGATTGGCCAAGTTGGCCTGTTTTGGTTCAGCAAAAATCATCCCTCCAGCGATGTTTGTCCTCCTAATTACGGTTCCTCCGGGTTTGTATTTTGTAACTGCTTT
The DNA here is from genome assembly GCA_030762935.1 of Hymenopus coronatus. Classification (NCBI taxonomy): domain Eukaryota; kingdom Metazoa; phylum Arthropoda; class Insecta; order Mantodea; family Hymenopodidae; genus Hymenopus; species Hymenopus coronatus. The sequence goes on along the minus strand of CM060895.1, from coordinate 77,499,842 downwards.
TCTTAGTCTATTATATCATCCATGCTTTATAATCGCACCAGTTTTGTTTATATCTAGAGATGTTGCTGTTTAAATTATACATGTTTATTTGGTGTGTAATTATCTAATTCCTAATGCAGTTCAAACGGTATATCCAGCAATGCTACTTAAAAATCTCATTTCTGTTGTTTTTTACCATTCTTTTATAACTTCTGTTCATCACCCAATTTTCGGAACCATATGTCAATGCTGGCACGCCAAAGACTTTATAAGAGTTCAACACTGTTTTCTTTCGAGTTTTATTTTGCAGAATTCGAACACACATGTTCTAAAACTAATATAATTTTTGTTTTGTATCTCTTGTCATCATGTAATACCAGATCCAAAGTGATTAAAATGTTTCACCTGTTCTGTTATTAAATCTTCAATTACTACTTTTGATCTTATTTTATTTTTACATAAAAGGCCATGATTTTTGTTTTTTATATTGTGTAATAACGAAAATAATGATACTTCACTACTGTAAAATCCTAACTTCACAATTTATTAGTGTATAAGTGCAACTATTTTAGTCAATGTCTCGTAACTTCTGCACCGTATACGTTTTATAAAATAATACTCTGGTGTATTTATAAACTAAAATTTCTTATGGACAGACATTCTAATGGGATACTGCCGTATTGAATCGTAGTTTCAACTGCTGTTTTCTGTAATGAAAATACATAAAATCAACAATAGACATGTATCGTCGCTCTGTCCCATAAGGCCTTTTTGCTTGAGGAAAGCGCTGAAAAATGTTAAGACTATGACTTGAGGTCTGTCTTCCGTTCAACAATCTTCCTGGTACTGTGCCAGGCATTGAAGAACTTCCATCCGCATTTAAGTTACAAGTGTCTGCGTACAAGGCCACACTTATGATAATGTCCAACCAAGGTTTATATAGAGAAGAGAAATTCAATTTTTCCACAGTTATAAATGCCTCCAAGGGCAAGAAAAAATTTGAAAGGCTAAAAAGATACATTTTTGTGAATTCTCTAGTTTAATATTTTTTTAAACACTGACATATAGTATATTATATATTATTAGTAAATCATTATAATTATAAATAATTACGTATTATCAAACTTGGATCTATGCCAAAAGAATCGGAGATATTGGAGTTTTTATTTTCGATTTATTTTCACCAAAAAATCCCAGCTGGAATTAGTAACATCAAACTGATAATAGCCTCTTTTAGTTTTGATGTTATATTTAGGAGTATTAAATAGCTATATCCATCTAGGTGGCCCGGGTTCAATTCCTAGCGCCCACATGTGGAATTCCTGGTGGATGAAGCGGCTTCTGGGTGGGATTTTTTCCGGGCCCTCCGGTTTCCCCCGCCACTCATTCCATTAATTTATCCATCACCTTCCAAAACATCAATTTTGCTTACATTTCATATCGTCCACTTAATGTTCATGTCTAGCTACGAGCCGTCACCTCGTAACAGGTTCTGCATTCTATGGTTTCGTGCCGTAGGTTCACCCGACAAGCTTCTGACCCCTAGGCATTGGCTTGTAAGTTTTAGGGGTGTCAGTCCTATAGATACGTGGAGGGTAAGCAGACTACGAAAGGAATTACATAATTTTCAACATTTATTATAGATCCGAAAATTTTTAAACCTATTGGTCAGATGTAAATACAGATTCAATGAGCTTTTGAGACCTCCAGGCAAGACTGAGCCTAAGGCTCCAGGGGCTTATTGTTTTGTAAAGAACATCTAAATCCTTTAGCGCCTACTTATTTGTTATATTATGTTTGTCCCATTTTTTCTTTGTTTTTGTCTTTAATTTTATGATCATTAGTACTTTATATGAGAAAGTCATATACCTTTAGTTTGAGTAATGTTTTGATTTGTTCTTAAAAGTTTGAATTTTCGGGCGTTTTTTTTTTTTTTTTTTGAGGAAGTGTCTTTGTCTTATTTTACTCAATTCACCCCTCATCAACCGAATATTCATAACGTCAATATTATTGACGTCCAATAGTTTTAAGCGTTAATGTGTTTTTGTAAAATAAATTGATAAAATTATTTTTACTATAGTAAATTAATACTGAGAAGAAATTTTAAATGGATATAATAAAATTCGTTAAAGATAATTCAATTAATTTGGTTAGAAAGTACCGGGAATTTATCATTTAAAAATCATGTTTAAAAGGGTATTCAAAATTATTGTTGTCGCTAAGTTTGTACTACTTTCCTCTATACCACGCGGATTTTACGATGGATGCATATATTTAACAAAGAATCTGTCTCAAATTTTGCATTGCAAATGGTATTTCGTGTGCCGAATCACTGAAAGTGTTGCAGAGGGCATACGGTGAATCGACTTTATCAAAAACACGTGCATATGAGTGGTACAGTGCATTCAAAAGTGGTCGAGATGTGGTGGAAGATTTGCCTCGCTCTGATCGGCCATCAACGGTTTCATCTGAACTGAACATTGCTAAAGTGAAGAAAATGGTGTCTGAAAATCGTCATTTAGGTCTGAGAGATATTACCGCTGAACTTTGTGTCTCACGAATCGATTTGTACCATTTTAAACGATTGTTTGGGCATGACACGCGTTGCAGCTCGATTAGTTCCGAAAGAATCTTGAAGTTCCGAAACTTGAATTTTATACAGAAACTCAATCGCGTAAGGATTGCTAAAGACATACTAGAACGAGCAAGTTCACACCCCACATTCGTGAAACGCATTATAACTGGTGATGAGACGTGGGGAGCTTCCGAATGGCACTTTCCAACTGAACCGAAACCTAAAAGGGCACGTCAAACTCGGTCAAAACTGAAGGTCATGTTGACGGTGTTTTTTTATTATCGCGGTGTCGTGCACTCAAGAGTTCTTTCCAGAAGGTCAGATGGTAAATAAAGACTATTATCTAAGCGTTATGGGGTGTTTGAGAGAACAAATACGGCGAAAAAGGCCAGATTTATGGAACGACAACTCATGGATTCTGCACCACGATAACGCACCAGCTCACTGGCCAAAAACTCAACAAATTTCATAGAACAACCACCGTATTCACCTGATCTGGCTCATGCTGATTTCTTTCTTTCCAAAACTCAAGTTACCACTTCGAGGCACCCGTTTTCAGTCGATAGAAGACAAAGGAAAATTCGCGGCAACAATTGATCTCAATTCCTAAAAGTGCCTACAAAAAATGTTTTGATGATTGGATTGTTCGTTGGCATAAATGTATACTTTCAGAAGGGGCTTACTTTGAAAGCCAATAAAATAAAATTGGATGAATAATTCATTTTTTGTGTTTTATTGGCAAATTCCCGGAACTGTCTTGACACAGTAGTATATCTAAATATTTATACTATGGATCTCCATAGCATAGCGACATAGCTGGTCCAAGAGAAATCTAACATTGGATTTTCAGACATATGACACATCCCATTCACTAAGTTCTGCCTTGGTACGGTAGCTGTCCAGTGTTAATATGAATGTAACGAATCGGATGGCTTTGTCTATAATTCGTGAACGTTACGATTCTCAAGAATGACTAACAAAGGCCTGGTGCGCTTCTTTTTAACAATGTCGAATTACAGCTAGGTGTCCAAAAAGAACGCTTTGCTACCATCGTGGTGATTCGTTTTAACAATTCGTTAAGGTCTAACGAGGGAGAAGGGCCCAAGCAATTACATTTCCTGTCCTTCCCTCGCCAATTGCCCCGTGCATTTTGACAAACCTCAGAGAGCAACGAAAAAAATTTAACAAAGACATGCTGGAAGGGACGTGCTAGACGAGAGAAATTAACTTGCTACAAAATTGAATTAAATGACGTGGCCCTGAGATTTCTCTCTCCCGCTCCCCCTCCCCCTCTCTGAGATATGGATTAGCACGTGTACGGTACTTTTTTATGCTGGACGGGGAGGTGCCCATTATTATTCACATGCTGGGCTGGAATGCGTCGCATTTGTCACTCTCGCCTACTCGCACAGAGGGAAATTATCGATTACTATTATTAATTAAGAAAGAGTAAAAACGTCTGTATTATTCCATTTTCGAAAAGCAGAAAATGTCGCTCACAGATAAATTCTCATCATGCTCTTAAGATAATGTATTTTTGGAGTCTAAACAAAATGTTAAAAATTAAAGAAGTAATTTTTACTTTCTCTATCACGTATGTAAAATGTACATATTAGGAAATAATTTAGGGTCTCCTGTATTAAAAATTATATTAAAAGGTCCTTGTATTGTGTATGTCCAGACGTGTGTGTGTGTATGTGTGTGTGTGTGTGTGTGTGTGTGAACATGATATCCCAAGAACGCAAAGTCTGTAAAATTGCAAAATTGGTAATTAGCTATAGTACCTTTCTAGAATGTGGCACGAACATTTTGAGGAAATTCCCCCCCCCCCAACCCAAAGTACCTTTTAAATTCCCTCAAACATGGTTCTAATGATTTTGATTAAAATATTGCCTGTTAAAGATATTTACATTCTGGATGACTTTTGCATAGCTGGTAAAACGTAATAGATAGAAAGTACTTACTACTCAAAACATATAGATCTGGTGAAAACATACAATTTGACATATTAATTTTTTCGTGGAGTTGACCTTTTCCGAGATATTTCTTGTAATAGGTTTGAGCTTTAAAACACTTAAAACTTTTCTCATACGGAAATTCAACTCCTAAATATGCAAACAAATTAATTTAAATCGTATAGCAACCATCTTGTAGCATATCACCTATTGCCCTTCAACTTACAAGGAAGCAAGTCATAATATCATTTTTGCTAATGCTTATCTGGATTAGAATGAAATAGATACAAGAATGTTTCTAAAAATGATATATTACAGAAAATTACAAAAAGTCATGTGAATGGAAAACCTCAGATTTTTTCCTAATGAAACAATGGGAATTCAAAGCTTTGAAAATAGTTTTACAATAGTAGCATTTGAATTGCCAATTAGTGGAACTTATATATGAGCAGCTGCATGCATCTCAGAACGTTTCCATCCTCAAATGTTCATGTTGAAGCTTTTTACTACATTGTTTAAAAGTTCTGTACTGCATTTAAAAAAAAATCTGATGTCTTCCATTCACATGACTTTCTCTATATCTCTGTAACAAATTATTAAGCTTATTCTGTTATTTCATGCTAATCGAGAAACATTAACAGAAATAATCTTATTTCTTGCTTTATTGTAAATAGAAGTGAAATAAGCGAGTACCATAGTTTAAAGTGAAAGCCAAAAGCTGGTTGCTATGTGATTGAAGTTCGTTTGTTTGTAAGGACACGAGTTGGAAAATTCCTGTATGAGAAAAGTATGTTTTTCAAAGCTGAAACCAAAAACAATGAACATCTCAAAAACGATCAATTCCACGAAAAAAATGTATATAACATCAATTGTGTGTTTTAACGTGCTCTACATTTTTTGTGTGTTAAGTCTTTGTACATATCTTACGGTTTAATAGTTATGCAAAATTCATCAGAATAAAGTAGTCTTCAGAGGCTATTCCCAGTAAATTCAAGATATACATTTTATTTGTCAGGTAAATATCTTTAATATAAGATATTTTAATCAAAATCGTTACAGCGATTTTTTAGAAAATCAAAATTTATGAAAAAAGTTCCATGTAAAGGGTAGTTGGGATTGGGGGGATTTTCTTGAAAATCTCCGTGATGCATCCTTGGAGGATACCAAACCTAAATTCGTGTTTGAGCTATGCTGCACACACACACACACACACACACACACACACACACACACACACACATACACGGACATTTTTCTAAAAATACTTTTTTTAGATTCAGGAGGTATCAAAACATGTACTTAGGCTAAAATCTCGGTATCGAATTTTTGGGTGCACTACAATATCTTCCCTATACATTATGTACATAGCACGTGTAGAGAAAGTAACAAATTAAAGATAACTACACTATGCGTTTTCGAAATAAACCTCCACAGTCGAAAAATAAGTCATTTAACTTTTGAAAAATCAGAAGTTTTGGATAGTACTAAGAGTAATAACTTTTATAAAATGATGAAGACTTGGTATAAGAATCTGATGTGCACCATTCACATGACTTTCTCTACATCTCTGCAACAAGTTGTTGTTTTAAAGCTTATGCCTCTATTTACTTCATGCTGGTCATATTACTGTTTCCTTGTAAGTAGAAGCCAAATAAGGGAGTACCATAGGTTAAAGTGATAATCAAAAGATGGTGGCTATGTGACTGGACAAAAGCTTACTACACAAAAAATGTAGAGCACGTTAAATACACACAATTTATGTTGTATATATTTTTTTCATGGAGTTCATCGTTTATGAGACATTTAATGTTTTTGGTTTCTGCTAATAAAAACTTATACTTTTCTCATACAGGAATTTGTCAACTGCTGTCCATACAAACAAAGGAACTTCAGTGACTTAGCAACCAGCTTTTGACTATCACTTTAACCTGTGGTACTACTTACAAGGAAGCAAGTAATAAGACTTTTTCTGATTAGCAGGAAGTAAATAGTAGTATAAGCTTTTTAAGAATAATTTGTTGCATAGATGTAGAGAGTCATGTGAATGGAACACATCAGAATTTTAAAATAATATCCTGTGGAACATTGTTATTAGAACAATTAATTTAGTCAATAAATGTTTATTTGAAATAAGCGTGTAAATTAGGATTTTCAAGTATGGAAAATATGTCACTGTTACTGTATGCAATAACTATTTTTTTCAACAAGATGCGTTATATGCTGTGTGTGGCTTGTCCACATTTCAAAGATGCATTACCTTAATACTTCTACATTCATTTTGTACTAAGGCTTTGTTGGCTCTTGGCCGCGGTTTTTCTTCTATAGAAGCATGGAAGTGGAAGGCAGTGACAGTAGAATTAGCGTCGCATTCTTAACTCGGGTTTGGCCTTCTTCCGAATAAAAGTGGTTTGCAGAAAACTATTGCGTGTAATGTTTTTATAATAACTCCTTCATACTTGCTGTGCTTAAAGGGATGTATCACTTGAATCACTGATTCGAAAAAGCACCGATTCCATTTACGATCACCTACGTTTTCTGCAACAAATTATTTTTACAAAGGTTTTATCTTCTCTCTATGCATATTCGAGATAAATTCTAGCAGAAATTGTATTACTCATTTCCTTGTAAATAGAAGAGAAATAAGGCAATATATAAGACTTAAGCGATAGAAGCCGGCCGCTGCATGATGCAAATGAAATTTCCTTGTGTGTGCATGACCAGGATAACAAATAATGAACATCTCATTTGAGAGAAAGATAAATATTAGAACTTTAAAACAATAATAAGAACTGTCTGAAAACGGGTTAGCTCTGCAAATAAAATGTAGCGGCTTGATAGTGTGGTGGTAGCGTCTCTCATATTTAACAAGTCGCGAGTTCGAATCTCGCATAAGGTGAGTTACCCGGATAAGAGTTTTTTTTTTCTTTTTTTCTTTTTTTCTTCACCGTGAAGACCCATGTCAAGTAACTTTAAGCTCCATGGATCCCGAGATCATTTGAACGTTATTTCAAGGTTTCACTCGTTCGATATGCACAAACAGGTCAAAGGATTTAGTTAAAAGTGAGAGAGATAGAAAATAAAAGTATATTACGTAAATGTTGTGTTTTTAACGCGATCAAATTCTTTTTGTGCAGTCCTTCGTTACCAGTTATGCATAGGTCATCAAAAATAAGAGGTGTTCGGAGGATATTTCCAGAAAGCTCAAAATAAACGTTTTATTTGTCAGGGAAATATCTTAAATATACGGTTTTTAATCACAGTGATTAGAGCTATTTTTGAAAAAACAATGAATAATGTTTCATGCAAAGTAGTTTGGAGTAGCGCAATTAGCTTGCAATTTTTTGTGTCGCATTTTGAAAATTCTGAACAATGTAAATTTTGGTATTCAAATTATCTTTAATTTTTGAGCTATGCTGTTTAGACACACAGGGACTAAAATTTTTACAAAAATACTATTTTAATACAGGGATCCTCAAAATTGTGATTTCCCCTAAAGTACATGTATCGAGAGTTTTTTTATGATTATATCATCTCTACCTACTATGGTCATTTGGCATATATTTTAATAATTTTTATTTTATGTTATACTATTTTATTTCTTTTGTGTGCTCCTTTATTTTAATTATTATATGTTCGATTTTAAAATGATAATATATGTATAAAAATCTGATGTGTTCCATTCACAAGACTTTTTCTACATCTCTAAAAATTGTTAAAAAACTATTTTTTTTTGTGTACTTCAAGCTAATCAAGATACATCAGAAATTGTCTTCATCACTTGATTCCTTGTAAGTAAAAGAGAAATAATGGAATACACAGGGCTAAAGGGATACGAAAGTATTTTAAAATGTGGTTGCTATGTGATTGAAATTCGTTTGAATAAATATATAATCTTCCTTCAGTCAATTATGCTTCCAATAAATTAAATATTATTACTCCAGGAGTTGACAAATTGCCGTAGGAGGAAAGTGCAAGTATTTTAGAACTGAAACCAATAACAAGGGACATCTCGGAAATGGTCAACTCTACGAAAAAATGTATGATATAAATTGTGTGTTCCAACGTGATATAGATTTTTGTGTATTAGCTTTTGCTTCTTTCTTAGGGTTGAGGAGTCATGCTAAAGCTATCCAGAATGAAAAGGTCTTCAGAGGTTATTCCTAGAAAATTCATGATATACATTTTATTTGTAATATAAACATTTTAGTATACGATATTTTAACCAAAAACGTTATATCCATTTTTAATAAATCAAAGTTTTCAAATTTTTTTAAAGGCAAGGGGATTTTCCTCAAAATCTTCGTATCACATCCTTGGTAAATACTCCAAATTTGATATTTTTCCGAGTTTTTCTTTTTGACTTACCGTATTCACATACACACATCTTTTTCTAAACATGATTTTTTGGATACAGGGACCCTAAAACGTGTATTTCCGGTGAAATCTCGATGTGGAATTTTCTGTTGGAGTGCAATACATTTTCTGCTTATGTATTAAGTATAGAAAGAAAACAGGAATAGTTTCGAATATGTACTGTGAATCAGAATGTTGATACTAACTTGAGAAAAACCACAGAGTTTTGCGATACTTGTAAGCTTTTTAAGGTAGAACGGATGCTTAAGCATCCAGGAAATAGGGTATATAACTCTATCAATTTACTGAAAATCTTAATAATTTTAATATATCAATATATAAATACAATGTTTATGTATTAATATAATTTAATTATTACAACTATTACATAAGTTCTATCCTTTTAGGAGTTTAACGTTCTTAAATGGCCACAAGAAATAATTATGCCAAGTCTGATGAAAAAATATAAATACTTCCAAGAAACAGGCCATAGGCGGCGCTATGACTATGTGGTTAGACAGCTCGCCTCTCACCTAGGCGGCCCGGGTTCGATCCCAAGCGCCCACATGTGGGATTAGTGGTGGTCGAAGCGGCGCCTGGGCTGGTTTTATCCGGGTCCTTCGGTGTCCCCTGCCATTTATTCCACAATTTGCTCAATCACCACCATTCCTATCATCCTGTTTGCTTGGGCTCGCGTGGATTAGACTAGGAGCTTGGAGGAGCACGAATATCTGACGAGAATGGTACGAGAATCTGTCCCATTTGCGAGGAGGAAGAGTCGTGGACTCGCATCTTGACAAGATATAGGGGTACGGAGGATTGGCGGGAAAAATATTTACCGCGATTCTTTACCATTGCGAATGTAGGGATAGAAGCATGTTGGACTCTACTGGCAGGCACAGAAAACGTGGACGGGCTGGGTCAATTTATACTTAAGGCAAGACAGCTGAGATCTGAGGAGGCTGCCAATAGCCAATAGAGAAGGGGGGGGGATATGATCGACTAAACAAAAATGACTACAATGCTCTACGTACATACACATATATATATATATTATAAGAGGGTGAATTTATGAAGGTGTACTCTGTGCTGTAAATTTAAATTGCTGTATTTGAATATCTTTATATTTTTATTTTCGTGTTTACTCTTTTAATTCTTTGTTGTTTTAATATTGTTTTTAATGTGTATTACAAAAACACGTACAGTCTGTGGACGCGTGCGATTGTTGAAATTCTCCGTATGATATTGTTATGTCAATAAATACACTTATTCATTCATGCACTTCATATCATTCACTTCCCCACGTTCATGGCTAGCCATTCATTCCAGTTTCTTCATTCTGTGGTTCCTTTCAGACATGCTTCTGATCCTTAAGCACTAGCTTTTAAGTTCTAAGGGGGAATCGGTATTGCATATGGGGAGTGTAAGCCGATTAAAAAAACAAAAATTATACCTACAAGCTGACGGAGAATATTGGCACATGTTAAAATATTGTTGACTGAAATTAATTTTAGTGCATCACAACATATTTATGCTCTGCCCATGTTTGAAGAAATTAAAATCAATATTTTTAAACAGAGAAGAAAGGAATTAACAGTAAATGGCCTTTAAACCTGTGTTTTATTGGGTTTCTTTGCGAATTATCCATGGGGGTATAATTTATTGGAAAAGTCTGATGTGTTCCATTCACGTGACTTTCTCTACGTCTCTGCAACCTCCATGTTTGAGTGGTTAGACCACTTGCCTCTCACCTAGGCGGTTGGGGTTCGATCCCAAGCCTATGCATGTGAGTTTTGTGGTGGACAAAGCTGCGCTGGGGAGGGTTTTCTCCGGGTACTCCGGTTTCACCCGCTAACGCATTCCACTGGTGCTCCATTCATGTATCATCAGTGTGACCGCCTGCGGTGCCATAAGTAGTTAAAGCGGGCATTAAACACTACCAAAAAAAAATCTCTGCAACAAATTGTTGTTAAACAGCATATGCTTCTATTTAATTCATGCTAATCGAGAAACATTAGCAGACATAGTCTGATTATTTGCTTCCTTGTAAGTAGATGCGAAATGAGCGAGTACCATAGGTTAAAATGATAGCCAAAAGCTGGTCGCTATGTCCTTTGTTTGTATGGACAGGAGTTAACAAATTCCTGTATGAGAAAATTATGTTTTTCAAAGCAGAAACTAAAAACCAAGAATATCTTAAAAATGATAAACTTCACGAAAAACTCTATATGACATAAATTGTGTGTTTTATCACAAGCTACATTTTCGCTTACGGTTTAGCAGTTCTGCACAATTCCGTAAAATGTATCCAGAATAAAGTAGTATTCAGAGGCTATCCCCAGAAAATTCAAGATATACATTTTATTTTTCAGGTAAATATCTCTAATATACGATATTTGAATCAAAATCGTTAGAGCTATTTTTAAGAAAATCAAAATTTTCGAAAAAAGTTCCATTTAAAGGGTAGTTCGGGGTAGGGGAATTTTCTTGAAAATCTTCGTGTCGCATCCTTGGAAGATACCAAACTTAGATATCAAGTTCGGGCTTTTGCGGTCCTTTCGTTTTTGCGCTATGCTGCCCACAGATGCAGACACACACACAGACATTTTTCTAAAAATGCTATTTTTTTATTCAGGGAGTCTCAAAGTATGTATTTCCGGTGAAATCTCGGTATCGAATTTTTGGGTACAATACAATACCTTCTCTATACTCTATGTACATAGTTCGTATAGAGAAAGTAAAAAAGAACTTCTGTGAACTTCCAAACTATTTATCGAATGCATTTGAACAACTCTTCATACGGTTAAATATGTGATTCATCAAAAAACAGTAGCTTTAGTATTGTATTATAGGTTTCGTTATAACAAAAGGGAGAAAAGACGTTCTTTCTTTTTCCAGGCAGTAGTTCAATTATGTTGATACATCTGTGAAAGTGGTGGAAAATTAAAAATAATATATTTTAATAATGAAATAGGAATCCAAATTTAATAGATAGGATATTTCGAAATTCACTTAAAACATTAAACTATTATAAATATTATACATACTGAGCAAACAATGGCTTTTTATAAAACATTATGAAGATGTCCTCCGTTCTCTTGTTCAAGTGCACCATTCTTTGTGTGAATTATGCACAGCATTTTGCAAATGTTTCTTGGAATGTTAGCAATATCTTGTTAGATAGCATCTTTCAGTTGTTGGATGTGTCAGGAAAACTCGTTCTTTAAGGTAGTCCTACAACGAAAGGTAGGTCGGATTGACATCCGGAGATCGGGGCGGCCAATTTGTTGAGAATGTCTACTGATGACACGATCGGCAAAGATCGGCAAAGATCGGTTCAATTGTTTTGTTTGTTTTTTTTACACAAGCCATGTGTAAGACAGGAGTTGGATATATAGATACAGACCTAAAAATTCGGTGCCATAGCCGGTATTTGACATTTGTTATAATCAAACAATATGCAGAGAAAAAAACGTGAATCAGTCCACCAAAGAACATCTTTATATTTCTTTAAGAAAATTAGGTTAATGTACAATTCTACTATAAATCAAGATTGATCGCTGAACTGGAATAACGGATCTCTCCGTCTCTAACCAGTTGCTCTTCCACTGAGCTACCATGGCAACTGACTCTACCTATCCAACTCCTGTCCTACATACGGCTTGTGTGAAAAAAACCAATTAAACCAATACCCATTGACCATAATAGTTGGCTATACTATGAATCCTGGGACTTAAAGTACTTGCAGCATTGTAAGTTGCCATTGGGGTTGTCATCTCAAAATAATTTGAGCTCACCTTGTGGTTTACCGAGAAACGTGCGAGTCGGTTGAACAATTCAATGCTATGCCATGGTGGCTCAGTGGTAGAGCAACTGGCTAGAGACCGGGAGATCCGTGGTTCAAATCCCGGCTATGGTATTGAATTTTTCGGTCTGACTTTACCTATCTGGGTAATTATTTGTTTTGCAGAGGTGGAGATATGAAGCACTTCAGCAAAAGTGACATTATTGATTACTTTTTGAACTTCCTGATCTCTTCTTATCAAAATCACCTACAGTTTATTAAAACTTCGTGAGTAATTCCTCACAATTACAAATGGAACATGGGTCTGCTCTTAAATGAAAGGAGTTTTTCTCAGACCTTGATAGAACTATAATGTGTAGCTTAGAAATTCCTATGGTAGTATGAGTAAAATTACTAATGGTTCATTCAACAAAGCTGAACATGAATAAAATCGCGTTTTATGAGTATTGTATATTATAATATCCACAATAACGAATACTTATTGTTGATGTGGTTGAGAAACCCATGTGTATCTCTCATATTTTTCCTCAGGTGTTCTCCACATTGAGATCATTTCATCTAAAATGAGAATCACCACAATCTTTACTTCCTCTCAATAGTACCAATTCCATTACAAACTAAAAACTAAAAAAATATAAATATAGTTCTTTACAATCAAATATAATATTTAGTGTTACATTAAAACATTTTCCTGAAAAAATAAAGTATGAAGTACATTAAATTTCCAAAAAACACGCATTATTATATTAAAAGAAGTTCATTGACTCTCTACATCCACCATAAAATAATATATATCAAAATTAAAAAAAAAATAGGAAGTGAATGAGATTACGAGAAAATGCAATTTTAGAATTGCACCTATTATTTATGCAAATAACCATTTAAACACCATGTGTTCAGTCTCTTTAAATCCTTTGAAAATTAAACATCGAGTGCCCTTGAGAGAGCAACTCTTTAAAAAGTTTGCCCAGGCAGGGTGCATACGCATTGCAAAGGCAATCAAACTTATTTACACATTAAAATGAACAATTAATATATTGGATATGCAAACATAAGCTAAATTTTCAATTAAACATATTTAAGCTTTCATTTTCGTTTCTGCCTGTATGAAAATGTAAGTTTTAAATAGCAAAACAGTGAATATTTAGGGAGTTATATTAGGAGTCATGATTGATCCCTCTGTGTGTTTTGTGCAAGAGTTCTTGTCAGTTTTCGCTGGACTATTTCACTTTCTGCCCCGCAGTATTCGGGAAAATAAACACGTCGTTGACTTGTGTGCCACGGCTACTGGGATATTCTAACCAATCTGAACATACACTATTATTAAAGCGATGTATATGTGAACTTTTGTCCAATATTTTGAAAATTTAACATAGTAATTCGACTCGTTATAAAATTAATGAATTATAAACTTTAAGAAAATATAGATTTTTCTCACTTGACGCAGTTAAACTACCAATTAACAGAAGCTGTAGATAGATAGACCTATGCTTATTAATCCACATTCCCTACTTTAAAACTTATTTTTTCTTATTTGTTTTCTACTACACTTTTTTTATACTCAATGCTCCACAAGATAAAATTTTTCATAATTTGTTTAACATTTAGATACTTCCTCTTAAAATCACTTTTAAAGAAAATGGTCATATTACTTTTTCGAAATAATGATCCAACGTTGAAAAATAAAATATTAACTTTTGAAAATCAAGAGTTTGAAAGACTACGATAAGTAAGAGTTTTTCTCCACTAATTAGGGTAGTATAAAAGAATATATGACAGACCTATCTGTTCACTCATTTATAATAAAACTCGACTTTAGAATTGAATATTTTAAATGATTCGTGTATTATAAAAAATTAGACAGTAAAAACTATTATTTAAATAAACATGCGAGCTATAATTTTGATGCAAGGCAAAAATATTACATTATTTGTTATAATAATACTATTTAAAAACAATGATATTTTAGATAGTGTGGATTTTTCAATTTTTACAGATTCATCGCCTTAATAACTAAAATTATTAGTCTGCGAATGAAGCAAGTTATCTAATATTCATTACGCTATCCTTTATTAGCAGTAAAACATCTATACCTATTTTCTAACAACAACAATACTCCGTACAGAAAGTAGTTTGAATATAACACCTGGATTATTTCGTTCTTAGTTATATTAGGTGTTTATCTGCTTTAGGGTACACAAACGTGTATAAATGATGTATTGCTAAATTTGGCTCGTATCTATTGGATGGCAGAAGTTACTATACGGCAGACTTGTCCATCATCGGTTCCCCGTCTCTTTCTCTCGTTGACGGCTTTTGAATCAATCATTGGTCATCCAGCAGGAACCGTACCATGCAAGTCACATACAATCGCAATTTCAGCGCTTTTGTTCTGCGGGCAAAGCCTCACCCTCTCGTCACAGGGGTAGCAACCCCCACAGAGTGTTCTAAACGATGCAGCTCCACGAAAAGATTACAAGGCACAATTCCAAAAATAGAATATAAACAAAGAAAGAAAAACACAACTTCTTCCTCAGAGTTTGGGATTCCTGGCACGCGTCCCAAGCAAAGGTCTGCAAATAAAAATTCAGTGGTCCGTTAAAAAAAGGAGTTTTCGGACAGAATTCGCAACCTCTTTCATTCCCTAATCAAAGACTTGGAGTTCCCGCTTACCACTTACATTACATTTCTGTTTACTAAATCAATAACACAACAATAAATAAATACATATACTCTTGTGTTTATGTACTTATTCCTTGGATTTATTTCAAGGAATTTAAATAATTCTTCTGCCTCACATTTAAATAAAAATAATCTGTGTTCCATAAACATAAAATACTCCACCTATTCTGAAAATAATACTCCTCAACAAATCATTCTTCTATCTACTTCATGGTAATCGAGATACATGTTGGCAGAAATAATTGTATTACTTGCTCAACATAAGTAGAAGGGAACCAAGGCAATACACCAGGCTAATGTTAGTTAAATGCTTAAAATTTGACTTTAAATTGGGTTTTCTTTGATGGCGAGGAGTGATAAAATTCTATGTGTTGCATTCTCATAGCTTTCTCTACAACTCTGTAACAAACCTTATTGTATCTACTTCATGCTAATGGAGATAAACATGCATGGTAAGTTCTACATCTCGGAGGGCAACGAAATTAGGGAATACACTAGGCTAAAGTGATAATCATGTCCTTTAAAAGCTGATTCCATGTAGTTGAAATCCGTTTCTTTGCAAGGCCAGGCGTTTACGAATTCCCACAGGGGAAAGTTTTAAGCATTTTAAAATTGAAACCAATAACAAGAAATATTTCGGAAATGGCCAACTCCATGGTTTCTAACGAGATCTACTTTCTGTGCAACCACGGTTTAGCATTTATGCAAAGCTCATCTAGAATGAAAATGTCTTCAGAGGTTATTCCCAAAAAATTCAAGATACACATTCTGTCCTGTAAGTATCCTCAATAAACGGCAATTAAATCAAAATCGTTTTGAAAAACACACTGTCGAAAGTTGTTCTTAGTAAAATTCACCAACTTGGAGTAGTAGGATTTTTTAAAATCTTTGTGTTACATCTCTGAAAAATACTAAACATAAATACTGATCATTTCGTTTTTGAGTTATGCTATACACACACACACGGGTCTTTATCTAATTTTTGTATTCAATGTACCTCAAAACATATACTTCGTTGAAATCTCTGTATCCAATTTGGGGTGGAATACAATAACTTCTATACCTACTATATGCACAGGACGGGTAGAGAACGTAAAAACTAGAAAATCTAATTGAATATTATTATATTGACACAATTTTCTCGATTAACTGTTCATACAAATCTGTGTTCTATTCTCTACTGTGTCTTATTTTGAAATCGGACTACCCAATATAGAGTGCCACGGACAAAATAAAAAACTCAACTTAATAATATAAATGATATATAAAATGAAAAAATGATATAAAATGATATATATCACATTAACACTAATAGAAAGAAACCTTTTCAGGAGCGGATATTGCATATTTCCTTTTATATACATGTTAGGAGAATATGTTTGTTTTAAGTGACAGTTAAATCTGTTAAGAGCAGATCGTGAAATTCCGTACTCTTTGCGTGACCAGCAGGATATTGTTTTTGAAAAAGTATTGTCATTTTTATAATTTAACTTATGTAAGATGAAGAATATCTCTGAACTGTTCACGCAACAAAATGTCATTTGAAGATCTCTTATGGTTTTCTGAGATCTGCGTTTTTTTGGTAGTGATATTCAATCTTGGTTTATTTCAACGTTCAAGTTATAAAATGTAAGTAAGAATGAAGAAATCACAGAATATTTCTATAAAATTCAATGCGTACATTTTTGAAATGAAAATACTCAACCATTCATAAAAATAATTTTAAAGAGAGATAATTAAATAATGAAATATATTGTGGGTGAATAGTACTAATGGCTAGCTCTAACAATCGAAGATAATTAAAAGTTAAACACTATGTGTTTTCTTTCCCAATAACCCAATTTATGACGGACTAGAAAATTCAAATCATATTTTAAATGTTTTAAAATAATCGTTTTCAAAACGTTAAACATTTATTGTTTAATTTTCCAAAATATGGTATAAAGAGATTTAATTTAGAACATCATCTTGACTTCTGCAAAATGTTGTTCACACCACCTATAACCCAAATGTTTTCATATGTTCAATCAATTTATTAGTAACATTTTTAAAAATATTGTGATGCAATTATTTAATTTATATATATAATTCTAAATATTTCTTATAATTTTATAAAATAAAGCCCTAGCATGCTTTTGTAAATTAGAGCTAAAGTTTTTGGGAAAATAAATAAATGCCCTAACCAAAATGAAATTGTTAAAATGAATATTTATTAAGTAAATTAATAATGCGATTAAAGATAAAAATAAATATTTATTAATATAAATTTAATTTTGTTTGGTAAAGTATTATTTACATTAAAGTATCTGTAAAGTAACGAAATAATGGTTTTATTTCAATATAGGAAATAAATGTAAGAATTTGGAATGCATGCCCCGGTTTAAGAAATTAAGTACCGGGGTATAATATTGCAGATTTGTATTTGTACATACATGCTAGAGAAGGTAAAACTGAGACTAAGTAAAACAGCTGTGGTAGTTACTGTTAGACCAATGTGCGTATGTTTCTCAACAAAGTAGGCTATAAGGGAGGCAAGTTTAATGTGCATAATATGTTAATCCTTTCTTCTCCCTTTTACTTAACAATAAGCGGCGGTCCCTGCGCGGTAGGAGGCCGACACCGACTGGTACAGAAGCAAGGGGATGTCACCAATTATTTAGGGTAACGCGTGACCTAACACTACACGTATGACGTCATGTCCTTGGAACCTGACTCAGGCGCAATTAATGCATTGCAGTCTAGATCGAAATCTTGTAATAGAAACGTCACTAGAAACTTGCAACTGAATTATTCAGTGCTCTTTTTTGTCTACAAGTTGGAATATTATTCCTTTTTACTTTTTCTTGCACGTATGAACTTAAATATACATAGTAGCCAGTCAGGCTACTGTCGAGATTTCCCAGAATTATGTTTTGATGTCCCCCTGATTCCAATAAAGGCATTTTAGAAGAGTTTCCTGTGTGTGTCTGTTAAAAGCAAACTCAAAAGTGATAAGACGTTAAATACTTGGTATTTGTGTTAAGCATCTTCCAAAGATTTCACAACAGGGATGTTGAAGAAAATATCTCCCCCCAAACTACCTTTCACATGGAATAATGTTTAACTTTTTCCTCAACAATATTGATTAAATATTCATATATTTAAAATATTTACTTACAGATAAAATAAATATTTAAATATTCTGGAAATATCCCCCGAAGACCTCTTTACTTTTGTCGAGTTTTGCGAATTTTGCAAAACTTATTAACAATAAGAGAGAGAGTGAGAGATAAAATCTTACTACATAAAATGTTAAAAATGTAGATCCCTTCAAAGTACACAATTTGTCATAAACGCAAGTGTTGACCGTTTTGAGATATTCCTTACTAATGGTTGTAATTTTAATCAGTCCCATGACCGACCTTTCTGAACCATGGCTTTTTTCGGAGGTTTTCCTGGATCAATAGGCATATGCTGGGAACGTTTCTTCATTCAAGTTTCCTGTCCCTTCATTTCATCTCCATTTCATTTAAAGGTTGTAAGTGTCGCCGAGGACTAGCGGTGGTGCTGATTTCTCTCTGCAAATGCAGTTCTCGGCGAAATGGCGCTGGAAGTCGTGTGAAGATCCAGGGAGTTTGGCCAGAACTGAGGTGCTGGCTCCTAGCGCTTCACACGTCGGGATGAACTGCTTGGAATATATTAGGGATCTTCCACGGTGGCTCTTCCACCGATATCCGGTTTCGCCGCTCTTTGCAGTTACACTCAAGTCATCCTATCCTCTTGAGCTCTGGCGTACAGTGAACCAATGGCTGTAGGGCGGAATCTCCCCTCCGAGTCGCACACACTCCGCCGCGACCACATCCCTCCAATAGATCTTCAGCTCCAATTGTCAACTTACTGGACGCTGTCACCTCGTCTCTCCGGTGAAGGCTCCAAATACCTACTTACTACTGCCCAAAACTCCTCCTAAAATTAGAAGCACACTTGACGTAAACAAGGGTGAGATGCAATTTCCCTAACGTTACACCAGTGAATGCTGGCTACTAACCATAACACCCAGTTTAAGAGTAGATAGTATATTCAATATTTAGCTATTCTAGCACTATGTACAATACACAGAGTAAATGGGGTTAGTATTGTATTCCACTAAAAAATTCGACATGAAATTTCACCAAAAACACATATTTTGAGACCCGCTGAATACTATAAAATGTTTAACGAAAAAGCTCGTGTGTGTGTGTGTGTGTGTGTGTGTGTGTGTGTGTGTGGTGGGTGTGTGCGCGCACGTACGCATTTTGTATGTATTTATGGATGGCATAACTCGACGAAAAGTCGGTTAAATAAACCTTTAAGTAGTATATTAGGATTTTCAGTAAAGTCCTACTCTCCCGTCATTTTAATGCAACATATTTGAAAATTTTTGATTTTTTTCAAAAATTGCTTTAACAATTTGCATTAAAATACTATATGCTTAAGTGACTTTCGTGACAAACTAAAAATATATATGGAAATAGACACACAAAATGACTCATTCTCAGATTCAATGTGTCGATCAAAGAGCTTTGTATATCTTCGTAAAAGCTGTGTTCACAATGCACACGAAATAACTGTACAATGGGATGCGACTTGCAGCGCAATGGTATACTTATGAGTACTGAAAAAAAAAATGCACAACGTTATGGTGGCCAAGAGTTTAAGTAGACTTTGCTTCCACTCATAAGTTTCTAGGTTCAAATCTAGCGCTGCTTGTCACTTCTTTGTTAAATTTTTGACTAGATATACAGAACATAAAATTGCATTAATATAGCTTTGGCAGTTGAATTATGGGCTCTTATATGCACACAAAAACGCAATTCTACTAACACTTGTTTTAAATAACTAAAAAATGTATAACTAAACTGCTTTCTTCTAAAATTAAACACAATAATAAACCTATATAATTTCGGATATATGCACCCACAGGCCATATATATGTCCTCAATCTTTGGGACATTTGCAATTATATGCCTGCAGCAATGTGGATGAGAAGCTACAAGATCCGAGGCGTCTTGTGCCCAGAAGCCACATTTTGTCCTCGTCCATCTAGAAGTAAATCACAGCGCAGCTCAATTTTTACTTCAGCTAAACATTCTCATTAGGCTTTAAATCTGGTGAATAAGGAGGCCAGTCTACCTCTGTCATCCCACCTCTCTGAAAACCAATTTGCAACCTTTTGAGATGCGTAGACAGGATATTATCCTGCACAAATTCAACAATTCCATCAGGATATCTAATCCTCAGAGGGAACAATATTGTCGAGTATTACCATATTAATGCACATCGTTCATTGTATCCTCGTCTTGCCACAACACGCCTAGATCGTTTCTTGATATCCAGCCCCAAATTGATACAGATACGCAACTATGATTAAATTGCCAAATCATTTATTTTGCATTGTGTTGGGACCCCTTTGGACGATAGACAATTACCTTTACCTTACGTGTGGAAGAAAATGTCACCTCACTGAGTATATCCGTTATTTAAGTTGCGGTTGACATTTTCCTGTTGGAACGGTTTGTGAAGGTAGATTAATAAAAGAAGGAGAAGATAGAACATTTCCACCTACCAAAAAGTTCAATTTACTCAGAATTGGACTCGTAAAAATGTTTCAAAACATTGAGTTTCTTAACGATACTTTCAGTATCTTTACTTTCTCTATACGCACTATGTACGTACTGTATAGAGAAGGTATTGCACTCCAACCAAAAATTCGATACCGAGATTTCGCCGGAAATATGTTTTAGGGTCCCCAATATCAAAAAAAAGCATTTTCACAGAAAGGTCAGTGTTTGTGAACACGAATACTCAAAAACGAAAAGTCGGTAAAATACCAAACTTGGTATTTAAGTTTAGTATCTTCCAGAGATGCGACACGAAGATTTTGAGAAAAATCCCTCACCACAAACTACCCTTATATAGAACCATTTTCGAAAATTTTGATTTTCTTAAAAATGGCTCTAACGATTTTGATTAAAATTTCGTATATTAAAGATATTTACCTGACAAATAAAATGCATATCTTGAATTTTCTGGTAGCCTCTGAAAAGTAGTTTATTCTGGATGAATTTTAATGAATTTTGAATAGCTGCTAAACCGTAAGAGATGGACAAATTCTTACAACACAAAAAATGTAGAGCACATTAACACACAATTAATGTCATATACATATTTTTCGTGGAGTTCGTAGTTTTTGAGTCATTCCTTATTTTTGGTTTCTGCTATGAAAAACGTATACTTTTCTCATATAGGAACTTGTCAACTCCTATCCATAAAAACAAGGAACTTCATTGACATAGCAACCAGCTTTTGACTATCACTTTAACCTATGGTAGTCCCTTATTTCGCTTCTACTTGCAAGGAAGCAAGTAATAAGGCTATTTCTACTAATTTTTCCTGATTAGCATAAAGTAAATAGAAGTATAAGCTTTTTAAGAATAATTTGTTGCAGGGATATAGAGAAAGTCATGTAAATGGTACACATCAGATTTTTTTCATACTATGCAGATTCAAGTTTTACTTTCTCTACACGTACTATGTACTATGTACATTTTTAGAAAAATGTCCGTTTGTGTGTATGTGTGTGTCTGTGAGCAGCTTAGGTCAAAAAGTGAAAATACCTTTAAATACAAAACTTGGCATTTAAGTTTGGTTGATTGTTGCTTTCTCTATACGTACTATGTATTGCACTCCACCAAAATATTCGATAGCGAGATTTCACCGGAAATATATGTTTTAGGGTCCCCTGTATCGAAAAAATGAGTTTTCAGAAAAAGGTCCGTGTGTCAGTATGTCCGTGTGTCTGTGAACACATTAACTCAAAAACGAAAAGTCGGTAAAATGCCAAACTTCGTATTTAAGTTTAGTGTCTTCCAGGAATGCGACACATAGATTTTGAGAAAAATCCCCCCACCCCGAACTACCCTTAACATGGAACTTTTTTCTAAAAAAATGGCTCTAACGATTTTGATTAAAATATCGTATATTAAAGATATTTACCTGACAAACATAATGTATATTTTGAATCTTCTGGGAATAGCCTCTGAAGAATACTCTATTCTGGGTCAATTTTACTGAACTTTTCATAATTGCTAAACCGTAAGGGATGAACAAAAACTTACCAGATAAATGTAGAGAACTTTAAAGCACACAATTTATGTTATATACATATTTTTCGTGGAGTTGATTGTTTTTGAAATATTCCTTGTTTTTGGTTTCAGCTATAAAATACATACTTTTCTCATACAGGACTTTGTGAACTCGTGTCCATACAAAGAAAGGACCTTCAGTCACATAGCAACCAACTTTTGACTATCACTTTAGCCTATGGAACTAACTTATTTCGCTTCTACTTACAAGGAAGTAAGTAATAAGACTATTTCTGCTAATTTTTTCTCAATTAGGATTAAGTAAATAGAAGCATAACTTTTTAACAATTGTTGCAGAATTGTAGAGAAAGTCGTGTGAATGGAACAGATCAGATTTTTTAAGTTGATTTTCAAGAAAATAATAAGATGATATTTGATGACAAGCGAAATGTATATCTTGGATATTCTGGGAATAGCCTTTGAAGACCTTTTCATTCTGGATGACTTTTGTATAGCTGGCGAACCGCAAGAGGTATACAAGAACTTACAACTCAAAAAGTGTAGGTCTCATTAATAACACAATTTTTGTTATATACATTTTTTTTGTAGTCAACCGTTTGCAAGATATTATGGATTATTGGTTTTAATATTAAGCCACTTAAACTTTTCTTATGCTGCAAGACATCTTTTTTCTCGTTTGTTTTATTCCTGGACAGCAAAGAGAATGAAATTTCAATTGTTTCACATATCGACTGCCTTTTGAAGGACGTGACTATCGCTTTAGCCTGTGCATTTTCTTATTTCCCTTCTACTAAAAGGAGCTTGTAGTAAGACTAACTCTGCTTATGTTTATCTTGATTAACATGGTGTAGATAAGATTAATCTTTTGATTAAAAGGCTTGCCGAGCAGCTGGAGGTATTATGTGAATGGAACACATTAGATATTTCCGTTCTACTTGCAAGGAACCAAATAATGACAATTTCTGCAATTTTTTTCACAACCTCGACTAGCATGATGTAGATAGAAGAATAAGCTTATTAACAATAATTTGTTTCAGTGATGTAGAGAAAGTCATGTGATTGTAACACATCAGATTTTTTTTTCACATTAAGCATTTGCGCACTATTCTGTGCACCACAAGCTATCGTGTGCAGCAGATTAAACCCTTAAAGAAGTACCATAACTATCATATTATTACAATACCTATTAAACGAATGTCATGTGAAAATAATGCTACTTACGAGAAGCGAACCTGCGACCCTCACCAGAGATTGCCCCACGTTTTCCCAGATCGCTACAGTTAGTTAGAAATGGTATGTAGCATTAGTAATGGCATACAAACAAAAATCTTATGATCTATGTCGTTAATATTTTTAGTTAATATTGATAGTTTGTTTTTGAAGCTTAAGTTATGTATTTGATTATGATTATTTATTATATGGGTTAGTAATATTTTAAGATCTGGAACGTGGTAATTAACATCTGTAACGTTCCAGACGGGACATTTTTTCTTTTTTTTTTGGCATGGGTGTGCATCTTGTATTTTCTGGGAATAGCCTCTAAACACCTGTTTATTCTGGATGACTATTGCGTAACTGGTAAACTATGAAAAACAGAGAAGAATTAATACACAAAAGTATGAATCCCGTTAAAACATACAGTTTTTTGCAGGTTAAATAATTCCGAAATACTCCTTGTTATCTATTTGAATTTTAAACTACTTAAACTTTATCAAACGAGAAGTCATGTTTCCTTTCATATTTTTTATTTTACCTGGGGTCTTGCAAAGAGAATCTAATTTCAATTATTTCAAATGGCAATGAGTTTTTAAAAGATTTTACCTTAGATTTATTCTAGTGCATTCCCTTGTTTCCTTTCCACTTACAAAGAGGTATGTCCTTTTACCAATTCTGAAGAAATGTAAAAACTGGCATACGTTAAGCGAGAGTCAAAAATATGTACTCCGTAAAAAGTTATATATTTTAAACACTTAGCTTATTCCAAATACCCTTTACTGATAGTTACACTACTTTTACGTTATCCGTTATTAAATTTTGGAAATGTTCAATAGTTTATCATTTTTTTCAAGTCCTGTTGATTTTCAGTTGAGTTCGCGATTGCTTGGAAAGCTTATGGAAAAATTATACTGTCCAATTCTTAACACAATTCTTATACATAACGAAATTTATGAACATTTATCTCGATTAAACTGAAAGGACTGAAAAATAACCTTTTCTAAGATAGACACACACGGACGTTTTCCTAAAAATGCTTTTTAATTTCTATACACGTACTATGTACATAGTGTATAGAGAAGGCATTGTAATGCACCCAAAGATTTGACACCGAGATTTCACCGGAAATACATGTTTTGGGTCCCCCTGAATCCAAAAATGTCATTTTTGGAAAAAGGTTCGTGTGTGTCAGTGGACAGCATAGCCCAAAAACTAAAAGACCGTTAAATACCAAAATTGTTATTTAAATTTGGTATTTTCCAAGGAGCAACACGAATATTTTCAAGAACCCCCCCCCCAACTACCCTTTACATGGAACTTTTTTTGAAAATTTTGACGGTTTCAAAAATGGATCTAACGATTTTGATTAAAATAACGTGTGTTAAAGATATTTACCGACAAATAATATGTATATCTTGAATTTTCTGGGAATAACCTCTGAAGACTACTTTATTCTGAATGAATTTTACGAAATTTTGCATAACTGCTACACCGTAAGACATGGACAAAAACTTACGACACAAAAAATGTAGAGCACATTAAAACACACAATTTATGTTATATAACTTTTTCTCGAGTAGTTGATCGTTTTTGTGATATTCCTTGTTTTTGGTTTCAGGTTTAAAAAACTCGTAATTTTCTCATGCAGGAATTTGTCAACTGGTGTCCACACAAAGAAACTTCAGTCACCTAGTAACCAGATTTCGACTTCGCTTTAACCTATGATACTCCCATATTTGGTTTCTACTTACAAGAAAGCAAGCAATGAGACTACTTCTGCTAATATTTTTTCGATTAGAATGAAGTAAATAGAAGAATAAGCTTACTAACAATAATTTGTTACACAGAAGTAGAGAAAATGATATGAATGGAACACATCAGATTTGTTGTATTCAGGTTGTCTCAAAATATGTATTTACGGTGGAATCTCGGTATCGAAGTTTTCGGCGGAGTTCAATACCTTCTCTAAATATAAATGTGTTATTTATGGACGCTCTTTAACTACTGTGGTTCTCAACGTCCCATTCTAAGTTGGGTGTGAAAGACCGCTTAATTTTGCTCAGAGGCCTCTCTATCAGGCTTGGGGTTCTTTTACGTGCCGTAAATCTACAACACGGAACCAACGTCTTTAGTTCCCATGCTAAGGATGTTTACACCCAAAAAAATCCATCGTCCTCCGCCGGGTTTGAACCCGCGAATTTAGGTATATGAAGTTAGCATGGTAACCATTACACCACGGAAGGCGACAACACCTTCTCTATACACTGTGTATATGGTACGTGTAGAGAAAGTAAAAATGAATGGAACAGGCTTTTTAATCTAGCAATTGTAGTGGAACTGACGTCCCTACAGCCTCAGTTGTAAAACTCATTTCCGAATGATTACCATAGTACATATTACACCGGTACGCACACATAGACAAAGATAATAACGTCTTTGCTTTTTACCAAGGCATATTTACCAGAAGCATGTGGATGATTTTAGGTGTTGGTCGCACCTGAGCGAATCACCGGCGAGGCAGGCCGTCGTTTAAACATTGACGGGAGAGTAATTGGGGAACCGTTGCCGAGTAACGAGCGAGAACTGTGGACATTGTGTTTGCAACGGATGGATTGTTCCTGCTGAACAAAGAGAGAAACTGGTAGCATCAGCACATCAATAGACATAAAAGAGCGCAGGATGGAGAGGAAGCGAGAAAAAAGGATAACCTGTGCAGAATACGGTGTATTCGTCCACTGCCTTAGGGGTGGGGAGCCAGGGGACCATAAAACTATATTTTGGCACACGTTGACCAGCTGTGTTCATTAGAGAGATCCCTATCTCGACGCTACTCTGCTGGTCGAGTATGCGATTTGCGCTGAGTATTTTTGCAGCAAATAAGCTTGCATATTTTGTTTCTCTTAACTTTTGAACCTGAATGGGGTCGACTACAAGCAGTCGCTATAACACTTCTCATAGTACCTTCAAAAATGGAAAACTTTCCTGGGGGGAAAAAGGAACGTAACTACTACATTTACACAACTAAACCTTTGTAAACATTTGATGCAATAAAAATTTGTCCAACCGGACGGGATGTTCCAGTGAGTTTTTACTTTCTCTGGCCAAGTACTACGAATTTACATAGTAGGTAGAGTAGTGTTTATGTTCCACCCAAAAATTTGATACCAAGATTTCAGTAGAAACTTGGGATTTTAGGACGACTGAATCAGAAGAAGCATTTTTAGAAAAAGTCTGTGTGGGAATCTGTGAAAAACATAATAACTTTGTGTTCCGTTCACAAGGACTCCGCAGAAAATTGTTAAAAAGCTTATTTTTCTAACTACTTTTTGATGATCGAGATAAACATTAGTTAAAATTGTGTATATTACTTTCTTCCTTGTAAGTAGAAGCTTACTTAACCCTTAGTTACCTGATCAGTATACTACATATACTGTTTTTCTTTTAATTAAAGTTTAGAAGGGAGCTCTAGTAAAAACCTATAACATTATTATATGAAATAATAGAAAAAATAATAGAAATGAAAATATATGAAGATCCCTTATTAATCGTTTTCTTACCAATTAAAAGTTTAAATTCTTCTAAACCTGTTTTCATAATCCTGCCAAAGGCACTACCAAAAAAGGTGGTTCAAAGGTCTATGAATATTAGGTAATAGGTACTGGACTGGCCATCCATTCAAAGCCAAATGTTGCAAGTTCAAATCCCAGTGACTGTGATACAGGACGGGGAGAGCTCAAGTAAAATAATCGGTGTGATGCTTGGAAGCTAATCGGGTTACATTTGACTGCAGTTATGCGAGTTTTACTCTTTACAATACAAAACGGTCTTATTAGTTGTCGTTTATGGTTGAAGGTTAGTATAATTAGTGAAATTAATCCTAGAGTACAACCCTATTTGTATAGTTACGCTTAAAACAAACGGAACTTATACGTACCGACAGGCAACATAGGGTTAAAAGCTGATTACCACATGGTTGAGATCCGTTCATTGCACTGCCAAAGAGTTTACACGTTCCCATATAAGGAAAATATTTTAAAACTGAACCCAATGACAAGAAATATTTAGGAAATGCCCAACCATATAAAAAAAAAAAACGTAATTGACATAAATTGTGTGTCTTAGCGAGATCAGCATTATTGTGTAGTTAGTTTTTGTCTGTCCCTTACGGTTTACCAGTTATGCAAAGTTCAGCAAAATTCCACCAGGATAAAGAGATCTTCAGAGAATTCAAGCTAAATACTAATTGTCATGTAAATATCTTTAATATTCAGAATTTTTATCAAAATAGTCAGTCATTTTTGAGGAAATCAAAACTTTCGAAATTTGTTACATAGAAAGTGTATTTTGAAGGGGAAAATTTTTCTTAAAAATCTTCGTATTGTATAACTTAAAAGCAAGTTTGGTACTTTATCGTATTTTCGTTTTTGAGTAATCGTGTTCACACTCAGACACACGGAACCTTTTTTTTTTTGTATACAGAGACCTATATTTTAATATAGAGGACCCTAAATTGTGCATTTCCGGTGAAATTTTGGTATTGAATTTTTATACGGAGTGAATATCTTTATTAGGTACATTGTAGAGAAAGTAAAAAAAAAAAAAAAGTTGCTCAAATACCAAACTTGGTAATTCAGAAATTTGTAGGAAAATCCCTCCACCCCAAATCAACATTTAGGTGGAAAAGTTCTGGAAATGTTCGATTTTCTCAAAAAGTCTGAAAGGATTTTGATGTTGCATATACTAAAGAAGTTTACGCAAGAAATAGAATATATAATTTTCTTGAATTTTCTGGGAATAGCCACTGACTGCCTCTTCATTCTGAATGAGGGGGCCGCACCGTTGCCGAGTGGTTAGACCTAGACGGCTTCTCGCCTAGACGGCCCAGGTTCTATCCCAAGCAACCGTATGCCAATTTGTGAAAGACAAAGCGGCGCAGTGACGGGTTTTCTCTGGGTTCTCCGGTTTTCCCCGCTATCACATTCCACCGGTGCTCTATCTCCACTCCATGGATCAGCTGTCATGCCTGCGTGTCATGGCAATAAGAGGGCGTTAAATACTATAAAAAACAATCGCATAACTGGTAATTCGTAATAGATAAAACCTTATTTCACAAAAGGTATATTTTGTTATAGCTCACAGTTTAAGTCGAATCTCATGTGTGTGTGTGTGTGTGGGGGGGGGCGGAGGGGGCAGCTTAACGATATTTAATATCGTCTGAGGATAAGAAATGAATATTTTCAGGAAAATCCCGTCCTTCGAAACTGATTTTAAATGAAGACTTTTCCAAATTTAAGATTTTCCAAAAATAACAATTTTGTTTAAAATTCTCGATGGTAAGGAAGTTTGCATGCGCAATAAAATGTACCCTTATTTCCTGAATAGCCTTGGGAGTACCCTCTGAAGCTCTCTTAATTCTAAATGTCTTGAGCATAACTGATAAACCGTAAGAGGTAGACAAAACCATCTTACACAGAACATTTAGATCTCGTTAAAACTTACAATTTATGTTATACACCCTATTTTACAGGAATAACAATTTCGGAGATACTCCTTCATATTGGTTTCAATTTTAAAATGCATAAACTTCTTTCAAACGGGAAGTTCTTTTCCCAGTAGACACGTGTGAACACGTGACGTCAAAGTCCGATTTGTTACACCTGAGTGATCTTGTGACACCTGCGGTAGTTTTGCAGGTGCTACTGTTTCTGGAAATTTCCTCTCAGTGATCAACAGTTATAAAAAGTGGAAAGAAGCGTTGCCCAGTGTTCAGTTTTAACTGGGAATGTCAATCTTGCAGCAATTGAATGCGTTTCGACGGGAAATTTGTATCATATTAAGATAGCTGCCGTCGGCAAAATTGCTACGAAAGCATTGAATAAATACTGCTATTTGTAAGTAGATTTTGACAGTTTTCAGTTTGTGGAATAAATAATGAAGTGTCTGAAGTAAAAAGAGAGAGCCCGCGTGGGTAGTGTGAGAGTAGTGTGACTCCCTCACATTCAAGGTCGCGAGTTCGAATCCATTTTGGGTGAGTTATCCGGATAAAGTTTTTTCGGGGGTTTGCTTTATCCTGCTAAGATCAATGTCGAGTAACTTTAAGCTCCGTAGACCTCGAGATCATTTGAGCATTTCACTAATTTAATTCATCTTCCAACCAGGTTAATTGACGTTAAGATACAGAAAAAGAGAAGTTTTGTTGGAGTATTCACCAAAGTGGCTGAGGGCCTCAAAGAAAGAAAGCGTCCTAGGTTGAGAACGCTGCGGAAAGACAGGCGGGTTCACCAATCTTGTTCTCCACGGTCCTCGATAACCCATAAATCTAGCGCCCCACATATCTAGCGCATATTAGTGGTAGCAGTGCCATGACACCAGCAAATCTTACAGCTGTTATTCTTCTTGTTATAACTTCTTTCTTCTTGACGGTTCTAACAGTGCTTTTCAGCGCACTAGAAATACGAAACAGTCCCCTAATGTCGCTAAGATTTTATTTGCTATATCTATGCTCCCCTGGCTATTACTTGCAAGAAGGAAATCAAGAAACAACCTACTCAAGAAGATGACCTGAGTGTTTGCGCTGGCACGATAGAGAATCGTTCTTTACGTCATTCTGAAGGCTGGGAGCACAAATCAATACGCAATAAAAGCAAAGCCACACAAAAACGTTCTTCCCTTATCTAAATGTGAAGGTGAAGCATACATCCCTTCTTGACTCCCAGCGTATATCCCCTGTCATATCCCTGAATGTAGGCGGCAATCTGCTGTAAGGCAAGGGCTATTTCGTCATTTTCACTTCAATGCCACGTTTCCTTCTCGTTTTCAGACAGAAAAGTGATGGAGGGGGGATTATAAATAGTTGGATATGTTCATCTGGTGTTAAATCAATAGATATCAGAACCACAGATTCTCAATCGGCTAATTCATATAATTTTATTTACTATCTGCAAAAGACATTTATTAAAAGTCTGATGTCTACCATTCACATGACTTTCTCTATATCCCTGCAACAAAATATTCTTAAAAAGCTTATATTCTATTTACTTTATGCTAATCAGAAAAAATTAGTAGAGCTAGTCTTATTACTTGCTTGTAGAAGCGAAATAAGGGACTACCATAGGTTAAAGTGATAGTCAAAAGCTGTTTTTTTAGCAGAAACCAAAAATAGGGAATGTCTCAAAAACGACGAACTCCACGAAAAAAATGTATATAACATAAATTGTGTGTTTTAACGTGCTCTACATTTTTGTGTAAAAGTTTTTGTCCATCTATTACGGTTTAGCAGTTACTCAAAATTCCGTAAAATTCACCCAGAATAAACTACTCTTCAGAGGCTATTCCTAGAAAATTCAAGATATACATTTTGTCAGGTAAATATGTTTAATATACAAAATTTTAATCAAAATCGTTAGAGCCATTTTTGAGAAAATCAAAATTTTCGAAAAAAAGAGGGTAGTTGGGGGTGGGGGGATTTTTCTCAAAATCTTCGTGTCGCATCCCTGGAAGATACTAAATACCAGTTTGGTATTTTACCAACTTTTCGTTTTTGAGTTATCGTGTTCACAGTCACACGGACACACATACGGACCTTTTTGTGAAAATTCTTTTTTTTGGATATTGGGGACCCTAAACATATATTTCCGGTGAAATCTCGGTATCGAATTTTGGGTGGAGTGCAATACCTTCTCTATACACTATGTACATAGTGCGTATAGAGAAAGTAAAAATAGGTATTCTTTTATCTACTTCACGCTTAGCCGGATAAACATTAGCTAAAATTTTGGTATTACGACGTTATTTCCTTGTACAAGGCGGAAATAAGAAAATAAAATATCTGAAACTATATTAAGTGTGCTACTTATAGTGTACTATATAACTAGAGGACAGGGAATAAAGAGCTGGCTCGCCCACCAGTCTTTCAAAGCGGTAATAGACTGTATGAGATCTATACATTTCAAAGAATCCAATGTATACAAGTTGAGATTTGTAGTAAATCTTATGGACAAACAATGGAATGAAGATATAAGGAAATATTCGGAATACTTAAATTAATGGTTAAAATTACAGGCTATAGTTCAACCAGAAATAATTTGGGGTGCAGAGATTTTATTGAAAGTCCTTAGTTTCATCTTTGAAAGATGATAAATAAAGCTCGCTTGGGTTCCGAAGCACACCAGTTCCGAACACAGCAGTCAGCGGTATAAAGAGTGGGGCAGTACTTCGTAGCGTAAACATTCACACGCTAAGGTACAATCTGTTTCAAAAGTAACATCCTAATTCATAAACTGAACAATAAAACAATTATTTCATGACGTGATTAGTAAATATTAAGACCTTGTATTTACAAATAAAAGTATGAATGGATAAGTATATTTATTGACATAACAGTATCATACATTGGACCAACAATCGCAGGGGTCCACAGACCTTACGGGCTTTTACAATACACAAAATGAAGCACTATTAAAACAAGAAGAACAAAGAACAAAAGAGCACTAAAATAAAAGAACAAAGATATTGAAATACAGCAATTAAAATTTACAACACAGAATACTTCTTATTCAGATGCATTAATATACTCTATTATAATAGACAATTATACTTAATATATATACCAAATATAACACCACAACACAATGACATATGTTAGACATAAGATATATGTATGTAAAACATTTTAATCAATTTTGTGTAGTTATTATTATCCCTCTCCCCCCCTCCCCCTCTGCACTATTGTCAGCCTTCTCAGATCTCAGCTGTCTCGCCTTAAGTATAAATTTACCTAGCCCGTCCACGTATCCGTGCCTGACAGTAGCGTCCAACATGCTTCAAGTTCAAAATTCGCAGTGGTAAAGAATCGCGTTTCCCTCCATTCCTCCGTTCCCCTTCATCCACGACTTTATAATACGCATAACTTTGAAAAGACGAACATAAATAACCAAACTCGTTCAGAATTCTTTGCAGTGAATTACAAAACACATTTAAACAGTATCAAAAGAAAAGGATCTTCTCCTGTCACTCAAAATATGTTTGAATCATCCACAAATCTGTTTAATGCCAAAAACCTCACTTTCGCACTTTTGATATTTTTCTATCTCCATTCTCTTTAAGTGTTTACTGATTTATATACTAGCAAGAACTGAACCAGGCCAGTCAGTGAGCCAGCCAGTGCAACTCGCTTTGAAAAGAGCAGAAGAGACCACGCCTGTTCCATCATAGTTATATTCTGTGTGTACCAAAGCTCAATCCGGAAAGTTTGTGAATATGTAGTTCTCTATTGATAAACTTAAAAACCAAAAAACGATGAATTGCTGAATTTAAATATTGAGTTATGCTGTTAACAGCACCCGTGCACGGACATTTTTCTAAAAATTGTTTCAGGGGACTTTAAATGCGTATTTCCAAGATTTTGATTGGAGTGTAATAGCTTTTCTGCACATGTACTATGTAGGAAGTAGAGAAATTAATACAAATACACTATGGTACAAGGCTTACTTTGTTTTTTATTTTGCGAGCATGAAAAGTTTTCGCAATCCTACGAGCAAAATAAAACCACTTTTATCACATGTGACATATTTTATTTTTACTTTCTCTATAGGCACTATGTACATAGTGTATAGAGAATGTATTGCACTCCACCAAAAAATTCGATACCGAGATTTCACCGGAAATATGTGTTTTAGGGTCCCCTTTATCTAAAAGAAAAGCATTTTCGGAAAAAGGTCCGTGTGTTCCGTGTGTCTGTGAACACGATAACTCAAAAACGAAAAATAGGTAAAATACCAAACTTGGTATTTAAGTTTAGTATCTTCCAGAGATGTGACACGGAGATTTTGAGAAAAATCCCCTCACCCCAACTACCCTTTAAATGGAACTTTTTTCGAAAATGTTGATTTTCTCAAAAATGGCGCTAACAATTTTGAATAAGATTTCGTATATTGAACATATTTACCTGACAAATAAAATTTATATCTTGAATTTTCTGGGAATAGCCTCTGAAGAGTAGTTTATTCTGGATGAATTTTACTAAATTTTGAATAACTGCTAAACCGTAAGTGATGGACAACAACTTATTACACAAAAAATGTAGAGCACGTTAAAACACACAATTTATGTTCTATACATTTTTTCCGTGGAGTTCGTCGTTTTTGTGATTCCTTATTTTTGGTTTCTGCTATGAAAAACTTATACATTTCTGATTCAGGAATTTGTCAACTGCTGTCCATACAAACAAAGGAACTTCAGTGACATAGCAACCAGCTTTTAATTATCACTTTAACCTATGATACTCCTTTATTTCACTTCTGCTAACAAGGAAGCAAGTAATATGGCTATTTCTGCTAATGCTTTACTGATTAGCATGAAGTTAATAGAAGTATAAGTTTTTTAAAAATAATTTGTTGCAGGGATATAGAGAAAGTCATGTGAATGGTACACATCAGATTTTTATTTGATGTGCCATGTATATGCAACGTACATAGCAAATAGAGAAAGTATTGCATTCCACAGCCTTCCTAGAAATTAATAGTGAGATTTAACCGGATATACTTGTTTTGAGCACACCTAATTAATATATTTTAGAAAAAGGTCCAAGTGTATGTTATCAATGAAGAGCATAACTAATAGACAAGTTAAGTACCATGCTTGATGTTAACTTCAGTATCTTCCAAGGATGTGACGCGAAGTTATCAGGAATGTGACACCCCCCAAACTACTCTTTAAAAGGGACATTTCTTAGAAATGTCCACTCTCTTAAAGCTTCTAACGATTATGATTAAAATTCCGGTTTTTTAAGATGTTTATATTAAATAATATGTACTTGTCGAATTTTCTGGAAGGGCCTGTAAATTTCTTTTCATTCTGGAGGACATAACCGGTGAACCGTATTTGTAATGTAGAATAATGTATATTTTATTTTAGAAAGAGGGGTAAAAGGAGGATTCAACGCTATCAAAGCTTGATAAATCTAGTAACTAATTATTCTTACAACTCCTCTTCTTACCGGCTAGAGATCGGGATATTCGTGGTTCAAATCCCGGCTATGGCATTGAATTTTTCAGTCTGATTCTACCTATCCAACCCCTGTCCTTCACAAGGCTTGTGTGAAAAAAAAATTCCATACATTCATTAGTATTTTATGTATATGATTAATATTACGAACATTTCGTCTCCATAACTATAATAAATAACTTGTATAGCACTTCATTGCTCTACATGCAATGGATGTTTACGTAAGTTTTACTTTCTCTAAGCGTACTATATACATAGTGCATAGAGGGAGTATTGTATTGCACCCAAAAATTGGATACCGAGATTTCACCGGAAATACGTGTTTAGGACCCCCTGAATCCAAAAACGCATTTTCAGAAAAAGGTCCGCTTGTGTTTTGTGTGAGACTGTGGACAGCATAGCTCAAAAACGAATACACCGTTACGTACCAAACTTGGTATTTAAGTTATATATCTTCCAAGTATGCGACATGAGGATTTTAAAGAAAATTCCCCCCTCCAAACTACCTTTTACATGAAAAAAATTTCAAAACTATTTGTGTTAAGTTTTTGTCCACCTCTTACGGTTTAACAACTGTGCAAAATTCTGTAAAATTGATCCAGAATAAAGTAGTCTTCAGAGGCTATTCTCAGAAAATTCAAGATATACATTTTATTTGTCAGGTAAATATCTTTAATATACGATATTTTAATCAAAATCTTTAGAGCCATTTTTGAGAAAATTAATTTTTTTAAAAAAAGATGCAGTTAAGGGGAGGGGGCAGGGCATATTTTTGAACGTCTACGTGTCGCATTCTTAGAAGTTACCAAACCTAAATACCAAGTATAGTTTTTAACGAACTTTTCATTTTTGAGCTATGCTGCGCGCGCGCGTGCGCACACACATACACGGACATTTTTCTAAAAATGCCATTTTGGATTCAGAGTGTCTCAAAACATGTATTATCGGTGAAATCTCGGTATAAAATTTTTGGGTGCATTGCAATACCTTCTCTATACACTTTGTACATAGTACGTGTAGAGAAAATAAAGAAGCATAAAAAAGAAGGAATATGAGTGAAGTTTTACTACAAATTGATGATTACATATAATTTAATGTAACTGTTCTGACTTCAGAATAATGGAACCTTCTTATGTCTCCATAGGAATTAACCTCTTTTGCCGATTCTTAGATAGCAATAAACCCATTTATGATGCCCAGCGTCCAACATTGCTCCATACAAAACTTCATTCCCCGATTAGAATCCATGAACTCCGTGTAAATATTGCTATTCTAATATTTATGTTTTACTGCTTTTAGCCAGAATAATACTCCATGTTTCCTCTTCCCCGCAGAGTGGATAAATCTCACTCCGGCGTCATCAGTTAATTCAAAACATTCCAGAATGCCGGCTTCTTATAAAACTGTCTCTAAGCTATGTAAATATTATTCTCTAGTTTGGTTTCCGTTGTAACCCCAGTGAACAACAATTCTTGCTACCTAACGTATCTAATTTTATAGACGTGAAATGTTCTAAAGTCCTTACATTTAAAAAAAAAAAAAATCTTATTAAATATCTGGAATTCAAACTGTACTGGTATTAGCGCTATAGCATATTTTAGTAAACAATTATTGAGGCGTTTCACCCTTTAGGTTATTAGTTACTGCGTGATAGGCATAAAAAGCACATCAGGTTTTTACTTAAAAAAACAAAAAAAAAAAAAAAAAACGTTTCCTCAAAACATTTGAATACACACACATATATATGTGTATATGTATGTGTGTATATGTATGTGTATATACATATATATATACACACACATATATATATATATATATATATATATATATATATATATATATATACCAAGCTTAGTACTGAAGCAAATATTCTATAAGAATGGTTTTCCTAAGCGGAGGGTTCCAAGAATTCTTGAATAGAATACAATGTATCCTCTATGTGTTAATCATGCTCAACATCAGATAAAACAGTGCGTTCCAGAACGTTTCAGGCTTAGCCTGTAGTCTTCTGTTTATCCGAAGATGGATTGTTATTTTACTGTTAATTTTTATCTTCTACTGCTTGCAGCAAACGCTATTCAGGAAAGAAACGAGAAAAAAAGTTCAGCTTTGGTAAATAATGCCAGAGGAAATTCATGTTTCAAGCATGCATGTATACATTTTTGTTTCCTATTACGTGCTATGCTTCCAAGCTCATCACAAAAACTGAAGACTAAGCCCACAAGCATTCCTTTATCTGGTAAGCGGTATTTGTTTTAGTAGTGTTTTAAACCCAGCTTTTACTGGATACAGCGCCAGGATATCACTAGTGAGGCATGGAAATAAATAATTGAGAAAGGAAGTTCTTAAAGACAGCTTTCTAGCTTTGAGGGAATTTGAATTGGAAAAAATTTCAATCAGGGAGGACAGGCCTAGTGGGATCTGAACCGGGGACTTTCCGTTCACAAGTATGTGCCTTAATGACCTAGTCTACTTGACGATCATAAACAATAGAGGGAGATGGAGAGAAATGTGGATACATTGATTGATCGCTTATTACCAATCCATGAGATACAAATATTGATGACGTCAATTAAATATATAATCATATACAATCCAACAAAAGTTTTACATTATAAACTTATCAGCAGTGTATAGGGGATATTTACCATGACCTGACCTTACTTAGAAACACTGAGATGAAATATTTCTTATGTGTAGGTATGCTGTTAAAAGTTGAATGACTCGTCTTGTAATTACTTTTGAGTATATACATATTTTAGTTCTTTTCTGTTATGAGTTACAATTTATAACTTCAAATCTAACATAACCACTACTTCAAAAAGTTAACCCAAGTTAGCCTGAAACAAAACGTTATTTACTGGATATCACAAAACCTTCCTGTCTCATCTTAAACGCAGTGAATAGGAAGAATATGTTAAACCAGACGATTATGATGCATCAATCTGATATATTGATGTTTTTAAAAGTGGATTTGGTACAGTGGGTGGATACTTTGGCAATGGTACCCAGGTCTTAATAGCTTTTCTGTTAAATCCAAGTAGATCTTATTAAGCCGTGAGGGTCCTAGCTGCCTACAATTAAGTTTAGCTGAGGTGGGTGACGGGGCATGTTGGAATTCTGGGAAACGAAAAAGTAGAAGAAACTGCCAAGAAAAAAACTATTGACTATCATCAGGTTGGTTAAACTGGCGGTTAGTGGCTGATTGCTTAGAGCCCAGAAGTGCTGGAAATTATCTGTTGGGTTCACTCACTTCTAATCTATCTTGCGGAGATTCGACAAGAGTAGGTTGCAAGAATTGCTAAAATTATTCAAGGAAAACTCTCGTAAGCAGCAGGCTTCTTTTCCTTCAGAGGGCACCTACCTTTGGACGGAATTCTATCTATTGTATTGATCTCCTTGAAAGTCATTTTCCAAAATTAGAAGGAGCTTCCAATCATTACAATTCAGTCTGAATGGAAGATAAGACTGGGGAAGTGCATTAGATTTGCAAAGATCCTAGTGCAGGGTAATGTTGCCTTGGTCTTTCACCATATTCGTACTCCTATAAAAACCACATGTATACTTCATACTTAGTTGTGGCCGCGCATACACGATCCGGGTTCGATCCCAAGCGACCGCATGTGAGATTTGTGATGGACAAAGCGGCGCAGGGACGGCTTTTCTCCGGGTTCTCCGGTTTCCCCCGCCATTGCATTCCACCGGTGCTCCATCTTCATGCATCATCAGTTTCACCGCCTGTGGTGCTATAAGTAGTTAACACTACAAAAAAATCATACTTAGTTCAGCGATATGACGTTAAAGTAAGTGTAGAATATTATCATGATCTTCTAATAACATTTAAAGTGAACAGAAAGATACCGTAAGAAATGGACAAAAGTTTAATATAGAAACAATTTAGACGTCGTCAAAATACAAAATTCATGTTGGATACTTGAATGGAACACATGACATTCTTCGGGCGTAAAAATCATTAGCACGGGTTCCTTCGGAAATGAAATAATAGATTTATGGCACGTAAAAGAACCTCACCACTAATAAAGTGGCCTCTAGTATAGTTAAACTATCTTTCATACGCAATACAGAGTTGAACTCTGAAAACACAAAATAACTAAAAAAAAAAAACGTCCATATATAAAACTAAATTTTTAGCATGTTTACATGCTGATATTGCTATCACAAGCATCCTGCTACTTTTGCCGAGTCTTGAGCGGGTCTAAGCAGATTTAATAGAGGACAAACCGAACATGCCGTCACATTACCCAACCAGGCCCATCCGATGCAGAACTCCGTAGAGGTTTATAGTCGAGAGCGGGTCTCAGGTGGCATTTGAAGTCGGATTCGGTTTAACAAGGTACGCTCAAATACATTAAAAATGTCTAGAAATACTTATTGTATACTTTTTGCTGACTCCTCTCGTGTCTTTCACCTGTTTGCTTTGCTCTTAAAAAGTGTATTGGACAGAACACGTTACCGAAGGGAAGAGGTGGGACATGAAGCGTAACTTGCGACAAATGAAGTTCTGAGTTGCGAACTGGTGATCCCTAAATTGTCTTTTTGGACAATACTCCATCCCTCTCAACGGGTGATACAAAATGAGGTTAATCTTTCCTCCGCCCTACATACTAAAGACCTAATGCTAAGGTTATGCGTGCACATAGACTAAATTAATACACCACTTATACAAGTCAAACTATTCTGCGTGTTCTTAAAAATTTGAATTCAGGCAATTTGGGGGGGGGGAATGTCCAGTGTTTAATTTTACTCAATTCATCCCTCACTTACCAATCCAATTCATCCCTCACTTAGTGACGAGCGGGCTGAGGAGTGAAGGGGTGGATTGTTCAATCGGTTCTGCATTTTGGGTGGTACATTGTACCAGAAGGGCCCCAATGAAAATCGTGGAAAGGTCCGAGTCCGTGTCAAACGTTCACATTTTCAGCAAAACCGCAGCATCGGGCGTATTTTTAATGCCTTTGACTGTACTATCCAAAAATACTATTACGTTAACCAGTTAAACCCCTCCGATGCAGAGCCCTGATCGGTAAGACACGATTTTGAGCATGTTTAGAAACAAAAACATTGATGTTTGTATCTGCAAATATCAGCCTTGGTGTTTAAGAGCAGCTTCTTCCGAGGTTATCATCCTCCTCTGATCTAGGGGTAAAATGTAGTCTACAGTCCACGAGGTCGTGGTGACGGTAAAATCCTTAACATGGCTCCCTTTTGGAATGTAACTAAAACTGATGGTATATTTGCGGCAGGTGAAATAACTCAGGGTAATAGATAAGCCTCTGAGCAAAATTAAGAGCTATTAGATGCCCAATATAGAATGGGAACCTGAGAGCCACAGTTAAAGGGCGTCCATAAATAACATTTCCTGGTTGCTAACAGAAACTACTTTATACTTGGAAGATCTATCCAGTTGTATTATTTTATTTAGAATGGTAAATGGATTTGATTTGATGTTGGCATGGTAAAAATGTGTAAGTTGAAATTTCTGTGAATAGGCTCTGAAATCTCCCCCCCCCCCTTCATTTCGACATAATTTTATTTATATCTTACTAAGAAAAACAATAGAAAACGGGTACTTTGTGATTTATATAATTTTTAAACATACAGTTAAGCAGTTACTTTCTATTTTTTTTATAATAAATGGTAAACAAATTAAATAAGGAATTAAAACTATTCAGTTCAATAATCTTTCCCCAAAAGCTACAAAATCATTAATCCTAATATTCCATAAATAATTATTCATCTTTCATCTCTTAATCTATATAGATACTAAATTAAAATCTCCTCTTACTTTCTACAAGGAGAAAAACTTCATTATTTTAGGAATAATTTTGAAAATAGGTTTAAAAGAAAATTATAGGTAGAGAAATGTGACAAATGTTTACATAGAAAAAGTAATGTTTGCTATTTATTGCTATTTAACTTTATTAAAGCTTGTTAGAAATACTTGAAAACGCTGAAGTTCACAAGATTTCTCTCTCCTCTCGACTTCTACCGTGGAGCAGAAGAGAGTGGTGGCGTTGCTAAAGAACTGGACTCTTTTTCACGACTACTCCATTCCGTCTGTTGACGGTTTCCTTTGTGCGAGGTAATTTCTCGCCATTCATGCAGAGCGCTGGACATAGTGTGTGTGTGTGTGTGTGTGTGTGTGTGTGTGTGTGTGTGTGTGTGCGCCATTGCCCCTTCCCCCAAACTCGTCCTAGACTTGACTCTCGTACACAGTTCAGAACCGTCGTTGTAGCAAATGTAAAACGAACCAGTGGCGTGTACACATTTCGCTCTCAGATGAGAGAATTACTTCTAAACAAGC
This sequence comes from Hymenopus coronatus, assembly GCA_030762935.1. Lineage (NCBI taxonomy): Eukaryota > Metazoa > Arthropoda > Insecta > Mantodea > Hymenopodidae > Hymenopus > Hymenopus coronatus. The sequence goes on along the minus strand of CM060895.1, from coordinate 77,458,825 downwards.
AGGAAGCAATGATGTTTTACTTTACACCAAAAAATTTGATATCGTGTGTTCACTGCAAATGTACTTTTTAGGGATCCTGAATAATAAAAAAAAAAAAAATCCGATGTGTTCCATTCACATGCCTTTTTTTCTACATCTGTAAAAGCACTTTTTAATACGTTCATTCTTCTATCTACGTCATATTAATGAGATAAACATAACAGAAATTGTCGTATTACTTAGTTCCTTTATAAGCAGAAGGAAAATAAGGGATTACACCAGGCTAAACCTACAGTCAAATGTTTTCAAATGTGGTTGCTATGTGATTTAAATCAGTTTCTCTGCGTGATCTGAAGTTAAGTTCCCGTAGGAAAAAAGTATAAGTATTTTAAAACTAAAACGAATAACAAAGAATATCTCAAAAATGGCAGTTATATAAAATTACACAAAATTTATCACAATAAATACTCTTCAGAGACTATTCAAGAAAAAATCAAGATATACATTTTATTTGTCAGTAAATATTCTTAAGCCATTCTTGAGAATATCAAATTTTCGAGAACTTTTTCCATGTAAAGATTAGTAGGGGGTGGAAGAATTTTCTTCAAAATGTTCGTGTCTCAACTTTGGAGGGTACTGAACTTAAATAGCAAGTTTGTTTAGAAGGGGAAAAAATGTGTATGCAATTAAAACACAAGTTGTTTGCTATGCATTTTTTGTAGAATTAACAGTTTTCGAGATATTCCAAATTATTGGTTTCCATTTTTAACCACTTCAGCTTTTCTCAAACGGACAGAAATTTTTCTTATCGTCTCTCTTTTGTTTAGGCCTAGAAATCAATGAGAATGAATTTCAATTGTTTCATTTAGGTCTGGCTTTTCAAAATTTGATTATCCCTTTAACATAGTTTATTCCCTTACTTCCTTTCTACTTATAAAGAAATAAATAATAGGATTACGTCTGGTAATGTTTATCTTAATTAGAGGTTGATAAAATAATAAACTTTTCTAAGAAAAGACTGAGTAACAGCTAGAGAATGTCATGTGAATAGAATACATAAGAATTGCTTGGATACAGGGAATCTAAAACCTGTATTTCCTATGAAATCTCGGAATAAAATTTTTGAATGGAATGAATAAACTTTTCTACCTACTATGTAGAATTAATATAAAATCAATAGAAAAATAACCACAAATAAAATAACTAAAATTAAATAAAACTACCCTATCAAAAATCCGAGATATATGGATCTATAAATATAGTGTGAACAATGGAGTGGAAAAAGGTGTAAAAACCACTAGAAGTAAATCCTCGTTATAGTAATCAGTTGCGGTAGAAATTTAAAATCCATACATCTCTTTCCAATAACATTCGTCATGATAAATAGAATAAAACTAAATCCTTATTGTAAAAGTCATCTTTATTAAAAAGAGACTTTGAAAGAAACTATAGTTTACTGATATTAAATGGCTTGTCTTGAAACATTTACCTCACTGTCAACGCTGTACTTCCATTTAGCGATTTCCTACATTCAGTTGTTTCCTCTGGTAGCCTGTACTGAACATTGTAGTAATAAATGGATTTCATTTCCCTTTGCATTAAATGCTGGACATCGTTTCATCAACACGTTTTGTTTTACCTTTCAGTTTACATGTTTTCAAACTAAACTAATGCCTTATATTTCAATCTTTGACAAACTTTATGACTCGTTACTTAATTAATATTTATGTTTTGTGTAAAACCTAGGTAGTTTTTGTCATACCTCGGGTGTATACCTTTCGTTTTCTCAGTATCTTTATCTGATTTAAACTCCCTTCATTAATCTGTATCCTGAGGGCCAAATATATCCTGATGCGTATATCATTAACAATTATTTGATTTTCCTTGAGTTTTGTGGGAAGTGTCTCTTGTATTCTAAAGAAGGATTTCCCCTTACGTTCACTTTCCCTATTCAATAATTATATTTCCAATATTTTTACTTTCTCTACACGAACTATGTACATAGTGCATAGAGAAGCTATTGTAATGCACCCAAAACCTCGATACCGAGATTTCACCGGAAATATATGTTTTGGATCCCCACCCCAACTACCCCTTACTTGGAACTTTGTTCAAAAATTTTGATTTTCTCAAAAATGGCTCTAACGATTTTGATTAAAATGTACATTAAAGATATTTACCTGACAAATAAAATATGTATCTTGAATTTTCTGGGAATAGCCCCTGAAGACTACTTTATTCTGGATGAATTTTACGGAATTTTGCATAACTGCTAAACTGTAAGAGATGGACATGGACAAAGACTTACCACACAAAAATGGTAGAGCACGCTAAAACACACAATTTATGTAATATACATTTGTTTCATGAAGTTGATCGTTTTCGAGTTATTCGTTGTGTTTGATTTTATATCAAAAAAACTTACTTTTCTCATACAAGAATTTGTCAACTCCTGTTCATACAAACAAAAGAATTTGTCACATATCAACCAGGATTTGAGTATCACTTTACCTAGGGTACTCCCTTAATTCACTTGTACTTAAAAGGAAGCAAGTAATAAGACTATTTCAACTAATGTTTCTCTCGATTAGCCTGAAGTATATAGAAGCATGTGCTGTTTAACAATTTATTGTAGAGATGTAGAGTGTCATGTGAATGGAACTCTTCTGGTTTTTTAAAGTTTGGAATTAATAAAAAAATACTGGAGGTAAAGTGTAGTGAATTCGATCGATGTTTTAGTAATTTGGAAATTAATTAATTAATTCTACAATGTTCACCATTGAAATGGCGCAGGTGGGCATACTTGCATTGTCCAGAGGAAAGAAAATCATTTTCTTTGCCACATGAGGTTTTTTTTCTCCCTTGATTTCTCCATTTAAGCGGTATAATAACGATGCATAATAATCTCCATTTATCGTTCTTCTATTATGCAAGTAATCACTGTAGATGATTCCGCGTGCATTCCAAAAATCCGAGGCCTCTTGTCTCCAGATTTGACCACTTTGCCTTCTTTGGAGCCGGTTCTCCTTTAAAGCCCCACTGCTTTGACTATACTTATGTGTCTGGAGTATAGTATTGTATTGTATTCATGTTTCATCCGCAGTTATGTATTGACGCAGAAGATCGCCAGAATTGCGACGGAAAAGTACCAAACCAGCTTCCGAGTTGATCACACGATTGCGTTTGTTCTCCCTTGAGAGCAAATGTAGCACTCATCTTGCGAAGACTTTGGTCAGATCTAATTTTTTGTGCAAAATTAAGAACACTGTACTTTGTGAAATGGCAGTGACCTCTACTATTTCGCGAACATTGATTCGTTGATCCCTCAAAACCATATGCTGGCTTTTGTCAAATTCTTTCTCAAGAAGCCAATTCTGCTGGACATGCAGAACGATGTTTATCATTTATGGAGTAAGGCCGCGTTTAAATTCATGTATTCAAATGAAAATTGTTCCAAAAGCAAGAGCAGATGTGGCATGAACTTCATTCAATTCGGATTTTACCTCTTTTGGTGTTAAGGTTTTTAAATAGAAATATTTATTCACTGCCCGAAACTCTTTTTCCCCAAGTTTCTAATTAAGCACAAGATTGTTGATTTAATCGCCTCTGGCACCGAAATCACGTAATGTGTATAGCTGAAACGTTTAAGTACTATTTAAAAAGATACGACGGTTACTAAATACAAACTTTTTCGATGCTACGAGTGCAATTTCTTGGATTTATTGAACGTTCTGAGTTTTTTTGCCTTGGAAACCCACCTTATAGTGGCAGTGCAGTCAGAGTGCGGTCGCGCTCACGTTTGCCTTCTTAAGCGAGTCGGCGGAATTAGAGACTTTGGAATGCGCAAACACAGGAAGTAACCGCTGGTAACAGGAGGCTTAGGAATGCTACACTCTGGTACACGACAGATACTTCTAGCAGTTTCTGCTTCCATAAACTTACAATATGTACTGTAAAATCATTTCTAGCTATAAAAAGAAGGAACAATAGCAACCAATTGAGTGAATAGTGAGTTTAGAGCCAGGCTTCGACTAGCGTAATAGCAGTGGCGTGTGGAGAAAGTCATCAACAATCCTTGCGGTTAAGCGTTGAATAAATTGTTTACAGAAGTGAATTAAATACTTTATTCGGGACCACTTTTTGAGTCAAAGACGTTTGTTATATAGTGCAACAATTACCAGAAATAATAACATTGAACACCAACTTCAGAAAATGTAAGTATTGCATCATTCAAACCGATATCCAATAGCTCTGAAATTATGAAAAACATAATGTAATGTGCTCCATTCACATGACTTTCCCTTCATCGCTGGAGAGAAAAATGTTATATTAACGTTATATAAACAAATTATGATTAAAAAGCTTATTCTTCCATGTACTTCATACTAATAGAGATAAACATTAGCAGAAATTGTCTGATTACTTAGTTCTTTATAAGTAAACGGGAAATAAGAGAATGCACCATGCTAAACCAACAGTCAAATGTTTTAAAATATGGTTGGTATGGGGTAGAAATCCAATTCTTTATGTGGCCAGAAGTTGACAAGTTATCGTATGAGAAATTAAGTATTTTAAAACTGAAACCAATAACAAGGTATATCTCGAAAACGATCAACTCCACGAAAAAAATATAGAGAACATAAATTGTGTGTTTTAATGAGATCTACATCTTTTGTGTAGAAAGCTTTTGTCTATATTCTAAATTCAGAAAAGTTCAGAGTAAAGAGTTCTTCAGAGGCTATTCCCAGAAAATTTAAGATATAAATTTTATTTTCATATAAATATCTTAAACATAAGATTTTAATCAAAATCGTTAGAGCCATTGACCGAATCAAATTTTTCGAAACTTTTTCCAAATAAAGAGTATTAGGGGCGAGGGTTTTTGTTGAAAATATTCGAGTCACATCCTTGGAAGTTCCTGAGTTTAAATATCAAGTTTGGTATTTTATGAACTTTTCGTTTTTGAGCTATTCTGCCCGCAGATAGACAAACACGGATATGCTTCTAAAAATACTTATTTTGGATTCAAGAGGTCTCAAAACATATATTTCCGGTGAAATCTCTCTATCGAATTTTTGGGTTGTAATAGAACACCTTTTCTATTTATATGCACATAGTACGTGTAGTGAAATAAATACATAAAACGTGTGTTTTAACGCGAAATGTTTTATCCACGTGATACGCTTTTTATGTTTCTCTTAAGGTTCAGGATGAAGAGGGCTTCTGCAACTCGTCACAAAATACTGCATTTTATTGGTCATGCAAGCAATATCTTAATTAAATGTCTTGTTCAAACTTATTAGAAGAACTAAGGAGAGAAAATAAGAAACAGGATGTTATATATGAACGGTAGTATGAAGTGGTAGATATTTCTCGAAAATCTTGTTATATTAGATCAGTATCTTCCAAAATTTCCACACAAAGTACTGTTATGCACATGTTGGTAATAGATGTCTAGATTTTAATAAAATTGACAGCTTCACTGTATGCAATGGTTTTTTTAACATTTTAAAGTATATAAAGCTAACAGGCTTCAAAAGCCAAGGAGGAAAAAGAAAAAAGCAGACATCTGCAAACCTGCAAGAGGATGACTACGAAAGATGTGGAAACGCGCGTCGGGTACTCCATCTATACCATGACCAAGTGAAGTACGTGTTGGTTTTAGATTTCCAGATTTTAATAAAATTGACAGCTTCACTGTATTTTTTGAGCTGCTAAGTAGTTCTCTCTGTTTCTGTCTGTCTGTCTGCCTGCCTGCCTGCCTGCCTGCCTGTCTGCGTCTCTCTCTCTTTCTCTCTCTCTCACACACACACACACACACACACACACACTCGTACTGATACACAAAAATGCACATGGCGCTTTTAATTTTCTCTCTCGATACAGTGTATGTACTTAGTACTTATATAAGATATTAAATTCCTATCAGAAATTAGATACCGAGATTTCACCGTAAATACACGTTTTGTTATGTTCTTACAATCGAAAAAATCTTCCGATCTCCTCGTGTTTGAACCCGCATTCAAAAGGAGAATTTTTTCACGGTCTTCAATAATTTTTGATAGGAAATTAGTTAATATTATGACATTAAAGGACGAAGTTTACATTTTGACTCTCCCAGGATTTGGAATAATTTCAACCATGAGAACCAGAAGGTATCACCGTACTCCTAGACCACGGAGGTCTTCGTGAGCTAGTTACCGAAGCCTTTAAGATCATGCTTATGCCAGCATTATTTTATGAGGATACAACTTATGAGGATAGTTTGATATCTTTTCATCATCATTGATAGCTTAGTCATGCAATCTTACCTCTTGCTAAACAAAATATAAATTATTGAAAATGACTTCGGGTACCCCACAATATTAACATGTCTGAAAATTGTTTGTTGGAGTTGCTAATTTTCCCCTTCGTTGATATCAATACTAAATACTTGAATTGAACTGTTTGCTATTTGATTACTTGTTGTGTAGCAAAACATTAATAAATTGAATTAAATTATTGTCCGCTGACTGGTTGTTGTGGAGCATGCAAGGCAGAATAAAATGTATCCAAGTGAACAAATCGATATCCATTACATTTATGGCAGATGGAGATGCATTGCGAGTATGTGAACATTTTACAGAAATGTGCCATGACAGGCAGTTGCATTGTTCACGAAAATGTCAATGAATTAAGTTTGAGAACGACTGGTTCATTTAAGAGGATGTTGGGAAACCAATAAAGTTACGAAGCATGGCTCATGAAGAAAGAACTATTCGTATCGTGAACGAGACCCATCAGATAGCAAAGGTGGATTGCAGTCGTACGACTTTCTAGATAATTTTGTATGAAAATCGGTTGCACCCATTTCCGTTCAATGGCCACAAGGTTTAAATCAACGGTGTCCACGGAAACGAGTGTACATTCAAACGTTTAATTTTACACATTTTGTATTATATGCTCAGTCAAGCGAAGAAGCGAGTAATATTAAATGTGGAAAGATTTAATTATCACACTGATAATTTGTGCAAAATAAATATATTGAAATGTGAGTTCTCTCTTTGTGACAATTGTCTGAAATTGCTTATGGTGGGATTTTGAGTCAGAACTGACCTATAAAAACCGGCTGAAGTACGAAAGGGACATCTATTGAGGTCCTGTCTAAACGTTTTCAGTGGAATTATTCACATTCATCCTGTTGCCACTTACTATTTTGGTTTTTCCCTTGCATGTAGTGACGTAACTAAAGTTGCTCAGAAATAAGTTGTATAATTTAATTGATGTCCCTGTGCAAGTCATCCAAGGAATGTGGTTTTTATACGATTGTGCGCAAGCTCATTTCAGTCAGATAGTACATGATTTCTTGTTTGATACATTCCCACGTAGATGTATTGGTTGAGGGGAAATTATTGATGACCCGCTCGATGTCCAGAATTAAACTCAAATGGATTTCGCCGTCTGGGAACATTTAAAACGCCTGGTTTATACGACTAGTGTACCGGATATTGTCACTGAGAGAGCTATTCACACTGGAATTGTCCAAATAGAAGCGCACTAGGAATTTGCAGCAGAATAATGTCAGCATTAAACGCAGGCTCAGGGAGAAGCTACAGAAGGGGTTTCAAACTTGTAAAGCCTCGACGACCACATTTGAAACCATAGGCCCGTTTGCCGGTCGCTCTTGAATAGAACACCAATATTTGTGAAATTCTCCAAGTAGAAGAGAACTACCATAATGAAAAAAATCTGATGTGTACCATTCACATGACTTCCTCTATATCCCTGCAACAAATTATTCTTAAAAAGCTTATACTTCTATTTAAGAAAAAAAATAGCACAAATAGTCTTATTACTTACTTCCTTGTAAGTAGAAGCGAAATAAGGGACTACCATAGGTTAAAATGATAGTCAAAAGCTGGTTGCTATGTCAATGAAGTTCCTTTGACTATATGGATAGGAGTTGAAAAGTTCCTGTATGAGAAAAAATATAAGTTTTTTATAGCAGAAACCAAAAATAAGGAATGTCTCAAAAACGATGAACTCCACGAAAAAAATGTATGTAACATAAATTGTGTGTTTTAACGTGCTCTACATTGTTTGTATAGTAAGTTTTTGTCCATCTCTTACGGTTAAACAGTTATTCAAAATTCCGTAAAATTCATACAGAATAAACTACTCTTCAGAGGCTATTCCCAGAAAATTCAAGATATACATTTTATTTGAGAGGTAAATATTTTTAATATACGAAATGTTAATCAAAATCGTTAGAGCCATTTTTGAGAAAATCAAAATTTTCGAAAAAAGTTCCATGTAAAGGGTAGTTGGGGATTTTTCTCAAATCTTCGTGTCGCATCCTTGGAAGATACTAAACTTAAATACCAAGTTTGGTATTTTACCGACTTTTCGTTTTTGAGTTATCCTGTTCACACACACACACGGACCTTTTTGAGAAAATGCTTTTTTTTTGGATATTGGGGACCCTAAAACATATATTTCCGGTGAAATCTTGGTATCGAATTTTTGGGTGGAGTGCAATACTTTCTCTATACACTATGTACATAATGCATATAGAGAAAGTAATTAGCATTTTTTTAATTAAATCAAAGTTTGAAAATTAAATTAATTTAATTGCTGACAATTTTGCAAAGGGATAAAGTAATAAAAACCGTTTCAGTTGATCTTTGGAAAAGAGCACTTATTTTTATATCATTATTAAATTTAATCTGTAATTTAAACAAGTTTTTAAAGAGAATAATTTAGTGGGACAAGGGTGTCATAGATGCTGCATTTACCAATGAACGAATATCCACACCATTAACCAATAATATTAGATTCTGAACAATAAAAGTAATTACAAATTAAGTATTCCAGTAATTTTCAATAAGGTATTACACTTTCCTTCGTTCTGTATATTAGGTATTACATTTGCTATTTTTTGGAAACAAAATCTTGGGCCGCAAAAAATGATTTCGTGGGCCTATGTGACCCGCATACTTTTTCAAGTTGTTGGTTACACTGACAGGTGTTCATTTCACGGAGCTATTACGACCAAGCAGAAAAGTTGTGACTTTTTCGAGAAAACGGTTGAAGTGAGAGAGAGAGATAGAGAGAAAAAAAAGAAGTAACTAACACTCCAAAGTGAATAGATATTAAGGTACCATTTATAAAAATCTCATGTGTGGCATTCACATTACTTTCTCTACCGGTTCTGCAAAAATATTTCCACAAAAGATTATTCTATCTACATCATGCTAAAAGAGATAAACATTAATTAGGAAGAGCAATTGTGTTAGTTATAAGCAGAAGAGAAATAAGGAATACACCAGCGTAAAGCGATAGTCAAGTCTTTCAAAAGCCAATAGATATGAGAACAATTGAAACTGGGGTTGCTTTACATTTCCTGAAAATAAAAGAGGAATAGAAAGATCGTCACGTTTAAAAAAAAAATGCAGTTTAAAATTGAAACCAATAACAAGGAATATCTCGGAAACTATCAACTCTGCGGCAAAAATGTATAGGACGTAAGATGTATATTTTAACGAGATCTAAACTTGCTTTGCGGTAAGTTTTTGTGTATATCTTACGGTTTAATAGTTACGCAAAATTCAGCAAAATTCATCCAAAATAAACAGCTCTTCAAAATTTATTTGCAGAAAATTCAAGATATAAGTTTTATTTGTCATGTAAATGTCTTTAATATACCGTATTTTAAGTAGCCATGTTTGAGAAAAAAAAGTTTTCAAAGCTCTTCAGTAGCTATTCCCAGAAAATTCAAAATATACATTTTATTTGCGATGTAATTGAGGCATTGTTAGCTATTTTTGAAAAAATTAAAATATTTGAAAAGTATTCCATGAAAAGCGTAGTTTGTGGTGGGGGCTTTCTTCAAAAATGTTTTGTGTCGCATCCTTGGAAGCTACTAAACATAAAACACCATAAATTTGATATTTAATGGTCGTTTCGTTTTTGAGCTATGGTGTTCACACACACACATTTTTTCTAAAAATGCTTTTTTTCGGAATCAGGGTGCTAAAAACATTTGCGGTAAAATCTGTATCGAAGTTTTGGGCGGAATAACTAACTTCTCTAGCTATTAGTTACATTATATATTTATCTACGTGCTAGAGAAAGTAAAAGAAGAGAAAAAGAAAGAAAGAAGAAAGAAGATGAAGTGAATACATATTAAAGCACCGTTCCTCACAATATCTATTTATACACATTCCATTCTGCTTGTGTAATGTTAGAGGATGTAAAAATGCGCGTGAACTTTCTTTCAAGTTAGAATAATGTAGGCTGTGCCTGCACGCCACTGATACAGAGCACAGCATCATCCCTATAGCAACGAACGCCATTCCCAACCCCAGCCTTGCATACGACAAGTCAGTCCTATAGGGACCACTTTATCTTCCTACCCAACGCAACACATCGCCCCGTCCAGGTTTCAAGTACTCTTAACGCAAAATTCCATTCCACGGATGACTACAATACAATGGTCGGTTTAGGAACTTATCGTTTCAGGTGGCCGCTAGTAACATTCCACCTGCAATCTGCCCGCAGCCTTAATAAATCAAACAAGACCATTCCAGAACCAGCAAGGCGATTACCCTCAAGTGGCTTTAATACGTGTACCTGTAATTCCGGCTGACGGCGGTAGTGGTATAGGTTAGGAAGGACAATAGTAGCATAAGTATATAAACCTACAAAGAGGAAACGTAATACTAGTTTAAGATCAAAATTATCATAAGTAATATAACGAGTGCTCCAATTTGTATTTATCCACAGAAAAATTGTAGCTCGAGTTGTATTTAATAAGACTATTTCGTGAATAATAATGCTTATCCTATATGGACACAAAGAATAATATTCCTAAAATCCTTATCCTGACGTATATTGTCCCATCCTGGCTGCATGCTTAGGATGTGGTAATACTGTATATAGGTAATTATTCAAGTTGGCAACATTGCCAACTTAACGACTTATAAAAACAGGCTGTAAAGGAAACGGCGAAACAGTTAAGACGTAAACCAGGAGCGCAGCTCACCTGGGTGACCATGGAAGACGTCACCCCATCATGTATAAGATAAAATAATACTTTTGTTAGTAAGAAGCGTTTGTGGTCTTGTATTGGTAGACCAGTTAGCTCATTCACTTTAAATTAAATTATGTGTATTGGTTTTAATTGTATTTTCACACAATCTGTATATGGGACAGGAGATGGATAGGTAGTCAGAATGAAAAATTCCATGCCACAACCGGGATTTGAACCACGGATCTCCCGATCTCTAGCCGGTTGCTCTGCCACTAAGCTACGTGGCAGCATGCCAGCATAGCATTGAATTTCTCAACTGACTCGCATGTTTCCCGGTAAACCAGGTGCTCTCAAATTATTTTGAGACGACAACCCCAATGACCACTTGTAAGTTCTTTAGGTTCCCGGATTCATTGTATAGTAAACTATTATGGTCAAATGGTGTTGGTTTTTAATTGTTTTTTTTTTTCACACAAGGACAAGAGTGTAATAAGTAGAGTTAGAATGAAAAATTCAATATCATAGCCGGGGTTTGAATCACGGATCTTCCAATCTCCAGCCGGTTGCTCTGTCACTGATCTACCATGGCAACCGGGAAACATGCGAGTTGAGAAATTCAATGCTATGCCAGCATGTTGCCATGGTAGCTCAGTGGCAGAGCAACCGGTTAGAGATCGGGAGATCCGTGGTTCAAATTCCGGCTAAGCCAATCTGACTTTACCTATATAATTATGTAGCTTATTTCTCATTGTTCTCTGGTATAAAAGAGCTACGTCCTCAAATGCATGCCTGGCTGTAGTGAAAAGTACATTTCCAATACATCTCCTCTCATTGCCACGAGTTTCTGGATTTATAACAGCAGACATGGCAATATTTGCACCAAACTATCACAAAGTTCAGATCTCGTTCTATTGCTAAATTACATTACTTTGGCTAAGTATAGCATGGTTGCAATTATTTTGTCGATTGGAAATGCCGCCGTTATGTACGGGAATATCAGTGCACACTGACATTCATTTAGAAAAACAATTGCACGTGGGCTTGATAATAAAAAACAATTAAAATGTAGAGTTAATGAGGTCCGATTGGTTTCAGAATTACGCGCCAGTGTACTGGATTGGCCAGTTCCTAAGATCACGAAATAGTCTTGGTAACTACTCTTCCTATTTGTAACTGATTCTTTACTAGCAGGCCACTGCGTTTCGCTCTCTTTCAACAGAGATTGTAGTCTCTTTCTCCCTCTATCATTTATCTCCCTGTGCTATAATAGAAAGCGGAAGCTTAGGCAATATCAAATTAAAAATCTAATGTATTTCTCTGCAAACTACTGTTACAAAATATTTCTCTTATATACATCATACTAATCGAGATAAAATGTAGCAGAAACGGTAAACTTGCTTCCTTGTAAGTAAAAGGCAAATAAGACAATACATCGGGCTAAAGCGATAGTCAAAATGTTTAAAAGATGGTCGCTATATGAAACAATTGAAATTCGAAAATAAATATCAAAGGGAAAGATGAAGGAAAACAAGATGAACTATTACTGCGGCTGCAACAATGAATGGAAGTATAAAGTGCAATGTAAAAATTCTAAATAGATATTTTAAATTTCACTTTGTGCTTCCGTATATTGTTACTGCCGCAGGAATAGTTCATATGTTTTTTTTCTGTTTTGTTATTAATTATCAATGTTAAGTCTTATAATGCTGGAATACTAGCAGTTTTATTCGATTGCTTCCCGTTTTGGGGAATTTTTAAGTAGTTTAAAATTTAAGCCAATTTTTTTCAATAGCCCTTTCTGCTTTCCTATATGTATTCTCTACCCAATTCCATTTTCTCTTTATTTCAGGTTGCCTTGTTCGTCGTGTCCATAGTTGTTCATTTGTTATAACATCCAGCCAACGTATTGCCAGAATTTTTCTCCAGAAATTATTTACAAAAGTCTGCAATTTCTTGTTTATTTGTTCCGTTACTTTCCATGTTTCAGAGCCATAAAGAAGCACTGGTTTCACATTTGTATTGAATAGACAGTTTTGTTTTCGTTGTTATATTTGCATTTTGCTATTTGCGTGTTGGATTCGTCTCTTTACAACTTCATTGGCATCACCTGTATTGGTATTTGCATTAGTAACACCACCACAAAGATAAATAAACGAATCTACTTCTTATATTCTTTATCATTAGGATACATAGTTAAATTACTTGCTTCCTTGGAAATAAGGCAGTGCCTTATGTTAAAGCGATAGTAAAACTTTTTAAACTTGGTTACCATGTGATTGAAATCCGTTTCTTTGCATTGCCAGGAGTTAAAGATTTCCCGTATGAGAGAATGTTAAGTATTTTGAAACTGAAACCAATAACTAGGAATATCTAAAAAAAAATGGTCAACTCACTCCATTTATGTATATGAAATAAATTGAGTTTTAAGATCTGCATTTTCTGTGTGGTAAGTTTCTTCTATCTCTTCGGTTTATTAGTTATGAAACAATCAGCAAAATTCACCCAAATTAGAGGTCTTAAGATGCTACTTCTAGAAAATTAGAGATACCTATATATTTTATCATGCAAGTATCTTAAATATGTCGTGTTTTAATCCAAATCCTTTGAGTCATTTTTAAGAAAATCATTTTCGAATTTTTTTTCCATGCAAAGGGTAGTTTTGTTGGGGGTAATTTTCTGAAAATCTTCGTGTCGCATCCTTAGAAGATACTAAACTTAAATACCAAGTTTGGTATTTTATCAACTCTTCGTTTTTGAATTATCGGGTTCACAAATACAGGAGCTTTTAATAAAAAAGAAGTTTTTTTTTTTTTTTATATACAGGGAACCTTGAATGTTCATTTCCGGTAAAATATCTATCGAATTTTGGGTCGAATGCAATATCTTCTCTATACACTATGTACATAGTACCTGTAGAGAAAGTAATAGCTAGAAAATATGCAAAAGCTCTAAACACATCGGTGGTGATCGAAAATAAAATGCATGGAGTTTACTACAGAAAAGTTTCAATGTGTATTTGTTACAAGACATATAAAGCCATATGGTATATCAACACACCGAAAATTGATGATGATGATAATAAATAAATAAATACATTTCTATTGACACCGGCACTGTGCTACATTTAGTAAAATGACCCCGGGTAGCAGTGCTGCTATCTGTATCCTGACCTAATTACTGCTGGGTTATCTATACGCTCGTTAGGGATGCACACATAAAGAGTTTATAGCTAATTTAGACCCGCGTCCCGCTCTAAACTATAGCAACATAAAATATATTACCCCGTTAGCGATACCCAAGCATGGGATTTGAATGAAATTCAGAAAAGACCGCTGCCGTTAAATAATTCAGCAAGTAAATTGACCTGATTCATAACTCAGACCGGTAACAGCATAAACGCCCCAGTATGGTAGAAATTAAAAGCACCATTTCACGCCTGCTGCCATGTGAATGTTACGTTACGTAATGCGACATAACAGTTTCACGGTTTAATGACAAATTTAAACGCCCTCTATACTGCAAAAATATACACCAGACAATAGTTACGCCTGTTGAACTGCATGTTACAGGAGATGTTTTACCTCGAATAAAAACTTCTGATGTTTCATTCACACGATTTTCAGAACCCACTTTTCAATAAACACAGGATAGCGTACGATCAGATAGAATCAGCACCAGGAATTCAGATCTGGACATGTGAAAATCTGAATGAGATCTAGGAAGAGAGTTGTATATGTTGTCACCAGATAAGAGGTGACCAAACAAATCTAAGAGCAATATGTTATCGGCGTTAGATGAATAACAAAGAACATCCAAAATGGTGGGCAGCAGGGCTACAACGGAGATTATCAAAGACTAGCTTAAACTATATTTGACAAAGGTGTACGAAAATAGATATAACTTCGTAAATGATGTAAAATGACGACTATGCGATATAAATATGCAGGATATAGAATTTGAATTTAGAAAAAATCGACATTGCAGTTAAAAATTTAAATAAAAGTTGGGTGGAGTAAAGAAACATATATTTTACAATTGGGTATGAAGCAAAGGACGGGAATAGCATGGCTCAAGTTGGGAGGATGGAAAGCTCATAAGGTATTTAATGAAGCTGGTAGGAAGATTTATCCATTATGCGGGGATCAGAAAGACTAGACGCATATTTTGGCAGATTGCGTGCAGATGAAGGATGTTAGGAAAAATAATTGCAAGTATTAATAGCTTCAAACAGACGAAGGACAGTATTCTGAGATTTGATTCTAAACAGCCAAAACTGGCAAAGCCTGGACGCATACTTAATGGAAGTTCATGCGCTAAAAGATAAAACATTTGTGTAAATATTGTTTATTCTTAAACTCAAGTTTTTCGCACAGAAGATTATTTTATCTACATCATGCTACTCTAGATAAACATCAGCAGAATTGGTCTTCCCACTTGCTTCCTAGGAAGTAAAAGGAAAAAAATACGTTATCCTAAAGCAATAGTCAAATTGTTTAAAAAGCTTTGCTATGTGAAACATTTGAGGTTCGGTTCGCTTTGCATGGTCCCGTTTGAGAAAAGCTAATCAGTTTAAAATTAAGACCAAAAATAATGGATATCTAAAATGGTCAACTCTTAAAGAAAAACATATATAACATAAATTACGTGTTTTAACGAGAGCTACATTTTTTGGTTCCAAGATTTTGTTTATCTCTCACCGTTTAAGCGTTTTGCAAAATTCTGCAGAGCTCAGCCCGAATAAAGAGCTTTTCACAGGCTATTCTCAGAAAATTCAAAATACACATTTTATTTTTGATGTGAATATCTTTAATATATCGGGTATTTTAATCAAAATTGTTAGCAATTTTTGAAAAAAAATCAAAATTGATAAAGTTCCATGTAAAGGGTGGTTGGAGTCCCCCACTTTTCTTAAAAATATTCGTGACGCATCCTTTGAAGATACTGAACTTAAATTCCAAGTTTGGTATTTTACCGACTTTGCGTTTTTGAGCCATTCTGTCAAGATACACTTATGGACCTTTTTCTAAAAAAATTTTTTTGGTCTTAATGGACGTCAAAATGTATATTTCCGTTAAAATCTCAGTATCGAATTTCTGGGTGGAATACGACACCTTCTCTATCAACTACATTGTGCATACGGGCTAGAGAAAGTAACAATTTGTGCTCATTTTGTGGTTTACCAGGAACTATGCGATTAAGTTGGGGAATTTAATTTGTGCTGGCATTTTGCCATTGTAACTCAGTGGTTAGCGTAACCAGCTAGAGACCGGGAGATCCATAGTTCAAATCCCGGCTATGGCATTGAATTTTTCAGTTAGAAACAGTAGTATTTAAAATCAAATCGGTATACGCTAGCTTTGAGATTCCATATTCTTCTCATGTCAGCGAGGAATAACTGAATAGCAAGAGCACTTCAAGAAAATGAAGGTCTTGA
The DNA here is from genome assembly GCA_030762935.1 of Hymenopus coronatus. Taxonomy (NCBI): domain Eukaryota; kingdom Metazoa; phylum Arthropoda; class Insecta; order Mantodea; family Hymenopodidae; genus Hymenopus; species Hymenopus coronatus. The sequence continues at coordinate 77,442,401 of CM060895.1, read as the reverse complement.
AAAATTAAAATAGATATCATGAAAAACTGATGATAGAGAAAAGGATCTTAAAAATATGTTAGGTTTTAATAAGCAGGAAAATGTGTTTCTCCATAAATACAAAACAACTAAATATTTTGCTTTTGAGGAGAGAATAACATTTTAAAGGACCGAAATATAAATATTAAATTTGGGAATGAATTTAATTCTTTGGGAGGAAAATTGCATTTTCTGACACATTTGAAAATGATAAATTTAATAATAGTAAAGAAACAAAATATTTATCTAATACAGTCTGGAAAAATATCTGAGCTTAAACTAAAATGATGCAAGACTCCATGATACTGTTATATGAATGTGAAATCCTGAAAATAAATGAAAAAATGAAAAAAGAGGTACTATGGATAGAAATGAAATATCGAATATCCTCAATGAAATCAGGATAAGAAGCTTTTGTGAGAATAATTTGTTACAGAAAAGGGAAAAAGTCATTAAATGGAACCTCTCACTTTTTCTTTTTTCGGTTAAACCATTTTCGAGATATTCCTTGTTATGATTTAAATTGTAATACTTAGTAAACAATATTGACTATTTGACAATCTCATCCTGACCATGCATGGAGAACTAATATCGCTTAAGTCTAGTGGTTTTTTTATACTCCCATTGTATCTACAAGGAAATCTGCAATAAAATTATTTTAATACATATTTACTTTGATTAGCATCAAGTAAATAGAATACACTTTCTAAGAATAGTTGTTGGAACATAGGTAGACAAATATGTAAATGGAACACACAATATTTTTTCTATTAATCTATTTTCATACTTTGAATAGGATCTAAGACGGCACCTGACCGAGTGGTTAGAAGGCTCACCTCCAACCTAGGCGGCTCGGGATCGATCCTAAACACCCGCATATGGGATTTGTGGTGGACGAAACGGCGTCTGGGCGGAATTATTCCGGGTCCTTCGGTTTCCCCCGCCACTCATTCTACCAATTGCTCCAACATCACCTTCTATATCATATACTTGCACACGCCTGGCTACGGGTTCCAGGTTCTCCATTCTGTGGTTCTTTGACAAGCTTTTGGCCTATAGGTATCCGCTTGTAAGTTCTAGGAGGCGGGGATGAGACCTTAAAAACGGGGTAGGTAAGTCGTTTACAAATAGGATCCATTTACTGCTCTCGGATATTTAAGTGTGGCATCTGAACGCTCACAGCAAAGAAATGTCAGTTCCTAAGGGGTTTAAAGAAGTGTATGACGGTTAACAGCATTAATCAGTTTATAGAGGCAACAGCGCTTTTGAGGCCTTTCATCAGCTTTTCCTCTGCTCTCTGCGTTTGGTTTACAGATGCGATGTTTTCTGCAGAAAGAAAGTTTGCTGTGCTGGTCAAGCGCAAAGCTAATCGTACTATATTAGTCGTGTAAACAAGACAGGCGTGCTAACATGCGAAACAAAAATGCACTAGAACCAGTTTGTTTTAACGCTCGCGTGAAGATTTCTGCTACTGTTAATATTTACTCACAAGAGAGAAACAAGGTTACAGCGGGTTTTTTATTCCCTTGCCTCATTTACCCGTTTCTTACAGCAGTGCTTGTTGGCTCTCCACCTCGTATTTCTGTTGGCGTTTCCTATATAATTGTTTATACATAAAGATGGGAGGTAAGGAATCCTAGAAGGCAAACCATAGTTCCGCTAGAGAAGAGATTTTCACTATTGTCTAGAAGTTTCGATATGTTTCTAGAAGTTTGTACGAGGGGCAGGTTTTATATTCTGAACCTATTAATAAATATCTGATGTGTTCCATTCACATGATGTTTCTCTACATCTCTGCAACAAACTATTGTTAAAAAGCTTATGCTTCTATTTCATGCTAATGGAGAAAAAATAGCAGAAATGGTCTTATTACTTGCTTCCTTGTAAGTAAAAGGGAAATAAGGGAGTACTATAGACTAAAGTGACAGTCAAAAGCAGGTTCCTACATCACTGGAGTTCCTTTGTTTGCATTTTAAAGCTGAAACCAATAAAAAGGAATAACTACAAAACGATCAAATCCACTCGAAAAACGTATGTAACATAATTTGTATTTAACATAATTGTGTGTTTTAACGAGCTGTACAGTTTTTGTGCAGCAAGTTTTTGTCTATCGCTTACGGTTTACCAGTTATGCAAAATTCAATAAAAACAAAACTTAAATGCCAAGTATTTTCGTTTTTGAGTTATGCTGGACAGACGGACACACTCACGGACCTCTTTCTATAACTGTTTTTTATTCAGGGGATCCTAAAACATTTATTGCCAGTGAAATATCGGTATCGAAATTTTGGATGGAATACAATACAATACTTCTATACACTATGTACATAATACGTAAAGAGAAAGTGCCATTGAAAATTGCTAGTTCTTCCTGATACTCCTTTTGCTTATTGTGCGAGGTCGAACGGAATTGTTATGCAAGAGGTTGGTCTTTCTATTTACAGGAAAAAATAAAAGCCCGCAATCGTGCTAAGTACATTGTGTATATAGAAGATATTGAACTCTGCCCAAAAATTCGATACCGAATTTCGCCGGAAATATGTTTTTTGAGATCACCTGTTCAAAAAAATGCATTTTAAGAAAAGGACCTGTGTGTGTGTGTGTGTGTGTGTGTGTGTGTGTGTGTGTGTGTGTGTGTGTGGACATCATAGCTCAAAAATGAAAAGCCGTTAAATACCAAATTTGATATTTATGTTTACTATCCTCCAAAGATGCGACACGAAGATTTTGTTGAAAAGCCCCTAATCCAAACTACTCTTTATATGGAAACTCTTTTAGAAATGTTGTCTTTCTTAAAAATGACTAACGATTTTTATTAAAATACCAGATGTGAAACTGTTTACCAGGCAAATAATAGCATGTAGTTTAATTTCTGTCAAAAGACTCTAAGGACCTTTTCAATCTGGATGTGATTTAGACTTTTGCATAATTGGCAAACCATAAGATCTAGACTGGAACTTACCACAGAAAAAATGTAGATCTGCTTAAAACACACAACTACGTCATATACATTTTTTGTAGCGTAAATATTTTCCGAGATACCTCATATTTGTTTCAATTGTAAAATGCTTAACTTTTCTCATACAGGAATTAAATTTTATCAACTCCTGGGCAAGCAAAGGCAACCAGATTTTAGAAGATTTAACCGTTTATCGTAGTGCCTTCGTATTTACCTTCTTACAGGGAAGCAAGTAATAATACTAATTCTGATAAGGTTTAATTCGATTATCTTTAAATTGATAAAAAAATAAAATTTTCAGGTCGCGCGCCAGCTCTTGATGAATGACATTTTTAAACAAGAGGTTAGATGGGAGTCGCTGACTCACTTGCACAGAAGCAGGAACGGCAGTCAGGTGTGTACATTTTTCTCATTTTTCTGTGCTGCAGTAGTACAGTCAGTACATAGCAAATATCACACTTTCAGTGATATCAGTCAATGCATTTACTCTCAACCTCGCTTACTGCTTACGCTACACCATTCACTCTTAGGTTGATCCGAGCCAAAACGGTTCCGCGAGGCCAGTGCACCGTGATACAAAACAGTAGCAATGCGCGCAGGAATGTAATTCCATGCCAAAAATCTAAATTACGGAATGAATTTATGTTTAAATGGTGTAATATTCTATACAAATACTCGTACCTAAGAGTTAAATTGACGCCGACTGGTACTGTTAAACAGAGCTACAATTCCACCTACTATTCGCATGAGTCATCTGATTTCCGCAATATTGTTTACACAGTAACGGTTGCTGGTTGTTGCTATTTAGAAATCATGAACGGTCACAGTGAATTTGCATCTTCGTGTGTGTGTGTGTGCATCATAGCTCAAAAACAAGTCCGTTAAATACCAAACTTCGTATTTAAGTTCAGCATCTTTCAAATATGCGACATGAAGATTTTCCAAGAAAATCTGGGCGTCCAACTACCCTTTAGATGGAAACATTTTCGAAAGTTTTGATTTTCTTAAAAAGAGTTAACGAATTTGATTAAAATGTCGTATATTAAAGATATTTACCTGAAAAATAAAATGTATATCTTGGATTTTCTGGATATATCTTCTGAAGACATCTTTATTCTGGATGAATTTTGCGGAAAGTTATCATAACTGGTAAACCATGAGAGAGAGAGAGAGAGGGAGAGAGAGAGAGAGAAAACTAGCCTAACAGAAAATGTAGAGCTCGCTAAAACACACAATTAATGTTATATGCATTTTTTTCGTTTGGTTAACCGTTCTTGAAATTCATTATTATTTGGCTTCAGCTTTAAAATAGCATATTTTTTCATATGAGAATCTGTTAACTCCTGGCTGTACAAAGGTACTTCAATGGCGATTTTACTATCGTTTTAGTCTATGGTTCTCCCTTATTTCGCTTCTAAATGCCGTTTGTACTAAAATTTTTTCTTGACTAGTATGAAGTAAATGGGATAATAAGGTTTTAAACAATAATCTATTGCAGAGATGTAGAGAAATTCATGTGAATGGAACACATCCGATTTTTTTTACTTGGCTCGTATAGACTTCTATAGGTTATAAATTATTCACACGTGATTTTATTTAATTATTCTTTATAATATCGGTATATGTGTATGGGAAAAGGTTGAGTTTGGTTGAAACAGGCAGGTTAATAGACATTTAAACGCGGATAACTCTTGACCCTGAACCAAGTTAATGTCAGTCCTCGCTTGATGTAGTGTGATAATTCGACTCGCATCTAGCGATACATCATTACGATGTTCGGCGTACAGCGTTCGCTAAAATTAGTTGACACATCCCACGTAACTGTGTTGGAGTTTGACAGCGCCTCTGCACGGCATATTCATGAGACATGACATTGACAGCAAGGTGCCTATTTCGCCTCTCAGCGCTGCTAAATACATTTTATTCCGCAGGCCGATGCTTCCTAATCACGCATTTGTCAATGTCATCAGCGCTTCATGCTTGAGCATTGCGTGCTCGCTTTTCTGAACAACAGAAGGCTTCTCGTGCTCAACACTGCTAACTCAAATCCATTTAAAAGCAGTATTGACCTTTCAGGAAGAAGTGATGGTCTTTCTAAGTTATATACCATTTACCAATGGGCAAACTGTCGATCTAGGAACCATTCCAAATCCCTATATCCATTACGTACGTACCATTTTATTCCTATAATATGGAGAATGCACATAACACAAAACAGTTACTTATATTACTTTCTCTAATACGTATATGCACTGTAGAGTATTTTTCAAAACATGATATCTTTGAAGTTTGGGTTTAGTGGTTTGTGGTTGGAAACCAATCCTCGCAGTTGTCAACTCTTCCACTTACTAGTCCCTTAAATGTGGCGCTATGAGGAGGATAAAATATTTATTTAGTATCAAAGTACTTTTGATTTCCAATGAAAAAGTCTATAATATTTTAGAAAAAATAATTCAAATATTAACTTTTATACACATAATTGTATTAACAATCAGTCATAAAATTTACCATAAAACAGATTTTGCTACGTCGACTCTCTCCCCTGGTACAGGCTCGTCTTTTGTTTGCTAATGGTTATTTTACAATGGCATAAGGGAGCGGTCCCATTTGAGGGCCATCGTGTTTTGGAAAAAGTTATACATTGTGTATGTACGTTACGAAGAGTGTAGTTTCAGAGGGCAGCCGACATACGGACAGGGAGATAGCCGTTGTGGAGTATTCCACCATGACGCGGGGAGCGCCAGGAAGCCGTAGCTCCTGAGTCCGCATAAACCACTAATGCCCCGCGGCCGAGAGCTGTATTTCTGGAGCGTTGTCATCTCCATGAAATGATGTCTCTGCCAATTCCACTTACAACCCTTAAAGAAACCGGTTGGGAGAGGCAGTTTAGGGGAATGAAGAATACTCCAGCGTTCGTCTAGTGACCAGAAAACCCCCGAAATAACCATGGGCCAGAGAGTTAGACTGCAGGGAATCAATCCCATGACCTCTAGAATGCCAGTACAACTCTGAGCCAGTTGACTAGGTACACTGTACATAGTAGTAGAGAAGGTATTGTAGTGCACACATACATACAATACAGAGATTTCACCGGAATACATTTTTGAGGACCCTTGAATCAAAGAAAGCATTTTTAGAAGGAGGTCTGTGTGCGTGTGCACATGCATGTGCGCGTGCTTCTGTGGATAACATCTTTCAAGAATGCGACAAGAAGTTTTCAGGAAAATCCTACAACTGTCAACCACATTACATGGAATATTTTTGAAATTTTTGTTTTCTAGAAAAATATTGCCAACTATTTTTAATAAAATACCATATGTTTTAAGATATTTTCATGAGAAACGAAATGCAAAGAAAAGTCTTTGCGGATAACGTTTGTCTAATTGCCGTAAGAGACGGACAAGCACTTACAACACAAAAATGTAAATCTGTTTAAAACACATGTAGTTTTATAGGGTTAATCGTTTTCGAGACATTCCTTATTGTTTTTTTTTTTTTATTAAACTACAATTTTTGTTTACGTTATCTTTCGTTTCATATCTCTTGTTTTACTTTGACCGATTTCAATTGTTTTACATAGCAATAGCTTTTTAAATATATTTACTGTCGTTTAACCTAGTGCATTCCCTTATTTCTACTTACAAAAAAAGCAAGTAACATGACCAATTATTCTACTAATGACTACTTCAATTAGCATGATTTAGATAAAATACTATTTTGGAAGGACAGTTTTTGGAATAGGTAGAGAAAGTCATGTGAATGGAACCATCAGCCCTTTTTTTTTTATTGATACACATATTGGCCTTCGGCGTAACGCTTTTGGCTATCAGGGGAGAAATAATAACCGAGATAAAACAGAACTACGGAAACATACACAAAACGAAACATCCATACCGAAGGCGGGTTTCGAACTCGTGAGCCTTTCGTGGCAGAACCTTAACGCCAAGCGGCCAACGCTACCGAGGCCGGTCAGACACAATGTGTTGTCATGTTGACATATTGACAGCTGACTTGGTTGGTAAGAGCAACCGGACGGAAACCGGATTATCTGTACTTCAAATGCTTGCTATTGATTGAATTTTTTATTCCGGCTCTATCTTTCCAACTCCATACTATACACGGCTTGTGTGGAAAAACAAATACTATGTTAAAATTAGATTATATTGTTAAATAATTAATGTCTTCTAAAATAAATCGAACGTTAAACATAGCTTTTGTAAATGTTCTTCAAATTGATTCAAAGAAACTAAAATCCACTCATGTGGACAAAAGATATAAAATATATAATACAAACAATACAGCATGTTTTAATTTAATTATTTTTTTCACTTAAGCCGAGTGTAGGACAGGAGTTGGGTAAGTAGAGTCAGACTGAAAGATTCAATGCCATAGCCGGGATTTGAAACGCGGATCTCCCGGACTCTAGCCGATCGCTCTATCACTGAGCTACCACGACAACATGCCTATAGGTCCTACCAACGCTTGTGTAAAAAGCAATTAAATTAACTCTAATTGATAAAATAGTTGGTTTAACTATGAAGACCGGGACTTAAAGTAGGTACTTACGATGATATGAGTTGCCATTGGGGTATGTTATCTCAAAATAGTTTGAGATCACCTCGTGGTTTACCAGGAAAAATGCGAGTCAGTTGAATTTAATTCGACAATTTTGTGTCGGCATGTTGTCATGGAAACTCGGTGGTTCAAATCCCGAGTGACTATCTATCCAACTCCTGTGCTACACATGGTTGTGTGAGAAAATAACACTTAAATTAAGAATAATAATTACAATCAAAACAGATTATATTGTTAAAATTTAATTTTTTTTAAATAAATCGCAAGTTAAATGTAGATTTTTACTTTCTCTATACGTACTATCACAAAGTGTATAGAGAAGATATTGCACTCCACCGAAAAATTAGATACCGAGATTTCACCGGAAATATATGTTTTAGGGTCCCCTTTATCAAAAAAAAAAAAGCATTTTCAGAAAAAGGTACGTGTGTATGTGAACACGGTAACTCAAAAACGAAAAGTCAGTAAAATACCAAACTTGATATTTAAGTTTAGCATCTTCAAGGGATGCTACACGAAGATTTTGAGTATATCCCCCCACCCCCAAATACCATTTACATGGAACTTTTTTCGAAAATGTTTATTTTCTAAAACATGGCTCTAACGATTTTGTTTAAAATATAATATATTAAAGATATTTACCTGACAAATAAAATGTATAGCTATCTTGAATTTTCTGGGAATAGCCTCTGAAGACTACTTTATTCTGGATGAATTTAACGGAATTTTGCATAACTGCTAAACCGTAAGAGATGGAAAAAAAACTTAAAACTAAAAAATGTAGAGCAAGTTAAGGTACACAAAATATGTTATGTACATTTTTGTTCGTGGAGATGATCGTTTGAGGTATTCCTTTTTGGTTTCAGCTTTGGAAAACATACTTTTCTCATACAGGAATTTGTCAACTCCTATCCATATAAACAAAGGAACTTCAGTCACATAGCAACCAGCTTTTGACTATCACTTTAACCTATGGTACTCCCTTATTTCGCTTCTACTTGGATGGAAGCAAGTAATAAGACTATTTCTGCTGTTTTTCTTGATTAGTATGATGTAAATAGAAGTATACACTTTTTAACAATAATTTGTTGCAGAGATATAGAGAAAGTCATGTGAATGGAACACATCAGATTTTTGTAAACTGTAATTTTAAAGAAACCTTTAAAGTGATACAAAGAAAATAAATATTATGAGAAAAAATCTGATGTGTACCTTTCACGTGACTTTCTCTATATCCCTGCAACAAATTATTCTTAAAAAGCTTATACTACAATTTACTTCATGCTAATCAGTAAAACATTAGCAGAAATAGCCATATTACTTGCTTCCTTGTAAGTAGATGTGAAATAAGGGAGTACCATAGGTTAAAGTGATAATCAAAAGCTGGTTGCTATGTCACTGAAGTTCCTTTGTTTGTATGTATGGACAGCAGTTGAAAAATTTCTGTATAAAAATGTATAAGTTTTTCATAGCAGAAACCAAAAATAAGGAATGCCACAAAAATGACGAACTCCACGAAAAAAATGTATATCTCATAAATTGTGTGTTTTAATGTGCTCTACATTTTTCGTATAGTAAGTTTTTGTCCATCTCTTACGGTTTAGCAGTTACTCAAAATTCAGTAAAATTCATCCATAATAAACTACTCTTCAAAGGCTATTCCCAGAAAGTTCAAGATACACATTTTATTTGTCAGGTAAATACCTTTAATATACGAAATTTTAATCAAAATCGTTAGAGCCATTTTTGAGAAAATCAACATTTTCGAAAAAAGTTCATGTAAAAGATAGTTGGATGGGGGGATTTTTCTCAAAATCTTCGTGTCGCATCCGTGGAAGATACTAAACTTAAATACCAAGTTTGGTATTTTACCTCCTTTTCGTTTTTGAGTTATCGTGCTCACACACACACACACACACACACACACACACACACACACGGACCTTTCTCCGAAAATGATTTCTTAGATAAAGGGGACCCTAAAACATATATTTCCGGTGGAGTGCAATACATTCTCTATACACTGTATACATAGTGCGTATAGAGAAAGTAAAAAAGTAGAAAATATAGAATATAGAAAAATCAACATCTATCTGCTACAAATAAGACTCCGCGCATGCTGACATTTCTGTAACGATTGCAACAAAATTGCATGGTTTTGCACACCCCTTGCCGTATATGGCCATATCATGATATGTAAGCCATAAACCTCTCGCGCATTTGCTCAACCGTCACTGCTTTATAGATCTTTTGATCTTGACTCTATGGGAGAGGTTGCTTCCTGGCAGTATTCTTTTTTATTTTGTTTTGTTTTCAGGTTTAATAAAAGCCAACGCATATTAGATAGTGAGTCACCCCTCCTCTTTCAGTGGGCATATGGTTGCTATCATGAAAACAATAACTACATCGTGTGTGGATGTTATCCATCGCCAGCTTTCAATGAAAAAAACATCCCTTTGAGTAGTTCATACGTTCAAGCTGGAAAACGTATACATCCCCATAATTGAAATCGCCTTTTCGTTTAAAAGCGAGTATTTTTTTACCAGTTTAATGAATGTGGCAATCTAATTATCTTGCTCCTAAGGGACGTTAGTGCCCACACACTTCGAAAATCATCTCATGAAGCATAAATATAATTTGCAATAAAATGCGGCATATTCATGACAGTGGTTTCCACTGTGAAATTCTCGGCACGAGGAAATCCGAAAAAGGTCATTGACCGAAGAGTTTGGAGTTTTCCATATCTGTCCCAATAATACGGACACCTACTAACTGTCCTCTCGGTTTAAATAAATGCACTGAAGCCCTGACGTTCGGCTGCGGGAAGAAAAACAAATGCTATACTAGTGTAACAAAGAATTTGGTGTAAATTTATATTTTCGATATTGATACTACCGAACTCAACATTTTAATTGAATTACATTTTCACCATTATTTACTCTACGGGAGCAATATTCTATCTAGTCCATTCGTATGCTTTTCTGTTTGCGTTTGTAGGAGGGGGTTGGGTGCCGCTTGATGCAGGAACCGGTCCTTCCCCCTCTTTCCCACCTACTGACCAAAAGAATGCGAATAGAATATACATCATACCTGTAACATTAGACAAGAAATGAATGCTCATGAGAATGCTCTCAATAGAATAACAAAAATCTGATGTTCAATTTACATGGCCTTCTCTACCTTTCTGCAACCAAACTAATCTTGAAAAAAAGTATTCTTTCATCTACAGCATTGTAATCGAGATAAATATTAGCGAAATGTCTTGTTATATACTCCCTTAAACGTAGAAGGAAAATAAGGGAATAGATCAGGCTAACGCGATAGTAAAATCTTTTAAAACCTATAGCTCTGTGAAACAATTGCAATTCGGTTCTGTTTTTGTGGCTGGGAGCGTGATACGAAAGATGACTTTCTGCCAGAGAAAACTTTTAGTAAAACTAAATACTAACAAGGAATACATTGGAATTGGTCAATAAATACCTATGACATTAATTTTGTGTTTTAACGAGATACAATGTTTTTGTGCGGTAAGCTTTTGTCTATCGCTTACGGTTTATCAGTTATACACAGAATGAAGACGTCCTAAGATGCTATTCCGAGTAAATTGAAAGTATGCACCTCGTGTGCCATGAAATATCTTAAACATATGGTTAGCCATTGTTGTAAAGTCAAAATTGTAAAAATCGAAATATAAAGGGACGTTGGCAGTGGGGGATTTTCTTGAAAATATAGTGACGCAACATTGGAAGATGCTAAATTTAATTATCAAGTTTTCGTTATTTATTTATGCTGTCACACATGCAACACACACGAAACATTTTATAAAATTTTATTATTTGGATTCATGGGTCTCAAAACATGTATTTCCGGGTAAATCTCGGTATCGAATTTTTTTAGTGGAATACAATACTTTCTCTACCTATGAACACCTTATATACGTGCTAAAGAAAGTAAACAGTGCTCTAGAGTGGTATGGGCAAGTACAACGGATGTCGGAGGAGCGGTGGACCAAACAGGTCTTAAAGTGGATGGTGCCAAACAGGGGAAAGCGAGGAAGAACCAGGAAAACATTGTATTAGGGAATATAGGAAAGCAGGAATCAAGGGTGAAGGAATGTAAAGTGGAAAGCCTGTGAAAGCGTGATCAGATATCTAAAATTGCGTTATTATTGCTAAAATATTCAATTAGCTAAATACAAAACAGTGTATATATTTCTAATTAAATTCAATTCGCTGTAGGACTATAACTTGTGCAACATTCGATCCTAAACATGTTTAGAAAATAGTACAAGATATACCTAAATATATTTAAGATCCTTAAAGTGTATCCAAAATTATCCCTTTGGAATAAAAAGTAAATGTTTTAAAAACATTTCTAAGTTTTTAGTTTACTAAAATGAATTGAAACTCGTTTTATAGCTCAAAACTGTATAATCACTGTGGGTTACTGGTATTGGTAATGTTATATTTACTAACAGGGAATGTTTTACTGTTAGATTTAGCTGAATAATTAAAGCCGCAGCCTGGATTTGAATGCGTTTCTACCGCTCTGTGTGTAGTTATTCTAACCACTGCGCTACTGTAACAATATGCCTGTATGAAATTCAATCCAGGTGATTTCTTTTACCCGGTCAACCAACCTTAAGAGAAAACCTTAATAGTGACTTACATATCGTAAGTATTTAGTATCCAACTAATAGGACGAGATATTTTTTTTAAAAAATTCATAACTTTGTTATATTAAATAAAATATGCACATTTTAGAACTCGCATGAGCTATATTTGTACAATTTCCTCTACGCCTTCTTCAATCTTACAAAAAATTGTTCTATTTTCTACTTCATATTAATCCAGATAAACGTTTTGTAAAAATGATATTTCCTTTTAGGTACAATGAGAATGTTGGAATAAAATACGCTTAAGCGATGGTCTTAAGAACTAGTTGCTCTGTGAAGGCTTAGAAATTCCTCCCTAGTTGGGTGGTCAAAGAAAAATAAGCCATGACTTCTCATTAGAGAATATTTTAAGTAATTTAAAATGCAATTCAATAGTAATTGTGTACTCGAGTCAAATTTTTATATATTAAAACTGTCTATTAGTTTGTTATGCTAAAGTTATTCAGAATTAAGACTATTTTAGAGGCTATTTCCAGAAGATTCAAGATATTTATCACCAAAATTCTTCAGGATATGACGTTTTAACCAAGGCGTTACAGCCAATTTTAGAAAACAGTTTCAAAAAACGTTTTATTAAAACAATATTGCCTTGAAAACAATATTTTGGAATAAGGAAGATTGAATGTTTTAATGAGTTACATTTTTTGTGTAGTAAGTTTATGTATTTAGTATGGGACCTTTATCTTGAAAATCTTGATGTCTTATCCTTGGAAGATTTTGTTTGGTATCAATAGACTTTGTTTTTGGATTATGCTGCCCACAAACAGACATACATACGCCTTTGTTCTAAAATGTTTCTATGTATTCAGGGGACTTTTAAATATGCATTTCCTATGAAACTTCGATATCTTGTGAAATACAATACCACCTCGATCTACTATATACATTTTACTTGCTGGAGAAATAAAAAAGGATTTTTAGAAAAACAAAAAAATTACTTGTGTGTGTGTGTGTGTGTGTGTGTGTGTGTGTCTGGGGGCAGTTTCACTCAAAAACAAAGTACATTACATGGCAAACTTGGTATTTAAGTTTAATACCTTTCAAGAATGCGAAAATTTGAAAGAAAATTCCCCACACCAAAAACCCTTTAAACCTATGATTTACATTCAAAACGGTTGTACTTTTTCAATCATATAGCGATTACATAATTGCGTTTTATAAAGATTCCTACATCCTGATAATTTAACAAAACCAATGGCATGTTTTATATAAAATAATTTCAGTAAGCTCTTCCATACTTTTTGAAATGGAGCACTGTTATGTTTGTTTTTTATTTTTGTCCGGTGTATGAAAATATTATAAACCCTGGTATTGTTACACACATGAGGCAGAAGATGAATGAACCAGGGTTATATGTTGAATACGTAGTTTGGTGATAACTTGGTCTTGACGCATGAAATGTAAAATAGGGAATTTGAAACTGTAGTTAGTGCATACTACATGAAGGATACTGTTTGGAGTACAATGCCTCTTGATTTACCATTGGCATATCATGACTCGTTTTATGTTATACACTGCCGTTTGTGAACATTACGTCAAGAAAGAATTTCCCGAATAACTCCAAACTTACGGAAGTATAGAGGGACGTATACGCAATGAGCGATTGGTTTGCAAATAGATGGGGTACACATACGTCGAGCAGTGCTCTGTCGAGTCGGTCAGTGTTGCACCTAGTGTAGTCAACGCAGAGCTGTCAAACAAGGTGAAAACAGTAAAGTGAGTGCCAGAATACCTCATCGACGTCAAATGGAGCCATATCGGCCTGTGAGTGAGTTCGAGCGGGATAGAATGATCGCTCTCCGAGAAGCAGGCTTGTCATACCGTGACATTTCCCTAAACAAGGCATGCGTGTGTGGAAGCTGTGGATAGATGAAGGTCCTAGGTGGCGAAGAACGGGTACTAGACCACGGAAGATGACCTCAGCACAGGATGATCGCCATCTTGTACACATGACCATAATGGACCGTACAATTTTATCCATGGTGTTAGGTTGACGCCGGAGCACTGCACCGGGTGTGAACTTGTCTGCATCAACGGTACGTCGCCGTGTGCTGCAGGTGGGACTGGTTGCACACATGCCATTACACCGGCTTTCATTGTCCAGAAACCACAAGCTCTTCCAACTGCAATGGGCATGTGAACACCGTCACTAGGGTGCTAATTTATATTAGTTTCTAGTTAATTATGATCTTTCTACAAAGCATTGAGAAACACTACACCACCAAAACACTCATAAATAAGAATAAAACTAGAAAAGCAATGCGACTTTCAGTAACAGCAAAATGTAAATATACAGCAAAAGCGCGGTATAAACACACACTTTCAATTTTGTTTTCTGTTAACAAGTTTCCCAACATATCCAAATATCCAACTTGGTATAAGTGATAATTTTGAATCCAGAAATTAGTAATTATTGTTTCTGAGCATTGTACAGGTGGACCGAAAGTTTCTCATCCCCCAAACATTTCAGCGCATTATTTGCTTTCCTTCACAGTTTTAAATTCAATCGCCTTTTGGTGTCCAATAAACATCTCGTAAGACAACAATACCTGTTGTATTGAATCCAGTTATGTTACTTCTATTGCTTACGCAGTGTGAGTGTGACCTTTAGATCTGCAAGACGTTACGTTCGATACATATTTTTTCTTACACTCCGAGGGAAGCTGGTTATTGTGAAGCTTAAAGGTGAGTTAAAGAATGGAATTTCAGATGGTATTTATCTTCAACTATCTGTGATCTGCATTCAATTAAGAAGTGTTTACATAACTGTTGATTTGCATATTACAGCATGGTTTAAAATAAACCATAAATTTCTCACCCGGCTGAGAAACTTTCGGACTTTAATTTATCAACGGGCATAGGGTCTTATTTTTTTTGTTTGTTTTCAACAGATGTCGCCCATAGCAAGGGAATATTTACGCACGAAAATTCAAGTTCCTAGTGCACAAGGGATATCAATTAAAGAAACTGCACAACGTCTGGAGGTTGACAAACACTGAGAAAGTGGGCTAGAAAAGAGGAGGGTGATGTCAAGTACGAAAAACGAAGTGGTAGAGCATAGAGTTACTCCAAATACAAGTATAAGTATAAGAGGGACATGTAAGGATAAAGTTGCGGGCATACGAAGCGTTCTCAAAAAACGGAATTTTTCGATTGAATTCGAAGACAGTGGGAAGAAAATTGGGATCTCAACAGTGAGGCGCTATGTAAAGTCCACTGTTTGGGGTAAAACTCCATATAAGGAAGCAGTCAAGCCTTTGCTCAAAGATCAAATGAAATTTTGTGAAAGATTAATTCGGGAAGGTTTTGTTGGCAGCACTCCGGAAAGACGTGTAAAAGGGGCACATATCCTTTTAAAGATTGAACTCAACCCCAAACCAAACAGACAAAATCGTAGAATCCGTACGAATGATCCTTGTAGTATTTCACCTGTCCTTGTTCCAAACTTTTCCCTGAAAATCATGATCACAGGTGACATATCACGATATGGGAAAACAGTTGCACATTGTCCCAAAAAATCAGACTGTCAATGGTGAATATTACATACTGTCAATTTTGCCAATATTCAAGAAAACTATGGATGACCCCTTCCAGTTTCCCAAGAGTAATGAGTGTTTTGATGCAGGATGGAGTAACACCTCGTACTGCGAAGGTGATAAAGGAACACGTCAACGTTTGGACTGACTGGCCAGGAAATTAGCCTGATCTCAATGTCATTGAGAACTTATGAGCCAAACTTCAAGATAGTGTTTTTAGACAACTTAGACCACAAAACAGGGATCAATTGATCACCAGGGTTTAAGAAGAATGGGAAAGCATTGACCAGAACACCACCAAGGATTTTGTGGAAAGTTTCGCTCGACACATTATTGGATGCCATGCCAACAACGGCAGACATACAAAGTTCTAAATTTGGTGTGTTACAGATACATGATGTTTATGATATTGAAAAAATAAATTACCTAATTATTATTTAAAGGGTGTTATTTCTTAAAGCTGGGGGTGAGAAACTTTCGGTAAACCCTGTATATTTGACGGCGTGGCAGGTAAGCCATGTGCGCATAGGTTGCCTCAGTCACGTGACGTCCAATATATTTGCGTTAGAGTAAAAACGTTATCATTATATTGAAGTAAAAAGTATGAAATATTTTATGACCAAAAGATCAAATTTCAAATTTTTAAAGCTTTTTGGCAAAAATTCAGAGATTCATTAGCTTATATATATACGAGGTTTTAATCGAAATCGTCAGAGCTATTTTTGAGAAAAACATTCTCGATTTTGTTTTCTTGTAAAGAGTAGTTGGGGGGTAGAGGGATTTTTTTTTTAAAGAATCTTCGTGTCTCATCTTTGCATGATACTGAATGTAAATATCAAGTTTGGTATTTAACGGACTTTTCGTTTTTAAACTGTGCTGTACATACACATGGACATTTGTGTATTATTATTATTATTATTATTATTATTATTATTATTTTTTTTTTTTTTGTCCAGGGGGTCCCAAAACATTTATTTCCGTTGACATTTTGGTATCGAATTTTTGCTGCAGTACAATACCTTTTCTATAGACTGTGTACATAATACGTGTAGAGAAAGTAGAGTGGACGGGAATTAAACCGTACACCTCTCGCATGAAAATCCTCACGTTACCGCGGAGCCATCTCGTTGAGTCAGCCATGACTTTCTGCCATTAAAATTGTATCATTTTGAACTCTTCTGTTTGTTGTGTACTTTGCTAGAGCAACATATAGTATATTTTCTATAACTACAGAAATGTGTTTCCTGCACCTTCTTTTTGCTGTATGAGGAAATTGGACATTTGCTATCTGTTTGTTGTTGTGTACGGTACGAAAGGATGCCACTAAAGGAAAATACGCCATAAATATTCGGCTACAAGTAGGGCAGGATTTTGTGAGCGGTCTCACAATCCAAGTCACATAACCTGCGTTGTTTAATATGGATGTGACAAAGAGCACATCAGCAAGACGCTACGCTCAGGGAGAATGCCTGCGTTCAAATATACCGCATAGTGCCGCATGCTCTACGCTCAGTGGCGGAATGGTTACAACTTTACATTAACCATTTCGCTTTCGGAACTAGAATCCAATGTCTTTATGGTTAAAAAGCAAGACCAGGATTTGGATGCCCGAAAAACGTTTTGAAATAATCTTAATATCAACTTTCCCTTCCTCATAAAATGTATTCGGAAGTAGTGGTCGTCCTCCGTGGTGTAATGGAGGACAATGGATCTTTTCGCGTGTAAAAATCCTTAGCATGGCTTCCTACAGAAGGGAAGTTGGTCCCGCGTCGTAGATTTGCGGCACATAAAAGAACCTCAAGCCTGATAGACAGGCCTCTGAGCAAAATTAAGCGGTCTTTCACGCCCAATTTAGAATGGGACGCTGAGAAACATAGTAGTTAAAGAGCGTCCATAAATAACACGCCATTTATTTTTTTATTTATTTTATTTCGGACATAGTAGATAGGAAAAAGTTTTTATTTTTTTGTTTCATTTATATAGCCCCCTTTAACATCTAAGTTCATATCGGGGGCTTTACACTTGAAACAACTCGTCTATTGGTTTTTTACGTTTTATTTTCCTCAAACACACACACACACACACACACACACATTCACTCTCACATACATACTTCCAGACTCTGTGGGGGATAGGGAATAATTCTGGCTAAAGATTCCCCAGCCGGGAATCGAACTCGGGACCTCCGGGTGAGAAGTCAGTTCTCTGCCTCCGCTGCAGCCAGGGAAGGTATTGCTTTCCAACCAAAAGTTAAATACCGAGTACTATGCACTCGCGCGCGCGCGTATTACTAATAATCGAAAAGTTGGTTAAATACTGTTCTTTGTATTTAAAAAACTACTCACACTACTAACCTACCCTTTACATGGACAATTTTTGTTAAAATTTTCAATTTTTCTAAATATCAGTTTTTCAGTTTCTTTTTTCAAAATAAATTAAAATAAATATATTTATATCACAAATAAAGGTTGAATTTTCTGGGAATAGAACGATAGAACAGGGAATTTTAAGGAAACCACTCCACCTCCCATTTTGCCTTGCGACATAGGAAATAAATCCACAAGTCAGAGTGGGAGGTTACCGGGAATGAATTCGAGACCTTCCGAATATGAGATAGCACGCGTTACCACCTTTACAGACTAACTAATAAATAGAAATGTTTCTTTTTTTCAAGAATATGAGATGTATAAAGTTACTCTTCAATTATTTATTTTCCAGTAATAATTTACAATTTTAAAAGTAATTTAAGATACTGTCAGTTTCAGTAATAGTTATATATATTCTGGTGTTTGAAACGTGGTCTCCATGTAACATATCAATAACATAAAACGATTTAGTACTGGCTGTAAATGCAAGAGAATTACTAAAGCAACAAAAGGCAGAAAAATAATACAATATTTCCCAAACATAACTTTCTAATGATATATTTTTATTTCTCTCCATTTAGGACTGTCATCTTGGTAGGTTGGGAACATAGTATCCGATGGACCAGAAAATCATACTAGTTCGGCCTATGATAGGTTGGATGAGAACTAAAGAAAAAATAGTAGATAATAGGAAAGCAACATAATTAATATTGTTAGAAATTTGAATTAAGGTTTGAAGTTTACCTAAATATTTATTTAATGCTTTTGGTTTGGATATTAAATATCACTTTTTATTTTTATAGCGAAAGTTTGCACAATGTACATAGTAGGCACAGAATGTACTGTATTCCACCCAAAATATATTACCGATATTTCACTGGAAATACATTTTAATGACCCTTGAATAAAAACAGTTTTTTTTAGAGAAAGGTCCGTATGAGTGTGCGGGGGGGATGTACAGCTTTTGAGCTTAGTATCTTCTAAGGATGCGACACGAAGATTTTCAAGAAAAACCCCCAACACAAACTACCCTTTTTGAAATTCTCGATATTCTTAAAAATGGCCAAACGATTTTAATTAAAATCCTGTTAATAATCAAACTGATATGAAAAATAAAATGTAGATACATCTCTAATCTCTTGGGAATACCTCTGAAGTGGTTTTCAATCGGGATGGCTTTTGCATGACTGGTAGTAAACCGTAAGAGATAGAAAAAGGAAGTTTGCGCTACAGGAAAATATATTATATCTCATTATAACACACATATTATCAAATATATATTTATTTTTTGTGTAAAGTTAACAATTTCAAATTATTCACTGTTATTGATTCAATTTTACCTTTCTAAAACGGCCATTCATTTCATGTATATTTTGTTTTACCCCGGGCCATGCAAAGAGTAGTGTGTTTCAATTCTTTCACAGAGCAACAGCTTTGTTAATATTTGACTATGTCTTTAGTCTAGTCCCTTATTTCTCTTCTACTTACAAGGAAGCAAGTAATACCCTGCTAATGTTTATCTCCAATAGATTAAATGATGTAGCTGTTTGGTTATAGAACAGGTGTGAATGGGACATATCGGGTCATTTTTAATCTACTCGTATGGTTCACAATGAGGGTGCTGACAATGGTACCCATATTTGGAAACTTCGCAGATGATATCTAACAACTTCCTAGTGTGTATGATTTAAAATTCAATGCCTAAAAATGCTGACAAAATGCCTCTAAAATTGCTGTCCTGTAGTATCAAAGGAAACTCTGATTACAAATTACTGGAAGTCATTTTCTTTGCGCAGGCAATACCTTTACATGACTTACCCATCAATGGGGCATTCATGCCTAATCAAAACCTTCAAAGAACACGTTGAAAAAATGCTTGCAAAATAAATAAATACAATACTAAAGGAAGAGATTTGTGAGCAGACCCAGATGACGACGATTGGGGACCTTGAAGGCATAACAGGCAACTGAATAACTATAACATAAAGTGAGCAGGAAGAAATGCATTTTCACTATCTGGGATTCATGATTTATGTAGCTATAGACTTTAGCAATGTCTGTGCTGCAACAATTAAAAGATGAGGATGTTTTCAGAATCCGGACTCTGATAATAAGGTTTTGCCTATTTGGCAGATGAACAATTCTACACGTAAGATGGTTAAAAATTAGAACTCTTAAGCACAAATGCTCAACAATCGCATTTAGGAAGTCACGGATTAAAAACGGTATAGAAGGTAGTTCGAATTCTTCAACATTTTCGCTCGACTGCGAAGTAAAACCGATTGTATATTCGGTCAAATGACCCAAAGTTCCAACCAAGAAATAGAAGCAACTAAAAGAAATTAAACAGCACAGGAGTAGGACACCTCAAGTTAACAGGAACAAATCACTCGTTTGAAACTGTCGTATTTCTTGGTCTAGACTTTGGTTTCATGGTCGTAGGTTCAAGTGCGGCTGAGGGTGATATACAGGCAGTTTCAAAACGACACCAAACGAAGATAGCAGTCGATTAGCTTACAATTTGACTTGTTCGAAACTTAATGTTGCTACTTTCAAATTATTCTATTTAACGTGTTATGAATGTTTAAAACTCGCACACATTTGGGATTAGGCAGTGAAGGAACAACGGTTGTCATACGCCACACCCATATGCTACGTTTTCCATTACTAAGGTGATCTGTCCCGCGTCGGCGTGTCTATCAAACCACGCCTACACCAGCGACTGAGACCTTCGCTACCAACCGGCATCTCTCTTGGAGTGGGCCAGGCACGTACCATCTGGTCATGTACAACTAACTAAACCATGGTGATTTTATGGCAGTTTTTATATGTACCGAATTTAGAGCTGAAAATTATATTCAGGTATCATGTACGGTATGACTAATAAAGTCCACATCTTCGTTTGGTGTCATTTTGAAACACCTGTATATTTTCGGATGTTAAAAATTCTTAAAAGGGCTTCCTTCTGAAAGGAAGTAAAACAGGGTAACATGTTGTAGTTTTACAGTAAGTAAAGGACTTTAATAAACTTTATAGACGCTGAGGACCATAGCAGTTAGTGACCATAAATGAAACTTAATTTCATTTTTGGTTTGAAACCGTATATTTCAGGCTTGAATAACAGCTCCTCAGAAATTAAAGAGATTTTGGACCATTAAGGCATTTAGGTTCGCTTTTGCAGTGTTGAAATTTTAAACCATCAGCATTATTGTTGCCGTGTTGATTCGCTGAAAAACTATACTTTTTTGGCCTCTCTTACGTTGTTGACTTCTATACTAACGTATAGAAGTATCAGCCAATCTGATGCTTTTCTCATGGTTTTCTTCAATTACCAGGTGTATTCAATAACACAATTACATCAAACAGGAGGAAAATAAAATAAAATGTAACAAGAATGCGAGTAAAAAACTAACAAGTAAAATTATACTTTTGAAACCAGTATATAGTTTGATAGGCAGATATGTTTCCTGAAAATTTAAAATGTTTTGTCCCGAAGCTGATGTTTTGGGTTGTTGAGGCAGCTCGCCAAAGTCCTATTGTATCATTTTTTGTAGGTCATCTTTCATGTATCAGGTAATCCGGGGATTTTCCCATACCTCCCTACAATCATTAGGGAAACACCGATCCAAAGTAGGATGGATGTAAAATGTCTCCTAAATAAAAATAAGAGCACTCAGATTAAAGTTAATTCACTATATGTATGTTCAACAGGGGGAAGGTTATATATTCATTCAATTGATCTATTTATTTGGGATGAATATAAAACAGGTCGTCTAGAAATTATACTTTCGACGTTTTATGAAATTCAAATGTGCATTTTACCCTGGTTGTAAGATATGAAGTGGATGCTTCTCAAAATATTAATATTTTGTTTGGGACAGATATTTAGAAATGGAAAACATGTTTTAAATTCGCTAAATAGAATCGTTCACGAAAGCTGTATTCTCTCGTTTCTCTGACGTTGGTGGATTTACAAGTTTTTCATTTGCAAAGCACAAGGCTGACTACGCAAATTTAGCACTCAAATATCACATTGATCGAAAACTTTAGATTTTTGAGAATCATACCATCTCGGCCAGTTACCCGTTTAATCCTAACGAAAGCTGTTTTTGAAAGAATGGAGTATTTTTTGTTGGACCGTCTGTGACGTCAGTGACTAGGTGAATATATATATGGAACAGCAGTTACAAGATTGCAGAGCCCTACCCAAGTACCTAAGTATGAATATCGCAGAAAGTTGACTCCACAACTAATGTCATCTGATGTAATCTGGTATTTATGATGCTAAATATTTTCAATGTTTATTAACGTGTTTATTAACCGTCCCGACATGTCCGAGACTTTGAACCAATATAAAAAGAATGCAACTGTAGATATTCTGTTTATGTACTGAAAAGTGAGTCTTGTTTGACATCGTAACAATAATGCATTTAATTTAGTGTGAATCAATTCCCCTTTGTTATTTAAGTATGTATGTAAATACTAAGTACACAACCCTGAAATATATTGGGACAGCTTAAAAACGAGCAGAAGGGGCCGCGGTAATGAGTGCGTTCAGGTGTCGGATTCAGTCCCCGGCAATTCACCACTTTGACCCATGGGTTTTTGTGGTCTCCCCGATGATGCCAATGGCTGGGCTGAATTCTCATTTCCTTACCATAATTTCTCCTTCATCCCAATACCTCATCCTCTAGGTGTGCTACAAAATTCATGGTGTTTGGTAGTGCGGGCAGATGACGCAGTTGCATATCTAGGTGGCTGCCAGGTGAAGTGTTGCATGCTCTCTCTAGCGGCCTAGGTCATTGTGCTTGGGAATATATTGGACCTCTTGTTCTGGTGACTCAGGCCTGGCGAACATTACTCCCGAAGTGTGACACCCTTCAGCTACTTACATTCCCTTAGTGACCGCCAAAGCACAGCAACTGGTTTGTGTGTAGAGTTGCCGATTGACTAAATATTGAACCATCCGCTGCTAGAGAAAACCGTTTTCACCCGACGTAGAGGTAGGTAGGGCGAACTTCGTTCACACTTTGGTAGTAATGTTTGCCAGGCCTGTAGTTGGCCCATTTAGCTGCGGCCTTGGTCTCCTCATCCTATTCTCCTAAGGGGGAGAGGTCATGCATGAGCCACAATAAAACTGCAACGGTAGCACTGCGAGAGATATCCCGCTCCATTATATATCCTTTTACAGAGCTTAAAGCATTTTATATTATTTTTTTCGAAAATTTCCGACTGACTTAAATGAAATAATTACCATAGTACATAGTACATGTCTACAAGTTCTGAAAAAGCTCTGTTGTTCTGAGGTATTAGCTGTAATAATAACTTATAGTCAACATTTGAACTAAACCATAAGAAGAAAATGTCAAATTGTAAATGCATCTTTATGGCACAGTCATGTATTCTTCTTTATGCATCTTATATAATTACAGAATTATTTTATAAGTGGTACTTCCGTCACCTTTGTTCCTAATAAACTCCTACAAAAATAGGGAAAATAGAAAACTACACTCTTATAGTAAGCCATATTTTGAAAAGGCAAACATATAAAGAAAATCATTGGACGAAAATTGCAGGCTTTAATGAGAGTTGTATTTTTTTCTTTTATACTTTCTTAGGCTTTTCTAGAAGTAAAATTTTCAGGCCGGAGATTCATACTTCAAAATATAATCGCAGTAGGTTGCAAGATAATAAAATTGATTCTCCATGTCAAACATATAATCTCTTGTGAATTATTTTTTTATTCCACACCACTTTTGTGTAGTACAGAAATTAGAGAGGTAAATCCAGACCTTAGCCAGGATTTGAATCATGGATCTCCTGGTTTCTGTCCAGTTGCTCTACCCCGGCCAATTAACCTCGGTTTTGTCTTTTCTTTCTTTTACTTCAAACTTCTTATAATTCTGTTCTCTCTCTTTTATCTGCGGTATGTTGCTATGCTCTGATTTACCATCGTTATTTCTTTAATGTTATATCCCTTGGAAATGGAAGTGGAGTTTTATTTATGGACGCTCTTTAACTATTCTAGTTCTCGCGTCCCATTCTATACCGGGCGTGAACTATGGCTTAATTTTACTCAGAGGCCTCTTTATCAGGCTTGAGGTTCTTTTACGTGCCGTAAATCTACGACACGGTGCCAACGGCTTTACTTCCCTTCGAAGGAAGCCATGCTAAGGATTTTTACGTCCGAAAAAATCCATCGTCCTCCACAGTGTTTGAGCCCGCGACCTTGGGAATATGAAGTTAGCATGGTAATCATTACACCACTGAGGGTGACATATCCATTGGTATTTTTCTTTGTTATCTAAATCTTCCTGTTGCATATCGAACTCAATATTTACTTATTGAGCGAAAGGCCACAAATAATTAGTCTCTGCCCAGGAATTGAACTCGGCACCTTTTAAATGCAAGCGTCAGGTAACATTACGTATATTGTTTCTGATATATTATTATAATATCATTTAAATAATGATATTTTTGGTGTCCTTTGCTTTAGGAAACAAATGATACAGCTATTACTAGGTTAGAATGAAAACACGCACCGTAAACATGATTTTGCTTTGTCTCATACACCTACCATTCCGCACTCGCCCGTAAATTAGCCATCCCGCCACTGAGCCTATTGTGAGGTAGTGGGCAACATCCCTATAGTGCAATCTATAATATAACGCAATTACCATCGATTGTGTGCCTTCCCCCTCCCCTCCGTTTTATGTTTGGTTCACGGCAGGTTTGATCGGGAAATGTCACAAAATTGGTTTATCTTCTGACATTATTCAGATAACTAAAACATAGAGAACGTAGGGGATGGTAAACAGGGGTGTCCATTTGAATCTCAAGGGAAGCGTACCACATAGATTATATGCAATCTGATTTCAAACCGTACAAACGATATTG
Source organism: Hymenopus coronatus (assembly GCA_030762935.1). Taxonomy (NCBI): domain Eukaryota; kingdom Metazoa; phylum Arthropoda; class Insecta; order Mantodea; family Hymenopodidae; genus Hymenopus; species Hymenopus coronatus. The sequence goes on along the minus strand of CM060895.1, from coordinate 77,417,375 downwards.
GCAACGTTCCCACTGTGAATTGCCAACTGAAAAAGGAGCGAGTGTGATTGCCTTCTAAATAGCAAAAGGCATTTATGGAATCGCCGGTACGTGTGTGTAATGTGTAGATAAATAGATGTGCTCTAATTAACCATTTATGACCCTTCTTGTACAAAAAAAAAAAGAATATAACAAATAATTAACGGAATAAATATTAATAGTTTTGAAATTATACCGAGATTTCACCAAAAATACATATTTTTAGAAAACTTGTACATAAAAAAATCTTATGTTCCATTCACATGACTTTCTATACATCTCTTAAACAAATTACTGTTAAAAATCTTATTCTTCTATCTACTTCATGCTAATCGAGATAAAAATTAGCAGAAATGTTTTGTTGTACGAAGGAAGATAATGAGATACACTTGACCAAAACGTTAATCAAATATTTTAAAAGCTGGTTACCATGGGATGAATTTCCAGCAGTTGACCAATTCCCGTATGTGAAACGTTAAGAGTTTTTAAACTGAAAGCAATGATAAAGATTATCTATAAAAACTGTCAACTGCATAAAAGAAATAAATGTATATTACATAAATTGTGTCTTTCAACGAGATGTACATATTTTTACACAAACGGTTTACTAGTTATGCAAAATCCAAAATAAAGAGATCCTCAAGAGTCTATTCCCAGAAAATTAAATATATACATTATATTTGCCGTGTAAATATCTTTAATATGTGGTATTTGAATCAAAATAGTCATTTTTGAGAAAATCAACATTTTTGAAAAATTTGTCATATAAAGGTTAGTTTGGGGTGGGGAGGTGGTAATAGTTTGATAATTTATTGCCTTTTCGTTTCTGAGTTACTGTGTTCAAAAACATACGGCCACACACCGGACCTTTTCCTAATTTTTTTTTAATACAGGAGACCCTAAAAAGTCTATTTCCTGTGAAATCTCTGTATCAAAACTTTCGGTGTAATACCTTCTTATGCACTATGTACATAGTGTGTGTAGAGAAAGTAAAAAAAAAACACGTATTTGTGAACAGTAAAACTCAAAATCAAAAGTCACACAAATACAAAACTTGGTATTTTTATTTAATATCTTCCAAAGATGCAAAATGAAGATATTCAACTAATTTCCCTCAACCGAACTTCCCTTTAAATATGAAGTACTTCCCCATTTTTACTTTCTCTACATAGCACATGGTGCCAAGTTAGAGAAGGTATTGCACTCAAATCAAATATCTGATACAGGATTTCACGGGAAATACACGTTTTAGGGTTCCCTGTATCCATAAAAAGCATTTTTAGAAAAAGGTCCGTGTGTGTGTGTTTTTTTCGTGTATCTATGAACACGATAACTCGAAGTTGAAAAGCCGGTAAAACACCAAACTTGGTATTCAAGATTCTTATCTTTCAGGGACGCGATATAAAGATTTTGAGAGAAATCCCTTAACCCCAAACTGCCTTTCACATGGAACAAAATTCCAACAATTTTGAATTCTCAAAAATGGCTATAACGTTTTCATTAAAATACCGTGTATTGTGGATATTTAAACGACAAATAAGATGTATATTTTGAATTTTCTGGAAATAGCCTCTGTAGACCTGTTCATTCTGGATTAATTTTTCTGAAGTTGCAAAGACTTACTACATATATGTGTAACTATCTAATCACACAATTTGTCACATACATCCAAACCATTTTTGAGATGTATCTTATTATTTTTTCAGTTTTAAAATACTTAAACAAATGGAATTTGTCAACTCCTGGTCATATAAAGAAACTTATTTTACTCACAAAGTCACCTGGTTTTAAATGGCTTGACTACAGTATATCCTTAGTACCCTTGTACTTAAGGAAGCAAGTAGTAAGACTATTTCTGATAATGTTTATCTCAATTAGAATGAAGTATTCAGAATAATTTTTGCAGAGATGTAAATAAAGGCACTTGAATGCACCACATCAATTTTTTTCAGTTTCTTCTTCTCTCTTAGATATTTAATATTTTTATAACAACTTTTTATGGCATAACTGCCACAGTAGCAGTAATTTTATACTCTGTGGTACTTTCAAAATCTTCTTAAATTTATTATTTCAAGACTCCAATGTTTTAATTTTTTGGTGCTGGGGACTAGACATTGTTATTTATGAATGTCATAGAAGACGTCTTGTAGTCACTGTCGGCCGGCAAGACCACTGTGTATCAAAGTTGAATTTACAAAACTTGGTTGTGGGGTTTACATACGCACACACACACATTCCTGCCTTTAATAACACTTATCTGTGCATTAGAACATTAAAAATGTGTCAGTTGTGCTAGATTCTCTCGATTCTAGCTACCCATATTTCAACAAAGCCATAAAAAATTTATTCTTTCATCTACTTCGCACTAATAAAAATAAAATTTGAAAAATTCCTCTGATATATTTTCTTGTAAATTCAATAGGAATAGGACGCGCAGTATGTCAGTTAAATCTTAAAGATTGGCCATTACGCGATGGGTTTGAAAATTCTGATATCTTTGCATCACCAGGATATAGGGAGGGAGAGAGCGGGAAAGAAAGCAACTCACCAGATTTTATCTGAGAAAAGTGTAAGCATTTGAAAGTTTTAACAATAAAGAGGTAATATTGGAAATAATTAACTTCACAAAACAATACGTATTTGATATCTCTATGTATTGTGTGGCATCTCTATGATTTACCAGTTATGCAAAAGTTATACAAAATGAAGATAACTTCAGAGCCTATACCCGTTTAATTTTGTCATGAGATTGTATAGCGTTTTAATAACAATCGTTGAATCTTTTGTGAGATAGTAAAATTGTTAATATAAATGGAAAATGTTGTTGTCACATTTCAAAGACTGGCAGAATTTAAATCATATTTCCTAAAATTTTGTAATTAAATTTTGCATTTTAATATACAAATCCATTAACAATTAAATTTCATAAACTGATTTGCATTAAATTCATAATAGCGTTTAATTAATCCAGCTATTGCAATAAAAATATTTTGGTATTAATAATACTATAACAGTATTTAATATAAGCATAGAATGCTACAATATTTGATCAAATAGTTCCAGTTTTATCTATATTTAAATAATTTGATTTACATATTAGAGGTTGGAAATTGAATGAAATGATGAGGAACAATGATGAAAACGATATTAAACTCTCCTAAACTCCCTAAATTACAAACTTCCAAGTATTTTAAGTCTCCCCATTTATCGGTTTGGGCTACATTCATTAGAGACCTGCCATATTTGCAATAACGTGGCAGAATTTGTCTCTACTGTCCATTTCCGAAAAAAATGAAGTCAAATATGGAGGATGGCATGTTAAAATACGATTTATGCCAGAAAGCAGTTTTCATGCTTTTGAAAGTATTGTATAACCTCTGACCATTTGGAAGAATTGAGCTTGGTGAAACAATTATAAATATTGATTGTGTGGATTTTGAAGTACCCTACATACATAAACCATACAGAATGTTATCTTTATAACATTATTATAAATTTTAATCAAAACTGATACGAGGGTTTTTCTTTTTGAGAACATAAATGTATGTTGCATTTTTTTAAGTAAATGTAGTGTGCTGCGGAGATTTTAAACATCTCCGGTTAACATGAAAAAATAGTATCTTTGTAAGATAAATAAACTAAGTACCACACCCGTATATATGGACCTTCTAAAATACTTTGTTTCGTATTAGGGTACGTCAATAGACGTAATTGCAAAGAAAATTCTCAATTGAACTTTTTTGTGTGGTACAATGCCTTTTCTCCTTACTAGTGGCTTGGCAGAGAAAATATTGTCAACGGACTTCTTCTGTAATTGCAATATTAGCTAATAAATGGAGAAACAGTATACGTGGATGACCTGATTAAGGTTTTGAAAGAACGAAGCGAATGAAGGAATAAAACTTAATAGAAATAAAAATGTGGTTCTCTACGCTTACAATGTAGCAATAATACAGGAAAATGAAGAGGACCTCCAACGTGCTATATATAAAATGTACTTACCAGGAAAACACTACACTCCAAATATATCCACAAAGAAAATCAAAATAACAGCGCCGCTAGGAAAATATCTGTAGGATCAAAAATAAGCATTGAAAATAAATTCCTGGAACAACTCTCCAACTTCAACTATTGATGTAAATTTTCATATAGATAAAGATCTAGAAAAATAATTAAACAAGTTTCAGCATAATACGGAATCTTAGCAAGAACATTAAATAATAAGAAAAGGAAAAAACGACATTGAAATTTTACAAAACTATGGCAGTTCCAGTGGTTATTTATGGAAGGGAGTCCTGGATATTAAAATAGAGAAAATGAGCAGCAGAAATGAGGTTCTTAAGAAAATTAGAGTGTATCAGGCCATATTTAATAAATGAAAAAATCTGATATGTTCCATTCACATGACTTTCTCTATATTGCTGTAACAAATTATTGTTAATAAGCATATCTTTCTATCCGCTTTATGAATACCGAGATAAACATTAGCAGAACTTGTCTTAACAACCTGCTTCCTTGTGTAAGTAGGAGGAACGTAAGGGATTACATAGGCTAAAAAAAATGTCAAATATCTTAAAAGCTGGTTGACATGTGGTTGAAATCCGTTTCTAATGCAGGGCCAGGAGTTTACAGCTTTCCGTGTGAATAAAAGGTCAAGTATTTTGAATCTGAAGTAATTAACAAGGAATATCTCAGAAATGGCCAATTCTACGAAAAAAACATATGACATAAGTAGTGTGTTTTCATTTTCTGTGTAATGGTTTTTGTCTATCTCTTACGGTTTACCAGTTACGCAAAATTCAACAAAAGTCATTCAGAATAAAGAGGTCTTAAAAGGATATTCCCAGAAAATACCAAGTTTTGAGTGTTGATGTTCACGGAAACACGCATACACGGACTTTTTTAATAAATGTTGTTTTTTTTATACAGGGGACCCTGAAACCTATATTTCCGGTAAAATCTCCGTATCGAGTTTTTGGGTGGAATGTAATACCTTCTCTATACACTATGTACACAGTTCATGTAGAGAAAGTAAAAATTCGAGAGGAATTAGGCATGTATATATAAATAAATTTCAGGACAAAATAGAATATAAAAAAATGTAAAGTACACCTTAATAGAGTGAGTGAAAAAAGAAAACTGTTTTAATTAGAAGGTGCAATTCTCGTGGTAGAAGAGATGTAGGGTGTCCTAGAAGAAGATGGGAGTAATTGATGGAACGTAAAGACGGAATAGGCAGACATGTCGAACCCCTAAAGAAGAAGAAAATATTTTCAAAGAAATCGTTTTAATATTTTCTTATATTACTAATTCGCTTTGGGATTCTAATGCGCAAGCACCCATTGGTCTTCAGTGGAGTGTAAACGTCACAGCAAAGAAAGAAAGAAGGCAGGCAAGCGACTGCGAACCGTAGCAGCTTGCAGAGATATTGCTTATACAGCACAACTCAATATTTCCGAAGGCATGTGTCGAATTCCAACTCGCCGAGATTCTTTGCGAACGAAGGAATAAGGCAAACTAAATTGAGTGGCATTAACAAGAGCAAAGGATGTCAGGAATTTCTGCTTTATAGCAGCGCAGTTGTGGGAGCTTAAGAGAAAGAGTTCTACAGAGTCTACCGGTTGTTTTATTTTCTCACATTTATTTGCTTACTTGCTCAATACCGTTCAGTATTTCAAAATGTGGCAGAAATACGAAAATCTGTTCAGAGAGTTTGTGTAAATTTTATAAATCTAGCAGTCGTATACATTATACAGATAGAGAAGGTATTCATTCCACCAAAAATTCCCTAGCGTTATCCCATTGAAAATACAAGTTTTGAATGCCCCTGAATAAAGAAAGCTTTGTTAGAATAAGTTTCGGTGCGTGTGCGCTCGCGCGTATGTGTTTTCCTCTGTGTATTTGTGTGTGTTTGTGTACAGGAAACTCAAAAACGAAAAATCGGGTAAGTAACAAGTTTGGTATTTAAGTTCAATATGCGACACGAAGATTTTCAAGAAAATCGCCCTCCCTAACTACACATTTTAGGGAGCGTTTTTCGAAAAAGTCGATTTTCTCAAAAATTGCTCTAACAAATTTAATAAAAGAAATACCACCTTTTTAGGTAGTTTCGTAATAAAAAAAACGTATCTTTTGAATTTTCTGGCAGTAGTCTTTGAACATTTCTACATCCGAATGACTTCTAACTGGTAAACCTATTGGGGTATACTGAAACTTATTACACAAAAAAATATAAAACAAAGAATTTGTCATACACTTCTTTATAGTTAACCGTTATTCCTTTTTATTGTTTGTCATTTGGTTCAACTTCTTTCAAACAAGAGACCATCTTTCGTTTAATCTCTCTTCTTTTACCCTTGGCCATCTAAAGAGAACCGCATTTCAGTTGTTTTATATAGCGACTAGCTTTTAAAGGATTTGGTAATCGCTTTAGTATGATGTATTCACTTATTTCTATTTTCAACGAAGCAAGTAATAAGATAATTTCTATTGATATTTATCTCGCTAAGCATGCTGTAGATAAAAGAATAATCTATCGCAGGTAGAGAAAATCAAGTGAATGAAACACACCATATATATTTTTATTTTCTCTAGCAGGTATGCACAAAATACATAGTAGGTGGAGAAGATATTGTATTCTGCTCAAAAATTCGATAGCGAAATGTATCCGGAAATGTGTGTTTGGAGGACCCCTGAATAAAGAGAAGAATATTTTAGAATTGGTGCGAGTGCGCATGCGTGAGGCAGTATCTATGGAGAGGAGACTACAGAAACGAAAAGTCGGTTAAATAGCAAGCTAGGTATTTAAGTTCAGTATATTTTAAGTATGAGCCACGAAAATTTTCAAGACAGTGACGCCCCCCGCCCCCCAATTAACTACTTCTAACATGGAGTATTTCTTGAAAGTTTTGATTTTCCAAAATTGCCTCTAAGGATTTTTATTAAAATACCTATCATGTTTAAGATATTTTCATGTCATACGAAATGAATATCTTGAATTTTATGGAAATTACCTCTGAAAATGTCTTTATTCTGGATGGTTTGTGTACCTGTAAACAGTAACAGGTATAAAAACTACACAAAAATATAATCTAATTAAAACATAAAATTTGTCCTCCACTTTTGTTGTTATATTGATTCTCTTGTAGAATTAGTCCTTTCCGAGATATTACTTTTAATTGTTTCAGTTTTTAACTACTTAAAATGTTCTTTAACGGGAGATTATTTTTCGTTTCATATCTCCATTCAAGAAAGAGAAAATACATATGGACCTTATTCTAAATTTTCGTACCACATATTCCCTGCGAAATCTCGGCATCAATTGTTTGGGTGTAATGGAATGCCTACTTTACTTAATTAGCAGAAGGGATTCGCAAAGTTATTGGCTGTCAGTTGGCCATTAACTTATTACTATCACTTCACTTTCTTCCGCGACAGCGATATGTGATAAAGATGTAGGAGTACGGAGGAAAAATATTTACCGCCATTCTTTACCACCATGACTCTAGAGCTAGAAGCATGTTGGACGCTACTGGCAAGCACGGAATACATGGACGGGCTAGGTAAATGTATACTTAAGGCAAGACAGCTGAGATCTGAGAAGGCTGCCAATAGAGAAGGGGGGAGGGATAAGAACAACTAGAGAAACTACAATGTTTTACACACACACACACATATATATATATATATATATATATATATATATATATATATATTATTTTATGTCATACTTAGGTCACTGTTGTGTTGTGGCTTTATATATTGTGTATATATTTCTTTTAAATATATTTATTTATTATAAGAGTAGATTTATGAAGGTGTGCTATATTTGAATATCTTTAGTTTATTTTCAGGTTTACTCTTTTAATACTTTGCTGTTGTTTTAATATCGCTTTTTATTGTGTATTACCTTTGTTTTATTATTATTTCGTATTTACTCTTTTAATTCTTGGTTGTTGTCGTTGTTTTAATGCTGCTTTCTAGTGTGTATTACAAAAGCACGTACTCGAAATGCTCCACATGATATAAGTTGTCAATAGTTTAAAATAAAAGTTTTATATTGATTCTCAAAAGTACATTATAGAAAATGGTAATACTTTTTTCTCGGAATAATGCTCCAGTGCTTTAAATACATTATTACAATTTAAAAAATAAAGATTTGGAGAGTAGGAAAATTAGTAATCTTTCTACACTAATTACAGCTAACTTTTAAAAATATGACATGTTCAAATCGCATTACTTTCTCTAGCTGTTCTACAAAGTAACTATTCTTATTATGATAAACATTAGCGGATATGAGTTTATTACCTGTTTCCTTGTAAGTAGAAGGGGAATAAAGGAATACATAAGCTAATGCCGCAGTGAAATCATTTAAAAGCTATCGTTATGCGTTTGTCATTGAAATTCAGTTCTCTTTCCAAGGCCAGAAGTAAACCAAACAATATACAAAAAAGGTAACTTCCCGTTTAAAAAAAAAAGTAGCTTAAAATTGAAACAAAGGAATCATTTTTAAAATATACATTTCCATGAAAAAATAAATAATTTTAGAGATTAAAATTTCTAGCGCGGTGGTAGCGTTGCTGCTTGCCAAGAGAGAGACCTGGATCGATTCCCAGTACCGGAGTGGGGATTTTTTCCCTGCTGGGAAATCTGGACGGGGGTGCACTCAGCCTCATGAGGTCCCTGGGGGGGGGCCAATTGAGGAGCAGCTTGATGGAGAAGTAGCGCTCCAGGTAATGAGGACCGCATTAACCGGCTGGGGAGGTCCAGGCGCTGACCATGTCTCATCCTCCAATACTGCACCCCATCCATGACGTCTGCCATGGATCGAGATGGGGACGCAGCGGCCGGCGGTAGGCTAAGATTCCTTGTGAGCTGTCGTGCCATGGAGTAATGTTACATCTTTTAAAGTTGGGGAACTCCATGATCTCTGGCAGCCGGCGCACTCTCTCAACTGATAAGAAGTGAGTCTGCCTCTCTGCCAATAGATCCATGCTACGTAAGCAATGATGGCATCCTTGTTGCAAGATGTAACGAGCATTCCTCAAACCAGTTTCAGTTGGGGCGAGTATCCGCTATTTTGCTTCGCTATAGACATCTTCTACGCATTTTAATATAGTGTTGTGATGTGGGTTGGTGTGCTAGTGTTTTATTTAGTTTGAAAATTACTTATTGTCTTGTTGCAGCCATGATGAAGTGGCAACAGTGTGACGGAGCGGCCACGAGGTAAGGCAACTGTCAGGGATTACTCTGGATCTCTTCGACTTTAACATATTATTCCTGCTGCATTTTGTTGTTAGAAGCGCAAAACTCGTTCTATTAAACAGTAATTACAGTACGTATACTCTAGTATTCAAATCTAGAACGAAGACAAAACAGAATCAGGTTATTTTGTGTTTCGCAGTGAAAGTTACGCCACCGAAAGGAAGAACCTCGCCAGGTTTTATCTACTTGAACCATCTGAGCCGCGAGCGACTCTGAATTAGCCCGCTTTTGTTTACGTCTTAGTGGAAAGCAGTTAAGTAATTGAAAAAGATGTTACCTCTTTTATTCTTTTTCTGTAGTCGTCCGTCTATTCTCCTACCAGTGGCTGCTTTAATTAATCAGGAAAATGGCTGGGCTGAACCCGAGTTTGATACTTTCGTTTGACTCGGAGACAAGTTTCATTACAAGAATCCTCCTTATTTGATGCTCAGCATTGCTAACTTGCCTTCCATTAGCCTTTGCTGTTTAAAGTTACCATGTTTGATTACCGACATGCTCAAATTATTAGAGTAAACCAGGCAAATAACTATAACTCATTATTTGTGTATTTTAAAACGAAACACATTCATTGTTGCCTTTTTCAGGTTCAAAGCTTTGGTATTCAACAACTTTGGATAATATCAATGCGTGTAGCATTTTATTTAAGCACGTGTTAAAATTTCCCAATCTGTAGCATAATTTTGTAAATATTTTGTGTTTCAGAACTAAAATAGCCAACCGATAATTAATACCCTAAATTAAGTTGTTATATCTATAAATTCCGTATTATATACATCTTTATGTGTCTGAGTCAACAGATTATTCATGTGATGTGTATTGTTTCAAAGTTGATTTAATGAGTAGTCCAATTTTCGATGATTTTCTTTTTTGTCAAATTCATTCCACGAGAACCTCAGTACACTATGCTAAACAGTGCCCTAATATAAATAGATCATGACTCACTCAATTAAGTTACCAAGATCTTTAAAGGTCTTCCCACAGGGAAGAATGGATTCATGCCTGTAATGAACATTATTAATGCACCGCAGCCTAACCTCTTCTCTTAATGAGTCGCCCTCCGTGATGTAATGATTGCCATGCTAACTTCATATACCCAAGGTCGCGGGTTCAAACCCGGCGAAGGACGATGAATTTTTTTCGGGTGTAAACATCCTTAGCATGGCTTCCTTCGGAAGGGAAGTAAAGCCGTTGGTCCCGTGTCGTAGATTTACGGCACGTGAAAGAATCTCAAGCCTGATAGAGAGACCTACGAGCAAAATTAAGCGGTCTTTCACGTCCAATTTAGAATGGGACGCTGAGAACCACTGTAGTTAAAGAGCGTCCATAAATAACATGCCATTTGCATTTTCTTTCTGTTACAGAGCGTTGCTTGCGGGATAGACATGCGCTAATCAGAGCTAGGTGTTAATGGTAGTCTTAAACTTTGAATAACCTCATTTTCTACGAATTTAACGAGAAACTTATTTGCTTATGTAAAACATGTAATTATTAGTTGTTTGTAATTTTTACTTTCTCTACACGTACTATGTACATAGTGTATAGAAAGGTATTGCATTCCATCTTAAGTTCCTTACCGAGATTTCATGGAAAATATGTTAAATGTTCCAATAAAACAACATTTTTAAAAAAAGGTCCATCTGTGTCCGTGAACACGATAACTCAAAAATGAAAAGTCGATAAATATAAACTTGATATTTAAGGATTGCGACACGAAGATTTTGATAAAAATCCACCCACCCCAAACTTTACATTGAAAAAGTTTCAAAACTTTTTATTTTTTCAAAAAAGCTAACAATTTTGATTAAAATATCTCATATTAAATATATTTATTTGGCAAATAAAATGTATATCTTGAATTTTCTGGGAATAGTCTCTGAAATCTTCTTTATTCTGAATGAATTTCGCTGAATTTTGTGTAACTGGTAAACCATAAAAGATGGCCAAAGACTTACTGCATAAAAATGTAGATCTTGTTAAAACACAATTTTTTATATACATTTCTTTTTCCTGGAGTTCACCATTTTTTAGATATTGCTTGTTATTTGTTTCAGTTTTAAAATACTTGATACATTCCCATACGTGAGAAGTTTTAACTCCTGGCAATGCAAAGAAACGATTTGAACTACATGGTCACCTGATTTTAAGTGATTTGACTATTGTTTTAGTCTAGTGTATTGAATGATTTCCCTTCAACTTAAAAGATAGTATTTCTGCTAGAATAAATTTTTCTGAAGGAGTTTTATTTATGGACGATCTGTAACTGCTGTGGTTCTCAGTGTCCCATTCTATACTGGGCGTGAAAGACCACATAATTTTGCCTAGAGGCGTCTTATTAGGCTTGAGGTTCTTTTACCTGCCGTAAATCTACGCTAAGGGACCAACGGCTTTACTTCCCTTCCGAAGGAAGCCATGCTAAGAATCTTTGCGCCCGAAAAAATGCATTATATTCCGCCGGGTTTGAACCCGCGACCTTGGGTACATATCTGCATTAGTATGAAGTAGAGAGAAGACCAAGCTTTTTAACAATAATTTGTTATAGAGATGTAGAGAAAGTCATATAAATGGAACACATCACACTTTTATGAATCGGGCCATGGCTAGACTAGAAAGACCGGCTTATTACAATACGCACTAAAGCCGATCTATCTGGTGAATTATTTCTTTCACACCAGCTGTTTGTAGAACAGAAGCTGGAGAGGTGCAGTCAGACTGAAAAAAGTCAATGTTATAGCTGGGATTTGAACCACAGATCTCTTAATTTGCTTCCAGTTAGTTTGAACACTGAGCTAACATGACAATATGCCGAAACGGCACTAAATTCTCCAACTGACTCGCGTTATTCCTGCTAAACCACAAGATCTCAAATTATTTTGAAATGTCATACATCAATAGTAGATCAGTGGTCTTAAGCACTTACGGAGCATGTTGTCTTGGTAGCTCAGTGTTTAGAGCGCTGGACGAAACCAGGAGATCCATGGTTCAAATCCCGCCTATGATAATGAAGTTTTCAGTCTGACTTTACCTCTCCGATCTATCTTGTTAGCAACACTTATAAGATAATGTCACAGTGTCACTTCATCCCGCTTCGTTTTGTGTTATGAAGCACTTACACATATCTCACTCACTCTGGCGATTGACCGCAATACACGTTCGAAGGTAGACAGAGATTAGAGAGGTTTGTTTGTGACTGTCATAGGTTTATGATTGAGTCATTCCACGAACAATGTTTGTGTGGGTGTGTAGATTTTCCCTTTCTTCTTTTGCTTAAGATTGGTCTCGCTGATTAACAATGACTTCATTACACGTGATATCCTAGCATTTATATTATTATGAAAAGTTATATTCTATGTGAATAAATGGGTATTTTGAGCTTAAACAGTATTAAGATGTTTCGTTGCGACTTCTGAGTGAAGCTTTAAAAACTGGTACGTTGAAAAGTGTTGAATATCATACATTAATGGAGTTTATATTTCAAAATCCTGATATCTTACATTCATATACCTTTCTCTACCTACTATTCCTTCTTTAAAAATCTCTTCTACCAACTATTCTAATGAAAACTTATCTTCTGTTTCTATATAATAAGGTTTAGGTGCAAGGGCTATAATTGGCTGAAGTGATGGTAAAACATTTAAAAATGAAAGTCAGTATGGCTTGATGTTGCAATTCTATGCTTGCTCAATTAAATTTCGAGATTTTAATTAACTGAAAAATTAAAAAACTAAGATAATTCAAACTGATTTATGGCAAAACAAAGGTTCGTGTGATTTAAAGCTATCCATGTTTTTTTTCAAAAGTTACTAAGTAATAGAAATACTTTTTTACACATTTATAAAAAATATTATTAAATGAGCTGTTACCATAAAGTTTAGAATGTGTTTTTTATTACCCAATAAATGCCCTAAATATGTGGAACTTTTAGAAAATTGGAACTAGTTTTTATTGCCAAAAATAAACGAAATATGAAGAAATATTTTAGATGGCTGGATTGAAAATGTTAATCTATCTTTAGAAAATACTGAACTGAAATACCAAGTTTGACATTTATCCGACATTTCATTTCTGAGCTGTTCGATTTTACATAAATTTCTGGTGAAATAAATGTTCGAATTATGGGTAGAATGTAATCACCCTCTACTCACTATAGGTACTTGTTAGAGATACAAAAATCTTGTTGCTTGCATTTAATATTTTCTTAAATTCTTAATTAAAACTACGTAGATGAAGAACATAATTCGTTAGTCATTTAGGGCGACATATTTAACAGTGTTTGAGACGTGTTTTGATTCTGCAGCAAAACAAAAGCTAGCCATAACGAAGTTTGTAATACCGATCGCTTTAATGGAAGTTGTTCATTGCTGTATGTAGACCCAATAGTTTGTGCTCTCTAACATTTTATATTAGAAGCCCTTCGTCGTTATGAAATTTAAACAACAGTTTATTGTTGCACGGTTATATCGATGTTAACCACGAATTAACGAAAAATAAACAATAGCACATACCCATACAGGCTGTTTCGAAACACACACAATAGTCTAAGTTTACGGTTGCGATACTCTTTAATTATGGTTTTTATATGACGTTAGAGTTTTAGAGGTTAGGCTGCAAACGAAGCAATTTTGTGTGATGTCCACTTACATCTCAGTGTGTGTTTTTGCTAAACACGTGTCATGTAAACAGACAAGTTTCTCCTTGTTTGTTATCAGCAGATCGGTCCTAGCTTTCAGGTAAAGGCACAACCTGCCCAAAAGACTTGGAGAATTTCGAAGTTGCTCTTTAATGCGTTTGTCCAAACGACGAGTATACTGTAGTTATAACCCTAACCATGTTATAATAATCCTAATAGTAAACTCTCAACATCTCACTGTAAATATCAACAAGAACTTTCTGTTTAAGTGCAAACATGCTTCCCTCAGTATTCCAAACTTATTGTCTCATTGCAAAAGAGATTTATGTTTATTTTCTCTAAATAATATTATACACAGTACGTAACTTGAGAAGGTATTTGCACTCCATGCAAAAATTCAATACTGAGATGTCATCAGAAATACACGTTTCAGGGTCCCCTGTGTCCAAAAAAATTAGGGAAATGTCCATGCGTGAACACGATAACTCAAGAATGAATAGTCGGTAAAATACGAAACTTGGTATTTAAGTTTAGTATCCATTTTTGAGAAAATCAACATTTCCGCAAAATTTTCCATATAAAGGAGATTGGGGATTTTCTTGAAAATTTTCGTGTGGTATCCTTGCATGATACTAAACTTAAATTGCAACTTTTATATTTAAGAGGCTTTTGGTTTTTGAGCTATGATGTCAACAGACATACTCGGACACACGCACTGACCTTATTTTATGATTATTTTATTCAAGGGATATCAAAACATATATTTCCGTGAAATCTCGGTTCAAATTTTTGGGTGCAATACAATATCTTCTCTATACACTGTACATAGTAGAGCAGAAAAAGTAAAACAAAACAAAACAAAAAAATAGAAAAAAGTGCGCGTGTCAGCAGCTATGAACAGCTTAACTTAATAGTAAAAAATTCTGTTAAATACCAAAGCTGATATTTAAGCTCAGCATCTTCCAAGGATGTGACATAAAGATTTTCCAGCATATCTGAACATCAAACTTGACTTTTATTTGGAAACTTGTGAATTATTATTTGGTAAATAATGAGTGCAACATTGTTTATAATGTCATATGTTTAATATACACTGGTGTGGACAACCTAAGGGCGAAAGTAATATTCGCGAACTGTACCATTGCCAAGTAACATAAATCGATGAAACTTGGATTACGCATAGAGAGAACTGCTACATTATGCTACGTTAGGCAACTAAACAAGTTTACAAATAAATAATTATAATTTATATTTTCATAAAAAATAAACTACACTGAGGTCGCTACAACATATGATGGTCCTCTAGATGTACAAAAATAGAGACGTGGTGTTTAAGAAGGTGTATGCAATACATGCTCTGCATTAGTGATCCCATGCTGTCCACAAAGTTGGTAACGAATTCTTGTGGTAGTGTGATTTATTTTTACTTTCTCTACACGTACTATGTACATAGTGTATCGAGAAGGTATTGCACTCCACCCAAAAATTCAATACCGAGATTTCACCGGAAATATATGTTTTAGGGTCCCCTGTAACCAAACAAAAGCATTTTCTGAAAAAGGTCTTTGTGTGTGTCTGTGAACACGATAACTCAAAAACGAAAAGTCGGTAAAATACCAAACTTAGTATTTAAGTTTAGTATCTTCCAGGGATGCGACACAAAGATTTTGAGAAAAATCCCCCCACCCAAAACTACCCTTTACATGAACTTTTTTCGAAATTTTTGACTTTCTTAAAAAATGGCTCTAACGATTTTGATTAAAATTAAAGATATTTACCTGGCAAATAAAATGTAATCTTGAATTTTCTGGGAATAGCCTCTGAAGACTACTTTATTCTTGATGAATTTAATGGAATTTTGCATAACTGCTAAACTGTAAGAGATTGACAAAACTTGACCACATAATAAATGTAGAGCACCTTAAAACACACCATTTATGTTACATACATTTTGTCTTGGAGTTGATCGTTTTTGAGATATTTCTTGTTTTTTGTTTCAGCTTTGACAAACTTATACTTTTCTCATACCGGAATGTGTCAACTCGGGACCATACAAACAAAGAAACTTCAGTCATATAGCAACCAGCTTCTGACCATCACTTCAACCTATGATACTCCCTTATTTCGCTTCTACTTACAAGGAAGCAAGCAATAAGAATATTTATGCTAATTTTCTTCTCGATTAGCATGAAATAAACAGCATAGATTTTAGCAATAATTTGTTGCAGAGAATGGAACGCATCAGATTTTTCCCACCAGCATTACTGACAACTGTTGGATGGACGTTGTTGCATGTTCTCAAAGCATTCCAGACGTGTTCTAGATTAAATCGGGGGGAATAGGTAGACCAGTCCGTTCCCAAATATCCTCTCCTTCCAAGAGAAACTGTTCGATGCCGCCGTGCATTGTTATCCTTAAAAATGAAGTGAGGGTCAACTGCACCCCTGAAAAGACGCTCAAGGAAAAGGAGTATGGTATCAAAATACCGTTGACAAGTGAACGTATGATGTTCAAAGATTTGGAGGCCAGTACGCCCATACAACATTCTCACCTCACACCATACCACCCGGACCACCAAAACGATTATGTTCAAGGATGTTCTTGTGCAATATGTGTTCTCATCTCTCGCTAGATGAGGGTGTGTTGAGAATCGCTACTCAACTGAATCTGCTCTCCTATTCCCCGTTGATCCAATTCTGATACGCTTGGGATCATCGTCGATGGAACAGAACGTACCCACTATTGAACAAAGAGATCACCTCTATGAAGTCGCTGTGCGACCGAATAGCGAGAGATTACAATCCAGTTAAATGTAGTTGAATTCGCAGCCGTGGTTGGACGTGGATCCCTTCCTGCCTGCTGTCGACATTGCAGATTCCAGTTGATTTTTAGATTTGACTCTGCTTTTGGTCGATTGACCAACATGGCTGCCCATGCGCAAACAGGCAAAACGAACGGTAGACTGTGCATTTGGCATGTGAAAAAAGAAAGACCACTCTTATTTAGATCCAGTACATTTCGACACACCTAACCTAATGTAGCCTAACCTCTACGAAATCTCAAAACCTGTTGTCTCCGTAACTAATAGGAATGGCTCAGGAAAGAGCCTTAGTCTAAAACTGAACTAGAATCTGCAATCTCTCTGCATGTTGCACAATGTAGCAGTCATTTTCTGCTGTAGTTGACCTGGTTGACCATCTCCTCTCCTTGGGACAGCAGTGTCTGTGGTTTGAAAGACTCCGCCTGCAAGTGACACAATGCTCGCCCTGATTCAGTGAGCCTTGAGGCTGTCCGCTAAGTAAACGGACCTCTGCGACCAAGGCGACGAACCCGGGTCGACCACTGCAAGCTACCTCAACCGAGGAAGAGCTCGGGGCGGCCAAGTAGATGTCATCCGTACGTCGCGGCGAAACCTTTCGCTATCATAGAACGCACAACATGGTGGAGGAGCAAGACCACAATAATTACTATGAACGTTATAACACATTACAGTATTAAATTCAGAGAACAGCTTATTTTATCTAATCTTCTCATAAATTCCATAAAATCTAAAACGTATCTATTAACTCAAAGTATTACATTTATTGATGTAGTGAGTGAGTTGCTGCTATCAAGGTGACATTTTTTTCTACACCGTTATGCTACCCTGTCTCCGCAAGGCCAGCAGAAGAATATTTATGTGCGAGAGTGTACTGAAAACAAATTTCCAATAGTATTACAACAATGAAAATAATACACCAAGAAGAGAATGCTGTTGGAATCTAAACCAAAGCAAATTACGAGGATGATGAACTAATTTAATTACTTTCAGATCAGCTGATATAAATGTTGGTACACCAGAATGCAATAGTATCGCAATCCTTTTAAGTTCTATTAAAAACGTTTAGTAATACAAATTAACACGCTTTCCAATTTAAATAGCATGTTCAAATTGAAAGAGGATCAATTGCAGGTAATTGTCGGTCTTTAATCCCGCGCAGAATAAAACCTTAATCCGATGAAAACAGTTGCACTGATTCTCATTAACTGGACGGACATGCATAACAAAACCTGTGTGTTAGTTCTGTTTCTGAACAATACACCGAACTGTATACGCCGTTTTCCTGTTGCTATTTCAAAACTTAATAAATTCTTATACCTCATTTGAAAATGCTAATAATTCAGTTCTGTTACTCTCGATCTGCTCTAAACGCTTCGCCCTACTTGTTTTCTTACCTATTTAATTAATGGTTTCAACTAAGATGGAATACAGCCTTTGGGAGGAACTAATAAAAATTTCTGTTTTCCATTCACATGGCTTTCTTTAAAAACTATTGCTCATCAAGGATTATTCCTTTATCTACTTCGTCGCCCTCCGTGGTGTAATGGTTACCATGCTAACTTCATATACCCAAGTTCGTGGGTTCAAACCCGGCGGAGGACGATGGATTTTTTCGGGCGTAAAAATCCTTAGCATGGCTTCCTTCGGAAGGGAAGTAAAACCGTTGGTCCCGTGTCGTAGATTTACGGCAAGTAAAAGAATCTAAGCTTGGTAGAGAGGCCTCTGAGCAAAATTAAGCGGTCTTACACGCCCAATGAAGAATGGGACGCTGAGAACCACGGTAGTTAAAGAGCGTCCATAAATAACACGCCATTTACATTTTTTTTCTTTATCTACTTTGTAGTAATCGAGATAAACAATAGCATAGGTAGTTGTATTAGTTCCTTATAAGTAGAAGGGAAATGTGGCAACTAGGCTAACGATAGGTAACCTTTATAAAATCTAACCTTTAAGTTAAACATTTAAAATTCGGTTCGCTTTTCACGGCTGGGGAGAGAGCTGAAACAAAAGATGACCTCCCGTTTGAGAAAGGTTTAATTAGCTTAAACTAAAGCCAATAACGAGGCGTATCTCCAAAACGGTGAGCTCTACAAAACAAATATAAATGGTGTGTGGTAACGAGAGGTGACTATTACCATAATGCAAAATTCACTCAGAATGAAGAGGTCTTCAGAGGATGTTTCTAAAAAACTGAAATATACTTTTTATTTGACATGTTAATTACCTTAATGCGAGTTATTTTGCCAAAAATAGTTGGTCATTTTTGAGAAAATGTTTTAAAAAAGCTTTAGAGTTTGGCATTTAACGACTTTTGGTTTTTCTTCAGTTCAGTGTCTTCCAAAGATATGACACGAAAATTTTGAGGAAAATCTCCCAACTACCCCTTACAAAAACATTTTTGGAAAGTTCTGATTTTTTTAAAAACGGCTTTAAGATTTTGATTAAAATACCATATTATTAAGATATTTTATTACAAACGAAATGAATACCTTGAATTTCTGAGAATTGACTCTGGAGACCTCTGCATTTTGTATAACTGATAAAGTCAGAGATAGACCAAAACGTACTAACTAAAAACGTAGCACAATTTCTGATAAATATTTTTTTTATTTTGATTTTTTTCATTTAAATGGTTCTATTGTGGTGGGGTATTTACGTCAACATTTTGATGTCGTAACTTTGGAAGATACCAAGTAAGGTACCAAGTAAGGACTTTTCGTTTTTCATCCATACTGTTCACAGACGTACACATGAACACTTTGCTAAGAATACATTTATACTTTCTGTAGCACGTATAATTAATGTACACAGAAAATAGGGAGTGTATTGTATTCCATCCAAAATTCGATACCGAGATTTCGTCGGGAATAAATGTTTTTTGAGGATCTCTTGAATCCAAAATAACGATTCTGATTATAGTACGTTATGTTTAGTTATTTTCATGGCAAATGAAATGTGTATCTTCAATTTTCTAGGAGGCCTTAAAATACCTCTGCATTCTGGGTAGCTTTTGTACAACTGGTAAACCATAAGACATAGACAAAACTTTACGACATAAAAAGGTAGATCTCATTAGACACATAATTTATCATGTATGTACACTGTTTTGTAGAGTTGAACATTTCATAAATATTCCTTGTTAATTTCAATTTTAAAATATTTATACTTTTAAACAGGAAGACGTTAGTGTATCCTAAGTATCTTCCAAGTGTGCGACACAAACACTTTCAGGAAAATTTCCCACCTCCAGCTACGCTTTATATGGAACACTTTTCGGAAATGTTGATTCTTTCAAAAATGCCTGATTATAATTAAAACTTATGTTTATGCTATTTTCAAGACAAATTAAATGTATATGTTGAACTATCTGGGATGCTTCAAAAGATTTCTGCATTCTGAGACTCTTGTATAACTGTTACACCGTAAGAGATAAACAAAAACTTACAACATTAAAACATAAATTTTATTAAAACGTACAATTGTTTATAACCTATACTTTTTTTCTAGAGCTAACTATTTCCAAAATATTCTTTGCTGCTGCTTTCAATTTTAAAATGCTTTTCCTTTTTTCAAACAGGAAGTCGTTCACATTTTCTTTGCTTTACTCCTGGGCATACATAGAAACGAATTTTAAATAAATCGCAGAGCGGCAGCTTTTAAAATGTGTAACTATTGTTTTAGCCAAATGAATTCCCTTACTTCCCTTGTAGTTGTAAGAAACCAAGTAATAAGACAATCGTAAATATTTATATAATAGCATGTAGTAGAAAGAAGAATAAACTTTAGTAAGACGTTTGTTTGCGAAGAAGGTGGAGAAAGTCGTGGGATTTGAACAAATCCTTTCTTTTTATTCAGGTATCCTTAAAACAGGTATTTCTGTTAAAATCTTGGTATAGAATTTTTGGATGAAATAAAATGCTTTCTCTGCTTAGCATGTACATATTACGTGATAGAGAAGTAAAAATCTGATGTGTATCATTCACATGACTTTCTCTAGCTGTTGCTCAGATTATTCTTTTATTTACGACGTTCTTATCAAAGTAATCATTAGCAGACAAAAGGGAATACGCTAGGTTAAATCGGCAGTCAAATGTTTTAAAACCTAGTCCTATGTGAAACAACTGATGTTCGGCTCACTTTGACCAATAACAAGGAATGTCTCAGAAACGGTCAGCTCTACACAAAAACATGTGGGACATAAATTGTGAGTTTTAACGAGATCACCATTACTTTGTTTTATTTATATAGTCCCCTTTGACATCTTAAGTTCATGTCGGGGGTTTTGAATTGGAAACAATTAGTTTTGTGCAGGCTCTTTACGTTGGGTTTAAATTTTTTATTTTCCTCAAACACACACATACACACACATTCACTCTCACATACAAACTTCCATACCTTTTGGAGGATAGGGAACAGTTCTAGTCAAAGAAAACTTCCCCGCCCCAGCCGTGCATCAAACCCGGGAACTCCGGGTGAGAAGTCAGCTCTTTGACCACTCGACCACGAGGCAGTCTACAATTTTTGTGTAGTAAGCTTTTGTCTATCTCTCATGGTTTAACCGTCATGCAAAATTTTGCAAAACTCATCCAAATAAAGGGGTCTTCAGGTGCTATTCACAGAAAATTCAAAATGTACAGTTTATTTATGTAAATATTTCAATATACGTTATTTTAAGCAAGTTCGTTAGCCATATTTGGGAAAAAACATAATTTTCAATTTTTTTTCAATGTAATGTAATGAATGGGTTGGGGAATTTGTTTGGAAATCTTCGTGTCGCATTCTTGAAAGATACTTCTGTATTTAACGGTCCTTTCGTTTTTAAGCTATGTTGTCCAGACACACTCGGGCCTTTTTCTAAAAATGTTTTTTTCAGGTCAGGGGACCTCAAACCATATTTCCAAATAAGTCTCTACATCGAATTCTGGGTTGAATACAACAGTGCTCGTTCTTTTTCCATCATGAGATGTAACAATCCCCAAATGCACGTGTCGGATAAATATGATCCGCTCATTGGGGCTTGCAGCACGTTGTCATTTTGAGCGAGAGTTGCATTGGAATGGATGAGCTTGTAGCAGACGGCTGAAGAACAAGCACATAAAGTTCATTAGCGAGATCCTGGAGGTGTAATCTGCCCACCTGCCAGTCACTCCGGATTGTGGCTGGGATGTAGTAATGCTAACAAGCCGTACATGCCGTGTGATGGCCAGACTCCCACAGTACAGTCCCAGCTCAATTCTTGACCACTACCACGTACAGAAAATCGGTGTAAGCCCCTACAACTTCCATCAAAACTAGTGGCATATTCATCACCAACTGCCATTCCATGAGTATCGATATGCTCTCAATAATATTGGGACCGTTAATTAGCCTCGTAATAATAATAATCATTTTTATTAATTATCTAAATATAATGTAAAAAAAGTTAATATTTAATAAGTTGTATGCATAGGAACCAAGAAGCCGGTTGTTTACTTAACAGTTACTAAGAATCATGATGCTAGACTGGATAGAGGGGTGAGAAGTTGCTTCTTTTGTGAAAATCATGTTAGAGTTTAGTATAAGGGTAAGCCACGGTTTAAAGCCCACAATGGAACTTCTTCTTTATTATGAAGCATTCTGGGAGATTTACAAAGGTTTTTTGGGTAATGATGGTGTCATTTTGGTGGACCTTCCAGCCAATGAGAAAGAAGCCACCATGACATCGTTGTTTGTATATAAAAAGTAAGGTTTGACATATCGTGGTCGTTTGCTAAGAATTCACCCATGAAAGTATGAATGTGTGTGTGTTTGAAGAGCATAAAATGACATAAACCCAACATAAAGAACCTACGAGTTGTTTTAAAACTGTAACCAATAACAAGGAATATGGTCAATTCGACGAAAAAAGTTATGGCTGAAAGTCTGTGTTTTAACTTGAACAACATTGTTTGTGTAAAAAGTTTCTGTCCATCTGTTAAGGTTTGTCCCCTGATATGATCTTAGATGTTAAAGGGGGCTATAAAAATGAAGCAATAAAACAATTATTATGAACACGTGCTATTTTCTCCGCACCTAGAAATGTACATCAGTAAATAGAGAAGGCATTTTAATCCACCCAAACATTTTGATGCTGAGATTTCAACAAAAAATGCATGTTTTCAGAAAACTAAAAATGCAGTGTAAATGTAACTCCATGTAACGATGTCCACAAGGGATTTGGCCTACCGCCCAGTCGCTGCATCCCTCATTTCGGCCCGAAGGAGTCATACAGTGCTGTAGGGTGATATGTGATCATCTGTGTTCTTCATTTAGAGTCGCTACTTCTCAATCAAATAGCTCCTCAATTGGCCCCCTCCTAGGGACCTCACGAGGCTGAGTGTACCCCGGATCAGGTCTCAAGGCGGGAGAAAGCTCCTCACACCTGCACTGGGAATCGAACCTAGGTCTGTCGCTTGGCAGGCAGCCGCGCTACCATCGCATTAAGGAGACGACCTACAAACAGAGGACTTACTATAAATATTGAATGGTTAGAAAATAACTAATTATGTTTTTACTTGTTTTATTAATTTCCTTTATTGCAAGATTACCTCATGCACAAAGCTTAACAAACTCAAAATCAACAAAAACACACACACAAATGGTTGAATATAGCAATAAGAAGAGCAATATACAACAAAACAGTATCAAGATTCGAGTTATAATTTAGAAGTGATGTAGTGGAAGAACATGAAATAATAATTAAATAAGAAAGTCATTGAAAATGAAGACTATAAAAATGATTCCATAATATATATATTGATCGCTTGAAAGCAGATGTACCAATTGATGTAATATCTGCGCAAGTAAAGTGATAGTATGCCTATGAAACTTGCTTGCAAATTAATTCGCCTTATAGTCAAGTTCCATACGACTATTTGTTCTCAATTAATTTTTAATATTATTCAATTACCTTAGTAAAGTACCTAAATGCACTGACCCTACCTTACACAGTGAAACAGCAGGCAGGTTAATCATGAATTGTGCAAAGGATTTTTCGTATGTGTTTCTTGATCTTTGTCATTAAATTATTAGTTTCTTACTGTGCCTTTTCAGGAATTTTCCATTGTATAATTTGCATCTCACTGTCACTCGTCTTTTTTCTAAACTAGAGTTAGTTGTTTTTATATTGAGTATACGAGAATAATCGACAGTTGAGCTTTCAACAGCTGGTACATGGTAGCGTTATGAAAGTATTGGCTCGAAAGTATTGATCGTTATACGTGGATCTTCTCATGGTGCCAACCTGCTGCGGTTTCTTTAAGAGATTGTAATTCAATAAGGTCCTAAGGTCCATAAATGTACACCTACCACATATATAAATATTTAGGCATGTTTGAGCAGAAAGTATACAATATGGTGTTTGAGGTAAAAATAATATACGGGATTAAGAGGAGATGGGAAAATATGATGAGGTTCACAATATATTCTTTAGATAAATGTTTGGTTTACCAAATGCAGCTGTTTGTCGGGTAACACAAATAGAACAGGAAGGGGGGCAAGAAGGGAAAGTATAATGTAAAAGGAATGGACATTTTGGCACAGAATCTTGAACTTGAAGAGAAAGACATTTTTAAAAGTGTGTGTAAAAATCAAGACAAATCTGATGTTTTCCATTCACAAAGCTTTCTCTATTCCTACAAAAGATTATTCTTTTAATTACTTCATACTAATTGAGATAAGCATTAGCAGAATTGGTGTTATTACTTGCTTCCTTGTAAGTAGAAGGGAAATAAGGGAATACATTTGGCTAAAGTGATAGGCAAATTTTTAAAAGCTCATCGCTATGTGAAACAATTGACTTTCAGTTCGCTTTGCATGGTATCGTTTGAGTTGGGGTAGATTAAAATTGAAACCAATAACAAGGAGTATCTAGAAAATGACCAAATTTACAAGATAAACGTATGACATGAATTGTCTTCTTTTAACGAGATATACATTTTTGGTTTGGTAAGTTACAGTTTAAACAAAAACTCATTCAGAACAGAGTGATCTTAAGACATTATTCCCAGAAAATTCAAAATATAAATTTTATTTGTAATGTAAATATATATACCTATTGTATATAAATGTGCAGTATTTTAATTAAAATCATTAGAGCCAGTTTTGATAAAAACAAAATATTTTGAAAACATTTTCCATGTAAAGAATAATTTGTGGTGTAGGATTTTTTGTTGTTGAAAATCTTGTCGCATCCTTGGAAAATACTAAACCCAATGCCGTAGTTTGTTATTTAAGTATTTTATTCTGAGTTATGCTGCTCACAGAGACACGTGGACCTTTTTCTAATTTTTTTTTTTGGTCTCCCGAGACCGAAAAAAATATTTCCGACAAAATTTCAACATTGACTTTTTCGGTGGAATACAATACTTTCTGTAGCTGCTATGTATAGAATTTGTACATACGGGCTAGAGAAAGTAAAACTGTTCCAATGAAAAGAGGATAGGTAAATTGTCGGAGAAATAAGTTGGAAAGTAATGGATTAGGAGAGATATGTAGTAGAGTAAATAATATGAGTAATGTCTGGAATTCGGCAAGAAGGAAATTTAAAGATGGAGAAATACTTTGTATTTAGGGCGGTAGCCGAAAAGAGAGATTTAGTCTTCTATATGCCGATGAAGGTTTCATGATGGGGAAAAGCAAAATATATAAACATGGGTGAGATCAGGAGTATGGATGTTAAATAGTCTAAGGAGGTTTTTCCAAAAATTAATGCCCTACGAATATGATGGAAATGAAGACTAGAGCTCATAATATTTAAATGAAATTTGAGGAATGAGAGCATTCATAAGAACATTTTTAGGATAGAAACATGTCTGTAATTGAAAAGTCCATAAAGATAGTAAGAAGGTAGGCAGAGTACTTCTTTCAAATTGCAGAGAGTTGGTATCTGAAGCACCCCTTCATTCAACATCAAGTATAACATCGTTCATTGTTCCGATTGAAGTAAAATTAAACAAAGGCCCTTCCTCCCGAAAAAAAAAATTCTGTCTGAAATTCAAACTTTTAAGAACAAATGAAAGTACATAAAACATGGGCAACTATTAAAACAAAAGTAATACAACATCCTCAAATATTTAATGCTATTAATCCTCTGAATTGTTTAAAGGCCAGTTATCTAAAGAACTGAAACCGGCAGTTGGAGTCCCAAGATTCGTCAACTGAAAGGACCATTACGATGGCGGAAAATTAATTTAATCTGAGAATGGGCTGCTTTTTATGCCCATTAGCGTTTTTTCTCGGTAATTA
Source organism: Hymenopus coronatus (assembly GCA_030762935.1). NCBI lineage: Eukaryota > Metazoa > Arthropoda > Insecta > Mantodea > Hymenopodidae > Hymenopus > Hymenopus coronatus. The sequence continues at coordinate 77,391,381 of CM060895.1, read as the reverse complement.
TCAAGAGGGTGAATTTTGTTTATTTTTCTTTCTCTTCACGTACTATGTACAGTGTATAGAGAAGGTATTGTAATGCACCCAAAAATTCGAAACCGATATTTCACCGGAAATACATGATTTGGATCCCCCTGAATCCAAAACAAGCATTTTTGGAAAAAAGGTCCGTTTGTGTGTGTGTGGACAGCATGACTCAAAACCGAAAAATTTCAAACTTAGTACTTAAGAAGGTCTTCAAGATACTCCCCACTCTCAATTACCTTTACATGGAACTTTTTTTCGAAAATTTTTGTTTTCTTAAAAATTGCTCTAGCGATTTTGATTAAAATATTGTATATTAAAAGATAAACAATATGCATATCTTGAATTTTCTGAGAATAGCATCTAAAGACTGCTTTATACTGGATGAATTTTACAGAATTTTGCATATCTGCCAAGCCGAAGAGATGGACAAAAACTTAGCACACATAAAATGTAGAACATATTAAAACACACAATTTATGTTATATGTTTTTTTCTTGGAGTTGATAGTTTTTGAGATATTCCTTGTTTTCGGTTTCAGCTTTACGAAACTTATACTTTTCTCATACAGGAATTTGTCAACTCGTGTCCATCCAAACAACGGAACTACAGTCACATAGCATCCACTTTTGACTATCACTTTAACTTAGGGTACTCCGTTATTTCGGTTCCACTTGCAAGGAAGCAGGTAATAAAACTATTTCTGCTAATTTTTTCTCCATTTGCATTAAGTAGAAGCATTAGCCTTTGAGCAATAATTTGTTGCTGAGATATAGAGAAATTCGTGTGAATGGAACACACAAGATTTTACTATAGTAGCATGGGCGTTTCAGAAGTATTTTGGTTTTTAGAAAGTTAAGGTTAAAATATCTCAATTCATTAAAAAAATAGAAAGTTAGGAGAAAATTGTATTTTAGTAAAAAAGTTAAATATTTAAAAATCACATAGTAAATACTAATTAAACATTGAATATTTTCAGATTATTTCTTGTCCAATATGTATCGAGAGTAACGTAGAGTCGATAAAGAATCGCTTTCAGTTTGAATGCTTAATGCGCAAGAGATTTTGTGACAAAATAGAGACAAGGACACACCAGTGTCTCATTTTAATGTGTTTAATATCCTTACCATTCATCCTACTAGGTAAAAGAATTACAGAATTATTGTATTCGATCCCAAATTCGTTATCAAGACTTCATTGGAACCACCTAATCAGAAAATCGGTATTTGCGAAACAGGTATATTTGCGAGCGATAACAGCATTACTTAAACAAAATGTGCCTGTTTTTAGTGACACCATATTCCAAAGATCCGTCACGAAGGATGTAAAAAAAATTCCCCTCTACCTAAACGATTATTATATGAAATATTTTAAATAATTTCTTATTTTTCAAAACTGGGTGTAACAATTTTGAACACAGTACCATAGTTGTAGTATAAATATGACAAAGGGATTACCTTGAAAAGCCCTTCATTCTGAATGTCTTTAGTACAATTTGAAACTCTAAAATATAGACTAAATCTTCAAAAAACTGTGGATCTCGTTAAACATAATTTTTACTGAATAATACTTTTTGTTTATTCTTTGCGATATATTCTTTGTTATTGATTTCAGTTTTCAAATACTTATATAAACAGTAGATAATAGGATTTCAGAGCCATAATAAAGCGATCCGCTTATTAGAGCTTTGATTATTATGTTTGCCTAGTTTCTATACATAAAACGATACATATAAACTGTAATAAACGCTAGAATCTAACTAAGAGGATGTGGATATAAACATAAACGTTTGTAAGAATGGTGTGTAAACAGCGTTTAGAGAAATGATATCGAATGAAGCACATCCGACTTATTCCTTACACGCTAAATAGTAAAAGGTAATAAAATTATAGTTTTGTATCGTCTTTAAATATTATTACGTTACAAGATAAATATTAAGATCGATTCCTAAAGTGAGCTGGCCCAGCCTTATTTAGCAATATTAAATTTGACAAATGTAATCTACTTTTTCTAAGTAATTATTCTTCTAGGATAACTTTTTTTACAGAATAGGTGTTCTTGGTGGTATCTGGATACTGTAACAATGTATTTATTTGTAACCAATTTTTGAGTATATTCAATTCACTCCTACAAATAATTATTCACTCAAAGCTTTGACGCATTAACAGTTGACGGCTTGTACGCTACCGCCCGCTAACAATCTAGTCTATCATTACACACTACATTTCACTATATACACTGACTTGTAATTCTTCTCCTTTTATAGCTATGAAATGACGTCACAGAACTTTCTGGAAGCTTGTGGAAACTGAAGTTTTTGGAAGAATCTAGAGTGTACTTGTGCGCTGCATCTTTACGCATTCCAGGATCTCAAAGTCCGCTACTCACTCAAACAATATACTGCTAAAATTTAAGATCTCTGTGATTGGAAGGAACGTTAAGCAAGTATTATATTAGAGATGATGGGGAAGACAATGCTCGGGTAACCAGTGACTTATCAAGAATTTAATAAATGCATAAAAATTGTGCGACTAAATGTCAAACTACATCGAATGTGTTTACATCTCCAAGTTTGCTGTATACTACATCATTTTAAATATTTTACACACTATCACTTGGGACTCTCACAGCTGAATGCTTAGAAGTGATAGACCATCACTACTTGGTGTAATGTGTAGCAATTCTGCTAAGCATATGTCAAAGCATACGTCAATAGCTCCCCCCGCTTAATCATCTGCCCCACGTCCCACAAACGAACGGGGCTTGGACTCTAGCTCTAGATTATTAGTGAACTTAACTGCGACATACACAGATTTATTGTGGCTAACATCCTCCAATGAAATATAGAATCACATAGGCTACGGGGGCACAGGCCACAGAGGTGCGGAAGTTCTAAACTGTTCCAGTTTCGAAGACCGTCCCATTCTTGGAGTTACCTAAAATGGGCGCAAGCAACTCTCTATATTCATAGATGGTACTCTTTACTTTGAAAAAAGCATCCGCAGCATCTGTCCGACACCGCATATAAGTATTGGAGAAAGTAAAACTATCCACAGCTTTTCTATTTTAGGCGAAACCTTCGACTAATTTTCTTCAGAAAAACACCAAATTAGCTAAATGTCTATAGATTATTGAAATGAAATAGCTTTTTTGTTTTTTTAATGCGTAGTAACATTCCATACTTGAGTTTCAAAAGCGTTTTAAAATGCAATTTGTAACATGTCAATATTTACCATTTTCTATAAGTATGGCTTTTAACTTCTTTTTAGAATGTAATAATGTGCTCCTATTAAATGCTTGTGGACACGAGGCATATGAGATAGGTGCTTCACATTACTGTAACAACTTAGCACCAAGATATCAATTATACTCAGAAATACAGGCATTTGCTGGGCTGAGTGAATTCCATTATGGCTACTGAGTGTGGGGGCCGATGAAATAAGGATTGGGAGGTACTTAGCGGGAGAACTCCTAATGGGCAAGCGGTTTGAACAAGCGTGCACTCACGTCCATATACTTTTGGGAAAACACAACTCTACTTGGTGCTCATGATACATTTCGGTAAAAGGGAGTTAAGTCAGAAATCATCACACGAGGTCAAGCATGATATATACTAACCCATGAACTCCTTTATTCATTGTGACTTTTTGACTGCTTTTTCTTTCTGTACGATGTACAATTGAGAAAAAATCTCGTGTGTTCCATTCACATAACTTTCTCTAGCTGTTCCGCAAACGAACTTTTCTTACAAAATGTTATTTTCGCTACATCTTGCTGATCAAGGGAATTGTAAGGAATTGTTTTTTCACTCTAACCATGTGTAGGACAGGAGTTGGGTAGGTAGAGTCACACTGAAAAATTCAATGTCATAGCCGGGATTTGAACCATGGATCTCCCGATCTCTAAATGGTTGCTCTGCCAATGAGCTACCATGGCAGCATGCCGGCATAGTATTGAATTTCTCAACTGACTCGTATGTTTTCCCTGTAAACCACAAGGTGATCTCATTCATTTTGAGATGACAACCCCAATGGCGACTTACAATGCTTACGAGTCAGTGTCAGAGCAATCGGCTAGAGATCGGGAGATCTGTGGTTCAAATCCCGGCTATGGCATTGAATTTTTTAGTCTGACTCTACCGACCCAACTCCTATCCTACATACGGCTTGTTGCAAAAAACAATTCCATGCAAATTGACCATAACATTTGGCCATACTATGAATCCTGGGTCTAAAGTACTTGCATTGTAAGTCACTATTAGGGTTGTAATCTCAAAACGAATTTCCGATCACCTTGTGGTGTAATGGGAAAACATACGAGTCAGTTGAGAAATTCAATGCTATGCCGGCATGTTGCCATGGTAGCTCGGTGGTAGACCAACCGGCTAGAGATCGGGAGGTCCATGGTTCAAATTCCGACTATGGCATTGAATTTTTCAGTCTGACTCTGACTATCCATCAGCAGAATTAAGGACATTTATTAGGCTAAAGAGATAGTGAAACAATTGAAATTTCATTATCTTTGTTTGCTTGGAGTTAAACAAAAATTCGAAAAGAAGGATGTCTTCCCGTTTGAGAAAAGTTCAAGTAACTTTAAATAGAAACCTAGAACATGGAACATTTCATAAACGGTTAACTCAACAAAACATATATACGACATAAATTGTGTGTTTAAACTGGATCTACATTTTTTGTGTACCTAACTGTTGACCATTTATACAAGGTCGTACATATTGAAGAGGCTATTTCTAAAAAATTCAAGATGTACATTTCGTTTTGACATAAAATATCTTAAACATATGTCATTTTAATAAAAACGGTTATAGATGTTTAGAATAGAAATTTTCGAAAAATGTTGCATGTAAAGAGTAGTTGGGAGTGAGTGGATTTTCTTTAAAATCTTCGTGTCGCACTCTTGGAAGATACAGAACTTAAATACAGAGTTTGATATTTAACTGACTTTTCCTTTTTGATCTATGCTGCCTTCAGACGCGCGCGCACACGCACACACATACGCACACAGACATGTTTAAAATGTCTTTTTATTTAGGTCTCAAATCATGTATTTACTGTGAAATCAGGACATAAAGTTTTTGGGTGGAATATAATACCTTCCCTATCTACTATGTGAATTGTACATACGGGCGACAGAAAGTGATAAAAGTCGGCGAAAATAAGCAATTAAATTATTTGTGCAAAGGTTTTTTTTTTCTTTTTTTTTTTTGATTCAGAGTTAAGAAATAAGAATATGCTAAGATTAAGAAGGATTAGTGGAAAATGAATTTTTTTACTTCTTCACTATGTATTTTCCAGCCAATACGAGTAGTTCAAATTTGATATCAGACTTAACCGGTAATATACTTTGGGACCTCCCCTCCCCTTAAGATATGAAAACACGAGTTGTAATTGATAACACAATTCAGCGAAATAGGCCTTTAATACTTTGCAATATATAGGAAGGGAGATTTTATCAGATTATGGTTGCAATACTAACATTAGTTCTCAAATGGTAAATGACGCATTCGACCATGTTTATTTACTGAATGTTTTTTTTTTCTTTCTTTGTTGCCTTCTGAATTGTAATATAGCCCACCGTGTGTACCCCCAATGTACGAATATCAATAGTAAGAATAAAAATAGGGAACAATTATTTTATTTCGGTTTTTAATGAGTAACACATTAAATGGAAACAAACGTTATTTTATTTGAGATTATTGCAGTCATCTCATGATATACAAGTGATTATATTTTCACTCCTTTTTGAAGTAGATACATCGTGCACTGGATAATTAAATAAACATTGTAACTGATTTAACTGAAAGTACAACTGAGGAACTGACAGTTATTAAAAGTGAAATTTGACTGCCTATATTGTCACCTTGTTACCAATAACTAAGACATGAAGTTTAACAAACGAACGTCAGGTGCGACAAGATACTTCTACAACATCACCCCGCTCAGATGACTGTGATTGGTTGAAATTGCCTAATCTCGGCCATTCCATTGTCACTATAATGGTTGAATTGAATTGTAAAGAAAATTCCCCCAACCCAAACTAACCCTCACACAGAAACATTTTGAAGATTTTCTTAAAAATGGATCTAACTAATTTGTATAACAAACATACCATATGTATGACATTTTCATGACAAATTAATTGCATATCTTGAATTTTCTGGGAATGGCTACAAAACTTCCTTCATTTTGTATGACTTTATTATGAGTGGTAAATTTTAAAGAGAAAATCAAAAGGCTACTACATCTGTAAATCTTATTAAAAAAATTACACATTTTTTTTGAGTTAATAAATTCCAAAATATCGTTAGTTATTAGTTTAAAATTTCAACTTCGCAAGTGGTATGTGTTTTCTTTTTTTTTTTTTTTTTTTTTTTTTTTTTTTTTTTTTTTTTTTTTTTGTTTTTTTTGTTTTGTTCTCTTGATTCCTAGTCTAGCAAAGAGAATTTCAAGGAATTCACATTGTGAAAATCTCTCAAAAGATTTGACTACCGTTTCAGCTAGTGCATTACTTTATTCGCGTTATCTACAAGCAAATATGTGATTCAAATATTTATGCAAATTTTATCATGACTATTTCGTTCATGACACGCTATCGTAGGAAGTGGCCAATCCAGGACATTGGCGCGTAAATCGGAACTCATAATCTCCGCATTTTAATCGCATTTTTATCACACCCACGTGCAATTGTTTTCTCTCTGACCTAATGTTCGTCTAACAATAATAATAATAATAATAATAATAATAATAATAATAATATCAGTGGGCAGTGATATCTCCGTACATAATGGCGGAAGTTTTGGGGAAAGGTCGATCGTTGAAATAGACATATTAATTGAAAACTCAAAGCGTCTCGCTTTGGTGTTTCGCAGCGCAGGGGATCGTGGGTTCGAATCCCGCCTTGGGCATGGGTGTTATATGCTTGTGTATGTGTGTGTAAAAAGTAAAACAGAAATTCAGTAATCATACAGTAATCAAAGAAAACAAATTAGGTAAATAAAAGTAGGGTATACAGCGCCGGAGTCCCGATCAGACTCCGGAACTGTTTTTGAAAAAAAAAAAAAAAAAAAAAAAAAAAAGGTCGCGGGTTCAAACCCGGCGGAAGACGATGGATTTTTTCGGGCATAGAAATCCTTAGCATGGCTTCCTTCGAAAGCCGTGGGTCCCGCGTCGTAGATTTACTGCACGTAAAAGAACTTCAAGCCTGATAGAGAAAGAAATGAAATGGCCTTTTATTTATGGACGCTCTTTAACTGCTTTGGTTCTCAGCGTCCCATTCTATATTGGGCGTGAAAGATCGCTTAATTTTGCTCAGAGGCCTCTCTTATCAGGCTCGAGGTTCTTTTACGTGCTGCAAATCTACGGAACGGGACCCACAGCTTTACTTCCCTTTCGAAGGAAGCCATGCTAAGGATTTTTACACCCGAAAAAATCCATCGTCCTCCATTAACCATTACACCACGGAGGGCGACGCCTGATAGAGAAGCCTCACGCCCAGTATAGAATGGGACGCTGAGAACCACAGCAGTTAAAGAACGTCCATAAATAAAAGGCCATTTCATTTCAACAGAGAGAATGTGTGGAACCAGTTCAACTAATTCTGTAATCAATAAGGCTATGCTTTAAGATATGGACATCAAGTTCAGTGATTTCGATGCACATGAACGTCAAGACAAATGGGACTTTGGGAATATTATTCTTGATGTCCAAATACGTTTAAACGTTGTCATTTTGTTCAAGAAATAGTCTTATTAAATACAACTTACCTACAACTTTTTTCTAAACATTTCTTTTGGAGTCTGAGCTCTCGTTATATTATTTATGATAAACATGAAGTAGACAAAGAACTAAGTTTCCAGAATTAGCTTGAGCAATTCCGCGAATTTTGCTTCTAGTTACCCCCTCCCAGTAATCTCGCCCCATATCTGACACGTCAAAAGTACAATGGTATTATTCAGAAATTGGAGAAAGGAAACAACAAGCTTCCGATGCGTGTAAAGGAATATTATTGACCAGTAGCAGCTGTCAGTCATTCATTCAGTCACTAGAAGGAAAAGTTAGCGTGAAACACGACAGGATGTGAGTTGATGGGATTCGTGAGGAAACCGTGACTCTCCTCCATCACGTGACGACACTGCTATTTTTTACGCTGCCATGCATGCCTTGCAAGTGCTTAACTCGGATATTACTGAACGTGATGATAGAGGATATACAGTAGCATTGCAGCTTCTTCCACATTTACTTTATACTTATCAGAGGCTCTTTATTTTCTCTAGCTCCATATGTACAATATACATAGGGATAGAGAAGTGTTGTATTTCACCTAAAAATTTGATGTCGAGATTTCACCGGAAATACATGTTTTAGGACTCCCTGAAAGCAAAAAAAAAAAAACAAAAACGGGTCCGTGTGTATGGTTCTGTGGCCAGCATAGCTCAAAAACAAAAAGACTCTTAAATATCAAACTTTTTATTTAAGTTTGGTATCTTTCAAGGATGTGACACGAAGATTTTCAAGAAAATACCCCCACCCCTATCTACCCTTTACATGGAAAAGTTTTTGAAAATTAAGTTTTTCTTAATAATGGCTCTAATGATTTTGATTAGGACACCACATATTGCAGCCATTTCTATCACAAATAAAATGTATATCTTGAATCTTCTGGGAATAGCTTCTAAAGACCTGGTTATTCTGGATGAATTTTGCTTAATTTGGCATAACTAGTAAACCGTAAAGGATACACAAAAACTTGCTAGCAAAAATGTAAGTCTTGTTAAAATCCACAACCTATGTCTTATACATGTTTTTCGTGAAGTTTGCCATTTTCGAGGTATTCCTTGTTATTAGTTTCAGTTGTGAAGTACTTGCACTTTTCTCAGAGAGAGTGTCCGTTTTTCTTTTGTTCTACTACTGGCCAAGCAAACAAGCGATTTGCCTAGTGCATTCCGTTAGTTTCATTCTACTTATAAGGAACTAAGTAACAAAATTCTGCTAATGTTTATCTCGATTAGCGTGGTGCTGAAAGAAGAATTATCTTTTGGAAGACGTTTGTTTGTAGAGTAGCTAAAGAAATTCATGCGAGTTTAACACACCAGATGTTTTTGGGATTTTTAAACTTTCTTATGATTTTACACATTAAGTTTTGGTTAAACAGCTAATCAACTTTTTTACTTTCTCTGCATAGTATATGCTACTTAGATAAAGAAGGTGTTGCACTCCATCTAAAACTTTGATTTCTGTATTTCACCGGAAGTACGCGTTTTAGAATCACTTGTCTCCAAAAGGTCCTGTAACATGTCCCCGGCTGTCAGTTGAACACACAAACTCAAAAAACGAAAAGTCAACAAAATACAAAATTTGGTACTTAAGATTAGTATCTTGCAAGGATTAGACACAAACATTTTGATTTCCTCAAAAATATTCAAACAGTTTTAATTAAAAGATCGTATATTGACGATATTTACATGGCAAACAAAGAGGTCTTCATTGTGAATAAATTTTGCTTAACTGGTAAACCGTAACAGACAAGAATTTACTGAACAAAAATATAGATATCATTAAACCATAATTTATGATATATGCTTTTTGTGGAATTAACCATTTCGGAGATATTTCTTATTGGGTTGCAAATTTTAAAATACTTAAATTTGTCTCATACTGGAACTTTTCAGCTCCTGGTCATGCAAAGAAATGGATTTAATCACATAGCAACTATCTTTTAAAAGTTTTGACTATCGTTTAGGCAGAGTTCTGCCATATTTCCCTACTACTTACAAGGAAGCAAGTACATTTCTGCTAATGTTTATCTTTATTGGTATGAAGCATATAGAACAATAAGCTTTTAAACAATACTTTATTGTAGAGATTTAGCGAAAGTCATATGAATTTAACACATCCGGTTATCGTTTTCTCAAATACTGGAGGAAGTATTTACATTTCATCCAGCATTTCTTTATTGAGACTATATGAAAAACAAGTTTTGAGACTACTGAACAATACTAATACTAACACCAGTACTACTATTAACATTAATACTATTAGTACTAGTGTTACTACTAGTGCTACTAATTGTTGAGTGTAACTAAAACTAGGTCTAGTAAAACTGCATAGAAAAGGTCAATATTTAGACTATCTAATTTCGAATTAAGATACATAAAGATAAGAACTGAAGCTTTCCTGGCGACGTGTTAATTCAAAATCTTCTTGGGCTTCTAGCCAGGTAAAAACTTGGCTTGACACCAACGTTTCGAAGAAGTGCATCTTCCTCGTCTTCAGGGTGAACTGATGGTTTGAGCTTGCAGAGACTGGTATTTTCTTAAATACCAAGCCATAATATCACGCGAACCAATCAGATGTTAGCTTCATCCCAGCTCTTATAAATACCAGTCTGTGCAAGCTCAAACCATCAGTTCACCCTGAAGACGAGGAAGATGCACTTCTTCGAAACGTTGGTGTCAAGCCAAGTTTTTACCTGGCTAGAAGCCCGAGAAGATTTTGAATACATAAAGATGTTCTTAAAATACCTGCTGATGCACCAAAAATAAAATGTTCCAGCATCTTTTTGATGTTGTTCGAATGCTTGGGGATTTACAACACTTTCTCTGTCTGCTATGCAGGTACATTGTACATACGTGCTGTAGAAAAAAGATAAAATGTCTTTAAACTCTACAATTTATACAATATCGGTATGAGTTTCTAGACAGAATAAAGGCAAACGTAGGAAACAGACTGTTCGTGCTCAGATCGGTTATATGTGTCAGCACTTTGTGATAGCCACTGCATCAGATACGTGGCGTGCTTATCTCCCCCTTCTTCAGGCTCTTAAGGCTCTGACCAAAAATAACTCGAATACGAACATTCGGTTAAATACCAAGCTTGTGTTGAAGTTGAGCATTTTCCAAGAATGTGGCAAAAGTTTTTCAGGAAAATATGCTAATCAATCACCTTAGCTATTTCTTTTATAAAGTTTGGCTATACTTGATATTTTTAAAAAATTAAATGAACTATTTGAATAAAATAGTCTGTGTTTAAGACATTTAATGTCTCCATAAATATATTTTGCTATGAAAATATCTAACATTCTGCCAAAATCTATGAAGAGCTCATCATTCTGCATATTTTTTATATAGCTGGTAAATTTGAGAGAGAGAGAGAGAGAGAGAGAGAGAGAGAGAGAGAGAGAGAAATGCAGGAATGAGAAACTCGAAACTCGACTAAAATATTAATTCTAGCTGCACACCTTCTCTCATCAAATGTTGAATTTGCTAAAGTATACCATTTATATTTAATTAATAGTTGTTTTGACGTTAAACATTTCCGATATAATTACTAAATTTTCAAATATTTAAAATTTAACCATGTCCAATGATTATCTATCGCAAATAGCGGAATTATGTATTCCATCCAAAAACTAGATACAAAAACAAGTAATATTATGTTCAAAAATAGGTCGTGTATGTTCATCGAAACAAATAAAGATACAAAAGTAGTTAAATCCCAAACTAGGTATTCAAGTTCAGTGCTTTCAAAACGTGTGCCAAGCGGGAGACCAGGGTTTCGATACCGGCGTGGAGAATTTTCCCCAGCTGGGAGACTTCATCCGGGGTGCACTCAGCCTCGTAAGGTCCTTTGAGGCTAATTGAGGAGCCACTTGAATTAGAAGTAGCGACTTCAGATCGAGAAGACCGCATTAACTGGCTGCAGGGACATGCGCTGATCATTTCTCACCCTCCAGTACTCCACCCCATTTATGAAGCCTTTGGGTCGAGATGGGGGATGCAGCGGCCGGGCGGTAGGCCAAGATCCCTTGTGGACTGTCATACCATGGAGTTAGTTACCCTCAAAATATGTGAGGCGAAGATTTCAGAAAATTTGTTTCACTCCTAAACAGTTTTTACATATAGCTTTCTCCGTATACTATTGTTTTCTAAAAAAAAAATAGCCCCTAAGATTGATGACTGTTAAAATATCATAAGTGTTTACAAGAAAAATAAAGTATATATTTTTAAATTTCTGGGAATAGTATTTCCTCTTGATTCAGAAAGACTTTTGTATAAGCTTGTATAACCAAGATAAGCGATATATGAAAACGTATCTACTATAAAATCTTATGTGTCATTCACGTGACTTCCTTTACATCTCTGTAAGAAATTAGTGTTACAACTCTTAGTCTTCTATCTAGTTCATTGAGATAAACATTAGTAAAATGTTTCTGATTATTTTATTTCTTAAAAGTATAAGGGAAATAAGGGAGCATACTGGGCTAAAGCAAAAGTCAAATGCTTTAAAAGCTGGTTGCAATGTGTTTGAAATCCGTTTCTTTGCTTGCCCTAGAGTTTATAAATTGCCATATGAGACAAGTTTCAGGTATTTTTAAGTCGAAACTAATAACGAGGAATATCTCAAAAATGATCTTCACGAAAAAAAATTATATGTCATAAATTGTATGTTTTAACGAGATCAACATTTTTTGTGCAGTACGTTCTTGTCTATCTCTTATGGTGTACCAGTGGAAGATTCAGAAAAATTCTTCCACAATGAAGACCTCTTCAGAGACTCTTCCAAAACATGCAGAATATACATTTTATTTTTGAGCTAAATATCTTTTATAAATTGTATTTTAATTAAAATCGTTTGATTCATGTTTGAGAAAATCAAAAATTTCGAAAGTGTTTTCCATGTTTAAAGAGTAGTTTGGGGTGGGAAAATACTCCTCAAACTCTTCATGTCACATTTTTAGAAGATAATAAACTTAAATACCAAGTTTGGTATTCTACCGACTTCTCGTTTTTTCAGTTATCGTGTTCACAGAGGCATATGGACGTTTTTCTAAGAAACCCAAGGATAGTTGGCAATACTATGGATCGTGGGACTTAAAGCACTTATGACTTAAGTTGCCATTGGAGTATGTCATCTCAAAATAATTTGTGATCATCTGGTCTTTTGCCGGGAAACATGCGAATGAGTTGAGACATTTAATGCCGTGCCGGTATCTTGTCATGCTAGCAACTGGCTAGAAACCTGGAGATCCGTGGTTCAAATACCGGTTGTGGCATTGAATTTTTCAGTCTGATTCTACCTATCCAAAGTGATATACAATGTTCTTATTTGACATATATATTATTTTGCGGTATTTTCCATGTAAACAATAGTTTAGGTTGTGTTGTGTCGTTGGAAGATATAAACTAAAATACCAAGTTTGGTATTTAACAGACCTTTTGGTTTTTAATTATGCTGCCTTCACACACACACACACATATACACACATACAAAGTACACACGTTTCCTTTCTCTAAATAGGCTATTTTTGATTTAGTGGTCCTCAAATATATATTTCCGATTAAATCTCTATATAAACTTTTTGGAATGATTTTGCTACAGTACTCGGCCAAACCATTAACAAAACTATTACTGTTAATGTATTACTGTATTCTGAACTATGATGCCTTACTTTGTGACAAAAATTTTTATGCAAATAAGCCCTTTGATTTTACAAAAGAGAGTAATTAAAATAGTGCTCGGAGTTACGCCAAATACTCATTCTAATTATATTTTATCGAACTTGGAATCCTCAATCTTTCTTGTACAAAAATTTGAAATTGTTTTCTATACATTAAGAACAATCTACAAGAATAACATTTGTGTGAAACTGCTCATAACTATTCGAACAAAAAGCACTAACACTTGAAATAGCTTTGAAGTTGTATCCATTAATGTATTTAATACCTTGCCTGACGCAATTACGTGCATTGCATTTAACAAATTTAAGAGAGGGAATGTAATTATGTTGGAGAAAAATCATCTCTATAAGGCTAGGTGTTTTAAAATATCCAATTTTTCTAAACTTTAAATTGACGTTGCTATATATGTATTACATATAATATTTTTTAGCAGTAATCAAGCTAATTACCCGTCTAACTACCCATCTATCTCTCCATCTACATCTCTCTCCAACTATATCTCTCCATCCATCCCTCTCTCTCTCTCTCTCTCTCTCTCCATCTTTCTCACTTTCCATCCATCTCTCTCCCCATCCATATCTCTTATCCATCTATCCCTCTCCTCTCCATCCAACTATCCCTCTCCTCTCCATCCAACTATCCCTCTCCTCTCCATCCAACTATCCCTCTCCTCTCCATCCAACTATCCCTCTCCTCTCCATCCAACTATCCCTCTCCTCTCCATCCAACTCTCCTTCTCTCCTCTCCATCCAACTCTCCTTCTCTCCATCCAACTATCTCTCTCTGCTCTTTTTCCATCTCTCTCCCCATCTATCTCTCTTTCCATCTATCTCTTTCTGTCCATCTCTTTCATTATTCGTGCAGAGAAAGTAAAATAAATACATTACCATTATTCGTTATTGTAATCACATCCTGACACATAACCTAAGAAAGAATAAATACACTTTTGCCTGTTAAGTAACAATGATGCACATAAGCTGATGTTAAGGCATAAGCCCTACACGGATTCAGTGGAACACACAGAGGTGGAGAAACACAGCTAAGAGCCTTACTTACCTTTGGATGTAGGCAAGGGCATATTGCTCTATATGTTGTAGTATACACCATGTGTGGCATCGATCTGTGATGTGACGTCCTTGCTGGCAAATCTGCGGTGCATTCCTCAAAATGATGGCGGTAGCTGTTGACACCTGTACACAAAGGTTAAGCTATCCTACATCCTGGATATCCGCAAAGCATCCTTTTGAATAATGAAGTTAGCGCTGACAAGTCAGGCGGATTTGCAGTTTGCGGTCATTGAGGTTTGCTGCCTCGAAGCTTCAAGAGTTCCTGCTAGTCCCCATCCATAACTTATAGCCTCAATTTCGGGTGGACAGTAATTTTATCATCTGAGATTTGTACAAAAGTTACTACTTTCTCTAGCACGTAGTTAGATAAAGGCCTGTATTCTACTCAAAAATTCCATGTCGAGATTTCACCGGAAATATGTTTTGAGATATCCTTTTTCAGTAAAAGGTCCTATGTTTGTGTATGTATCTTAAAAACGAAAATAGCATTAATATTATTAACCACTAAATATTAATAGCATTAAAAAGAAAATTGGTATTTGTTTATCGTCCAAGGTTGCGACATTAAGATGTTCATAAAAATCCCACTACCACAGATTCCCCTTCAGATAGAAACATTTTTGAAAATGTTGTTTTTCTTAAAACTGTCTTAACCATTTCGATTAAAATACGGTGTATTAAAGATATTTACATTATAAATAAAATGTATATTTTGAATTTTCTGAGAATAGATTGCAAAGAGCTCCTTATTCTGGATGAGTTTTGCAGAATTTTGCAAAAGGGTTCAACAGTAAGAGATAGACAAAAGCTTAAATGTAGACCTCGTTAAAACACATAGTGATGTTGTATAGGTTTTTCTTGCAGAGTTGACGGCTTATTATTAGTTTCAGTTTCAGTTTAAAGTACATAACTTTTCTCAAACTGGACCAAGCAAGGCGAACCAAACATTAATTGTTTCACATAGCGACCAGCTTTTAAACGATTTTATTATTGCTTTAGCATTATGTATTCCAACTTTTCCCTTCTACTTACAATGAAGCAAGTTGTAAGACCAAATCTGCAATTTTTTATTCCTTTATCTATATTATACTAATCGACATAATCTTTTGTAGTAACAGTTTGTACTTGGAATTGCTAGAGAAAGTTTTGTGAATGGAACATATCAGATTTTTTTTTCTTTTTCTAAATATAGAAATGATGATTGCTGTATTATTAAAGAGCCGCTATACGTCATGTATAAGCTTTCAAAACTGATTTTTACTTTCTATATGTAGTATATACAAAGGTAAAGAAGCTATTGCATTTCACTCAAAAATTGGATACCGAAATTTTATGGGAATATAAGTTTTAGGGTCCCCTGTATAAAAAATAATCTGGTATTCTGCAAACAAATTGTTCCTACGAAAGATGTTTTTATCTATATCATGCTAATCATTTTATTCTGTAGATGAATATTTAAGCGACAAATCTGTCTGACAATATCATTGTATTTATAAGTATTATAATGTACTGCATTTTGTTTATATTCATGTGTGTGTTTATATTAAAATTAAACTAATGTATACTTTGACTTGCATGAATGTGTGAAATTTTTAGTATTTAGCAGTGACACAAGGTCTGTAAAACCTGATGCTTTGGTATTTTACACTCTAGTACATAATTGTAAATTTTTGCATTGTAAATTCTATATCATATTTGTAAATATGTATTGTAATTTTTTGACATTTATGAAGAGTACACAATACAATAATCATTCAGTTTTATGTAATTAATAGTAGTAACTGTTATGTCGATAATTATTACATTATTACATCAGTGTTACATATAGTGAAACTATATTCATTTATACATTTTAACGCTAATTTTTGATACTCTTTGTTTTTATGTGAAAAAAGGAAGTTCTATGCTTTTATACATCATATTAGGTATAGTGCAGTGGCATACAGCCCTCAGAAGCAAATTGTGTGATGATATGTCTATTCTGTTGTTTTTGTAACCCATGCTGTTAGCGCCAGAGCTTTATACCTATTTTTTTTTCCATAGTATATAAACATATGTACACATGTATATCTCTTGACAAGTTCTATGTTCAGTGGCTTCCTGGCCTAAAGAACCTTCAGAATGCTTCCTAATCTTATCTAATCTGGATGAACGTTAACAGAAAGTCTCCAATTACTTTGCTTTCTTCTAAGCAGAAGGGGAATAAGAGAATGGCTAGGCTAAAGCGCGTCGCTAAGTGAACAATAAAAGTTCGGTTCCTTTTGCATGGTCAGCAGTAAAGCAAACAAGAGATGAAACGAAAGGAACGGCCAATTCTACAAAACGGTACATAAATTGTGTGTTTTAACGAAATCTACATTTTTGTAGTAAGTTTTCTGTACCCCTTACGGTCTATCAGATACGCAACACTATTTAGAGACTATTCCAAAAAAAAAAAAAAAAAAGTATCAATTTTATTTTTTTAAATATTAACATGCGCTTTGTCTTTGATCATCAAAGCTCCTCTTAGGTAACACACCGCATGATATATTGTTTCTGGAAGTCGCCCATGTTTCATGTTGCAACAATGAGCGGTTGTTCAGTCATTGAACGCATAGAAATAATAAGTGATAACTGTTAACCCCACGTGTTGAATTATAGCGAAGCAACACTTCCGCTTTTTCTCTCATTATTCTTCTGAAAACTACTTTCTAAGAATGAAGACCATAATGGATCATTTAGAAAAGAATCATAATCAAGCAAAATAATGATAAAATTTCGCTCTTATTCTGTTTATTTTAACGCTCTACATAGTTGAATATTCAGATATTGGTTGCACATTCTGTATTTGTTTCTAGTTTTTGTACTTTAATTCTTACTTTATCATCAATATGCGAATTTACGTACATTAAAGTTGCTAAATGAGATTTAGGTTTATTGGTAGAAAATAGATGGTTTTTGTTAATGTTAAGTGAATTTGGATGGGATATTAAACTATTATTATATTATTTAACCTGAATGGACTTGGTGAACTGATTTTCATGGAGCTTGAAGTTATTCGGCATTCTTTACTCACGATAGAAGAACCTCCCCCCCAAAGAAAAAAAATCCTGTTATAAAAGCTGTTTTTATAGTGTTTAACGCTCACTTTTACTACTTATGGCATACATGGAATATAGATGGAAGAGCAGTGGAATGTGATGGAGGGGGAAACAGGAGAACCCCTAGAAAACCCGCCCTTCCGCCGCTTTTTCCACCACAAATCTAACATGTAGCTTGGGGTTGAACTCGGGCCGCCTAGGTCAAAAGCAAGTGGTCTAACCACTCGACCACGGCGCGGCCGTAAAGCTGTGCCAACATACACGGTCATGTAGTGAAATCAAATAAACATATGTCCTCGCTCACTTGGAGAAAACGTAGCCAGGCTGCTTTTCGCAACACTGAATAGTTTCTTCTCACTGGGTTTTGATACGCCGCAGTTAATCATTGGCGTGACGCCATAATACACTGACATGGATTATAAGTGGCTCATTCACAATAGTGTTGCTCCTTCCGTGAGGTTCTGAACTTCAGATAACGAAATAGCGGCTCCTGCCAGTCAATATGTTTAATGTGACTGATCTGGAAAACAACTAGAGACAGAACAATGAAGCACTAAACGAGGTTATAATTAATGTGAAATGGAGTGGTTTGGATACCACCTTATAAAACAATTTTACTGCAATTGGCACACGAGAAAGCTTAATTAATAAAATATATTTCAGCCTTCTAGAGGAATGGTGAAATATTATTTGCATGTGTCGTTAAGTTGGACCTTAGCTACATCAGTTCAATGCAGCCTTGTCTTAATCGTACTTCCCTTTTAATAACCAGCATGTGATGTATCTTTCCACAGTTCGGCTATATTTTTGGGAAGATAAAGTAACCTTCGAATTCACACCCGTTCGATGGCAGCAATAAGATTAACCTTCATCTCCAGGTCACTGATGACAGTTCCATACAAAGTTTGTAGCTTCTTTACCCCTTTCTCTAGAAGACCATATGCTATTGTATTGATTAAGCTTTTCCCGTAAGCCAATTTTAACGAAAATCTTTCATAGAATAACGAAAAATAAAATAAAATCTGTATTACCCCATCCCGGCGCTTTGAAATGTAAACCGAGGCGTCTGTTGCTAAATTTTCTGTTTATTACTTATATTACTCGTCTGTGGAATGCCTTGCCTGAAGACGTAAGGGACTGCCGGGACGTAATACAGTTCTAGCAGAAAATTAGGGTGTACATTTATAATCAAACCTAATCTGCTGCTGTAATAATATGATAAATACATCACTTTAATTTATTGCTATTAATATTTTAGGTGGCAAGTACTGCGCATTTCAATTGTAAATATGACAAATATGCGTTTCAAACTATATAAATATTTTATTTAAAATACTTTTGTTTACAGTTTTCTCTTCAGTTCAGTTCATTTGTTGTAACTTTTATCATGTTCTATAGAACTGTAGTTTTGTTCCTTATGCATTGTGCCACGGCTGTATTGAAGGTAGCTAAATGGTAGCTAGCAAACTATAAAACTATATAAAAACAAATCTTTTATAGAGGCGATATAAGAACGACCCCTTCATTTCACAATAACACATTTAATTGGTTCATTTTTGTGTCCATGATGTTTTTTTTTTAATATAGAGACAGCTGATATAGTCTGTTGTCTTAGTTGGTTATCTCATGGTGGAGTTTACCAAGATTTACCTGAAGCTAAAATTTTTAGAGGGAATACGATTGGAATTTAGGGGAATGTCCACTCCTTATGAAGTTGTTGTACATGAGAAAGTGCAATGAGAGACGAATAAGTGTTTCAGCTAAACTTCAAGAGGTCACATTTAAAATCTGCGCACTCTACAAAATTATGTTACCACCAATCTACAGCATCCCAAACATCGTGAGATAAAAATTGGACGAATAATGACGGTATGTACTTTGATTGCAGACCTTATAAAACTGAGGAGCTCCAAAAGTTGGTAGAGCTGATAGTTAAAACAAACTGGCTCAGTGAATGAGAAACGACAGGAAGTAACTGAAAATCGGTAAGAGACCGATATCGGCAAGAACCTTTTACCGATAGCATTAAACGCAGAGAATGTAAACATCGATCCGCATTTGGCAAGGCTTCCTCCGGCAAGCTTATCAGAAAAGGAAGTGTGTCGTTGTTGCCAAATAGCTTCTTCCATTTACCGAACTTCCCAGCCAGTTTGTCCAACTCTCCAAATGCATTAAGTTTCGAAATGTACGCATTGCTTCAAGTTGTTTTAAAAGGAGATTGTGTACCTTATCTGCCGAAACTTGGGACGTTACAAAACCAGCTGGCGGTGCAGAGAGCGTGGGTGGCATATTTCGCGATAAGAGGCTTTTTGGTGTATAATTTTGGGTCGTAATTTCCATTTGACTACGAAGGACTACCGATTCTTTTCATACACTTTTACGTTTTCTGACATGTGCGTACAGTAATTAACAGGAAGAAGTTCATTCCTCACAAATTTGATATCAAGATTTTACGGTAAATATATTTTGAAATACTTGGTATTGAAGTTACAAACCTAGGGGAATGGACCGCTCCTGGGATATGACACGAAGCTTTTCTAGAATGTTCACTTCCCCACTAAAAACATCTGTTAGTTTATTTTCTCGAAGTTGGCTTTAAATATCTTCATTAAAATATCATCCCTTTAATATGCTGTCAAAAGAAATAAAATGTTAGGTCATTTTGGTATGTTTGAAATACTCTAGAAGCCTCCCTTCAAAGTTTTGTATAGCAAGGAAATCTTTTTGTAGGCAGAATTTACTGCAGGATTAATGTAACACTGATACCATTTATGTTCGCATGAAATTAATAATTTGTTTATAAATTAATGGATGAATAGATAAATAATAGCGGTAAGTAATTTCATATATTAAAACTTATGAATATTGTAAAAATGCATAAGTTATAACTCGATATAAAATTCATATTTAAAAACATTTATTAGCGAAGCAATTGGGTAGAGACTCAAGAGTGGCGAGGGTAATTAGGTTTCAAGAAGCTCAGGAAGCAAGGACCCTACTAATCTCAGTCCAATTCATCGAATCAGTGTGTTCACAAAAATAAGGACACATACGTAAGCCATGTCTTAGATTTATCAACGTAGAATAATACTTGGGATTAGGTGGTCAATGGAAATGATAAACGTGTCTTAGTTGTTAATATGAAGGGTACATTTTAGCGACGAGAACATAGAAATTATGTTAGATAATCTGATATAGTGATTAGATTAATGTAAGGGTTTACTCAATGCTCCAAATTATTCTGACTCCCGTTCTGCGTTGATAATCAGTTTAACGAGTCGTGGTCCTTAAACTTGGAATTTTAATTCGGAACAATTTGCTTACAATGTAAACTTGTTAATACTCTGTAAGTTAGCAGATTTATTACAAACTGTTGTAGTTTCTCGTGCTTAGATTCAGGAACCATCATTCATTTAAAACAATAGCAACTCGTTCCACACATGTTATCAATGTTAGAGGTTAGAGCATATTAACATCGGGGGACACCTCGGCAACTGCAACCAAGTACTGATCTATTTCCTTCTCGGGGAAAGGGATGGAAGAGAGGAAACCACAGGCCACCACTCAGGAAAAGATTGAGGTAAGCGCACAGATGTGCGGAAGTTCCTAACATTCACTAAATAACAGCCTGGCGTCCCACGGGACTATACAGGCGCCGGGAGCGAGATTGCAGATTCTAGCTGCGCATGTGCAAGCCGGCTGAACGAACGTAAGAAACTCCATGTTTACTCCTTATTTGTATCTAGTTCATTTATACACATATCCTAATGTGACCTATCCTCGACGAAATCTGGTGTGGTCCATACTGTCTTGGTAACCAATAGGAAAAGTTCAGTCTAAAACTGAACTAGAATCTACACTCTCGCGCACCGGGAGGCCGGAAGCAAGCCTCTATAACGACACCTAGTCCCAACCAGCGCAAACAGGGGAAAGAGGGGGAGCAACCGTGCCATCTGCTGCCTTCAAGCCACACCTGCGCTGATCTGAAAGATGAAGAAGGGAAAGCAATCGTGGTAGGTTACAGCTCTACAGCATTCGTCTAAGCGGCCTCAAGAAAACCACGGGAAAACCCAATTCCAGAGTGCGCGGTTAACGGCGATCGAACCCGGACCTTCTGAATGCAAGACCCATCTAAATAACACTTGGCTCGGTATTATCAATCGTTATTAAATATTCTCAGAAGATCTGATGTCGATTCTAAAGACACCTATGCATACTGTGAGCAGAAACATCTATCACAGCATACTACCGGAACAGCTACTGGCATTAGAAAATACAACACTTATTAGAATATCCAATTTTGGTAAACTTTTCGAAATGCCACGAGCAAAATATTCCAGTTGCATGTTTGGACCTTCCCTAAGCATTACGTAATAGACAAGCTTGATGAATTTGCATTTCTTAATATACCATCCCCCCCTCGTGCTTAAAATGTTTTACCACAAACAACTTTATCGACGTTTGCAATTGCGACACCCTCCATAATTTGAAGTAATTCTTAGTTAAAATATATACTGTAATTAATAGAGAGCGCAGATGGGGGTAACGTTTAAGGGATTGCAAGTTAACAGCATTACGGGGTTGATGTAAGAGATAGGATGTGTTCCATACACTCGCTGTTCGCTCACGATTAGTAGGTTTGTTGCTCCCGCCTTCCTGGTTGTTGTTGTTTTCTTTTTTTTTTTTTTTTTTAGCTTAACGTCCTTTAACTTGGTTGGTAATATTGGACAATGAATGAAATTAGAGAATGATGCTCAAATAATATCGGTGTTCATTGAGCTTAAAATTGCTTGAAATTCATCTTATTAAGATAAGGAAAAAAACCGAAAAAACCTTAACCGAATAACTCACCCTAAGGGAGATTCGAGCTCACGACCTGCTGATTGCGAGGCAGTCACGCTATTTCCATACTACCCAGATGGGTACTTCCTGTTTTATTTTCTGTGTTCAAAAATTACTTCTGAGAGCACGTGCTGCTTGCGTCTACATACAAATATGCAGTGAACTTCAGATTTTCGTACCCCAAATATGATTTGTAGTAATTAACTTAGGATACTGTAATAAACTTGAAAATGAATATCATTGGCCTTGTCATTGCATTACATAAGCATGCTGGGTTTTTTAACTTTGATAAAACCTTCGACCGAGTCAACAAACACATTGTGAGACAGTTCACTAATTAAAGTAGATCCACTAAGTCTTGGTGAGTCAACTTCAAAAGTAATTGTATAAAAGTAAAAATCTGATGTTTTATTTACATGACTTTCCATAGGTGTTCCGCAAATCTTTTATTCAAAAGTTTAATCTGTTATACACGTCATGCTAATGATGATAAAACATTATCATTAGTGGTCTTATTGCCTGTTTTCTTTTAACACGAAGGGGAAATAAGCGAATGCACAGCTAAAAGAATAGTCAAGCTCTTTAAAAGCCAATCGCCATGTTAAACAATTGAAATTTCATTCTTTTTTATTGGCAGGAGTAAACAAACGAGAATCGAGAAGAAAGACGTCTTTCTGTTCGAGTGCCTTAAAATTGATACAAACAATCCGAAATATCTCGAAAACAATTATATCCACAAAATAAAAGTATACCTATAACAGTGTGTGTTTTATTGAAAATTAAATTTTAATGCAGTAGCTTTCTGCTTATCTCTTACGATTTACCAGTTTCACAAAAGTCGCCCGGAATGAAGAGGTCTTCAGAACCTATTCTCAGAAAATTCAAGATATACATTTCGTTTGTAACAAAATATATTACACGTGAAGAATTTTAATCAAAATTGTTAGTCATTTTTGAGAAAATCAAACCTTTTGAAAAATGTTCCACGCAAAGGGTAGTTGAGGTGGTGGAGTTTTCTTGAAAATCTTCGAGTCTCATCTTTGGACGATAGTGAAATTAAATACCAGGTTTAGTATTTAACCGACTTTTCGTTTTTGAGTTGTGTTCACAGACACCGGACATTTTTCTGAAAATACATCTTCAAGAAAATATCCTACCCTCAATTATCCTTTAAATGGAACATTTTTCTAATTTTATTTTACTTTCTTCAAAATAGCTCTAACGATTTGGATTAAAATATATTCTATTAAAGATGTTTACGTAACAAATAAAATGTATATCTTGAATTTTCTGGGAATAGCATCTGAAGACGTCTTTATTCTGAATGAATTTTACGGAATTTTACATAACTGGTAAACCATGAGATAGACAAAAACTTACTCAAAAAAAAAATGTAGATCTCGTTAAAACACACACTTGGATATATACACATTTTTCTTGGAGTTGACCGTTTTTGAGATATTCCTTGTTATTGGTTTTAGTTTTAAAAAACTTATACATTTCTTATACGGGAACTTGTCAACTGCTGGCCGCGCAAAGAAACGGAGTTTAATCCCATAGCAACAAAACATTTGACTGTCCGTTTAGCCTAAGAACACTTCTGTTAATGTTTATCTCTGTTAGCATGAAGTAGACAGAAGAATAAGTTTATTAACAATAATGTGTTGCAGAAAGGTAGAGAAAGTCATGTGAATGGTACATTTAAGATTTTTTTCACCTATTTTATCAATCCAAAAATTACTCCGTTAATATTAATTTCCTACATATTAGCTAATTAGTTTAACCAATTTATAAATATTGTTTGGAGCAATTTCTGGACAGGGGACAGAGATCTCAAAGACAACGCGCCCAGACGTCACTTTGTTCTCCTGTAATTGAACCCATAATAGTGAATGACAGAAATGATCTACCACTCGTCCACGGTGCTACATGTAAAGAAATGAACCAAAGACAACGATGAATCGAATGCATGAACTCAAATGAATGAAGAGAGGAACTCAAATGCCCACTACTATGGAGCAATCTTAATCATTTCGTTAGGTGGTGGCAGCGCAGTTGCATGCCAAGCGAGAACACCGTGTTCAATTCCCAGTTACTCCTTGGACTACTACTGCTGCTTGAGGGACATTTAGTGGATGCAAGTTGCATGAACCGCATTAACCGACCGGGGTACTGACCACACCTCACTCTTTAGTACTGCACCCTGCTCACGACGCTTATAGTGGGCAGAGGTGGGTGTCGCAGCGGTCGGGCGGAGGCCTTGACCCGATCTCTGGCTGTTGCCTGCGGAGTTTAATTTATGTTGGAAGAAAACTTTGGGTTCTCATTTTATGAAGCATAATGGAAAATTGCTTTAATTCTTGAGAAAATGATGGAATTTTGTATTTGTACGGATAGCTTTGCGAATGTATCACATCCGATGTTTAAATCAGTATCTTTAAGATGTTGTGGTCTTCCTAATGGGTGTTCTGGGTGATTATTATATAAGTTATTTTAATATATAAAGGTATATGTAACATGTGTTCTTTATAGACTTCTACATCGTTGCATCAATTTCGTCCAAACTTAGGACAGATAATTCTAACACAAGATAAACATTAGTGATTAGTTTAGAAGTCGAAGTTGCTCCCATTACACAGAATTATTTATACATATTGTGTAATACCTACAAAAGATCATCTGTATTTTTAATAATGATTGTCATAATAGCTCCAACATTGCCTATATGGGAAAAAATAATTACCTACTTAGGTTTTCATGGCCCACAAAATAGCACACCTTATTCGTTAATCTGCTGTCTCGCACAGATCATGAAGTAATAAAACAGTCAGATAATTACAAACAGTTATAATGCTTGTGGTAATGCAAAGGCCATATAATCGCATGATTGAAAAATCGATGTCTTCCATTCACATAACTTTCTCTGCATTTCTGCAACAAATTATTGTTAAAAGGATTAGCTATTCTTCTATTTACTTCATGATAATTGAGAAGATATCAGTAGAATTGGTTTTATTACTTGCTTATTTGTAAGTATAAGGGAAATAAGGGAGAATCACAGGCTAAAGCGATACTCAAATATTTTAAAAGCTGGTTGCTAATGTGATTGAAGTTCCTTTGTTTGTATGGCCAGGAGTTGACAAATTCTTAAACTCAAAGTTCGGTATTTAGCGGACTTTTCGTTTCAGAATTATGCTGTGCACACATACACACCGCACGGGGGCGCAGACATTTTTCAAAAAATCCTTTTTTTTATACATAGCGTGATCAAAACATGTAGTTCTAGTGAAATCTTGGCATCGACTTTGAAAAATAATTATAATTCTTTTTCGTCTGGTATATATATATATATATATATATATATATATATATATATATGTATATATATATGTATATATATATACGTTATTGCTAAATGCCGCTTCAATGCGTATAGTTTTCGCATAATACTGAATCAGATATAGCATCATCGCTATCAATTTGACTTAATATTAGGCTGTTTCGACCTCAGACCTTCGACCTCTCGATTGGCTTCTGCACTCTAGCTTATTATGTCCTTCATTATTCCTTCTGTCTGTGTTCCTTCCAATTCTGTAAACAGCTGTAGTGAACGCAGCTTCAGAAAACTGCAGTTCCCTGATCATCCTTCAGTTAATCGCATAATTTTAAACTGATCACTACCCACATTACCCTTTACAATACTTGTTCTACGTACTCACATAGTGCATGAACTCCTCTTCCTTTGGAATAAATATTCAATTATTTTTGTATCTGGTAAGGCTTAAGAGAGGATCAAAAACTACTTTATAAAATTTAGAAACATGCTCTTTGTGTCAAATAACTTTTTCTGTAACATTAATCATTTTCGAAATATTCACTTTTAAATTTTTAAGTTATCGTAGATTGAAAGTTCATATGACATCTCATAAATTGTGTAAGGATCAGTTTTCCCGCAGGGGTTTATTTTTAAGAAAAAAAATGACCCGCGATTTGGATACAATTTCTTTTTGGTTCAGTATTGTACAGATACCAATCTGTATTGCTTAATCTCGAATGAATTATTTTCGTACATTTATTGTAAGAAACATAGCGTGAATGGTATTGTAATTTTCTTATGGGAACTTTATAAGCGTTTTACGAGGTTGAAATGGGGCTGATATAGCTCAAATTATTCCATTATTTCCAAATACTTCTTTTTTCCCTCTTTCATGAGAAATTACATGGGAAATTGTTCCAAACCCTGGAAGGATTAAAATGTAGACTTCGGGATGTCCAAAAAATCAAAATAGGTGTTGATATAAAATAGGATCACCACTAGAGGCAGTCGTGCGAGTTTGGAACATACACATACATACACATACATACACATACACACGAACAGCCTTTATTAATTTCCTTCATAAACATACCTTTTATATTTGGAATAAATGCACAAATAAACAAATATATACATCTATTAAAATATTTCTTACCTATAATTATATTGCCAATAATATAGGAGTTGTTTTATACCTATGCAAGTCAATGATTCTCTTTGTTAACTTTTCAAATTTTACAATAAATTTCCCTCTAAAACGTAATTCCACTTTTAAAGGTTGCTGTAACATTTACACGTGTTTAAACAGAAATTACGTTATCTAAACGTAGGCAAAAAATACTCTTCCTGATGTACGTTTTCATACATTCTGTGGGAAAGTAAAACATGTAAGGGTTAGCTAATAAGTAGGCGAAAAAATCTGATGTGTTCCATTCACATGACTTTCTATACATCTCTGCAACAAATTATTGTTAAAAAGCTTAAGCTTCTATTTACTTCATGTTGATCAAGAATAAATTAGCAGAAATAGTATTATTATTTGGTTTCTTGTAAGTAGAAGCGAAATAAGAGAGTACCATAGGTTAAAGTGATAGTCGATGGTTGCTATGTGATTAAAGCTCCTTTGTTTGTATGGACAGGAATTCACAAAGTCTGTGTGAGAAAAGTATGTTTTTAAAGCTGAAACCAAAAACAAGGAATATCTCAAAAACGATCAACTCCACAAAAATAAATTATACAACATAATTTGTGTGTTTTTTTAAAAAGCTCTACATGTTTTGTGCAGTAAGCTCTTCTCCACCTCTTACGGTTTAGCAGTTATGCAAAATTCCGCAAAATTCATTTAAAATAAAGTAATTTCAGAGGCTTTTCTCAGATAATTCAAGATATAAATTTTATTTGTCAGGTAAATATCTTTAATATACGATATTTTAATCAAAATAGTTAGTCATTTTAGAGAAAATCAAAATTTTAGAAAAATAATCCATTATACAGGTAGTTGGGGGTGAGGGGGATTTTCTTAAAAATCTTCGAGTCTCATCCTTGGAAGATTAAATACCAAGTTGGTATTTAATGGACTTTTCGTTTTTGAGCTGCGCTGCCCACAGACAGACAGAAACAGACACAAGGACATTTTTCTAGAGATGCTTTTTTTTTTAGAATTTAGGGGGTCCTACAATATGTATTTCCGGCGAAATTTCGGTATTAAATTTTTGGGTGCATTACAATACCTTCTCTACATACTATGTACATAGTACGTATAGAGAAAGTAAAATGGGTTTTAACGTGTGATATTTATAAATAACTGCTCAATTTATTCAAAAAGGTTTTTAAGAAACGTTTTAAAACATTTTTTTTTATAGTCGGCCTACCCTCCTTTATGTAGGACTGATATCTCCCTAGGATTTAAAAGCGGATGCCTAGGAGTCAGAAGCCTATCGGGGAGCTAACGACACTTAACAACAGAATGGAAAATCCGGAACGAGTGGTCGGCCCGTAGCTAAGCATGAGCGTGAGGAAGTGCATGAAATGAAATCCAAGCGAATTGATTGATAGGAAAGGTGGTCTAACCACTCAGCCATGGCTCTGCATGATTTCCTTCACAAACAATTGTTTTTATTTGGAATAAATGCATAACTATATATCCTATTAAATATTTCTTAGCTCCTAATTATATTAGGAACAAGTATTGTTTTATAGTCATACTCCTTTTGTTAACGTTTCAAATATTGTATATGTATTTCTAAAATTTAATTCCACTTCACAGGTATCTGAAACACTTACATATCTTTAAACAGAAACTACGCCTTTCTTTTACATTAGTTTTAAAAAATACTCTTCGTGCTGAATATTTTCCGCATGAGAAATGTTCTGGGGAAAGTAAAAGAACAAAGAGACAGGGAAAAAGGTTGCGAAAAATAGGTTTTAAAATAACTACTCATTCTGTTGTAAACGATTTGTAATGAAACGTTTTAGAAACATAAATGAAGAAAATTGTGTATGACTTTTAAGCTTAAATATTTTATTTTATTATGTTTATTCATCACAATTTTTGTCTAATTTTCTGAAAAGGTAGAATGATTATATGATAATAGGTATAGCTCATAAATAATGAAATAAAACCTAATTTATATAAAGGTTTTATCAAAGTGAAAACTAGGTTACATGTCATTGAATTCTTTAGGTCAAGGTGGATATGTTCGGAAAAATTTTATAGCTTCGTGAATGTGTGTTCACCTTGTAGTGAAAGGATCACGCGTTCTTCATTGTAATATAAAATTTTATTCATAAACACCAGTGTAAGGTACAGAATATATGTAGTTTTCTGCTTGCTTTATGGTTATACTGAAAATACTGAGTTTACAAGTTCGCCTTATAAAGCAAGGAACTGTTCTTCTTACTAAGGAACTTTCATGTTTCTGTTATAAAACTGCTGTAAGGATTCTTATCTTAAACTACGACGCCTGACGTGAAAAGCTTCCACTAAATGCCAAAAACTCGGAAATAACATGCAATGTGCCATGAGTGTAAATATGTATGTAACCATGCATACACTTGGGTACTATTGTAGATCAATAGTTGGCCCTTATATCTGTTATTTAAAACGATAAAAATCTGACTTGAATTCACACGACTTTCTCTGCCTGTTCTGCAAAAAAAGCTATTCTTACAAAATAATATTCATTTATCTACATTATGTTAATTAAGATCAAATTTGTAGGACTCGACTATTACTTGCTTCTTTGTAAGCAGGAGGGAAATAATAGTGTACACTAGGTTAACGCGATAGTCAAGTACTTCAAAATCTATCGCTATGTGAAACAATTGAAATTCGGTTCTGTTTGCGTGGAGGGGAGTAAAACAAAAGAGGTATGAAACGAAATATCACTTTTCATTTGAGAAATGTTTAACTAGCTTAAAACTGAAACCATTACCAATGATAATCTTTTGATATGATTAGCTCTACGATGATAATGATAATAACAATAATGATCGTAATAGGGATCGATGATGATAATAATAATAGTAATAATAATGAGAAGAAGGAGAAGAACGAAGAGGAAGAGGAGGACATAAAATGAAAGTATGACATAGCTAGATATATGTTTGTGTAGTAGGTTTTTGACTATCCATTACCAGTTATGAAAAATTCATCCAGAATGAAGAGGTCTTCAGAGGCAATTCCCAGAAAATTCAAAATATACATATCGTTTTTCATGGAAATATCTTAAACACATGGTATTTCATTCAAAATCAATGGAGCCATTTTTGAGAAAATCAAAGTTTACAACAAATGTTCCATGTAAAGGGTAGCTGAAGGGGAGATTTTTTTTTAAATCTTCCTTTTGCATCCTTGGAAGGCGGTGAAACAAAAATAGCAACTTTGATATTTAACGGACATTTTGTTTTGAGCTATGCTGATACACACAGGGATATTTTACTAAAAATGTTTTTGTTGAACTCAGGGGTATCAAAACATGTATTTTCGATGAAATCTTGATATGTAATTTTTGTGTAAGATGCAATACCTGTTGTACATATGCGCTGCATAAAGTAAACAGAGAAATAATGTAATAAATGTTTTTAAAATTATTTTATTCTAATTACATATTCGTTATTATTCCTTGTTATGTAAAAATCCTCGTAGCTTAGATATTTCTCTTGTAGGCGTTTTTTTACAGGCATCACCAAATGGTTGCTCTTTGAATAAAGGGCAGAGAACATATTTGCTCAATGCTGCTGCGAATCTCCTCCTGTACATTGCGCAGAAAGCAAGAACAGATAATTCCTTCAATGCTGTGTCAGTATCTAATATTTTACATTTGAAATACATAATCTTTAATGAGTCTCGGGTAATACTGACGGGAAAACTGCCACTCGCCGGACCGGGGCTCGGCGCGACAAATCCCGATCCAATGTGCGCGAGCGATCGGTAGTTATCCCACATTTCCTGCTGCTTTTGCTGTCGCACGCACACACACACCTACACCTACACCTACCTACCTCTTTCAGTGAGTGGGTGTATATACACATGTTTGTTATACAGTATGGTTGCCGATTTACTATGCGAGCGTGTGTCGGTCCCCATGGGCGCGCCCGCTAAGGTGCCTCACTTTGGTGCTTCGTGGCGCAGAGGATCGTGGGTTCGAGTTTCACCTTGGGCATGGGTGTTTATGTGTGTGTAGATATGTGTGCATTAGAAGCAAAAAAAAAAAAAAAAAGACAAAGGGTATTTAAATAGAAAAACGAAGGAAAATATTGGGGAGGAAAAACAAACAAAAGAAAAGGTAGCACCAATTCAAGTTTTTCCTCAGTAAGAGCGTGACGGGTTCTTCTGTTGTTATTCACAGAAACTGTTTTTTTGAACCGATCCACAAGCTGGATTGTATTACTATTGCATTGTTGTCTGTTAGGAAATTAAGGCTAAATTTTCGTCTAGTTTTTCAGCACGAATTCTTCCATCTGAGAAATGGTTTAACACGTACATACGCTCGCGTAGTGAATATGAAACCATACTGTAGTATGGACATGTTTAAATACGCCCATTGCAAGGTCTACTCACTGTGTGTGTGTGTGTGTGTGTGTGTGACACTTATAACTTGAGAAGCAGAAAATGCGCGATAACTACCGAACGTTCGCGGCCCGCGAGACCGGAATTTGTCACGCCGGGCTTCGATCCGGCGGGTGTCCCGTCAAAGTTACCTGAGACGCCTGTACTATTTATAGGTTAATAGAAAGAAATGCGCCGCCGTAGCAGAGTGGTCAGACAGTTCGCCTCCCACCTAGTAGGTCCGGGTTCAATATCCAGTGCCCGTATGTGGGAGTTGTGGTGGACAAAAGGGTCCTCCGATTTCCCCCTCCATTCATTCCACAGATTGCTCCATATTACTTTTCCTATCATTTATTTCGCTTTCCCTTCATATAATCCATTCTTTGCGCTCATGCATAGTTACAAGCCGACCGTTCTTCCAGGTTCTTCATTCTGTGGTTACGTTCAATGGCTTCCCGACAGACTTGTAAGTCCTAGGGGTTGTCAGTCCTACATACAGGTAATATAAGTCGTTTTGTAATAACTGTTAGTCGTAACATAAATAATTACAAACAAATAATGGCAGATATGTAAACACAATAAAACAAATATGTAGTTTATTTAATACTGAATAACAGTTACATTGTTTGTCATAAATGGAAACGTCTGCATATCAATTACTATAATTGGCTTTATAGTAACAAATTTGTTTACAATATAATTTATTTTAATTACATTTTACCACTTTTATTTTCTCTACACGTACTATGTATATGTATGGTAGGTAGAGATATATTCTAACCAAAAATCAAATTGTGATTTCACACCTATTGAGGTGAGTCCAAATAGTCAATTTTAGAAAAACGTGTAAGTGTGTGTGTTGTGTTGTGTGTCTGCTCACAGACAAATAAGCCCAAAATGAAATTAAATACCAAAATTAATAATCAAGTTCAGCATCTTTCAGACACAACACAGGATTTTCTAGAAAATCCTCCAGCACAAGCTACCCTTTATATGATTTTTTTAAAAAACTTTATATTATCAAAATTGACTGATTTTGATTTTGATTAACATACCTAAATATACCAAATATTTACGCGAAAAATAAAATGTATATCTTGAATTTCCTAGATATAGCCTCTAAAGTCTTCTTCATTCTGGATAGCTTCTGCATAACCATAAGAGATAGACACTGTAGGTCTTCTTACAACACACACACTCTGCCATATACATTTTTTATGTGAAATTGTTTCCGAGATATTCCTTGTTACCGGTTTCAATTTTAAACTACTAAAATTTTCTCAAATGGAATTTGTTATTTCCGTATATTTAATTTATTTTTATTTATTGTAATTTCTTTTTTACTCCTGGGCATGCATAGAAAATCGAACTTCAATAACATAGCAATCAACTTTCAAAAGATATGATTATCGCTTTAACCGTATCTCCTTACTTCTATACTACTAGTAATGAATTAAGTAATAAGACCGTTTCTGCTTATACTTTGTTTTGTACAGCATGGACTAGACTGATGAATAACGTTTCGTATGAAGATTTTGTTTTATAGAATAGTGAACGCCATGTAAATGGGACCGCTCAGATTTTTATAAGTCTTTGTCTGTTGGATTATACTTTTACCTTTCTAGTGCGATGTACAATGTAGATAGTGAAGATAGTAGATGCAAAGGTATTGTATTGCACCCAAAAATTCGATACTGAGAAATCACTGGAAATGTTTTGAGAACTCCTGAATAAAAAAAATAGTATATAAATGTGTTCGTGTGTGTGCGACTTTGTCCAGCATAGCTCAAAAAAATAAAAGTCCGTGGATACCAAACTTGGTATTTTAGTTCATTATCTTCCAAGGATAAAACAAAGGGATTCAAAAAAATTCTTGACCCCCGGCTACACTTTACGTATAAAGTGTTTTAAAATACATTATTTTTTTAAAATACCTCTAATGAGTTAAGTAATATATGTTTAAGATGTTTTCAGTATAAAATAAATTAAATATCTTAAGTTTATGGGAATAACCTTTGAAGAGATAGATGAAAAAATAATAATCTTTTGTAAATAAAGTCTGCTTGTGGAACAGTTGGAGAAAGTAAAGTAAATGGGACACATCAACATTTTTATACGAAGGCATTTTTTCAACCTGCGATAGGCTATAAATAAAAGACAAGTACAATTATTATATTATAGAAAACGTCTTATACACTTATGGTTAGCTTTCAAAATAATCACGGAAAAAATTGAAACATTTATCATACCTGTGCACAAGCTTTGCAATAACCGCTTCAAAAAGGTTGTCGCCAATGATGCAGCCAAGAACTACTATCAATGCAGCTGTTTATTGTGAAACTTGACGACTTTGCGGAGAGGCATTCAAAACAAACGAAGAGGAATGCTGACTTCAGAAAAGGAATGCTGACTTCAGAAAAAGTGTTGATCCATGACAACTCTCGTCCACACACTGCTGGCACAACCCTTCGGCTCCTTGGACAATTTAAATGGGACATTTTCAATCGTCCGCCATACAGTTCTGACCTGGCACGCAGCGACTTTTACCTTTTCCCTGAACTGTAGACGTGGCTAGGAGGTCAGCACTTTCAAACCAACGAAGATGTTCAAAACAACATCAATGCTCATTTGAAATCATTGATGGCAACATTTTTTGAAGCAGGTATTGCAAAGCTTGTGCACAGGTAGGATAAATTCACAATATTTTCGGTGATTATGTTGAAAAGTAACCATAAGTGTACAAAACTTTTGGTAATAAAATAATTGTTTTCTATGCACTTCTCTTTTATTTATAGCCTATCGGAGGTTTAAAAAACAACGGCCCTCGTACATTATACCACATTGGTTTCTAAATAAGGTAAATTAGCTTAATCTAAGGCTATAGTTATCTGTTTCTAAACAAGATACTAACTAAATATTTATGTCACGGTGTTGGCCTGTGTTTAAAGAAGTTTGGTAAATGCATTTGCTCTATGGAATGAGCATGTTTCACATACTATAATGCAACGACAAGTGAAAACGCGGTTGCTAAAGCCATCTTTGTGTTGTTTCCATGGAAGGAAATTGAGAGCTGTCGGAGTGTATGGCGAACCAGTAAACACAAATATGTAGCTTGTAGCAGCACAAGTTATGTCGTCGTGGTCGCTAATTTGAGTGCGTTTGTATTTAAACAAAAGCATTTGCTGCGTTAGAACGTGCTGAATGCGCGATGATTATACAATTGCACTGCGCAGAATTCCCAATTAGTATCCAACTGTGGCGGGGTAACGTCGTGACGTTTCGATCGATACACAAGAGACCATCGCATCATATACTTATTGAAATATCCTCGACTGTATCTCGCAGTATCTTAGACTAAATCACCACCTTATGGTGTGAAATTATGGTCAAATACCTGTTAAGATGAATGAATGATTGTAACTAAAAAATTATGCCACATAAAATATATCTAAACCCTAAAAATTCATTAGTTATATAAATAATAAAAATGGCCATAATGATAAAATTATGTACCATGTAAAAATGAAAATTTATGAACACACACTGGGGTTTCTGTCATTGTATATATATATAATTTTTGTCATGCAGATTATCATATTTATTCTAATTATTTATCTTCAAATTTAATAATAAGAGGGAAATGTTTGTTCGATGTACCGTGTTATCCTCCACAATTAGTGACGTCAGTTGTATAGGCGCTTGCCTTCTGATCCCGAGATCACGCGCATGTACATACGAGCACGTAATAACTAGAGAAGGTATTGTATTCCATCCAAAATTCGTTGTCAAGATGCCTGAGTCAAAAAAAAAAAAAAAAAGGTGTGTGTGTTTGTGTATATATGTGGGCAGCATAGATCAAAAACGAAAAGACCGTTAAATACCAAACTTAGTAGGTATTTATGTTGTGCATTTTAGAACGATGCGACACGAAGATTTTAAGAAAATTCTCCGAAAGAAAACTACCCTCTTCATATAATTTCTTAAAAATT
The DNA here is from genome assembly GCA_030762935.1 of Hymenopus coronatus. Classification (NCBI taxonomy): domain Eukaryota; kingdom Metazoa; phylum Arthropoda; class Insecta; order Mantodea; family Hymenopodidae; genus Hymenopus; species Hymenopus coronatus. The sequence goes on along the minus strand of CM060895.1, from coordinate 77,356,044 downwards.
TTTGTATTTCTCAAAAATGGCTCTAATGATTTTGATTAAAATTATGTATATTAAAGATATACATTTTATTTGTGATGTAAATATTTTGAGTTTTCTAGGAATAATCTCTGAAGACGTCTTTATTCTGGACAAATGTTGCTGAATTTTGCAGAATGATTGAATTGTTTGAAATTTAATATAAAAATGTCATTCTTGTGGTTGGAATTAGTTTATAATTTCTATCTCTTCTTACTAGCTGTTTAGCCATCAAAATAAACAAAAAAATAATGTAATAGACTTCTTCTGTAGTCAGCGAGCTGACTTCTCACCCGGAGGTCCCAGGTTCAGTTCTCGGCTGAGGCGGGGAAGTTTTCTTTAACCAAAATTATTCCCTATCCCCCACAGAGTCTGGAAGTATGTATGCGAGAGTTAATGTATGAGTTTGAGGAAAATAAAACGATTTAACCCAACATAAAATCCTACAGACAACGAGTTATTTCAAATTTAAAGCCCCACGATGTTAAAGGGGGCTATATAAATGAAGCAAAAAAAAATGTTGTAATGAGGTAATAAAAAAAAACAAATTAACAAATATTAGGAAGGCGATACAAATAAATATTGGTATAGGTCACTATGATTGGTTGGAACACCTCGTTCCATGTCGTTTTATGGGTCAAAAGTAGTGCGACGTGGTAAGAGCAAACTGTCGTAGTAAATCCAATTAGATACTTAGTATTCTTATATAATTTATTATAAGCAGTGATAATTATACAGTAATTGGATAAACTCAACGCACGAATAAATTTACAGATGAGCTTCAACTGTCGACAGAGGGCTGTTGGTTTTAGGCAGTGATGCGCTAACTACATCGACAGGTTCGGCAAATGAAAATGTGTATCTCACACCTGTCATGTGACGGCATCAGGGGAGTGTGGCTTCAGTTAATCCCGAATAGTCCCCTTTTCGAACCCCAGTTCACCTGCTTTCACTCCCGTTATGGTATCCTACATTATTCATTTATGTGAGATGACACAAACTCGCACATGACACGGGAAATCTCGATCATTGTCATATCGTAAACGTTGTCCAGCTTCAGGGGGACATTTTTTCAGTCGCTAATTCATCAGATTATGAATACAGAATTGTTTTCAACTCTTTTAATAACTCCGTCCTTCACCTACAATGTATGACGTGTACGAGAGTATGGAATTTGTTTTCTGATTCGAAAGCTCCAAAGTTCTCTTAGAAGTATTCTAATAACAGAACTGTAAATATTTGTGTTACCGCCATACCCATTATGTTAACGACATCATTTCAGTCTCTACATACCTCTTCATACCTGATCCTGGATTGCTCCCAAATTGTTTTCTGGCCTCGAAAGAATAAAATTGACTGGGGTATTAAGATATATTAGAAAAATATCTGATTGGATGGGTAGTTAGACTGAAAAATTCAATGCCATAGCCGGGATTTGAACCACAGATCCCCAGTATATCACAAGGTGATCTCAAAATTATTATTACTATTGTTAATATTTTTTTTAGATGATACACCTACTCCAATGGCGACTTACAATGTCGTAAGTACTCTAAGTCTCGTGCTTCATAGTTTAGCCAACTGTTATGGAAGTATTGTATTCCACTCAAAAATCGATATGAGAGATTTCACCGGAAATATGCGTTTTAGGATCCCCCGAATCCACAAAAAGCGTTTTCAGAAAAAGGTCCCTATGTTTGTCTGTCTACCTGTCTGCCTCTGTGTGTGTGTGTAGACAGCATAGCTCAAAAACGAAAAGAGCGCAAAATTCCAAACTTGGTATTTTATGTTTTGTATCCTCCAAGGATACGACACGAAGGTTTTAAAGAAAAGCGCCCCAACCCAAACTACCCTTTAGATGGAACATTTTCTTTTTCTCAAATAGTCTATATTTTGATTAAAATACCAGATATTAAAAGCATTTACATCAGAAATAAAATGTATATCTTAAACTTTCTGGGAATATCTTCTGAAGACCTGTTTATTTTGGATACATTTTGCTGAATTTTGCATAACTAGTAAACCGTAAGAGGTTGACAAAAATTTACTACACAAAAATGTAGATTTCGTTAAAATACACAAATAATATAATATGCATTTTTTTCGTGGAGTATACCGTTTTCGAGATATTCCATGTTATTAGTTTCAGTTTTAAAATATTTGTACATTTCTTATGAGGGACCTTCTCAACTTCTGCCTACGCAAAGAAACGGATTTTAGTTCCATAGCAACCACAGTTTAAAACTTCTGACTGCCGGTTTAGCCTAGTGTGCTGTATTTCCTTATTTTCCTTCTACTTACAGGGAATTAAGCAATACAACTGTTTCTGCTAATGTTTATTTAGATTAGCGTGAAGTAAATAGAAGAATAATCTTACTAACAATAATTTGTTACAAAGATGTAGAGAAAGTAATTGAATGAAAAACAGATTTTTTTACACAAGTCGTGTGTAGAAGTTGTTGCCATTGTAGCTCAGGGGTTAGAGCAATCGGCTAGAGATCAGAAGATTCGTGGTTAAAACCCCGGTTGTTCATTAAAATATTCAGTCTGACGCTACCTATGCAACTACTGTCCTACACATGGCTTGTGTTAAAAACAAATTAACAAAAATGCGTGACGTTTTGCATTTACAATATCTTATCTACTCACTTCTGCAAATTGTTCTTAAAAGGACTTTCTTGTTAATCGAGACAATTATTTGCAGAAATGGGTTCATGACAGAAACGTTGCAGATGCAAGGGAGATACAGTTTGATATATATGTATGATTTTTAAGTTCTTTGAAAATGAATAACGAGTTGGTATTTGAAATTGTTGATGCCACAAATGCATTGACGTAAATTGTATGTTTTAATATGATATGCAATTTCTATGTAGTAAGGTTTAGCATATCTTCTATTTTACGAACTATTATAAAAGTCTTATTCAGAATTAAGATGACTTTACAGGCTTATCTTGTTTAGTGGTGTTAAGATTTTGAATCTGTGATTTAATAATTTTATATAATAATGGAAAAATATTATTGACAAAATCAGAAGTTGACCAACAATTGTCATTCACTGATGACCTATGGAACTATATTGAGAACATTCGGCAGATGCCAAAAAAGGGTTGTCATGAAAAAGGGTAATAAGAATCATAGGGGAAGACTGCTAACTCGCTGCAAACCAGTATTCAAAATTCTTGGAAGTTACGAATATATTCTAGCCGTACTATTATTTATAGTATTAGTCCAAAAATGAAGTTACACATAACATACGCACAAACAAGACTTACATAGACCAACAAATAATTTGCAGACAATCCAAAAAGAGGTTTATTACAATGGCATAGCTTTATTTAGTTCAATTCCATCTCCTATAAAGGAACTACATAAGACCAAAAACAAGCTTAGGTCAGAATTTAAAAGATATCTCATTAATCACACCTTTTATACAATGAAAGATTTCATACAATCAAAAATACTAGAAATAACTAATGCAATTGGTTTTTTTTTTCACACACGCTGTATGTAGAACAGGAGTTGGATAGGTAGAGTCAGACTGAAAAATTCAATCCCATAGCCGGGATTTGAACCACGGATCTCCCAATCTCTAGCCGCTTGCTCTGCGACTGAGCTACCATATCAAATTGACCATAATAGTTGGCTATACCATGAATCCTGGGGACTTAAGTACTTGCAACATTGCAAGTCGCCATTGGGATTTTCATCTCAACATAATTTGAGAACACCTTGTGTTTTACCGGGAAACATGCGAGTTAGTTGAGAAATTCAATGCTGTGCCGGCATGTTGCCATGTTAGCTCAGTGGTAGAGCAATCGGCTATAGATCGGGAGTTCAAATCTTGGCTATAGCATTTAATTTTTCAGTCTTACTCTACCTATCCAATTAATGCAGTGTTGCAAATATAAATGAATATTAAAGTGAAAATCAAACAAAAGTTATATAATATACCCTCCAAATCAACCCTAAAGCATGTTAGTGAAACATGGGTTTTCAAGCAAGATCGGCATTATTTAGAGACATCGCAAATGTTTTATGAGATCATTGATTGGAAAATCAAGTGGGAATAGAATGGGAAATGAAGATGCTCTTTCACAATTTGAGGAAATGAATATAGTAGGTGCATATTTATTTACAAAAATAAATGGAAATAACGTGTTAAAGAATGCCACCTTGCAGATTCCCTAAGCAAGCTTTGTGATATAGACCGGACAGAACATGAGGTCTAGGAAGACCTCGGAAAAGATGGAGTGACCAATGATTACCCTCGAAAGGATTACCTGAAACTACCAACCCAAAAAAATTGTTTATAAAAATTATAATTCACATCAATGAATAAAAACTTTCCTTGGCCTAAATCTTGTTTAAGATGAAAAATTTTTGTAAGTTATTTTTAACTCTATATAAGTTGTATTTATTTTTTATTCGTTATAAATATGAAATTAACAATACACAACTTATTTTTCTTGCAAATATCTCAAAAGTGTTGTATTTTAATAAAAAAAGCCATTTGAGCAAATAGGAAAACAATCAACGTTTTTCCATATAAGAGATAGTTTGGGGGAGGATGTTTTTATAATCATTATTGGAAGATGCCGAGTTTAAATACCAAGAAGGGTGTTTAATTGAGTTCTCGATTTAGAGTTTCATTTTTCACCGGCACAAGCAATTTTCCTAAAAAAGTTTCCTAAAAAAATTGCTTTTTTCGGCAGAGAGTATAGTAAACTACGTTTCTATGGTTCATATAAATGATGTACATGAATAGTGGAGTAGTTATTTTACTTTTAGATATAGAAACAGACTTTAGAAATTATGTGTTGCCCTGACAAATGTCCCTTTGAGGAAATTAAATAGTAACTGGATTAAATACGTTAGTTCCTCTCTTAATTGGGAAAGTTTGGAAAAATAAAAATAAATAGTGGTGTTTTCAGACTTCAGCTGATGAGCAACTGTCAACTATAACTGTGCATAGACAGCTATTGGCCAAGGTAATAATTTCATTGGAGGAAGGCTATGTTTAACAACACGAGCTCGAAACGCTTTCCCTAAACAAAAGAAATCCGGTCTGTTAACCCAAACAGCGCGACTATAATATGTCGTACTAGCAGTCAGTATGTGTTGTCCAGCCCACGTTATTATGTAAAGTATGGACATTATTTTCCCCTCTATCTCTCTCTCTCTGCGATATTGTAACTTCAGACAAATTAGGTTTTATAAAAAGCAAATCCTAAAAACTCTATACTAAACTTGCATAGATAAGGCTTGCCTTAATTGTGTAATACGTGAATTATAATGCAACGAATTGAAGAGAAAGATATGCGTTTTTCTATTAAAATTAATTTAGACTAAAATGCAAATTTGACTATGGTCATTCTCGGAGTTGCCTCATAAGAGGAGCATCTAAAATTATCAAAATGTATTAAAGTATCTGATTAGTTTTTTTGTGGGGTTTGCTGTATTATGACAGAATAATTCCTTAGTAAAAATATGAAACAAATAATTTCGCTGTTTCATATCTGAAATGTGATGTATGATGATATCGGTGCTTAGAAAGTGTAACTACATATACTATTGAGTATATTTTTATAAACTACTTTAAATTAATTTTTAAGTGTTCATAATATTTTTAAATAATTAATAATTGTAATAATAACTAACCTTTATTTTCTATAACATAGGGTTTTCGTGTAATCGTGTATACATAATTTGTGGTTTCTTCCTTAAGTTCATTTTGTTTTCGGGACACTTTACATTTATAGGAACGATATTTTTATGTTCTTACTAACAGCCCTATTTGCTTTCTACAAAGCGACATTGTTTCCTGTGCCGATTTCCGTATTCCTCTTCCTAATACTACATCTGAAGTTTAGTCTATTTTAAAAGTTTAGGCTTACCGTTTTTCGGAGCATAATCCCCGATTTCAGGAATTCAGGATTTAAATCTGTCGGGTATCGCGTTAAGGGCACTCCGAATGTGCAAACGTTAAAGAAATGTACGTTTTACATTTTCTGAAACCATCAGAATATATTAACTGAGAACGTTTTCTCTTAAATGTTTTAAACTTGAACTGTCGTTTCACAAGCAGAACCACACAGTATTGACTTCAAGCACACAGTTTCTCAAAGTACTATTCAAGTAGGATAAAAGATAAGCTCCCCCTCCGCAGTTCCATTCCAACGTAGACGGAGTTACAGCCGTCCAGTGTTCATTGCTGGACTCCTTTGAGATACCCGATATTATCTTTGCCATTCCCCTACTAGTTGCGATGTTCCCGTCATACATAATAGCCGGAGAAGTTGCCGTAGCTTGCAGGCGCATGATTGCTGCCGACCAGCACTTTTTGGACCAGTTTCCGACTCCAAGGACGGTGCTACAAGCCCCGCTCTATAATTGGCGCCATCCAGTTCTCACCACTCTACAAGGCAGTAAATGGTATCAAGTAGTGACCAACACCATCCTCACCAATGAACGGCTGTACCATATTGGTACGTAGTCTACGCCGGACAGTGATCTCTGTGGGCGACCAGTTACCCTGCTGCATCGCTCCGAAGCCTGCCCGTCCTCTGCTCCTTGGGCCCCTGCGTAGGATGACATCCTTAGGATTTTCAACCTTCCTAGGGCATATTATACATTATCTAGTGGTTCGTATTTCAGTGTCCGTCATCGGAATTACGGAGTAAGGTGATTCGCCATATTGGGCAACTCTTGCTCGACTTATTTGCATAATTTGGACTTTTCTAGTATTTCATCACTTTGTAATCTAGCATAAAATTTCAATTTTTCCTTATTTTAGCCAAGTAATTTTCTGACAGCAACTAGATTCCCTTCAAAATAGATCTGTGATCTCAATTTTGTGTTTGTTTGAACATGTAAATTAGTACGTGGTATTGTGGATATATTATTTGTACACTTGATAATTTATTTAACCTGTATTAATGTTAGATATGTGCTACTCGTATGTAGGAATGCATTTTCTAATAAAAACAAATATTTAAAAAAATTACTATTATTTACAAAAGATTTGAGAAACTTTAGAGCAGCTTTAAATTGTAGGATTCTTACAATTGCAACCAAAAATTGATGCCTTGTAGCCCTAACATAGCATTCAATATTATTTTAAAACAGGCTTTAATAGATTATGGGGAAAATGTGTGGTTTTAAATATATGTCTCGTATTTCGAAACTACCTTAACTGAGTATTTACCTACTTACATTTCCGCCATCCCATTTAAGTGGAATGGAATTAGTGCTTCTATTCTCCAACCTTAAGAACAAATTTGGATCTAAGTAGGCTTTTTCCGGGGTTCCCTTACTGTTATTACATGATTATGCTCCGCGTTCATTTAAACAACATTCCACCCAACATCTATGTATATTTAAGCTGTAAAACACGATGTTAGACATTTAAAACATTTATCTATTTTGCTCAAAACATGAGAGATATTATGGGGGAATAGCTTTAATATATTTTTATAGCTTTCAAGTGCATAGTGGAAGCTGCAGCCTCAGTCAACTGTTAAAAAAGGCTTTAAATTGCAGTTATCTTAATGAGACTATAAACAAAATAACACAAACCATCTTATCAAGTTATATAAAGTTAAAATATTCAAGAATTGAAACCACAACAAGAAGCACATCTTAATTGCTGATGCTACAGAAATGGCTACTTTGCATCAATTAAACATTTTAATGATATAATTTTGTCCACAGTAAATTAACGGACTTGTTTTGTCTTTCCTCGTCGCTTCTATCTCTGATTTTCAGAATAATAATATTAATTGAAAATTAAAAACACAACTTTTACTTTTATGCTATGCTTTAAAAATATTGATCTGATAAAAATCACACTAAAATCTTTGGGGAAACAAAACATGAACTTTTATATTTAAAGAATTTTGTATGCACAGGGTAATATTTCCATATTAACCTGGTATTTTGTAGTATGATGCTAGAATTAGGAAGTATTTATACCTGTATTTTCAGGTTTGAGATCATTTGTACAAACACATGTACACGTGTGCGTGTAGCTACTTGAGTACATATGTTATTATAATTTTTACTTTCTCTACCCGTACTATGTACCCAAAAATTCGATACCGAGATTTCACCGGAAATATTTGCTTTAGGGTCCCCTTTATCCAAAAAAAAGAAAAAGAGTGTGTGTGTGTGTGTGTGGGAGGGAGAGGGAGGGAGAGGGAGGGAGAGGGAGGGAGAGGGAGGGAGAGGGAGAGGGAGGGAGAGGGAGAGTGTGTGTGTGTGAGATAGAGTGTGTGTGTGTGAGAGAGTGAGAGAGAGAAATCCTCCTACCCCCAGCTACCGTTTACATGCAACTGTTTTCGAAAATTTTATTTTCTCAAAAATGGCTCTTACGATTTTTATTAAAATATTGTATATTTAGGATATTTACCTGAAAATAAAATGTATATGTTGAATTTTCTGGGAATAGCCTCTGAAGACTACTTACTTTATTCTAGATGAATTTTACGAAATTTTGCGTAACTGTTAAACCGTAAAAGATGGACAAAACCTTAAACCTTACCACACAAAAAAGTAGAGCACCTTAAAACACAAATTTATGTAATACATTTTTTTCGTGGAGTTGTCAATTTTTTAGGTATTCCTTGGTTTTTTTTTTCAGCTTTGAAAAACTTATACTTTTAGAAGCATAAACTTTTTAACAATAATTTGTTCCTGAGATGTAGAGAAAGTCATAATATTTTTAAACTTTAAGAGACCTCATGAAGATCCTAAACATAAAACTATGGATAGAATACATTACTCTAATTCGGCCTATCATAAGAAGTAACGTTAACATTCGTTAAAAATACAGAAACTGGTGCTATGAGGGACATACTTGATTTGGAGTTTTCGACAGTCTCATTGTAGAGGAAAATAGTTTAGCTGACGTTGACCAAATCTCATTATGCTACGAATAAAGACTTTCCCAGCATAGATCTTTAGTGGTCTTCGTTATAAAACCTGATCGCTTGCATGGAATTTTCCGTATGGATGACATTAAAAGGCTACAGCCGACAGTATTTCGCTACTTAAACCTATTTTTGTATACCTGTACATAAAAGAATCTGATGTATTCCACTCACATCTGTGAAACCAATTATTGTTAATAAGCTTATTCTTGTAACTAATGTATGCTAATTGAGGTAAGCATTAGTTATTACTTAGTTCCTCATAAATAGAAGGGGAATAACGGAGTGCACTAGACTAAACCGGCAGTAAAATTTTCAAAAATGTGGTTGCTATGGAATGGAAATACATTTCTTTTCCTGGCCAGAAGCTGACACATTTTCGTATGAGAAAAGTATAAGTTTTTTAAAAACTGAAACCAATAACAAGGAATATCTCGAAAACGGTCAACAACACGAAAAAATGTATGTAATATAATTTGTGTGTTTTAAGGAGATTGGTTTACCAGTTATACAAAATTAAGAAAATTCATCAAGAATAAAGACGTTTTCGGGAGTTATTCCAAAGAATTGTGGATATAAACTTATTTGTCACATAAATATCTTAAATATTCGATACGTTAGAACCATTTTTAAGATATCAAAAATTTTGAAAATGTTTTCCATGACAAAAGCGTAGTTCAGGTTGGGAGGAATTTCCTTAAAATCTTTGTATCGCATCCTTGGAAGACATAAACTCAAATACAAAGTTTAATATGTAACGGACTTTTAGTTTTTGAGCTATGCTGCCCACACACGCACAGACACACTAAAAGCGCCTATTTTAGATTCGGGGGTCCCAAAACATGTATTTCCGGTGAAATTTCGTTATTGAATTTTTAGTGCAATATAATGCTTTCTCTATAGATTGTACATAAGTACGTGCAGAGAAAGTAATACAAAATTAGCCCAGGCTTTGATTTTGGGTCACGGAAACAGTAGTTTGAAATTGGAGACGCATAGGGTTGAGTATTTCTAACCTACAGATTGTTCCGCAGCAAAGGTCACTGTTGCCATGCTTCTTCTTGGTACAGGTGTCGGAATAGAAATGCCTAGGGAAAGCCTGGGGAGCCTGCTCACATTTTTGCTCGAGTATTGCTACCTCTTCCTTACTGTGTCTATTTAGCTGTGTACATGACGAATAACAACATTCACCGGATGTTCCTTTCACATGGCACACGAGAATACTGAATATAAATTTTGCGTAGAATGGGAAATTTATTATTTTGCATTCCGAATGATACAAAGGCAACGTTTGTTGTGTTATAAACAGTTGTGCTACCTGAAAAATTATAAAATCCGACGAATTTCTAATTCTGTTCAGGTATGATTATAAAAAAAAATACAACTACATTATGAGTGATAATGCTTCGGTTAAAATAAAAATATTCTATCAATATTACTTCTCTCTGTGTCTACCATTAAGCTTGACATTCATAAATGTGTGTCGAGAAAGGTTGTCAGTGTTCTACTATGCGCCGAAAAACTATATTGTTAAAGCCTCCTTTGAGGAAAACAGACGGCAAGACATATTTTGCTAATCGGACACTCGCCTTTAAAATTTGCTAGCTCCGCATCTGCTGTACTTTATATGCCAAAAACAGTATGACTCCGTTTAGGAGTTCCCCAGAGTTGGCCTAGGTCTCTTCAGTTCGTAAATGAACTGCGATATAAACTAAATGAATAAAATCAGGGGTGAACCGTAAACTAAAAAATCAACTAGAGAAAAACCCTTCCAGATATGTATGTGTCAAAGGATGTATTTTTCAATTCAAACAATACATATAAATCAACGAAAGTTGATTCTTCTGAAATCCTCTTCCGTTTTCCATTATGCAATGTCGGAAGTTTCTCTATATATAAATTTATTTTAAGTAAAAGTAGAGGTTTTTCATATGATGCATTGCGAATGCACCTTGTAATTCGGTACAGTGACGTGCAAAACGTGTATTGTGTTCATTTAAAGTATTTGGGTGTGTAATTTATTTATATATTTATTGATCTAAATGTTTACGTATATGGTGCAATAATTTGTAAAATAAAACCTATTTGGTGCTATGTAGATTGGTTGCAGGCTTTTCTCAGAGATGGAAAATTGACTATTTCAGAATGCTAAAACACGTACATCATGCAAAACCGCTATGTTGGACAATTAGTTTGTGTACTAGAACATGTAAACATCCAGTTCCAGTAGGGGATAAAATAAACGTTTACATGTTGAGCCACCTGCACGCGCTTTCAGCCATTCCACTCAAAACTACAAACACAGCGGTTCCTATTCTCCAAACTTCATGCTTCTCAGTACCATGCTTGGAGTAAATAGTGGACTTGTCACCCTTCCACACGCTAATCAAGCATTGTAGCGAGTAAATATATTTAAATTGGCACAATTTGGTTTGCCATTTGGTAACGGGGTGCAGGTTTTGGCTATTCGGAATGTGTGGATTTATGGGTGGCTTTTTTAGGATTTTTACTTGCATGGAAACTCTTTACAGAGTATGGTACGACACAAATGCTTTATTCAATTATTTTGGCCTTTTTTCGCCGTCGAACACACGCGCACTCCTCCTAAATTTTCTACTGTGAAACTATGCTTTACGCGACCGCTACTTTTGTTACTTATTACTTTTTATGCAGCGATTTCGTCCGTATTCTACTCTATATTAAAATTAACTATTTTCGGCTATACCACGCGCCCACATATCACATCTGCCGATGTTCTGCCTCAAAAAGTGACCAGTGGTAGCATTGTTTTCTCTTTTCCCGTTATGCTCCCTCTCACCACCTTCTGTTCAATGCCCTACGCTCTTAACGGTACTGTCCTTCCAGCTCGTGACAACTCGGCTACTTAGACGTGTATAAAATCTTTCTTCCTTTCCCATACACTTATATTTCCCTTCTTGGTATAATCTATATTATTAACTATGATTTATCTTTCCCTTCTGAATAACCGTTAGTCCCGTGACAAGATATGTAGTGTCTCGCATTGTAATGTTTCGTATTTCAATTTCTTTGTCTACCTTAGGGTTATGCATATATGGAATTTGGACAAAAATTGTGAAAATGGTTATTTTGTTTGATAATATGTATTCTAGAAAATATACAGTTTTTCCCCAATCGGCAAACATCAAATTAACTGAACCTATAAATGGTTAGGCACACGCTTATTAATCCTTTCTAGCCCGATTTATTTTAGATTGAAATTGCTTTTTAAAAAATAGCGCCATAAGATGCATATTTGCCCTAAAATTGGTCTTATCTGACCTCTTATTGGTAGCTCAGTTGTCTAAATTTTTAAAGCACTGAACATCGTTGATCAAGATTTCAATCTCAAAGGTTAATCTAGGTTGAAACTCTCGCTACAGTGCTACTGTAATAAAGAAAGGGATGGATCCTAGAAAAATAAACGCTGATTGACATGTCTGCTGTCTCGACCACGATGACATTAAGGCGAAAGAAAGTACTGTATTTGTTAGAATAATGTATCCATGAAGGGATTTTGTTTTATGGGTTTTGCTTGTTCTAAGCCGTGTTAATATCAATAAATTGAAAGAAAATACTGAAATATAAAGAGTTAAGGTTAAGAATTACTGAACACTAACATTTATTCATTTTGAACAACAAATGCAGATAATGAATCCATCCATATTGGCTGGAAAGGGCTAAAAGGCACTCCCTACTTTAAACCTTATTTTCTCTAAAACTTTTTTGGAACACTTTTCTGTACTCAATGTTCCACACGATGGAATTATTCACCAAAAGGTTTTAAAAATGCTATAATGGCTTTCAAAGACAAGAAAAGAAAATGGTATATTACTTTTTACTTTCTCTACACTTACATAGCGTATAGAAGAGGTATTGTAATGCTCCCAAAAATTCGATAACGAGATTTCACCAGAATTACATGTTTTGAGACTCCCTGAATCCAAAAAGGCATTCTTAGAAAAATGTCCGTGTGTGTTTGTGTGTGAGTGTCAATGGGCAGCATAGCTCAAAAACGAAAAGACCATTAAAAACCAAACTTGGTATTTAGGTTTGGTATCTTCCAAGGAGGCAACACGAAGATTTTCAAGAATATCCCCCTACCCCAACTACCCTTTACATGAAAAAACATTTCAAAAATGTTTATTTTCTGAAAAATAGCTGGAATTATTTTGATTAAAATATCGTATATCAAAGATATTTACCTGAAAAATGAAATACATATCTTGAATTTTCTGGGAATAGCCCCTAAAGACTAATTTATTCTGGATGAATTTTACGGAATTTTGCATAACTACTAAACCGTAAGAGTTGGACAAAAACTTACCACACAAAAAAGTAGAGCACGTTAAAACACACAATTTATGTAGCATACATATTTTTCTTGGAGTTGATCGTTTTTGAGATATTTCTTGTTATTGGTTTCAGCTTTGAAAACTTATACTTCTCTCATACGTGAATCGGTCAACTCCTGTCCATACAAAGGAACTTCAAAATACATAGCAACCAGCTTTTGACTTTCACTTTAACCTATGGTACTACTTATTTCGCTTCTATTTACAAGTAAGCAAGTAATAACACTATTTCTGCTAATTTTTTCTCAATTGGGATTTTTCTTAATATATTGTAACTGTAATTATTATTTAAATACTAATTTTATTATGTAAAAATGAGCAACAATCCTAATTCTTAAATCATTCATAAAATCCAGTATTACAGCGAATGGGTTTACAAATATGTCTGTCATACTATATTTTATATTAGTCCTAAGTATAAAATAAATTATTAATTTTGATGCTCTTGACTTTCCAAAATGTATTAATTTATTTCTAGAAATTGGACCGTTATCTTTTTAAAATTTGTGACTATTTCCTTTAACGTGCCATTGAGAGGCTGCATAACAATAATTGTGAAAAAAATAAGCGAAAACTTGCATCATGCAAGCCATTTTTAATATGGGAAAGTGTTGGAAAACAATTTGCGAGAAGACAAGTTTTAAAGATGGGAGATTCTATTAAAATGCATGCGCCTGCCCATTTCTAGCTTCATTTAATTAGTATTTAAAATGCGGGTAATTGGAAAAAACTATATTTTCATTGAGTTGAAAATTCATATAATATTTATATAAATATATTTCTGAAAATATTACTGTTATTGCATTGCTGTTATGTCAATATGAATGAAAATTACATTTAAATTGGTTAATATATGTTGCAAAATATATATGTCACACATTATATTTGTAAATATGTTGCTTGCGCCTCAATTTAGAATATATGTTGGTATTTTCAGAATCGGATTATTTAAACTACAGGGGAAAATTTAAATTTTATTACTGAGTATTTAAATTTTTTAAAAGTTGGACTTTTTAATACTTAAAATATTTATTCATTTGTTTTGTAAAATTAGTGATATCATGAAGATAATTTGTAATTTTTAATATTACATTAAATACTTCTACACATTCAGGAAAATTGTAGTTGTAGTTAAGCCAAAACTGATCCGCATTGAACATTTAGAAAGTGTGAAAAATAGTTTTGAGAAAAACGCTGTTTTATGAAATAGTAACCTAGGAAACAGGTGTATTGTACGATAAATGGCTGTAGAGTCCAAAGCAGTGGGGGAATAGTTAAAAGTTGATTCTTTATTGACGCTCAAAGATTTCAACAACTATATTATTTGCATAAAAAATAATTTTTTTAACAGATTGGAGTCAAAATTTCACTACGAATGTTTCTTAAGTTGTTCCAATGCAAGTGATTTTAGGGACAAATATTCAAGATTTTCAGAAGTTTCTTGTCATTCTTCTGCTATCGCTGAATATCTTGTATTTGATGTTTTGCGTTGGACGAGTTGTCCCAACCTTATTTACAAGATCGAGAACACAACTTCTGATTTTTGGAGGAAGATTATTGAATTGAATACTTTTTTTTAGCTCCTTAGCTTCTTTTCACCAGAAGCAATTGCTATATTACTATATGATTTAAGAGACCATTACTTGCTTTTCAGTCATCCATGCTTATTCATTTACAGATTCTAAATCTGTTCACTTTCCTCTGGCAAAATAGTTAAATTAATAACATTCAATATTAATAAAGTTATTTCAAATATAATTCCCCAAAATGAATTAGATCCCTATAATATTTGGCTGGAAGAAGGCAAATTATGCAAGAAGCTTCTGGATGAATTATTCACGAACGCGATAGCAAGAATATTTATATCATTCAACACTAGTATATGTTCTTTTAAAGATGCCTTAACATCTGGAATATATGAAAGTGAACTTATGGGGCTACTGACTACGTGGTAAACAACGACAGAGGGCATGTGGTGAGTGTGTGGTATGGAGTGTGAGGATGAATCCTGCATTGGCTCCGACGCAAACGTCGAGGGTCCGATTTCATACCGAAGACCCTGTATTAAAAACATTGACTCAAGGCATATTTCTTTAAAAATCTAATGTAATCCATTCACATGACTTTCTCTACATCTGTGTAACAAATTATTGTTAATATACTTATTCTTCTATTTACTTCATTCTAATCGAGAAACATTAGCAGAAATAGCCTTATTACTTGCTTCATTGTAAGTAAAAGCGAAATAAGGCAGTACCATAAGTTAAAGTGATAGTCAAAAGCTGGTTGTTATGTGTTTGAAGTTTCTTTGTATGGACAAGAGTTGACAAAATCCTGTATGAGTTTTTCAAAGCTGAAACCAAAAACAAGAAATGTTTAAAAAACGATCAACTCCACAAAAAAACTGTATATAACATAATTTGTGTGTTTTAACGTGCTCTACATTCTTATGGTTTAGCAGTTATGCAAAATTTCGTAAACTTCATCCAGAATAAAGTAGTCTTCAGAAGTTATTCTCAGAAAATTTAAGATATACATTTTATTTGTCAGCTAAATATATTTAATCAATATCGTTAGAGCCATTTTTGAGAAAATAAAAGTTTTCAAAAATTCTTTCCAAGTAAAGGGTAGATTGGGATGGAGGGAGTTTTCTCAAAATCTTCATGTCGCATCCTTGGAAGATACTGAACTTAAATACCAAGTTTAGTATTTTACCGATATTTCGTTTTTGAGTTATCCTGTTCAGACACACGGACCTTTTTCTGAAAATGCTTTTTTTATATACAGGGGACCCTAAAACATACATTTCCGGTGAAATCCTGGTATCGAATTTTTGGGTGCAATACAATACCTTCTCTATACCCTATGTACATAGTACGCATAGAGAAAATAAAAGTTGGGCACTTGGGGAACTAGCAATCAGATCTTCATTTGTCGCAAGTTACGTTTCATTACAATCCGCTTCTCTTCGGTAATGTGGCCTGTCCAATACGCTTTTAAGAGCGTACAAACAAGTGAAAAGCATATTCGGAGTCAGCGAAAAGACTTGCAATAAGTATTTCCGGTCGTATTTTTAATGTCTTTGAGTGTACATGTGTGCTAGAGAACGTAAGAAAAGGTTTGAATTATTATATTGCTCGATTAATTGAGTTTATGTTTACGTTTCTAGAATTACCTTATTTGCTACTGAATACCTTCTCATATTTACACGTTATAGATTAATAATATTATTCTCTTCCAATTGCCCCCTTTATAGTTCTCACCCTCCTATTCTCCCCTACCTTTCCCCATGTACGTACGTGTATCTCATCTCTCGGTGAATGAGAGAGACTGTGCATGCAGGTCATGTGATCTTGCAGCGCTCAATTGTCGCCACAATTTGCTATTAATCCTAGCGAGTCGGTAATTAATATCCACTGAAAAGAGACATAATCAATACTCAACATGGGTATTGTTACACGGTCATGTAACAGGTTAATTATAAAGCTTGATTTACTGCTCCCACACACCCTTACCATAAACTGCTGCTTCCTACAGTTAGAAAAAGTTTATTTTTTGTTACTGCTCGAACTCGCTCGTCTGGCGTGTTCTGAAAATCCTTAATAAGGTAAGAGTGGCAACATGGGTAACAAGTATGGCGATAACACCAAAAATCACAGCAATAGTAACCGGCCAAAGTAAAACAAAATTATATTTGTACAGGTTTAAAATAATATACGACTCAACGGGTTCTGTAATGTAGAAGAACAGACAATAGACCATCTGATATATGACTGTAAACTGCTGAATAGAAAACCACAATTCTGAAAGAAGTAGTTACCAGAACAGGCAGGAACTGGCCAACTACCGACAATGTTCTAATAACAAAACACACCAAGACATTCTTAAGATTTGTGAATACAATAGACTTTGACAAATTAAAATAATACAAATTTTCAACAAAATGCAAACAAAACATAAAAGAAATCTGAAATCAAATACTATAAACTACAAAATGCGAGAACCTTCTTATGTAAATGTAATATTGATGATTTCTTCTGGAGATGTCAGCCAGGTAAGTGTTAGATTAGCTTTCAAGCTTTCAACGACGCACTCTGTCGCTATCTTCGGTCACATCTCAATATACACCACTTCCACATCCCAGTTCTGTGATGATGGTGATAGAATACGTTGTTGGCTGACTTTCCGAGAATAAATCGATAATAACCAGTGACTCGGAAAGTTTCAAGTCCTTAAATTTAATATCTTTGGAATTTATAAACATGTAGTAATTATCTTTTAGAAATTACACTTAGCAGAAGTAACAATTTTTCACATCCGTACTAGATGTGAAACATACACATTTGATTCAATACAAACATAACACTAAAAGAAAACTAAAATATTCAATATCACTTTTTAGGAGCATGTTATTCAATAAATAAAATTTAAAAAACATAAGGTTACATTGAAAGGTTTTAGAACATTTAACGAGAACCACCTTTAAAACTTAAACATTATTTTTATGTTCCAGAATATTCCCCTTTAACTTCAAAATATTTTTGTATTTGATGAAACCAGGTCTTAAAGTAGTGATGACTAGGTACTTAGACAACCAGATTTTATAATGTTCCTCTTCATCATTCAATGAGCCAAAGTGACAGTTTACACATTTTATCTTCAATATTTGGAAACAAAAAAAAATTAAAAGGTTCCAAACCATGACCATTTGGTGGAGAGTCCATGGTATTGGCGTTTAGGTATCCAGACACTCAGTTGTTAGTTTGGTGTATGTGGCGATGCGTTGTCATGGTGTAAAATATTTTTTGTGCGTTTTTCACGAAATTTTAAAACATTTCACTGATCAACATGAAAATTGCGACTTGTGTCTTGTATAAAAATTGTAATTAATTGAGCACCCCTAATGAAGAAAATGTTACCGAAAGTTGTCAGTGGCTTCTTATTTTTATAGTATGACATATTACTGATGACAGTAAATTGCAACTAGATAAAAATGTTGGAGGATATAAGTGGGGATGAATAAATGCACTAAAAAAGATGAGGTGATCCATTCTTTAATTTGTTATTGTGAGGAAGGATTAACACATAGTCTAACGAAAGAATGCAAGGGGAGGTCAAGTAGTGTAGCATGACAGGGTTTAGAGCAGTCAGAGGAGGCTGGAAATTAGTGCAGTACAGTCTGACCATCAAAACACCAGCACAATACGTAAACAGGAAGAATCTAAACTATCCACAACAGGTTAAGCTTGCTGGTTTTTTTATTACTAATCAATATTAATTTTCTACTTTCTGAGCGCAGCGGTGTTCGCGTTTTGACTTAATTAGACTCTGTCCATTCTAAGAGACCCAACTGCTGCATTTCAGTATTGCCGAAACGTACAGGGCATGCACCGGAAGAGATGATGTAATACCGTTTATCTGTTTCTGTTTATGCAAGCTTCCATTCGTCTGCATTCATTCTTCAGACAGGTAATAACTATGTCTGTTTATAAACAGACAAAACAGCATTTTATTTACAATCGATCTCTTCAGTGCCTGTGAAGTGTTTCGGAGTGCAAATATATTTAATAACAGTATTAAAATTCAAGTAAAAAGTTCGTCTTAAAACGCTACAACAAAGTTTGTGATGTGCTGTAAAATTCATTTAATATTACATTATGCTCGCTAACAATGCCACGTAACAGTTTCTGTTATATTTGTGGCTAAGGCTGTATGCTGTATAAAGTAGAATAAAAGCAGCTTACAATCTTTATTTTGGTGAATTCTGCAAATTAGAAGACCAAGATATGAGTTGGACTTCACATATCTGTTGGATCACAGGAGACCTTCGATGTCCTTTGTCATTCGAGCTATTTGGTTGGAGCCACAGATCTTATTGTCTTTTTTGATTGGTTCCACCATTCCGAGGTATGATGGCTGATAAAAAGGAAGACTATTTTATATCCCAGTGTACATTCTGCTACACGTCCTGTAGCCCATAGTAATGAGCTACTTGTTTCAACATCCCCTGAATCATATTCTGTAGACTCGGAAGACAAGCCTTGTGATCCACAGCCATTCACATCTACATATCCTGACTTTGTACCTGATATTAAATCTGAAATTTACAAAATTAGTCATAGTGAATTAAACTATTTATTCAGAGACCTGGAACTTTGTAAAGCCAAGGCAGCGCTGTTAGCTTCCATATGGCAAAAATGGCCTATCTTGCCGAAAATGTGAAGTTGAAGCCGTCAGAAGCATCCTGACAAATACTTTTCTGAGGCATACTCTTTTTTGTTTGGCAGTGATGTTAAGGGCTTACTGAGCGTAATCACTTCTATGATCAGTGGCAGCTGTTTAAAGATGTTTCAAAATTAGTCTCAAAGCTTTATTACACCATAATGGCAATCGGTTTCCGTCCATTTCTCTTGATTATTCCGTGCATATGAAGGAATCATATGATAGCCTGAAACTGCTCCACGATTCAGTTCCTTATTACATATACATTGAAAATATGTGCAAACTTCAAAGCAATTGCAATATTAACCGGACTCCAACTAGACCACACTAAACACCTGTTTCATATGTGAATGTGATAGAAGATAGAGCTTCTCATTTCATAATGGAATGGCCTTTACGTCAAGGTATTCATATCTTAACTTAGTTTTTGTTTTTGAATTCCTATTTAGCGACAATTTTGATGGCATTCGCACAATAGAAATGAATGCCTTTGGCTCGGAAGTATCAAATTTCACTACTAAACACAAGTTCACAGAGATACTGTGTTGAAACGGTCTGCCGCTGAATGACTAGGAATCACGTGCCTATGGTTTCGCAGAATATTCCCTACTGCACAATTGCCATATTTGCTATGAATACTTTGTGTTAAAATATTTTAAATATAAGTTAAAATTGTAGGCATAGAACTATGCTATTCCGAAAATAATGGCATGGTAAACTGCCTTAATATATTGCACTAACAATACTATGTTGTATAGTGCTATGTTGTACACGCACACCTATACATATGCTCACTCATGCACACACGTGCTCATTTTGTTTTTAGGGATCCTGTGTATTTCCGATGAAAAGTCGATATTGATTTTCTTTGGTGGAATACAGTATTTCCTATAACATTGATCTTACAGTTGATGTTACAATCGAGTTGGGGATTTTTTTTAGTGAAATCGCAGCGAAAATAAAAAGAACAGTGTTTTTGGTCTACACTTACAAGCCCCAAGTTTGACAAGAAAAAAAAATCTCATGTGTTCCATTCACATGTATTTCTCTAATTGTTCTCTAATTATTCTTACAAAAGGTATTCTTTTTTTCTACATCATGTTAATTGAGATAAGCTTAGCATAAATTGTATTATTACTAATGTCCTTGTGAGAAGGAAAATAAGTAAAAAGCTATGCTAAATCGATAGTCAAATATTTTAAAAGCTGGTTACTCTGTGAACAACTGAAGTGAAACAAAAGTGAGACGAACGAAATGTGACTTTCCGTTTGAGAAAAAGTTGCTCAGTTTAGAACTGAATCCAAAAGTAAAAAGGATATCTCAAAACTCTCAACTCAACAAAAAATGACGTAACATAAATTATGTATAACGAGATCTACATTTTTGTGCACGGTTAACCAGTTATGCAAAATTCAGCAAAAGTCATGCTGAATGAAGATGTCTTTAGAAGCTATTCCCAGAAAATTCAAGGTATACAAGATAGTTAGAACCAAATGTCTGAAAAAAAATATTCAAAAATTTGTACATGTAACTGGTAGTAAGAGGTAGGGGGATATTTTGAAAATGTATATGTAACATCCTTGCATCCTTGAAAAATATAACATTTAGTAAAAGGTTTGGTATTTAACGGTCTTTTCATTTTTGTGCTATGCTGTACACGCACAGGCACACATACTCTTATTAAAGGAAAAACAATCCAAATGGAATGATTCAATAATAATGTTCTTGCATATATCAGTGTTTTAAAATATTAAACTAGAGAATCTACAAAAATGAACAATTTTAATCTATTCTATCAATTTTTACTTTTCGTTTTTCTACTCTATGCCAATCAAAATAAGTATTAGCAGGAATGGACATATTTTCTGCGTTATAATTTGAATGGAAATAAGGAATGCACCAGGCTAAAGTGATAGTCAATTCTTTTAAAATCTGGTTGATGTGATTGAAATTCGTTTCTGTTTGCCTGCCAAGAGTAAAACAAAATAAACATGCATGGGCAACTGCCATTTCAGTAAACGGTAAGTATTTTACAGTTGAAGTCAATAACAATGTCTCGGAAAATTTTAACACAAAATAAGTATAAAATATAAGCTATGTTTTCACGATATATTATGTTGTGTAGTACGTATTTTGTCTATTTCTTACGTTTTAGTAATTGTGCAAAAGCAATCCAAAATGTAGACGTCTTCTGTTCCCAGAAAATTTAGCATATATATTTTATTCATGTAAATATCTTTAATATATGGTATTTTTATCAAACTCATTAGAAACATTTTTGAGAAAATAGAAACTTTATAACATTTTTCCATGTAAAAGATAGTTTTGACGAAGGGATTTTCTTGAAAACGTCCGTGTTGCATCCTTTGAAGATTTGGAACTTACTTATCAGGTTTGGAATTGAACAGACTTTTCGTTTTTGAGTTATGTTCACTTATGTTTCTAGAATTGCCTATTTTGGATACAGAGGACCCTAATACATGTATCTTCAGAGAAACCCTGGTATCGAAGTTTTGCTTGCACCTTCTCCAACTATATACTATTTCCTAAGTAGGGAAGGTAACATTGATACTACCTGAGGCCGATATTCTCTTCGCTAAATGAAATCCTGTTTTAAAGTATCTTTAGTGTGATCTTGCGCGTAGATACTGTAGCCTCGGTGCGGGCGTAGTTTTGCGCCGGCACCTGTCATGATACCAGGCAGATGATCGTTGAGGGGGAAAACAGATCTAGATTCAATATTAATTTTTCTCCAATAAATAGAAACCATATGGGAGAGAAATACCAATATAAGGGTACTTTTAGTTTTCTAAGCATTTTCATTGCAAATATAGCAGCTAAATTAATATGATAGCTACTGTATCAGATCATAAAGTGAATTTGTTACACTATATGCTGGGAATTTAAAGAGAATACTGATACACTAAGTGCAATGTCATTGAGAAAAGAAATCAGAAAAGTTGCATCAAACACGTCGCGAGAGCAAACAATATTGTATAGCTGCTAATCAGAGAGAAAGTAAAGCTTGCAGCTATAGAACGCAATAAAATAAATGTTTATTAACTGAACAAAGAAAAAAGAACATCAATGTTACGGAGAGAAAAACCAATAAGCTAACTGTAAAAATAAGCCAGCAATTGCAGAAACAAAAGACTAACCGGACATAATGGTAACGAGACTTGCTTTCTACAGTATAATCAAACTAGTATTTATAAAAGGCAACTATTAATAGTTCTGAAAGAGAAAATAATACCGTGCTGTAATTAAAGAGCATAAAATAAACAGCGACTCGCAACCGTTATTCTAAAAAACGGAGATAATAAAGTCCACTTTACTTCAATATTTACTTCAAGTAAGTGTTTATTTCGCATGAACCTATATTATTCTGTCCCTGGTGTGTGGTTAACATGCTAGCCTCTAAAACACAAGATTGATGGTTCAAACTTGAAGGAGGGTGAAGGATTTTTTCCGGACGCAAAAATCCTTAGCATGTTTTCCTTCGAAAGCGAAGTAAGGACTGTGATCCCGTGTAATGTTTATTTGAAAAGAACTCTACACCTTTAAAGATGATTTCTGGGATAAATTACGTTATTTCGCGTCCGCAAGTCGTGATTTCCTTCTACAGTGCCATCTATGGGTGACGAGCCGATTCTTCCTCACCACGGCGCATAGCGGGAACTCACGAACGAGAAATTCAAATCCGATCAAGGAAACATCGTAACGATGCCCTATGCTCTAATTAAAAGCTACAGGAAGTAACTTATAATTTACATAACTTTTTCTACGTATGTTAAAATAAATTATTCTAACACTTTAATATTAACAAGATGAACATTAACAAAACTTGTTTTATTGAGTATTATTGCCTTGCACAGGAGAAATAAATAAATAAACGAAAGGGCTAGCAAATCTTTGAGCTTGTTTTGAAATGCTCTTCTCTTTGCTTATACAGAAACCCTTTAAAATGTAAAAATTTCGAAAATTTAAATTTGTTCCAACAATAAATGTTGTTGATTAAAATACTGTATATTAAAATATTTACATCAATAATAAAATAAAATATTTATCGTCAATAAATTTTGCATAGCTGGTGAACTGTAATAAATGGTCAAAAGCTTACTAAACAAACAATGTAATGGCCGAGATTAGGAAATTTCAACCAACCGTGGTCATCTGAATGAAGCCATCTTATTGCAGCTGATGTTCGTTTCTTTGAAATCTTGTTGCATGTGAAGTTCGTGTGTTGAACCTCCTATCTTATTGGTAACAACAAGGTGGGCAGCCAACCTTCATTTTAATAACTGTCAGTTCCACATTTGTTGTCCTATATTCGGCTTACCGTTCCCGTAATTGTAGGACCAACACACCTCAAGGACTTAAAAGCCAATGCCTAGGATCAGCAATTGTACCTTCAATTAATTCAGTTACAATATTTGTTTAAAGTTTTATACAGTTGATAATGAATTTAGTTCAAAAAAGGAATGAAAATAATCATCATTTGTATTTCTTATTTATTAGATGAGTGCAATAACTTCAAATAAAATAATATTTGTTTCCATTTACTTATTAAAGGCTGAAATAAAGGAATTAACTATTTCTATAGTTGCTATCAATATTCGTACATTGGGTGTAGACACGGTCGGCCAGATCATAATTCAGGAGGCAGTGAAGAAAGAAAAAAAAAACATTCGGTAGATAAACATGGTCGTATACGTCATCTACCTTTTGAGAACTAATTTTAAGTATTATAATCATAACCCTTAAAATCTCATTTCCTATATATTATAAATTATTAACAGTCTATTTCGCTGAATTGTTTTATCAAATATAATTCGTGTTTTCATCTCTTAGGACAGTTCAAGCCCATCGCTTTGTCCCGGTCGTGCATTATCGACAAGATCATAACACTCCTGGTATTACTTGTGATAAAAGCGAAATCTTTTAAAATATTTTACTATTATTTTAGAATAGTGTATTTCCTTATCTGGGTTAATATTGTACCATTTTGGTACAAATACAACATGGCAACACTGTTCTTACGTTCCTTGTTGCTTGTAGAAGCACTTGTTAAGTATTTTGGCCTTTTGCCGTGAGAGTTCCATTTTTTTTGGAAGGGGGGGGGGCCTAAAGTGGGAAAACTGTCAGTCAGTCTGTCTCAGGTTGCTGTGTTTTACACGATAGGTAGAGTAGAGTTGTAAGTGTTTTCATATAGCGTGATTCGCCATTAATTCTCTATTGTAAAGGTTAAACTGATCTCCTTTGTGTTATGTGGGCATGATTGCTTGGTAAAACCAACATTTAAATTAATTTAGATTTTGTGAAAAGCTTAACTGCCATGATTTCTCATTTAGTTATTTTTTTGCCAGATACTGAAATAATATGACCATATTACGACGTTTCATAATGTATTTCACTGATTTCCATCTTTGTTAAAAACTTAAATTATGGGGACCTCTGTATTTATGTTTGGAAATAGGAATGTAACTATATTACCCATTTTATCTTATGTATTGTTAAAGTTTTCATAGTTTATTAATGAAATAAAGTATTGTTATAAAAGTTACACTGGATCCCATTTTGTTCATTATAGTTAGCGGGGCAACACATAAAATTTGGTCTGTTCTTTCATTTCTCATAAATGTGGGTTGTCGGGTGAAATCACCCAAAGTACTGACAGAGAGTACAACATGGAGTAGAAAGCAGAAGAATCTTTTGTAAGAACTTTCTTTATAGAACAGATAGTGGAGTTTATGTGAATGGAACGTATCAGACTTTTACTTCAAATTGGCAAAGGAAAGACTTTCTTGAGCACTTTCAATAAGAATGCTAATAATTTTCCAAACGATGCCTAGCTTTCCATTATTAAAATGATTGCAGAGATATGCATTCCCTTGAGAAAGGAACTAATAAGGACAAAGAGCTTATACATCGAAGAAACTGAACTTCAAAGATCCAGCGAGAAGTTTCATAAGCAGGACGAAGCTGAGTGGATTGTAAATATCGGAAACAAAATATTACTGTTCTGTATTTGAGTTACAGTTTGGTAATTGCTCGCCCAGTTCCTCTGGGGAGCTTGTCATAGCTGTGACAATGAAATGAAATTTGGTGAAGGAAAAGCAGACGAGCATCTGCAGAAAGTGGGACACGGATAAATAGAGGAAAAGCGAAAGCTATGTTAAAACCAAAAATATAATGCGTTCAATTCACATCGGTTTCTCTACCCATTCTACAACGAAATGTTCTTACGAAGGTTCTTCTATCCAGTTCATGCTAATTGAGAAAAGCGTTTTATTAAACACTTCCTTGTAAGTACAGGCGAAATGAGGAATAGACTTTTAAATGCTATATCTTTGCAGAGCAATTGAAATTAGGCTCTCTTGTGCATTCCCAGGAATAAAGCAAAAGAAAGGCAATGAAAACTGAGAAGAGTTAAACTAGCTTAAAATTAAAATGGTAACAAATCTAAAATATTTTAATATACGATATTTTAATCAAAATCGTTAGAGCCACTATAGTGTATATATGTATATGTGTGTGTATATATATATATCTTTCTCTACATGTATTATGTACATAGTGCATAAAGAGAAAGTATTATATTATGTTGCAGATATTTTTAAGAGTGCATCATTTGAAATTTTTTATTAAAGCAACGAATTTAAACAATGAAAATTATTATTAAATAACCTTGCAAGCTAGAATTTTAAAAATGGAGGAAATATCACTATTGCTATGTTTAATAATTGTTGGAATGTTCAATAAAATATCTTGTTTTTGTGCATATTCCAAATTTCACAGGTGTATAATTAAAAACTGTCCTTTCTGTATTCAAGATGGTGTTTATCTATTGATGATTTGCAGAAGGCAAAGAATTGGTTAATTTTATTTACGTGATAATGTTGCTATTAAAAATCTGATGTTTTCATTCACATGACTTTCTCTACATCTCTGTAACAAATTGTTGTTAATAAGCTTATTCTTCTATCCACTTCATGGCAATTAAGATAAACATTTGCAGAAACGGTATTATTACTTAGTTCCTTATAAGTAGAAGGGGAATACGGGAATTCACTATGTTAAACAGACAGTCACATCTGTTTCTCTGCGTGGCCAGGAATTAACAACTTTCTGTATGAGAAAAGTTTTATGTATTTTAAAACTGAAACCAATAACAAGGAATATCTTGAAAACAGTCAATTACAGGAAAAAAAAATTATGACTAAAATTGTGTGCTTTAAGAAGCTCTACATTTATTGTGCAATACGTTTTGTCTAACTCTTACGGCTTACTAGTTAACTCCATGGCACGACAGCTTACGGGGAACCTTGGCCTACCGCCCGGCCGCTGCGTCCCCCATCTCGGTCCACTACAGACGTCATGGATGGGGTGCAGTATTGGAGGGTGAGACGTGGTCAGCGCCTCGAGTCCCTCCCGGCCGGTTAATGCGGTCCTCATGACCTAGAGCCGCTACTTCTCCATCAAGTAGCTCCTCAATTGGCCCCCCAGGGACCTTACGAGGCTGAGTGCACCCCGGGCCAGGTCTCCCAGCGGGGGAAAAATCCCCACGCCGGTACTGGGGATCGAACCCAGGTCTCCCGCTTGGTTAGCAGCTGCGCTACCACCGCGCTAAGGAGACGACCGGCTTACTAGTTATTCAAAATTAAAAAAAAAAAAAAAAAAAAAAAAAGAGAGAAGCCTTTAAAGATTATTCTCAGAAAATTCGAGGTAAACATTATATTTTTCGTGTAAATATCCTTAATACACGGTATTTTAATCAAAATCTTCAAGCCATTTTTGAGAAAATCAAAATTTTCAAAAAAAGTTTCCATGTAAAGGATACTTTCCATTGAGGGCTTTTTCTCAACATCGTGTTTTATCCTTGAAAGATAAAAGGAACTTGTAAAGCATTAAAACGAATAATTCTTGTAGGAGGTCATAATGATCCAATATCAATAGCAGGAGCAGGTCTTCTGTGATAGGATGTTCAGGAGAATGAAACAAAGAAAAATACTTCTGAAACAATAAAAAGGATTATTTCTCATCGTAATCCAAAATTATATACAAGTTTGGTATTTTACCGATTTTTTTTTTGAGTTATCGTGTTCACAGACAAGCGCACACAAGGACCGTTTCTAATTTTTGTATACAGGGACACTAAAACGTGTATTTCCGGTAAAATCCATGTATATAATTTTTGTGGAATGCAACACCTCCTCTATAAACTATGTACATAGTACTTGTAGAGAAAGTAAAAATACCCCGTTCCTGTTTGGGTCTTAAGCACAACTCATTTGGCCTTTGCATGTAAGAGATGGGCTATAATAGTAAAGGTTCAGACGAATCTATATCGGGTCAGGCATTCGGGGCAGAGCACTAACTGTATGTTCCCGGCCTTTTGAGCTATTGACATTCACCTGGGAGGGATGGATGAGAGGAGAGACATAAGGTCAACCAAATCCGTTTGACAGGCGCAAAAACAGTGACGTTTTTAACGCATTCGACGCAGTCCAAGTTCGCAAGCCTTTAACCTCCAGGGATGCCCTCTTAAGAGGCGCCTACCTAGAGCAGAGATTCTTGACAAAACAGCCCCGCCGTACTCCAGGAGTAAACCTCGCCCTAAAGCGCACCCCACCTCGCAGCAGCAACGCTCTGAATTCGGTCGCCTGGACCTAAAATTCACTGTAGAATGCGAAACGTATGTTGAATACCAAAATCTTGATATTTAAGTTAAACTCAGGAATGACTCAAGTAAATACATCATTAAAACTGTGAGTGACAAATGAGACCAATAACAATGAGTAAATTAGAGGTACAGGAAATGAGGTGTAAGAGAGCCATAGTAGAAGAGGAACCACCCCAGTATTCACCTGCCAATCCAGGAAAAACCACGAAAGGCCCATGGGTCACTGTGTAATTTGCCTGAAATTGAAACCGGGACTTTCCGTTAACATGGCGCAATCCTGATCGATGGAGATGGATTGTATAGCTTGTTAAAAAATCATTATAGAACAAACCATCTAAATATTTTCCTAAGTAAGTCTTCTTGACACGTTGAAAACTGATGAACCAATTTTTATTATTTAGTTTTGAAAGCGTTTTCAGATTGTATGTTAAGCGTCTTTCATGTTTAACATAATGATTATAGCTAACAGATTCTATTTCTTTCTTCCACAGACGTCTTCAAAGCCTGGGACGTATAGTCCCGTTATTCAGGTAAGAGAAACTGTTAGGCATGTAAAATTGTAAATAATACTTTCAGTTTTACAGTATATTACAGGCACGCGCGTGTAAACACAGTTGTTAAATTAATATAAACATTTATAATTTAATGTTAAATACAGTTTTAATATTTTTGTAATTTAACAAATATACAAGATCAAACTATTTTGTTACATTAACTGTAATGGCATGAACTATTATGTGAATTTGCTTTTAAGTTGTGTAAGGGAGAGATCATTATCGTTATATCAAGGTAGTGTCACAGCACACACTGCAAGTGTTTCCATGGAAGAGGTATGTTGACTCTTCAAGAATCAATTTATCTCGAAAAACGAAGAATTTAACTATTTCCAAGATTTCTATATTTCTCTGTCGGGTGGAGGGAAGGGGATTCAAAGTTTCACTCTTGTAGATCTTTGTTACAAAGCTCATAAATAATACACTGACATTTAGGATATTTGTAGGACATAATTTGAAATAAGTATTTTACCCTATGTTGCATAAACATGTATAATATTAGATATATGCGTAAGCTTTCACGGCCGGTGTCCATGGTTTTAAAATTTAAATTTTAATTCTTTCCGAGTTAGCGACGTGAGTGCAGTGCCTCTGAAGATGTCCCCCACAGACAGGGACGAAACGTTAGGGAGAAATATTTTAACTGAACATATTTTAACCTACAGACCACGGCAAAACAGCCCGAAAATTTTAAATTTTAAAACCATGTATAATATTGTCATATAAATTGTATAGTTCGTGTTTATTATACAATTATAAAATCTTAGGTTTATTGAATAACCTTGTACATGCTGATAGCATTCTCTGTCATTTTATTATTTTGAAGATGTAAGTAATGACAACATTTAGTTTTTTTTTTTTTGTTCCCTAGTATTTAGTTCCTCTGAGCGGTCCACTCCGTTTATTTATTAACATATGAGTTTCTTTAAACGTTGTAGTGGGAATCTGCATTGTCGAATTTCTTCCTACACTGCGAGCTTGTGATTTCTTCTGAAGAAATAATGCAACAATGACCTACCTTGTGTACTCTTTCCTTTGTGGTCTATTTTGATCTGCGGTAAGCAAGCAAGCAATGTGGGGTTTTAGGGGTTTTATTTTACTCCCATGGTTGCTTTAGAACTTATTTCACGCTCTTCAGTATTTCGTTTTTAGTTATTTTTACGAGTTTGCCATTGAACGTTATTTCCATCTTCCTTCCTTTTTGGGGCGGGAGGGGGGGGTTATTGAAAAAGATTTGTACATTATTTAACATACTTTTCTGTTTGTAGAATGTTTGAGAATGTATGGCCGAGGTCTTCTCTTATATATTCTTGTTGGGTAATATTATCGTTGATGTTTGTGGGTGTTGTCTCGACATTTTCAGAGAGTTCCTGGTTGAGTGTTACGCTGAGTTCCTTGATTCCCTCGTGTCTTTCGTAAGGCGTGTAAGGGTGCTATTCAATTTGTTGTGTGGTTCAAAGTTTGTGTTAAGTCCGTCAATTGTTGATAGAACTCGTTGACCATCTCTGTCAGTGTTTCTTGCAGTGTTGTTAATGTTTGCCGGAGTGTTGTGATGATTGTAGTTAGTTGTATTTCCAGCGCTCCGGAAGGACGCTCTGGAAGTTCTTGTAGTGTCTTCTTTATTGGTTGTGACATCTGCGGAGTCGGCGGTAGGTAATTGTTCCTCAGTTGTGGTGTTTCTTCTCTAGTGTTGAGTCTTGGTATTGGTGGTTGTTGCGTGTACTTCCTATTAGCTGGATGTATGTTTGCCCATTTTTCGTTTGTAGCTCGTCTGGTGTCCGTTCTTGGTGTTGTGTTGTGCTGCGGAGTAGTTGGATAGAACGGGCAGCAAAAGTTCGGACGTGATATAGATAATGAAAGAATAATAAAAACAGAATTACCAGCTGTATATCTAGCCTTGCAAACGCAGCTGAACTGTCATAATTTGCTTTATTTCACTTTATTTTTAGGTTTAGTTCTAAATGAGCTCTTCTCCCATTGAGTGGCCAACAAACAACTAACAGACATTACAGACTTTGACAGTATAGATATCTATAAAACCTGAAAATAGATGCTTAACTAAATACAAGAATATCAGTATGTTTTACACGTAACTAAATCTAACCTAAAACTAGGGTGGGGATAACAGAGTTATGTCCGCTTCGATCGCATGTTTTGATGAAAACCCTGTAATTCTCAGTGTTATTTTATTATATTAGCATTAGGAATTATCATTAATGTTTATTTATTTGTATTATTTTTAATGTTTCTTTTCCTTTGATGTATTTATATAATTGTGAAGTTGACTCGGCAATTGTTATAATCTAACATATTATTTCCGTGTGCAGACAAAGTACCGGTGGTATCGATAAGATGTTGAACACATTGTTTGAGTAAGAATTAGTTGAAGTCATTTGAAAGAATCTTCTGGAGGCATAAGATAATCCGCCATTATATTAATCTTTACAAGCCTCCACTTAATATACATACATATAATGCCCGTCGCAAACAACGCTGGAGTGTTGCAAGTATTGTATTCCACTGAGTGTTACAATCTTCTAGTGCTGTCTGGCTACGAGAACGAGAGTCAGGAATGTGCTATATAAACATTTTCTGTTCTGGCAGTAAAACGAATGCGCGCTCCTTGATACACATAATTATCAATAGGGACAGCATCTTGGGGACCGATAGAGGGAGAGAATTGAAGTTAGCGCAGCATGGTATGTAGTTGTGAATTGTTGTCAATGCATCGTGTAAGTAGTGGTACTGATAGATGAAAAATGGGGCAGTAGTTGCATAGTAGACTGTGATGTTTTCACTAGCAATGGAAGGCGATTGAGATTCGGTGGGTAGTAAACATAAATACCTCTAATTTACGGGAACTAAATATTTTAATATTTACATGCATTCAATTATGGTTGTATAAAAAACCATCAGCATCATTATCCGTTTCATTTTCTCTCAAGAGAACATAGATTACAATGCACAACATTACATTATATTCGTAACGTCTCAAATGGCACGTAAACAGCTCTACATTGTGGAAAAATTTCGCTCCATATCTCGAGATGTGATTATAGAAAAACGGAAATAGAACACATCATCGACTACTGCGTAAGTTACTCAAGTATTTCCATAGCAAAATCTCGTAGCACATTTCGTATTTCACGCATTATTGAAAATCCGACATTTTATTCCAAACACTGTCTTCACTTTCTTTTTCACACGGTCAAAAATAGATGTCTCGGGTCTCTGATTAATTGCTTGCATTAAATGTGAATCAGTGAATTTCAATGTTAGAGGTTTCCAAATATGTGTTATTGTCGTAGATATATCTGCAAAGGTCTGCTGATGAACTGCAAATCTTTATGCAATCCATTTGAAGCTAAAGATTTTACAATATTGATTAAAGAGCTTGCACCATCATCAAAGGCATTAATTACCCGTAATACACAACATAGTATACTGCTGCGTCGAGCCACGTTCCCCAACACGTTACTACAGGTTGTGTACATACGGCGCGTGCAGTCTCCAATTCAGGTCGGTCTCTAATCGGTAGGTATGCAACTGGTATCTGAGTGTGTCACGCTATCGATGCTATGCCTAGTTATCAAATAGCTTGCGCGGAAGAAAGGAGTACCTGAAAATGATACAATATTACATATCGCAGCAGTTGTTAGATGTGGTAGCATGAGTGACTCGCATACACACCTATTCCGTAGTAAGTCATTGACTACATGAGCGGATAGACCTCTTTCACTCCAAATGGTAAGTGAAATCTTAATATTTTGGTGGGTTTAATTTTAATTATTTTTGTTATGGTTGGGGTAGCATTTTTTTACTTTGTTGGAACGTAAAGTATTAGGGTATATTCATCTTCGAGACTCCTCTTGCCTCCTTTTTTTGGTCCAAAGTATAAGCGACTCTTATTAGAAGCCCAACTTTAAGTGGCAGTGGTCTAAAAGCAACTACCAATTTTACATTTTAACATTTATAGGCATGCATTTTATCCGTGTATACTTAAATTTGACAGAACATGAAATAATTAGTATCTAGTAACGTCATGTTATTCTATTCTCGCAAATACCTCGTACAGGAAGCACGAGTTTAAGGCAACCTTGTATTTGAGGATCCTTGTCCTTAATAAATTAAACACAGAGTTAACAGCATCGGCTTTTTGTATATCCCACGATATAGTTAACACACTCAAGTTTAGCTTACGTATTTAAACTATGAGAGCATCATGACGAAAACATGAACATTTCTTGCTTCAAAGATGAGCTGTATGGGGCTGGGGAGGAATGTTTAGAAGCCACCATCAAGACCTAAACCATCTGAGGAGAGCCCTTGTAGTTACCGAAACTCGACGGAGGAATGTGCTGAAGAACCGCCTCTTGGGTTTTGACCACTACTTCGAGTTCAATCAATATTCTCAAGTTTTCCCCTGCCTTGCAAATTTTTTATTCCGAACCAATATGCTCGAGGAGTTTGTTAAGGGAAACTTAGTTTGCTAGTTCAAGCTGGCATTTTAATTTTAAAATAACAATTCATGCATGTTAATGCACTTGCTGGGAATTAAGAAAAGAAAAACGTAAAAAGGACTTGAATATAGGTAATAACCACTTCACTTTTAGAATCTCGCACAGTTTTCATCAAGAAAACTGGAGGAAGGTATGAAATTCAAACAAGTATTTTTATTCCTGGCTGGCAGGCTGCCTCACTCACTCACTCACTCGCTCACTCACACACTCACTCACCAGTCGCCCTCCGTGGTGTAATGGTTACCATGCTAACTTCATATAGCCAAAGTCGCGGGTTCAAACCCGGCGGAGGACGATGGATTTTTTCGGGTGTGAAAATCCTTGGTATGGTTTCCTTCGGAAGGGAAGTAAAGCAGTTGGTCCTATGTCGTAGATTTACGGCACATAAAAGAACCTCAAGCCTGATAGAGAGGCCTCTCAGCAAAAGTAAGCGGTCTTTCACGCCCAATTTAGAATGGGACGCTGAGAACCACAGCAGTTAAAGAGCGTCCATAAATAACACGTCATTTCATTTTTGTACTCATTCACTCACACACAGGAGTGTGTAATACGGCTCAGTATATAACGGATTGCTTTGTTAGGTGCATGCTCCTACATTAGATGCCACCTTTGAAACATTACCTTCGATTATGTCACTTGCAATTCTGAAATAGCATAAAAAAAATCTGATGTGTTCCATTCGTATGGCTCTCTCTACATATCTGTAACAACTTATTTTTAAAAAGCCTATTCTTCTATCTTATGCTAATCCATTAGCAGACTGGTCCTATTAGTAAGTAAAAGGGAAATAAGGCAGTACCGAATGCTAAATCTGTAAACATTAGCAGAAAGTGTCTTAATTATTTGTTTTCTTGTAAGTAGAAGGGAAATAAGGGAATACGCTAGGCTAAAACTATAGTCAAATATTCTAAAAGCCGGTTACCATGTAGATAAAATCCGTTTCTATGCAGGGCCAAGAGTTCACAACTTTCAGTGTGACATTTTTTAAGTATTTTAAATCTGAAATATAACAAAATATCTCGGAAGTGGTCAACTGAACGAAAAAAACGTAGATGACATAAAGTACGGGTTTTAACGTCATCTACATTTTTGTGTCGTAAGTTTTTCCTCTATCTGTTATGGTTTGCCAGTTACGCAAAATTAAAGCATAATAGAGATATCTTTGGAATGTATTCTCAGAAAACTCAAGATATACATTTTGTTTGCTGCTATGTAAATATCTTTAATATACGTCATTTTAATGGAAATCGTTAGCCATTTTTACAAAATCAACATTTTCTAATTTGTTTCCATGTAAAGGGTAGTTTACTGATTTTTCTCAAATATATTCGTGTCGCCTCCCTGAAAAATACTAAACTTAAATACCAAATTTGGTATTTTATCGATTTTTAGTTTTTGAGTTGTGGACACATACACATACACACGGACCTTTTTCTGAAAAGACCGTTTTTGGATACAAGGGACCTTAAAACTGTATTTCCGGTGAAATCTTGGATAAAAATTTTTGGGTGGAATGTAATACCTTACACTATCTATATAGTACGTATGGAGAAAATAATAAGCTTTGTAAAATAGATTTATTACAGATATGTAGGGAAAGTCATGTGAGTGGAACACGTCAGAGTTTTTATTTAAACCAAGCAAGCCAGAATTTTGAAACGTACTAAAATGTCCCTTATTGTGTTTAATAACCGTATATATTTCAAAAGCATATCTTACATATTTTTTTACCTTCTTTACACGTATTATGTACATAATGTATAGAAAAGGTATTCCACCAAAAAATTTGATACAGAGATTTCACCGGAAATATACGTTATAAGCTCTTCTGTAACAAAAAAAAAAATATATATAAAATGTTTAACACAAAAATGTAGAGCACGTTAAAACACACAAAATATAAGTAATATAGAATTTTTTGTGTGGAGTTGTGCATTTTTGAGATATTCCTTGTTTTTGGTTTCAGCTTAGAAAGCTTATGCTTTTTTCATAAGGGAATTTGTCACTCCTGTCTATAGAAACAAAGGAATTTCAGTCATATAGCCATCAGCTTTTGACATCATTTTAACGTATGGCACTCCCTTATTGTACTTCTACTTACAAGAAAGCAAGTTATAAGACTATTTTTGTTAACTTTTTTCTCAATTAGCATGAAGTAAATAGAAGCATAAGTTTTTTAACAATATTTTGTTGCAGAGATATAGAGAGAAAGTCATGTGAATTGAACACACAAGATTTTTATTCAACTTACCCATTAACCCAAGTGTGCTAAAATTAGAATTTATGACAAACCATACCAGAGTTAGAATTTTTAAGTCGAAGTTCAGTTACTCGTCAAATGCACGTGCTGTTGTAGCTACTGATGTAGTCCAAATCATACAGTTAGATTATCCCTTCTAAAGTTGATGGAACTCGCTGCATGATGCACAATATGTGAAGTGATGAATATCTTTCCTCCACAAGTTCTAACGCGTTATATTTCCCGGAATCAACTTTGGGGAGAAAGAGTTTCTAGCTCTGCCAATTTGTCCACCGTGATAATATTGGAGACAGACTAATGCTTGTCCCTTCCCGTAACCATGGCAACACCGCTTGTATTATATTGCTGCATCACGTCTATTTTCTGTTACGTGTTAAACTTGCCACACCTCAGTCATTTCGTAGAGCTAGACTAGATTAATATTGCTATTATGATTTTCCTCTCTGAAAACTTAGGACTTCTCACCCGATAAATGTATACTTATTCGGTTTATGAAAACTTTGGAAAAAAAACTTAGCTAATCCATTTATATGACTTTCTCTACATCTCTAAGAGAGATTATTGTTGGAAAAGAGTATTCTTCTATTTGCTTAAATACCAATGGAGAAAAATATAGAAGAAAGTGTCTTATTACTTGCTTCCTTGTAAGTACAAGAAAAATAAGGCAGTACCATGGGCTAAATTGATAGTCAATATTTTAAAAGCTGGTTGCTATGTGATTGAAGTACCTTTGTTTGTATAAGTATTTTAAAGCTGAAACTGGTAACCAGGAATATCTCTAAAAACGGTCAACCTGATAAAAAAATGTATATATATCATAAATTGTGTTTTAACCAGCTCTACATTTTTTGTGTGGTAAATTTTCTCTCTCTTTCTCTCTCATGGTTTCACAGCTTTACAAAATTCCACAAAATTCGTCCATTGTAAACATATCTTCAGAAGCTATTTTCAGAAAGTTGAAGATATACATTTTATTTTCATGTAAATATCTTAAATATAGGAGATTTAAATCAAAATCGTTAAATACCTTTTTGAGAAAATAAAAATTTTCGAAACTTTTTCCATGTAAAGGGTAGTTGGGGGAGGCTTTTCTTGAAAACCTTTGTGTCGCATCCTTGGAAGATACCAAACTTAAATACCAAGTTTGATATTTAATGGTCTCTATGTTTTTGAGCTATACACACACACACATGGTCCTTTTTCCAAAAATGCTTTTTAATTGGATTCAGGGGGGGGCCCAAATATGTATTTCCGGTGAAATCTCGGTATCGAATTTTTGGGTGGAATATACCTTCTCTATACACTATGTACATAGAGAAAGTAAAAAATAGAAACTTCAGAGAGCGGCGCCAATTTCATATCTTGGGA
The DNA here is from genome assembly GCA_030762935.1 of Hymenopus coronatus. Lineage (NCBI taxonomy): Eukaryota > Metazoa > Arthropoda > Insecta > Mantodea > Hymenopodidae > Hymenopus > Hymenopus coronatus. The sequence goes on along the minus strand of CM060895.1, from coordinate 77,319,119 downwards.
TTTGTGACCACACTATACCAACTCGCCATCAGTATGTTCGATTGGAGCGCCCTCGCTAACTTCTAAATTCAACCGAACTGTTACCAGCGGCGTGCATATCCTCAAAGAACCAGCAATTTTTGCCAAAGTTGCGTGTCCACTGCTTCTAACAGTCTATGGACTGTGTACTAATACTGTATTCCTTCGACTTCTGGCGTAGAAATGAAAATAAGACACACACGGTCACATTCTTTTAATTTACGGCCATTGTTGTGCGATCCAAAAAATATACCATAGCTTTGACATTTGGAAAAAGGGACAATAGCTTCATAACTCAAGCTGTTTATCTCTACAACTCTGCCAATTCTGTGGTTCAATTCTGGGGCATTCTGTATAAACATTTTAACATTGCTTTCATGGCCATTTCCCCTTAACCATTGAATTCCTTTTCTGTTTCTCCCAGCTGATTACTGCTCAGCTTAATAACCAGATATATGAGCTCGCTGACTACTTAAATTTCTTTGTCTGCCACGATTAATTTTAATTTATTTCCCTTTTTAAACACCATAATTTGTAATATACTAAAAGTGAATGCCTTTTTTTTTAAAATTACAATTAAATGTTGTACAAAATATGCTTACGTTAACAACATTATAGTAGGAAAGATAAATTCTTGGCACTGGTAAGATTGACTGATTAAACACTTACAATTTTTACTTACTCTACACGTACTATGCACATAGTGTATAGAGGAAGTGTTGTATTCCAACCAAAAATTCGATCCGAGATTTCGTCGGAAACGCATGTTTTAGGATCCCCTAAATCCAAAAAAAAGCATTTTAGAAAGGTCCATGTGTGTGTCTGTCTGTGTGTGTGTGTCTGTGGACAACATAGCTCAAAAACGAAAAGACCGTTAAATACCAAATTTGGTATTTAGGTATAGTATCTTTCAAGGATGCGACACGATGATTTTCAGGAAAATCCCCCCATTACAAACTACCCTTTACAAGGAAAATGTTTCGAAAAATTTGATTTTCTTAAATAATTGCTCTTTGATTAAAGTCACGTATATTAAAGCTATTTGCATCCCGAATAACATGTATATCTTGAATTTTATGGGAATAGCTTCTGAAGAACCTCTTTATTCTGGATGAATTTTGCCTTATTTTGCATAACTTCTAAACCATAAGAGATGGAAAAACTTACCGTACAGAAAATGTAGAGAACATTAAAACTCACAATATACTTTATATACATTTTTTTCGTGGCATTGATTGTTTTTAAGATATTCCTTTTTATTAGTTTCTGCTTTGAAAAACTTTTCTATCTTTTCTGCAAGCAAACTATTCTTACAGAAGCTTATTTTTTATTAATAATGCTATTCAAAATAAATATATCCAGAAATTCTTATTACTTTATAAGTAGAAGGGGAAGAAAGCGAATTTACTAGGCTAAAGCGACAGTCATTTCTTTTAAATGCGTCGCTATGCGTTTTTCATTGAAATTCGCTTGTCCTTTTTAAATCAGGAGTTGAGAGAGAGAGAGAGAGAGAGAGAGAGAGAGAGAGAGAGGGGGAGATAAATTGAAAGAAAACTTCCCGTTTGGAAAAAGTAGTTAAACATTTATATCAATAAAAATAATGTGGGAAATGCTTAACTCTACAGAAAAATTATATGACAAAGTGTGTGTTTTAATAAGATAAACATTTTCGTGCAGCGAGTTTCTGTCTTATCTCTTACGGTTTCCCAATTATACAAAGCTCATCCAGAATGAAGAGGACTTCAGAGGCTATTTCCAGAAATTAGGATATGCATTTAGTTTGTAATAAACATATTTTAAAGATATTGCAATTTAAAAAAAATCGTTAGTAATTCTGAGAAAATTAACATTTTCCAAACTGTTCCATGTAGAGGGTGGTTGGGTGCAAGGGTTTTCCCCAAAATCTCCATGTCGCATCCTTTTTTTTAAATACAGTTCCGGACGCTTGTCAGGACTCCGGCACTGTATTCCTTCTTCCTCTTTTTTCTTTCTAGTTTCCTATACTTCCTTAGTTGACCTATTAATGTTTGTTTTCTTTTTACATACACAGATATATACACATTTTCAAACACATAAACATCCATGCCCTAGGCGGGACTCGAACCCATGATCCCCTGCGCCATGCAGCACCAAAGCGAGGCACTTGAGTGACCGCGGGTACCAGCTTCTTCGAAAATACTGGACCTAAATACCTAATTTGGTACTTCAGCCACTTTTCGTTTGAGTTGTGTTGTACACAGATATAAAATACACATACACGCACAGGGACCTCTTTATAATTTATTTATTTATTTATTTTTATTCGCGGGGCCTTAAAACACATATTTTACGGTGAAATATCGGTGTCAAATTTTTGGGGGAAAAGAATGCTTTCTCTTTCTACTGTGCATAGTACACATACGTAATAGAGAAAGCAAAATGTGTGCAAGTTTCAGTGACATTTCTGTTAAAGGGTTTTACTCTCTTCGCGTGGTTTAATCATTGCGAGGTTTTGGAGGCAAGTTGAAATGCTCCGAAAACGAGAGTTAGGAGTGGTACTAGAATTCAGATATTATTACACATACCGCATTCAAAAAGTTCCCTGAATGTGTAAATTACACACAGACCATAAGGCAATTTACACAACATTCTGTTTAAAATAGTTCCTTTCTCCAGTGATACACTTCTGTCACCGCGCGTAAATAGACTGGAAGTACTCCTGGAATCCATTTTGAGATACCTGTCGTAGTACCCTTATCGCATGTAGAGTAATTTCTTCACCATTAAATATCTTGACTGAAACGTTTATGCCATTCACACACCTGGGTTCTATTCATCGCTTACCATAACCTTCTGCCATCATAATTGTCTGAGGGAGATTTGTTTAGCAAAACACCAAACTTTATGTGCTCCATTGCCGACATTATGATATGCGATGAACGACATGTATACATAACAAAAACTAGATGCCAAAGACAACAATCTTTATTAGCATGAAAATTGGAATTCAGTGTCCTAATGGACGTTACTATACACTTAGTATAAAATATCCTTTATTTTCATATACATTAAAGAGAAAATAAAGTATTCCGTGTACTTTTTAAATTTATTATTATACATTTTATGTAGAATATTTCCAACAATAAATTTGAATTTTTTTGAATTTGAATTATATGAAGTTTAGATGCTACAACGATAATAAATGAAACTAGTCCGTTGATATCAAATACGAGGGACGTTCAATAAGTCCATAAAAATGTAGCAAAGCAAATTATTTTTGATAGATTTTTTTTAAAATAATTCCTTTCAGCTCATAGATTTTTTTCCAGCGTTTCTCCAACTGTTTTAATCCTTCCAAACAGTATAATTTCGGAAGGTCGTCAAAATAGGCCTCTGTTTGGGAGATGACCTCCTCCTTAGGCGCGATTCGTTTTCCGCTGAGCTACCTATTCAAGTTGGGAAGTAAAAAAAAAAATCTGGTGAATATGTTGGATGTTGTAGTAACTCGAACCTTAATTCCACAATTTTTGCCATCGACACTGCGCAGGTGCACCTTTGCATTGTGTTGATGGAAGAAAATATTTGCCTGTGTCCGACGAGGGCATTTTTTTCTTGATTTCTCCGTTCAACTTGACCAATACCGATGCATAACTCTCCATTTATCATTGACGTCTTAGTCAGGATTGCGACGGAAACGTGCCAAACCAGCTTCCTAATCGTCACACGATTGCATTTATTCTCCATTGAGAGCAAACTCGCACGCCCATATTGCCGAGACCTTTTTCAGACTTAATTTTTGTTGCAAAATTGAGAACACTGTTCCTTGTGATATGCATGTGCCCTCTACATTTCGTGAACTTTAATTCGTCGATCACTCAAAACCATATCCTGGATTTTGTCAATCATTTTGGAGAAAGTCGCTTCTGCTGGACGTCTGGAAAGATGTTCACCATTTGTGGATGTACGGCCAAGTTTAAATTGATTTACCCAGTTGTAAATTGTTGCAAACGCAGGATCAGATGTGCCATGAACTTCATCCAACTCGGCTTTTATATATTTCTAGGCCTTTTAAATAGAAGTGTTTAATCAACGCATGAAACTCTTTTTTTTTTCCTATATTTCTAAAAAAAAGCACAAGATTGTTGATTCAATCGCCTAAGGCAATGAAAATACGTGATGATGTAACTGAAACTTTAACTGCTACTAGTAAGAGAAGACGTTTACTAAATACAAACGCTTTTCAATGCTACGAGCGTAATTTCTTGGACTTTCTAAGGATTTATTGAACGTTCCTTGTAATAAAGAATATTTTCCAGCATTTAATAAAGGAATGTAGGACCTGAAACCAAATGCCTCGATGCATTTAACAGAATATTACATCAAATAGAATGGTATATACGCCGAAAGCACTATCTTTACTTAAATGCCAAGATCTAGACTAACTTCTTGGTCCACATTCTTCTTCTGTGCGTTTCCATGAATATTAAAGGTACCGTTTATGTTAAACTGAGTGATTGTTATTTTCTGTTGCGATATTGTTTGATTTATAGGCAGCATTATTACTAGTCACGCTATGTAAGCACAGCTTTACATACCGGAAACGTCACGCAGATGGTATGCTGAATACTGTAAATGCAATTTGTGTGTAATTTAGCCATTCTGTGTTACTATAAGGTACAAAACATAGGGCTTAAAATACCGATCCAGGTTTGAAGTCGGATATACCTATAAAGATTTTCTTAAGGGTATTTCTTTTTTGTATGCCAAAACTTATAGCAAGTAGAGTACAAAAGCTCATTCCATGAAATAACAACACCATTTCCCTTATTACATTTTCTAATTCTTAAAGTGAATATATAAAGTAATACATTCCACTCAAAAATTTCAATACCGAGGTTTCAATGAAATACAAGTGTTTAGGTTCACTGAATCCCACCAAAAACGCTTTTAGAAAACGTCTGTGTGTATGAGTGAACAATTCAATTTAGCGATCTCCAATGATACGCATAGCTTTTAAAGTAAATTCCCTACCCCAAAAAGCCCTTTGAGTGATTTTTTTCTTTTACTTTCTCTGCATATAACATCGTGCGTAGGTAGAAAAGTATTGCCCTCCACCAAAAATAGATACCAAGTTTTCACCGGAAATACACGTTTTAAGGTTCTCTATATCCCAAAAAAAAATTATTTTTCGAAAAAACTCCATGTGTGTGTCAGAATTACGAAAATTCGAAAAAATACCAAACTTTATATTTAAGTTTAATATCTTACAAGGCTAGACTCGCAGATTTTAGAAAAACAAATTCCCCAAACCCAAACTACCCTTTACATGGAAAATGATTCCAATATTTTTTTTCGAAACTGGCTCAAACGATTTGGTTGAAATACCATAATACCATATGCGAAAGATATCTAGTGACATTTAAAATGTATATCTTGAATTTTATCTGAATGGCCTCTAAAAACCTCTTTATTCTAGATGAATTTTGCTAAATTTGGCATAACTAACTAGTAAATCGCAAGAGAGAGAGAGAGAGAGAGACAAAAAACTTGCTCCACAAAAAATGTAAATATCGTTAAAACACGCAATTGTCATAGTTATTCTCGTGGAGTTTACCAATTTTTAAATATTCCTTGTTATTTGCTTCAGTTTTAAATTACTTAAACTTTTCACATAAGGGAGTTTGTCCTGGCAATGTAAAGACACGAATTTTCACCACAGGCAACCAACTTTTAAAAGATTTGACTATCGCTTTTTGCTTAGTGTATTCCCTTATTTCCCTTCCACTTATAAGAACGTAAGTAATAAGACCATTTTTGCCAATGTTTATCCCTATTAGCATGAAGTAGATAGAAGAAAGAGCTTTTAGCAATAACTTGTTACCGAGATGTAGAGAAAATCATATGAAGGGAAAATCATTTTTGTAGTTTCATATAACCACTTGTAACTTTTATGGTCAGATTGGGGGCTTTGATTTGAGAAACCAACTGCAGATGTGTTGCTCGCTGAATTATAATTTCTGAATGTTGGTTTTCATCATTAAACCCACGTGCATTCAGTCCCATCTTAATACCACCTATTCATTCGGTGGGGAATAAAAAATAATTCTGGTCAAAGAAAAATTCTCCATCTCAGCAGGGAATCGAATCCAAGACCTCTTGAGTTGAGAAGTCCGAACGCTGATCACTGGAGGAGAGACCATCTTCTGTTAAACAGACTACCTGAGGTAAAAAACTACCGTCCTTTTTAAAATTCCAGATATGCTGTGAAAGTTTATGAGCCAACATTTTCTCAGGAGCGTAAAACCCACCCAAAAGCGCACCGCAAGAGTAGTTTGGGTTTGGGTATTTTTTTTAACCTTTGTGTCGCAACTTTGCATGATACTAAATATAAATACTATAATGACGGTCTTTTCGTTTTTGAGGTATACTATCCACTGACACACACACCCACACCCACCCACATACAGACACGTAACCTTTTACAGAAAGCTTTTTCTCGGACTTGGGGGCTAAAAATATATTTCAGGTGAAATCTCTACATCGAATTTTAGGGTGGAATACAATACCTCATCTAGCTACTATATACATTATATGTACAGATGTTGCAGAAAAAAAGGATAGCTTTGGTTATAATATGTAAGAAATATATGAGGAACTCTCGAGTATAACCTTTCAATAAATTGTGCGTTTCATTCACATGACTTTCTCTACATCTCTGCTACATATTAATGTTAGAAAGCTAATTATTCTTCCTACTTCATGCTAATCGAGATAAACATTAGCAGAAATTGTCTAATTACCTGCTGTCTGTATGACAAGAAGCTGACAAATTCTCGAAAACGTACGAGTTAAATTATGTGTTTAAATGAGATCTACTTGCATATTTTGTGCAGTAATTTTTTTCTATCTTTTACGGTTTACCAGTTGTGCAAAATTCAGCAAAAATCATCCAGAACAAAGAGGTCTTGAGAGGGTATTTCCAGAAAATTCAAGATATACATTTTATTCTCCATGTAAGTGTCTTTAATATAGAATTAAAATCGTTAGATCCGTTTTTGAAATAAATCTAAATTTTCAAACAAGTTTCCATGTAAAGTGTAGCTTGGGGTAGGGAGATTTTCTTGAAGATCTTCGTGTCGCATCTTTGGAAGATACTATACTTAAATGCAAAGTTTGATATGTAACTGGCTGTTCTTTTTTTAACTCTGCTGTCCACAGACACACAGATATGACTTTTTTTATTCAGGGTGAATCAAAAGCATGTATTTCTGATGAAATTTCCGTATTTAATTTTGGGCAGAATGCAATATTTCCTCTATACACTATTCACATAGCAGTAGTGTAGGAAAAGTAAATTTTGTTTTTCGGGCTTAGGGTACCTCAAAACACATGCTTCCGGTGAAATTTGGACCTAAAATGTTTGGGTGGAATATATAGCTTTCGCTAGCTTCTGAATGCATTGCATGTACTAGACAAAGAAGCTAGCAGTTGTTAGCCCACCGTGTCTATCTCATATGCAACAGGTCGCAAGTTCGAATCTCGTTTAAGATGAGTTACTAGGATAAGTTTTTTCGGGGTTTTCCTTATCCTGAGAAGACGGATGTCGAGTAACTTTAAGCCTTATGTACCCCGAAATCATTTGAAAATCATTTTATCAAATGCATTCGTCGTCCAATATGACCATCACGTTAAAGGATGCTAAGCTAAAAAATAAACAACAATAAAATATACAGTTGTTGAAGGGGAAAATGATAATTATTTTCTCAACATGTACTACATAAAACGACATTTTTTGGAAAAAGGTCCGTGTGTGTATGAATGTGTATTGTGGGTCTGTGGACAGCATAGCTCAAAAACGAAAAGTGCTTTAAATACCAAACTTGGTATTGAAGTTCAGTATCTTCCAAGGATGAGACAGGAATGTTTTCAAGAAAATACTCCGCCCTGCCCCCAACTGTACTTTATATAACAAATTTTTCGAAAATTTTGATTTTCTCAAAAAATGGCTCTAACGATTTTGATTAAATATCGTATATAAAAGATATTTACCTGACAAATAAAATGTATATCTTGAATTTTCTGGGATTAGCGTCTGAAGACTACTTTATTCTGAATGAATTTTGCGGAATTTTGCATAAGAGACAGACAAAAACTTACTTAACAGAAAATATAGAGCTCATTAAAAGACACAATTTATGTTATTAAATTTTGTTCGTGAAATAGATCACTTTTCCGATTTTACTTGTTATTTGTATCAGCTATAAAAAACTTATACTTTTCTCATAAGGGAATTTGTCAACTCCTTCCATAGAAACAAAGGAACTTCAATCACATAGTAAGTGGCTTTTGTCTATATCTTTAGCCTACGCTACTCCTTTATTTCCTTTCTACTTATAAGGAAGCAAGTAATAAGACTATTTATAGTAATTTTTTCTTGATTATCATGAAATAAAAAGAAGCATAAGCCTTTCAACAATAATTTGTAGCAGAAATGTAAAGAAATTCATGTGAATGAAATACTAAATTTCTTTTTTGGTATACGTAAGATACTTTTGAATAAACTCTTCAATAAAAATCTGATGGTTCCATTCACATGACTTTCTCTACATCTCTACAACAAATTATTGTTAAAAAGCTTATGCTTCAATTTTCTTCATGCTAATCGAGAAAAGAATTAGCAGAAACAGTGCTATTACTTGCTTCATTGTAAGTAGGAGCAAAATAAGGAAGTTCCATAGATTAAGGCGATACTCCAAAGCTAGTTGCTAGGTGACTGAAGTTCCTTTGTTTGTATGGGCAACAGTTGACAAACTCCTGTATGAGAAAAGTACAAGTTCTTCAAAGCTAAAACCAAAAACAAGGAATATCTCAAAAACGATCAACCCCACAAAAAAAAATTATAACATAAATTATTTGTTTTAATTTACTCTATATTTTTGTGTGGTAAGTTTTTGTCCATCTCTTATGATTTAGCAGTTATGCAACATTTCGTAAAATTCATCCAGATTAAGTAGTTTTCAGAGGCTATTCCCAGAAAATTCAATATATACATATTATTTGCCAGGTAAATATCTTTGATATACAATATTTTAAAGAAAATCGCTAGACATTTTTGAGAAAATCAAATTTTTCGAAAAAAGTTTCATGTAAAGGGTAGTTGGGGGTGGGGGGATTTTCTTGAAAACCTTTGTGTCGCATCCTTATAAGATACCAATCTTAAGTACCAAGTTTGGTATTTAATGGGCTCTTCGTTTTTGAGCTATGCTGTCCACAGGCACGAACCTTTTTCCAGAAATGCTTTTTTGGATTCAGGGGGACCCAAAACATGTTTTTCCGGTGATATCTCGGTATAGAATTTTTGGTGGAATACAATACCTTCTCTATACTCTATGTACATAGAACTTGTAGAGAAAGTAAAAATATGCATTTATTGGAAACGTTCGCTCTAATAATATGATGTGCAGAGGCTTCCACAACGTGCCCAACCATGGCTATGGCAGATTCTCCAATGAAAGAGACGGTCAACATAAGCCTAGGCCTGCTCGTTGAATCACGTGTAATAGAGGCTCGTCGGCCTTATTACTCTGCTGCACCGTTATATTACTTAACATCCCAGACGGTATCCATCACATAGCATAGCAAGTGGCTCGTCCTAATGAAAGCTACTACAAGACACCCTCCATGACCCCTTTTACGTCCATGGACGCGTCTCAAAGGCAAGGAGGGCGCTACACGCGTTGCAATTTGCTCTCCCGGCGATTTATGGCATATATAAACATGAGGCAGGAGGGTTGAGGGATGAATGAAGATGTGTGTTACCTCCCCCACTTGTATAATTATGAATTTAGATGACAGAGGACGACCACGGCTCATTTCTTCTTGTACAATCCTTCTTATTGTTCATCTCCCTTGTGTTGTGTAGGGCGAAGACTTCTTGATGCTCAAAAATGAAGCAATGAAAAGAATTGAAGCTTTCAGTACCTTCTTTACTCATGTGTACTTATATTCTCTCCCCATCCTCTCAAATCATGGCTTTTAGTACATCCCTCCTCTTCGATTCCTTCATCCTTGGTTTACTTCTACATATGAACTCTAGCTCTTCGGCGCATCCCGTTTGTAAAGCACACGTGTACGAGAAGGGGTGTTATCAAAAAGAAGTTTAATATTCTGTTTCATACCGTATACTAACCAGTCATTAAATTTTAAAACAGCGTAAAAGCTGCGTATTTTCAAAAATGCCTCTAATGACTTTAATTAACATGCCATATACTAAAGATATTTACAGGACAAATAAGATGCATATCTTGAATTTTCTTGGAATAACCTTTGAAGACCTATTCATTGTGGATGAATTTTATTGAATTTTACATAACTAGCAAACCGTAAGAGATAGACAAAAGCTTACTAACAAAAAATGAACACTAGTTCCAAAAGCTAAGCATAATTCAATATTTTATTACCAAACTACCACAAGTATACAAAAGTTGAGCATAATGCAATATGTTGTTACCAATACATCACACATGACCTGGAATGCAATAGTGTGAGAAATAGCAGACAATTTAGACCTCGGGACACTTTTTTACACCAATATAAAATCTGAATATCATTTCCACAATGACAATAACGGTACTGAGCGATTAATATGGGGTGTGGTGACCCCTGATGGCTACACAGGCCTCGCAGCATCGTGGCATGATTTCTATAAAGTGGCTCAAGAGCTCCGCAGGCAGCAGTTCCCATTTCTCACGGAAAGCACGTCGGAGGTCTGGAAGTGTCCTCAGTGGGGGCCGACGGGCTGCAACTCGTCTTCCTAATGCATCCAAGGCATGTTCTAGTGGGTTCATATCCAGGGACATCACTGGCAAGTCCAAGCACTGGATATCTTCCCTCTCAAGATAGACGTCCACCAGTTGGGCTCTATGCAGACGTGCATTATCGTCCTATAACATGGTGTGGAGCAACTGCGCCTCTAAACATCGCACATGTGGTTCCAGTACCCCGTCTCTGGGCATTCACAGTACCACCGTCGAAGATGTTAAGATCTGTACGTCCATTGAACCTTATGCCTGCTCACACGAGTACGCCACCAGCACCAAATGGGCTTGTTTCCACGATGTTGGTTAGATAAAACCCGGTTCCACGTTCTCGCCAGATTATTGTGCGACGAGAATCATAGTTCAAACTGAATCTGGGCTCATCTGTAAACTCCATTATAAACGGGACCGTAGGTATATTCAAGTGAGTGGGGCACACACTACTGGCAAAGAGGCCGACTGCCCTCAGCCTCCGGTATACAGTTTGCCTCGAAACTCGAACGCCTGAGGCGGCTGCAAGCTCCGAACACAGTTTCTCCGGGCATCCTTCGATGTCGTCATGCTGTTATGGTCAAATATCGATCCTGTTGTGGCGTTGAGACCCGTGGGCGACAATGTAAAGAGATTCGACGTACACCTGTTTCTTGGAATCATTTACAGGCCTGGAAATGACACTTTGTGGAAAATTCAAGGTCTCAAAGACTGTGGTTGGTGTCTGGCCTGCCCCTAGACGTCCGATGATTCTACCCTTCAAAACAGGGTCCAGTTGCGTCTTTGTGGCATGTTGGTGCTGTCCAGTAAACCTTTTGGGAAGCAACTACACTTTGTTCACAACGGGATAGCAATAACGAATGAGCCATGCACTGGGTCTGATACTCTGGTATTGGTTTGCTGCTCTGGTTTTGTTGACCTTAGAAGCCTGAACCCGCTTACTCATCAGAAACCACCAGTAAGGATAGGCACACACTGTGATAACGTTTAATGGCGCTCGCTCACCGTTTTCTCTTTCAGTTCTCTGTTTTCCAAATTATGTTTAACTTTTGGACACTAGTGTAGATCTCGTTAAAACACAATTTATTTCATATGCATTTTTTTCGTAGATTTGATCATTTGAGATACTGCTTGTTATTGGTTTCCGGTTTAAAATATCAAAACCTTACACTTACACCTACGCAAATGCAAAGAAACGATCTCATCCATACGGCAACGAGATTTTATAAGATTTGACCATTTTAGCCTAGTGTATTCCACTATTTCCCTTCTGCTTACAATAAAGCAAGTTTGGTAATGTTAAACTCGATGAACATGAAGTAGATATAAGCATAAGCTTTTAAGCAATAATTTATTACAGAGATGTAGAGAAAGGCATGTGAATGGAACACATACGATTTTTACTCAAATCCCTCTTTATTACTTTCTCTACACGTACTGTGTACACAGTTATAGAGAAAGTAGTGCATTATATCAAAAAATTCGATACCAAGTGTTCACCGAAATACATATTTTGAGACCCCTAAATCCAAAAAAGCATTTTTAGAAAAACACCAGTGTATGTGTCAGTCTCTATTGATATTTTAGTTTAGTATCATCCAGAGATGCAACACAAAGTTTTTGAGAAAAATCTTCCCACTCCAAACTACCCTTTACAGGAAGAAATTTCGAACATTTTGACTTTCTCAGAAATGGCTGTAGCGAAACGATTAAAATACTGTATATTAAAGGTACTTATACGGAAAATAAAATGTATATTATGAATTTTCTGGGAATAGCCTTTAAAGACTGGTTCATTCCGGGTGAACTTTGCTGAACTTTGCATAAATAGCAAACCCTAAAAGATGCATACGCTTACCACATAAAAATGTAAATCTCGTTAAAACACAGACTTTATGTAATATGAATTTTTTACGTAGGGTTGACCATATTCCTTGTTATTGGTTTCTTTTAAAATGCTTAAAACCTTTCACGTACAGTAGTTTGTACACTCCTGGCAATACAAAGAAACTAGTTGATGCACATAGCAACCAATTTTATAAGGTTTGATTAATGTTTTAGACTAGTATATTCCATTATTTCCCTTCTGCTTACAATAAAGCTATTTTGCTAATGTTAATCTCGATTAGAATGAAATAGATGCAAGCATAAGCTTTGAACAATAATTTGTTACAGAGATATAGAGAAAGTCATGTGAATTGAACAAATCAGATGTTTACTCATATAGCTCTTCATTACTTTCGCTACTTACTGTGTACACAGTGTATAGAGAAGATATTGTATTCCACCCAAAAACTCTATACAGAGTTTTCACTGGAAATACATATTTTGAGACACTCTGAACCCAAAAAAACATTTTTAGAAAACTATCAGTCTGTGTGTCAGTCTGGGTGTATCTGTATGGTCACCAAAGCTCGAAAACTAAACGACTACTAAATACCAAACTTAGAATTTAAGTTAAGTATCTTCCAAGGATGAGACACGAAGGTTTTGTAGAAACGCCCACACCCCACGTAGACTACCCTTTACATGTAAATTTTTTCAATTTTTTCCCTCAACGATTTTCATTAAAATAAAGTGTATTAAAGATATTTACATCTGAAATAAAATATATATTCTGAATTTTCTGGGAAGAAGTTATTCATAACTTCATTCTGGATAAATTTTGCTGAATTTTGTATGGCTTTTAAAACTTAAGAGGAAAAACAAAAAAATGTAGATCTTGTTAAAACAATTTGTGATATACATATCCGGTTTGCTCACTTCAAATTTAAACCACTTGACTTTTCTCATGGAGTCCGCTTTCGTTTCATCCCTCTTTTGTTTCTCTGCTTGCAATGCAAAATATTTTTAGAAAAAATCCGTGTGTGTCTGTGAACAGCATAGTTCAAAAAACAGACTTGGTATTTAGGTTTAGTATCTTCCAAGAATGTGACAATAACATTTTCAAGAACTCCCTCCCCCTGCATAAACTGCTCTTTACATGGGAAATTTTTTTTAATTCTTATATTTTCTCAAATGACTCTAATAATTTTGATTAAAATACCGTATATAAAGATATTTGCTATTTTCTGGGAATATACTTTGAAGATCCCTATAAAATGGATATGTTTTGCAGAATTTTGCATAGCGGTAAAACCGTAAATGATAAACAAAAACTTAAAAAAAATGTAGATCTCGATAAAAGTTATACTTTATGTTGCAGAACTGATCCTTTGGGAGATATTTCTGGTCATTGCTTTCAACTTTAAACTACTTATATTTTTCTCAAACGGGAAGTGACTTTTCGTTTCATCCCTACTGTTTTACTGCAGCACATGCAGAGCGAACCGAACTTCAATTGTTTCACATAGGGCCAGCTTTTAAAAAAAACTTACTATCGTTAGCCACAGTGTATTCACTTATGTCCCTGTTGCTTACAGTTTCTGCCAATGTTTACCTTGAATAGCATGTCATAAATAAAAGAATAATCCTCTCTAAGAAAAGCTGTTCGTCTAACAGCAATAGAAATCCTAAGATTTTTAGTATTCGGCAATTTAATAAAAATCGTTAGAATTATTTCTGAAATCAAAATTGTTATAATTTTATTTCTTGTAAAATGTAATTTGAGTTGAGAGAATTTTCTTGAAATTCTTCATATCGCATTTTTCGTAAATACTGAACTTAAACACCAAGCTCTGTATTTAAGTGACCTCGTTTTTAGTTATGCTGTTCACACACAGACCTTTCTCTAAACATGACTTCTTACTTTCTCTAGTCTTATGTACATAGTATCTAGAGAGGATATTGTATTCCACTCAAAAATTTCTCTGGGGAGATTTCACCGGAAATATGTTTTGGTGTCACCTGAGTCCGAGAAAAGCATTTTTAGAAAAATGTCCTTGTGCACTTGTGTCTGTGAACAGCAAAAAATGCCGCTAAATCCTAAACTGGATATAAAGGTATAGTATCTTCCAAGGGTTCGACATGAAGATCTTTAAGAAAAAATCCCCCACCACAAACTACCTTTAAAATCTTCGAAAAGTTTGATTTTCTCTAAAATGGCTAACGATTTTTATTAAAACCCGTATATTAAAGATTTGAAATAAAGATTTCAAATAAAATGGATATCTTGGATTTTCTGGGAATAGGCCCTGAAAACATATTTATTGTGGATGAATTTTACCGAACTGTTAAAGGGTATGACATAGACAAAAACTTACTTCACAAAAAATGTAGATCTCGTCAAAACACACAATTTATGTCCTTTGCATTTTTTGTTGTGGAGTTAACCAATACCGAAATATTTTTGTTTTTGTTTCAATTGTAAGTACTTATAACTTTCTCTTTGTTTTATTTACATAGCCTCCTTTAATGTCTAAAGTCATATCGGATGCTTTGCATTAGATACAACTTGTCTGTAGCTTTTTTACGTTGAGTTTTTAAATCGTTTTATTTTCCTGAAACGCTCACTCTCACATACATGTTTTCCAGATTCTGTGTGGAATAGGGAATAATTCTGGTTAAAGGAAAATTCCCCGCCCCAGCCGGAAATCGAACCCGGGGCCTTCGGGTAAGAAGTCAGCTCGCTGACCACTGAACCACGGAGACAATCTTGTCCGTTTTCCTTTTGTTCTATTTCTGGCCAAGAAGCGAATTGCAATGACAATCGCTTTACGACAGCTTTTAAAACATTTGACTATTGCCTTAGTCTAGTGTATTCCCTTAGTTACCTTCTAGAACATTCTGCTAACGTTCATCTCGATTAACATTGAGTAGAGAGAAAAATAATCTTTTGTAAGAGGTTTATAGAGCAAATAGAGAAAGTCATGCGAGTTTAGCATATTAGACTTTTACTTTCTCTAGCCCGCATGTAGAATGTACATAGTGGGTAGAGAAGGCATTGTATTCCACAAAAACAATCGATACCGAGATTTCACAGGAAATATATATTTTGGTGTCCCCTGAGTCCGAAAAAAACATCTTTAGAAAAAGGTCCGTATATGTGTGTCAGTGGACAGTATAGCTCAAAAACAAAAAGACCGTTAAATACCAAATTTGGTATTTAGGTTTTGGTATCTTCCAAGGATATGACACGAAGCTTTTCAACAAATCCCTCCATCACAAACTACACTTTACATGGAAAAAAATTCGAAAATGTTTATTTTCTCAAACGATTCTGAAGATTTTGATTAAAATACCGTATATCAAATATATTAACATCACAAATAAACTGTATATTTTCAGTTTTGTGGGAAAAGCCTCTGAATACCTCCTTATTCTGGATAAGCTTTACAGAATTTTGCATTGAGGTTAAACCGTAAGAATAGAGAAAAACTTGATACAAAAAAATGTAGATATCATTAAAACACAGTTTATTCGTATACAAATTAAAATCTCTAGCATTTTTAAAATAAAAATGTTTAGAAAATATTTTCATGTAAAAGTAATTTGAGGTGAGAGAATTTTTCTGAAATTCTTCGTGTTGCAATCTTAATATTTAAGCGACTTTGTTTTTAGTTATTCTGATCACACACACAGACCTTTTCTATAAATGTTTCTTTTTTGTTAATTCAGAGATCTTTAAAATGCATGTTTCGAGTATTAAATTTTGGTATCAAAATTTTAGATGGAATACATTAGCATCTCAAACTGCTATGTGCATTGTAAGTAATAGAGTAAAAGATCGTGTTGTGTTCCATCCACATGATTTTCTCTGCATCTTTGCAACAAATTTTAGTTAAAAACTTATGCTTCTATTTAGTTCATGCTAATCGAGAAAAAAATATCATAAAACATAGTCTTATTACTTGCTTCCCTGAAAGTAGAAACGAAATAAGGTTAGAGTGATAGTCAAAAGCTGGTTGCTATGAGAATGAAGTTTCTCTGTTTGTATGGACAGGAGTTGACAAATTCCTGTACGAGATAAACAAGAAATATCTCAAAAACCACCAACTCCACAAAGAAAATGTATATAACATAAATTGTGTGTTTTAAGTTTGTGTGGTACGTTCTTGTCCATTTCTTACAGTTCAGTACTTATGCAAAATTCCATAAAATTCATTCAGAATAAAGTAGTCTTTAGAGACTATTCCCAGAAAATCAAGATATACATTTTATTTGTTAGGTGAATATCTTAAATATACGATATTTTGATCAAAATCTTTAGAGCCATTTTTGAGAAATTCAAAATTTACCAAAAAAGTTCCATATAAAAGGTAGTTTGGGGTGGGGTGATTTTTCTCAAAATCTTCGTGTCTCATCCCTGGAAGATACTAAACTTAAATAGCAAGTTTGATATTTTACTGAATTTTCGTTTTTGACTTGTGTTCTCGGACATATGGACTCGCACACACGGACCTTTTTCTGAAAATGCTTTTTTTGGATTGGAGTGCAATACCTTCGCTGTACACTATGTACATGGTACGTATAGAGAAAGTAAAAAGAAGAATAAGGTAGAGAAAACAATAAAGTAATTATAAGTTGTGTTACAAATCACTAAGCAGCAGCAGTGTGGGAAGATGGAGTAGGAACGGAGTATAGAGTGGCAACATCTGCCTTTGGGGCTGCTTTGTGATTTGCGTCAGATTATTTAGAGGTAGTTTGCTCCCCAGTGTTTGTAATTTACGCTCCGTATGAACCGCTTCCTCCTTGGGCTCTAGCCTTACTTGCGGTCAGTCTACTGTTACTCACGCACAAACAGTATTCAACTCTAGGCAATTCTTGCACTCACCTCCCACGGGAACCGGAACAGGGAGCAGATGGTTACAGACTGCGGTTCCCGTATATCGTGATGGCTGTTAATGAAATCTTAGTAGACCTGATGTGCCAGCCAATCTGTTGTCTTGCCGAGAAACTTTGTTGTAAGACTAGTACAGACAACTCCATAAGACATCTGCGATGGCTTCCTCATTGGATAGCTTTACCAAAAGCTGTCATTTCTCTTGAAACGCCCACCACTCCTAGAGGGCAAATATTTTGCCTGAAACAGAAATTGTGTGTTCAAGGATGTTTATGTGAACTAACCCCTCATGTGGTTTATAAATCGCTTTATGATCCTCTTATTGCATCTTTCTTTATTATACAAATAGAATATGATATAATTTTTATTTTCTCTGCATAGTACAGGTAGAGAAGATATTGCATTCCACCCAAAAATTTGACACACATTTCATTGAAAATGCAAGTTTTAGGATCCCATGTGCAAAAATGTATGTTTACAAAAAGGTACGCGCGCATGTATGTGTGTCTGTGAAATAGAAAATTCGGCATATTTAAGTTTAGTGTCTTCCAAAGATACGAAACGAAGATTTTGAAAAAAATTCCTCCACCCCAAACTATACTTTACTTACCCCGAAGGGTTGCTCCGGTGCGAGTGCTGTGGACCCCAAGCACCCATGGTAATTCTGACGTTACTAGAAGTAGTCGGGTCGAACATCTGAGCTCCTCCCGCAAGGGAGCATTTCGGATTGGGTTGGGCTCGACGTGGTAGCGTCCCGATTGGTCAGTGATGCCTGGGCGGGTTGTGAGACGCCTCAATGTCCTCCGGCACTAACCTGGAAAGGTAGTAGACCAAAGTCTTCCATAGCCTTCCCCTTTGAGGTTGACTCCCGTAAATGGCGTATCCACTTCCGTCCTTGCTTGGAAGGGGGCCCGGGCTGTAAAATAGGCAGTAGTCTTGTTCCCTGGTTCGCACGTTCACCTGAACTGTCACGTCACTACTCGCTCACTACCCTTTACATAGAAAATATTTCGATTTTTTTTATTTTCAAAAATGTACTAACGATTTTGATTGAAATTCCATATGTTAAAGATATTTAATTTACAAATAAAATGCATATATTTAACTGATTGAGAATAGCCCCTGAAGATTTCTTCATTCTGGATGACTTTTGTATAACTGGTATACCGTAAGAGGAAGCCAAACCATATTGATCAAAATATGTAGATCTCGTTAAAACACACAGTTTATGTCCTACACATTTTTTAGTGGAGTTCACCATATTCTAAATATTGCTTGGTTTGTGTTTGTCTTAAAATACCTAAATTTTTCTCAAACGGGAATTTTCCTATTTCTGTCATTCAAAGAAACTAATTTCATTCACATAACAACCATCTATTAATGAATTTAGCTATCGCTTTAGCCTAGTATATTCTCTTATTTCCGTTTTACTTACAAGGAAGTAACAAGAGAATTTCTGCTAATATTTATCTCGATTAGCAGTAAGTAGATAGAAGAATAATCTTTTTAACAATAATTTGCTACAGAGATGTAGAGAAAGTCATGTGCATGAAGCACAAGATTGTTTTAATATATATAGCGCGTTTATAGCACACAGAGAAGGTATTCTACTCAAAACTTTGATACCGAGTTTTAACTGGAAATGCATGTTTGAGTCCCATACATCCAAAAACATGTTTAGAAAAAGGTCTACGTAGTGTGTCGTATATTATGTATGTGAAAAAAGTAGTTAAAAACGAAAATTACGTTAAATACCTACTTGATATACAAATTCATTATCTTCTATAAATGCTACATGAAGATTTTCAAGAAAATTTCTCAACCGCAAATATACTTTATATGGAACATTTTTAAACATGTTTATATTATTATAAATGGCTCTAGTGATTTTCATTTAAATATTATGTACTTAAAATATGTATATGAAAAACAAAATCAATGCTTTGAATTTTAAAAAACAGCCTCGAAACCCTCTTCATTCTGGAGAACTTTTGCACAACGTAAACCGTAAGAGATAGAATCTTATACACAAATATGTAGATCTAGTTAAAATACATAATGCTATGTACTTTCTCTGTGGAGTTAATCATTTCCAAGATATTCCTAGTTATTGGTTTCAGCATTTATTGTACCACTTATAATCGCGTGCATAATAAATTCTGCCTCATCATGGAACTGACCTGTTTATGTTGGTATTTATAAAATGTCTCCCATTGAATTAAGTTGTTATACTATGAGTGATTTTTGTATTTAAATTAATTTAACTTAATGATTACAAAAAAGATATTAAATCCATTTCAATGAATAAAAGATTTCTTTAAAAAAAAAAAAAAAAAAAAGAAACGAGCGCTACAATCTCTCAAAACGTGACTATTTCATTTTCTCAATCATAAATGTTGCCATTGGATAGCCATTATGATTTACATACTCTAAAAATGGCGAAATGGTCAACAGTAAAATTACAATTTAAACCATATATTTTCATGTTATATTATTTTTACTTTCTCTACTTCCTACACATTACGTCGGTATGGAAGGTATGCTGTTCTACCCAAAATTAGAGATTTCACCGTAAATGCATGTTTTGAGAAATCCCGAAAAAAATTAAACATTGCCTATGTGATCAAATAATTCAAATGATTAAAAACCAAAATATCTTCAAACGGTGCAGCATTTGAGTTTTAAAATACTTACGTCTCACATATGAGAACTTGTTAACTCCTGGTAATGCAAAAGAAATGGATTTCATCTACAATGCAAACAGCTTTTAAAAGATTTGGCTATCGCTTTAACCTAGTGTATTTTTGTTTCTACTTTCAAGGAAGCATTTAATAAGGTCGTTTCTGGTAATATGTATCTCGATTACTATGAAGTAGCTAGAACAATTAGCTTTTTGATAATTTGTTACCAAAAAGTAGAGAAGCTCATGTCAATGGAACACATTGGATGTTTAGTCTTATACATTCCCTTATTTTCCAGTACGTATAAAGATATATAGTAAACTCATTTTTTATCGTTTATTTGTATAGGCCTTTTTCAATTCTATGGTCATATCGGGGACTTTCACTTGAGCATCAACCCATCTAATCACAGGAAACGTTGTCATTTTATAATTCTAAACTCACAGATTCACTCTCATATTCATACTTTCAGACTCTGTGGGTGATAGGGAATAATTCTGGTTATAGAAAAGTTTACGCCTCAGCCGGGATTTGAACCAAATGAGAAGTTAGTTGCTGATGAATGAGTTGCTGATCACTCGATTATGGAGGCAGTGTTGTTAGGAGTTTTCAATACTTGGATTGGTTTGCAGCGACTCTCCATTAAGATCTTCTCTCTGCTTTCCGTTTGAGTTCTTCATATTTACTGCATTTCATATCTTCCATAATTTGTTTTATATATTGTGATCTTGCTCTTCCTTTGCCACTTGTTCCTTCTATCATACCTTCTATTATAATATTCAGTGTGCTCTGATGTCTTAATAAATGGCCTATTAATTTTGTTCTTCTTCTTTTAATTTGGTTCCAAATTCGTTTTTCCGCTTCTGCTCTTTTATATACTTCTTCATTTTTAATTTTGTCACTCCATTTAATTTTTAGCATTTTCCTATTGCACCATGTTTCAAATGCTTCTATTCACTTTCTTTCTGCTTTTAAAATTGTCCAAGTTTAACATCCATATAACATAATACTCCATACATATGTTTGTAATAAATTCTTCCTGGTTTCAAGGCTACTGTTGTTTGCAGTCTCGTTTTTACTTTCTCTACACGTACTGTGTACATAGTGTATAGAGAAGGTATTGCACTCCACCCAAATATTCGATACCGAGGTTTCACCGGAATTATATGTTTTAGTGTCCCCTATCTCCAAAAACGCATTTTCAGAAAAAGGTTCGTGTGTCCGTGTGTCTGTGAACACGATAACTCAAAAGCGAAAAGTCAGTAAAATACCAAACTTGGCATTCAAGTTTAGTATCTTCCAGGGATGCGACACGAATATTTTGAGAAAAATCCCCCCACCCCAAACTTCCCTTTACATGAAAATGTTTTCGAAAATTTTGATATTCTTAAAAATGGCTTTAAAATATCGTATATTAAAGATATTTACCTGACAAATAAAAATATTTTTTGAATTTTCTGGGAATAGCCTCTGAAAACTACTTTATTCTGGATGAATTTAACGGAATTTTGCATAACTGCTAAACCGTAAGAGATGGACAAAATCTTTTCGCACAAAAATGTACAGTCCGTTAAAACACACAATTTAAGTGATATGCATTTTTTTCGTGGAGTTGATAGTTTTTTAGATATTCTTTGTTTTTGGTTTCAGCTTTGCAAAATTCATAATTTTCTCATACAGGAATTGATCAACTCCAGCCCACACTAACAAAGGAACTTCAGTCACATAGCATCCAGCTTTTGAAGATTACTTTAACCTATGCTACTCCCTTATTTCGCTTCTACTTACAAGGAAGCAAGTTATAAGACTATTTCTGCTAATTTTTTCTCGATTAGCATGAAGTAAATAGACGCATAAGCTTTCTAACAATAATTTTTTTTCCGAGAGGTAGAGAAAGTCATGTAAACACACATTTTTTGTTGTTTCATTTGTATAGGCCTTTTTCACTTCTATGGTCATATCGTGGGGGAGCCTTTAGAATCCACCCGTGTGATCACAGGAAACCTTGTCATTAGGTTTGTCCTTTATATCACCAAACTCACACATACACTGCCATATTCATACTTCCAGACTCTGTGGAAGATAGGGAATAATTCTGGTTTAAAAAAAAAATTCCCGTCTCAGCCGGGAATCGAACCGGATGAGAAGTCAGATTGCTACCCACTCAACAACGGAGGCAGTCTTAACCTCATTTTTGTTAATGTTTCAGTATGAATCACGTAGAAGAATAAACCTTTATAATAATAGTTTCTTACAGAATAGGTAAAAAATGTCTGATTGGAACATATTTTTCGGAGGTAGAATGTAATATTTGATCAATTAAACATGTAAAAAATCTGATGTTCTCCATTCTATGGCTTTCTCTACATCTCTGTAACAAATTATTATTAATAATCTGATTCTTCTATCCATTTAATGCTAAAGCACTAGTAGAAACGGTCTTATTACTTAGTTACTTTATAAGTAGAAACGAAATAGGAGAATACACTAGGCTAAACCGACAATCAAATGCTTTAAAATGTGGTTGCTATGGGATTGAAATCCGTTTCTTTGCATGACCAGGAGTGACAGGTTCCTGTATGAGAAAATTTAAGTATTGTAAAGTTGAAATCAATAACAAGGAATATCTCCAAAACGGCCAACTCTACGAAAAACTGTATATTGCATAAATTGTAATTTTTCGTGGTCTACGTTTTTATGTAATAACTTTTTGTCTGTCTCTTACGGCTTACCAGTTATGCAAAATTCACCCAGATAAAAAGTCTTCATAGGCTATTCCCAGCAGATACACATTTCATTTGTCACGTAAATATCTTTAATATACGATATTTTAATCAAAATCGTTAAAGCCATTTTTGAGAAAATAAAAATGTTTGAAAAAAGTTCCAAGTAAGGGGTAGTTGGGGTGGGGGATTTTCTTGAAGATCTTAATGTTGCATCTTTGGAAGATACCAAACTTAAATACCAAGTTTGGTATTCAACGCTCTTTTCGTTTTTTAGCTATGCTGTCCACAGACACACACACACACACACACACACACACACACACACACACGGACCTTTTCCTAAAAATGTTTTTTTCTTATTCATACGTTTCCAAAGCATGTACTTTCGATGAAATCTCGGTATAGAATTTTTGGGTGTAAGGTAATACT
Organism: Hymenopus coronatus; assembly: GCA_030762935.1. Classification (NCBI taxonomy): domain Eukaryota; kingdom Metazoa; phylum Arthropoda; class Insecta; order Mantodea; family Hymenopodidae; genus Hymenopus; species Hymenopus coronatus. Next base: position 77,295,757 of record CM060895.1, on the reverse strand, counting down.
TTCTGTATACACTATGTACATAGTACGTGTAGAGAAAGTAATAAATAGTAATAATTTCCTACAGAATAGATAAAACTTGCCATGTGATTGAAACACATTTTTCGGTAATATTTGCTCCATTAAAAATGTAAAAATTATATGTAAGGAAAGGGAGAATTAACTCGGCGCTTTGTGCTGGACAAAGCGGCACCGGGGCGGGTTTTCTCCGGGTTCTCCGGTTTCCCCCGCCATCGCATTCTACCGGTGCTCCATCTTCATTCATATATTCTCAGTGTCATCGCCTGTGGTGCCATAAATAGTTACAGCGGGCGTTAAACACTACCAAAAAAAAACTCCGATGCATGTAAATTGTAAAGCTCAATGAGCCTTCGACAAATAGCGCTACACGTCTTAGTCATTTGTCTTTAATGGAACGAAAGTAATTTATATAGATGCACATAGTGGACATGGAGCAGAATAATACAACGGAACAAAAGGAAGGGAGCTGCAATGAGCAAGGAATTTGAAATGTAATATGTAACTTAAAACTTTCCAACATAATAATGACCCATTTTATTACATCTGAAGCCGCGGGGCATGAACAAAAGAGATTTGTCATGGCATGGAAACTAAATGACAAAGTTCCCCTCTTAAATCCCTATCCCCTCTCCCTCCCGGAGTGTGAAGTGGTAGGTGTGTTTGATCACCATTGTCCGCTAAACTCTAAGGCATAATGGTCCCCAGCTATTGTTTTAACAACGGCCTCTGTCGCTAGCTATAATTGAACTCCATTCAACTTGTCTGCATTCAGCCTGCAAAAGCTAAAATCAAATCTCTGTAAACCCAAGTGTGATCCTGGGTTCTCGGGTTCTCAGCACAGAAGAGAAGGCAAGTGTTATATGCAGACAGCGCAAGTTTAGATACTAAAACTAATGCTTTAGGTCCTTAAAATAACTCTTTTTTGTTATACATTCTGTTATACTGTTCTGTTCTGTCAAGAAAGTCCCGGGAATTGATCCATTAAAAACCCTGTTTCAAATGGGATTCAAAGTTATTGTTGTCATTAAGTTGGTACAACTTTCCTCTATACCCACGCGGAGTTTGATCGTCATCTCTCATATAGTTTGTTTACAGTACGCCATTTTGTTAGTTCATCTCAAAGTTGATTTGCGATTTTACGATGGATACAATTATTGAACCAAGAATCTGTCTCAAATGTTGCATTGCAAAGGGTATTTCGTTTGCCGAATCGCCGAAAAGGTTACAGAGGGCTTACGGTGAATCGACTTTATGAAACACACGTGCAAATGAGTGATACAGTGCATTCAAAAGTGGACGAGATGTGGTGGAAGATTTGCCTCGATCTGGTCGGCAATCAACGGTCTCAACTGAACTGAACATCGCTAAAGTGAAGAAAATGTTGTCTGAAAATCGTCATTTAGGTCTGAGAGAGATTGCCGCTGAACTTTCTGTGTCTCAGGACTCGATTCGTACCATTTTAAATGATTGTTTGGGCATTACACGCTTGCAGCTCGGTTAGTTCCGAAAGACTTGCATTTTCTACAAAAACTTAATCGCATAAGGATTGCTGAAGACATGCTAGAACGAGCCAGTTCCGACCCCACATTCATGAAACGCATTGTAACTGGTGATGAGATGTGGGTTTACGAGTTTGACACTCAAACCAGTCAACAAGCTTCCGAATGACGCCTTCCAGCTGAACCGAAACCTAAAAGGGCACGTCAAACTCGATCAAAGCTGAAGGTCATGTTGACAGTTTTTTTCGATTATCGCGGTGTTGTGCACTCAAGAGTTCTTGCCAGAAGCTCAGTTGGTAAAAAAAAGACTATTATCTGAGTGTTATGTGGCGTTTGAGGGAACAAATACGGCGAAAAAGGCCAGATTTGTGGAACGACAACTCATGGATTCTGCACCACGATAACGTACCAGTCACAAGGCTATTATTGTGAACGAATTTCTGGCCAAAAACTCAACAAATTTCATCGAACAACCACCGTATTCACCTGATCTGGCTCATGCTGATTTTTTTCTTTCCAAAACTCAAGTTACCACTTCGAGGCACACGTTTTCAGTCGATAGAAGACATAAAGGAAAATTCGCGGCAACAATTGACATCGATTCCTAAAAGTGCCTACAAAAAATGTTTTGATGATTGGATTATTCGTTGGCATAAATGTATAATTTTAGAAGGGGCCTACTTTGAAGGCGATAAAATAAAATTGGATGAATAATTCATTTTTTGTGTTTCATTGGCAAATTCCCGGAACTTTCTTGATACCGTAGTATTTAGACGCTATAAAATTAAACAGAAGATATTAGAACAAATGTTATTATTGTTAATGTTATTATTGTTAGTGTTCTTGTTGTTAGTGTTCTTGTTGTTAGTGTTCTTGTTGTTAGTGTTCTTGTTGTTAGTGTTCTTGTTGTTAGTGTTCTTGTTGTTAGTGTTCTTGTTGTTAGTGTTATTGTTGTTAGTGTTATTGTTAGTGTTATTGTTAGTGTTATTGTTGTTAGTGTTATTGTTAGTGTTATTGTTATTAATGTTATTAATGTTATTGTTGTTAATGTTATTGTTGTTAATGTTATTGTTGTTAATGTTATTGTTGTTAATGTTATTGTTGTTAATGATATTGTTGTAATTACTATTGTTGTTTTGTTATTGTTGATATTGTTTTTGTTATTGTTGTCGTTATTATTGTCATTGTTGTTATTACTTATAATTAATTATTATTATCATTATTATTGCTTCATTTATATAGCATCTAAGATCATATCCGGGGTTTTGCATTAGAAACAACTCGTTGTCTGTAGGCTCTGTACGGTGTGTTTAAATTGTTTTTTATTTTCATAAAACACACACACATTCACTCTCACATACACACTTCCAGACACTATGGGGGATAGGGAATAAAAAAAAATTCCCCGCCCTAGCCGGGAATCGATCCCGACAAACCTTATATTTTAAATTCTAAAGCGTTATTTAGCCATAGCTCATATAAATTCATGCTAATAATCATTGCCCCGAAAACGGATGAAAAATAATTATTCATGTAAAATATAAAAGTGAGAAAATGCATGTTGGCAACAAATGCCATGTGACGTCATCACCAATAACACATGCTACATTTAATATAATTCTAAACTGTATATATAACAATGTTGCTATACAATATGTCGTTCATATTTGAAGTTAAAACACACAGTGGTAAAATATTAAGTTAGCATATAAAGCTTAAAATTATAGCATATGGACTATAAAAAGAACGGCCAAGAAATGAAATGTATGAATATGTTTATAATGATGACAATTGCATATATTTTGAATATTACACATGGTAATGATTTTTACTTTCTCTTCATGTCTGTAACAAATTATTGTTAGTAAGCTTATTCTTCTGTTTCATAATAATCGAGATAAACGCCAGCAGAAATTGTCTTATTACTTGCTTCCTTGTAAGTAGGAGGAAAATATGGGAGTACCTTAGGCTAAGACGACAGTCAAATCCTTCAAAACCTGGTTGGTATGTTATTCAAGTACCTGTATTTGCATGGAAAGGAGTTGACCAATAATAAATTACAATTTTTTTTAAAGTTAAAATTAATAACAAGGAATGTCTCAAAAATGGTCGCTCACGAATAAAATGTACCTATCATAAATTGTGTGTTTTAACGTGATCTACATTTTTTGTGTGGAAACTTTTTGTCTATCTCTTACGGTTTACCAGTTATACAAAATTCCACAAAATTCTTTCAGAATAAAGAGGTATTCAGAGGCTATTCCCAAAAGGTTCAAGATATACATTTTATTTGCCATATAGGTATCTTTATTTTACGACATTTTAATCTAAATCGTTAGAGCTATTTTTGAGAAAATAAAAAATTGCGTTTTTTTTCCATGTGAAGGGTAGTTGGGGGTGGAGGGAATTTGTTCAAAATCTTCGAATCTCATCCCTAGAAGATACTAAACTTAAATACCAAGTTTGGTATTTAACTGATTTTTCGTTTCTTACTTTCTCTACACGCAAATGTAAAGTTTAGTAACAAAACTTCTTATTTGCATTCCAGGAGTATAGTTTAAAACAATCTTTGAAATTAATTAAATATTAATGCAGAAAAAGTTTAGATATATTATTTGTTCATGCCATGTCATTATTTTTGTGGATTAATTAATCTTATTATCATATATAAATAATTAATTTTACTTACCTAGAACATTAATTTAATAATTTTTATTTATTATAATATTAAGGTTCTCTGGTAAAAAAATCAAACTAATTGGTTGAAATGAGCTTTCCAATGAGCATTTTAAACATTTACATGCGTTGGAAAAGTAGAGGTTCAGATATTTTTTTTTTTTGTTTGAAATGTCATATTTTACCATTAAAACTTCCAATTAAAAGGTCACGCGACATGTGCATAGATTGCAAATGTCTGAAAGTAACCGACATTAATCTATAAGGATCAAGGTACATTATTATGTTAAAATCCAAATCCATCATTTTATGTTACTTTGGTCAAATTTTCAGAGATTGGTCCCCTTAAATTTTTATTAGGTATTTAGTTAACTTAAAGATCGTATCCTTGTTATTAGTAATTAACTACAGGTAAGTAGAATTTTCACAAGCAAATATAATAATAATAATAATAATAATAATAATAATAATTAGGTTTGAGCACCTCTTAAAAGCTACATTGGCTTAGGTCCCTGACTGTTAGCCGGTGTAGCCCCTTTTGTTTTCTGCCAGCTATTCTGTTTCATTCTCTGTGTGTTTTTTCTGCTGTTCCATCTTTTTCTATTTTCTTATTCACTTTTCTTTACCTGTCCCAAGTATTGCCCTTTTTGTTTAATTCTTCTCTCCGACCTTAACATTCAACACTTCCATCACTATGTCCTCTCCTGGCACACTATCCAAGTTGTGTTCCCTAATTTCTTACCTCTTTACATTCAGTTAAACAATGAACAAAACTGTCTTCCTCCCCGCATAAAATACAACGTTCTAGTTCATTACACCTCATCGCCTTCAAAAGTAATGTTCCCATTATCATTCACATTACCCCTTCCCTCTCTTGTTTGTTTCATATATTTAAATATCCCTCACTTGGCCATTATTTCTTTATTTTACAATATAAACAAAACAACTTCTTACTTTATATCTCGCCCCAAATTGTCTAATTATTTCTTCTTTCCTATTTTTCGCTGACTTCAAGAATACTTTTTTTTTTCATTTTCCTATCACTTCCTCCATACACCTCCCATCCATGCTTTTATCAAGATAATTACATTTAAAGAAAATACCAGGGAAAATGTTGAAAAAAACAGTTTTGATTGATTAAAAGTACAATTATGAAATTCGTGTGAATGTAAATGTGGGATATACTTGAAGCAAATGCATTTGTTTAAATTCATTGGTTGATTGATTATAAAGTTATAGTGTTTATCAAGAGTCCAATAGTCTTGCTTAGGATCAGTTAGGTTTTTTCGGTGTTTTTCATTTATCCTGAGAAGGTGGATGTCGAGTAATTTGAAGCTCCATGGACCCAGGGATCATTTAAGCAACATTTCACCATCCGTAATGACGTTAAAGCTAAAAAAATGTTAACATGACCCACTCCATTATTACAGAAAAGAGGAATCAAGATGCTTTTAACTTTGATGTCAATTTTCTTTTACTATCTCTACTTCGTACATGTGTAAATACTCCCCAACCCCGAACAAACCTTTTACATGCAAGCTGTTTCAAAAATATTGATTTTCTCAAAAATGCTTTTAACAATTTTGATTAAATTACCGTATATTAAAAGATGTTTACAGGACAAATAAGATGTATATATTGAATTTCCTGCGAAAGGCCTTTGAAGTCTTCATCAATCTGAATGACTTTTCCATAACTGGCAACCCAAAATACGTAGATTGTAAAAAATATAATTTATGTCCTTAGCATCTTTGTTTTATAGCTAACCGCTTCCGAGATATTGCGTGTTATTGGTTTCAATGTTAAATATTTCTACTTTTCTCAAATAGAAAATTGTACAGGTTTCTTTTGTTTTATTCGGGGTCATACAAAGAAGTGATTTTCAATGAGAACCATATAGCGACAGCTTTTAAAATATTTGACTACCGGTTTAGCGTAGTGTAGTCCTTAGTACCCTTCTGCATATAGGGAACTAATTAATAAGACCATTCTGCCTAAGCTTATCTTGATTAGCATGAAGTATAAAGAACAATAATCAGTTGTATACGTTTGTTTGTAGAACAGGTAGAGAAAGCCTTGTGAACCGAACACATTTTTTTACTTCTTGTATAAATTTCATTGCAGACTATGTGTATGTCTTCAATGAGGGCAAGAGATGGAGATGGAGATATGTTTTCACGCAGTAATATTGACATCACACTGGTTAATATCTGTGGATGTGTGACATTTATATTTCGTAACACTACATTAGGTGTTTGGTACATGTTACGTAGTTATTAATACCCTTATTTATTTATTATATACACATACAACTAGTTTTTTTTATCTAAAGTTATACCGACGGGTATATCCACATGGGGGGTTTGTTTACATATGAATATACATACGAGGGTCGGCTTCACACAGATATGGCGTCTCTAGGCCAGTTAGACGATAGCATCGTATACTTTAACTCTGGACTAGCTTCTATCCTGAGTTACAGGTCAATAGCTTGTTTGGTTTTCATTTGACAACATTTTAAACAAGATAACTTTAGAGTTTTCACGAAAGTGAGGATTTGGAAAAACAAGCAGTGATTAAATAAAAAGGCTTAACGCCTAAAGGAATCAAGGACAGTACATTGAAAGACTCTGTCCCTTCATATCCAATGATTACAAGATGGGTTGCACAGTTTAAAATGGGACGTACCAGCACTAGTGATGAGCCTCACTCTGGACGTCCTGTAGAAGTGACAATTATTGAAAAAAAATCATTGTTTAGTACTGGAAGATCGCAGAGAAAAGTTTTTTGAGATAGCAGAGGCTGTTAACATGTCAAAAGAACGTACAGCTAATATTTTAAGTATGTAATGTTTTGGGCTATCACAAGGTCTGTGCAAGACGGGTGCCGCGTTTGTTGACACCTGATCAAAAGTTGCAAAGAAAAACTGTTTCTGTAAAGAATGTGGAGCTCTAACGTACAAATTCCAGTGAATTTTTGAGACTGCTTATTACCATGGATCAAACCTGGATATATCACTACACTCCAGAAAGTAAATCAACAGTGCAAAACCAATTCCAAAAAAGGCAGTCAATTTTGTCAGCTAACAATGTTATGGCGAGTGTTTTCTGGGATGTACAGGGAATTATTTTTTTTTGATCACTTGGAAAAGGGTAAACGTATCACTTTCGACTACTACGCAATCCTACTGCAACGTTTGAGTGATGACGTGAAAAGAAAAATACCTCAATTGGCAAAAAAAAAAAAAAAAAAAAAAAAATCTTGTTTCAACATGTCAATGTTCAGTCATTACAATGGGAAAATGTCCGATTTAAGTTTGAATTGCTTGAACATCCACTCTATTTGCCAGATCTAGCCCCCAGGAGTACCATCTGTTCTCAAACTTCAAAGAAATTCTAGGAGGACGAAGATTTCACAGCAACGAGGAGGTCATTGATGCGGTAAACAGCTGTTTTGAGGACCTTGGTAAATCGCACTGTATAGATGGTTTACTTAAATTAGAAGACCGACAAGATATGACAAATACAGGGTTACTACAAAAGAAATAGATAACTTCAACTGCCTGTTAAACAAACACTGTTAGAGATAGCAACCTAATTATTTTGGAGGTATGTTGAGAAACTCTCAAAGTTTCGTTTGTTACTATTGGTAACGCTGTAGTGTTTTGTTTGTTGTTGCAGAAGTTGAAATGTCGGAAAATCCTGTGGAAAAGGCATATTGCGTGTTGGAATTAGCTAGAACGCAATCAGCAACTGTTGTCCAACGACATTTTAGAATACGTTGCCACAAAACGCCACCGACTAGACAGTCAATCTACGACTGGTATAGGAAATTCGAGACAACGGGATGTTTGTGCAAAGGGAAGACCAAGAGTTTCGGAAGAAAACGTTGAACGTGTTCGTTCTGCCTACATAAGAAGCCCACAGAAATCGACATCTAGGGCAAGCATGCAATTACAAATTCCACAGCAAACTGTATGGAAAATCTTGCGGAAGCGACTGCACATGATGCCTTACAGATTACAGATGTTGCAGTTTCTGAGTGAAGAAGATAGGGTCATCCGGCGTGACTTTTGCATCGACATGTTGCAAAATGATGAAGACGATGCTGGTTTTTGTGAGCGCATCATTTCATTTTTGTGGTAACGTGTTCTAAAATGTCGTTGGACAACAGTTGCTGATTGCGTTCTAGAAAATTCCAACACGCAATATGCCTTTTCCACAGGATTTTCCGCCATTTCAGCTTCTGCAACAACAAACAAAACACTAGCGTTACCAATAGTAACAAACGAAACTTTGGGAGTTTCTCAACATACCCCTAAAATAATTAGGTTGCTATCTCTAATAGTTTTTGTTTTACAGGCAGTTGAAGTTGTCTATTTCTTTTGTCGTAACCCTGTATATTAATTTTTTGTGGGATTATGTTGAAAATAAAGCAAACATTTTTTTTAAATCCTGTTTTCATTGAGAGGCCCGGGGCTTATCAGCCGACCCTAGTAAATAAGACAAACATATTAGTTCTTGATGAACTGTAGGAATCTGGTAACGTTTATGAGTAAAGGTGACTATGGCAATTTTGCTATAGTAATTCCATAATTTATTTATTTTTTTCTCGAAATCGTTAATTTTTTTGATTTCTCTACTTCATATAGTAAGTAGGGGCAGTATTGCATTCTATCCAAAAATTCTATGACGATGTTTCATAGGTTTTGAAGCCCCTGAATCTAGAAAACATAATTTTTGTGTGTGTGCGCGCGTGCGTGTGTGTATGTGAACAGGAGATCACTCAAAAACGAAAATACTGTTAAATATCAATTTGAAATTTAACTTCTACATTTTCCAAGGTTGTACTACTAAGATTTTGAAGAAAATTCCCTGCTTGAGTTTAACCTTTACGTGGAAATATTTTCATAAATTGATTTCGTAAAAAATGATTCCAACGATGTTAAAATACCGAAATTTTATGGCAGATGAAAATCTTGAATTTCCCAGTAAGTCACTAAAGGTCTGCAAATTCTGAATGATTTTTGCATAACTGGACGATCGTAACGGATACCAGCCTAAAGCTTAGTACATAAAAAATGTAGATCGAGTTACACCACGCAAGGTATGTTAGATGCTTTGGGCCGCCGTGTATTACTGTGGCAACAATGACTTCCCTTTGGAAGGTCCGAAGCTACTGGCTAACTCCACGACTACAATCTCGGCTAAAATATAGTTCAATATAAAGTAAAACTAAACAGAAAAAATAACTTAAAATATGGAGTGAACTGTTGGTTTAAGTTTGTAAGTAAGCAAGTAAGTCAATATATTAAGTACGGGGCTCTTAAGATTTGCTTCCCTAATGAACTCCTAACAGAAACTCCCTGTATCAGCAGGAGGCCTTTGCCTTTAAGGGAGGTTTTCGTTATTTATTTATAATTTTCTTGCGAAGCTCAAACATTTCAGATTGTTGTTGGTTTAAATTTTCGTTATACCTTTCACAAAAGCAATTCGTTATTGTTTTTTATCTCGGTAATGCAAGAACAAGGGAATTTCATGCAAAGTATACTCCCTTATTCCGCTTCTACCAACAAATAAATATATAATCAAACCGTTTTATTTGCTACCAAAAAGGAAAAGAACAAGCTTTTATAAGAATAATTTATTGCAGAATAATTAGAGAAAAACATGTGTAAGTAACACATCAGATTTTTATGTTTATGAAACAGTTTGAGTATTTAAGAACGAGAATTGCTGGTGGGAGCAGCTAGATGATCTGTGAGCAAAAATACGGATGGCAGATTTGTGGATGTAGAAAAAAGATGAAAAAAAATTCTGAAAATCGGTGAGAAATAGGCTAGAAGGTAATCAGTGTAGTGAACTCGAAAATTAAAATAAGCTTTGTTTATATGAAAAATAAATAATGTATATATATAGATATATGTAATAATAAAGGAAAGAATCAGCATAGATGACAAATGCATTACTTTTGAAAGGTAACAGGGACAATAAATTAGAACGTTGTATTTTATATGGGGAGAAATACAGCATTGTATACTGTTTAACAGAAAGTAAAGAGGTAGGAAATTATATGGAAGAAATTTGGGAACACAAATGGGATAGTATGCCAGGAGACATGCTAGCAATGAAAATGTTGATGTCAGGGAAAGAGAGGAACTAAAATAATAGGGCAATATTTGAGAAAAGTAATAGAGAAGGAGATGAGAAAAAAGAATCAGATAAACTAAAAACAGTAAAGAAAGTAAAGGATGGATTATGGAGTACAAACAAACAAGGGCTAACATCCAGGTACCTATATTTTTGGGAAATGAAAATATTTTGCTATGTTTATATAATATGAAGATGTTAAATAACATAAACGAATGCTTTATTTTTCAAATTCTTCGGTTGCACAAAATTGCCTGATCTAAAAATGGATTACTAGGAAATAACTGTATCTCATGTTTATACGAATAGTAATTTTTTGACGTTGATAAGTAAACTACTATAGCTTTGTTAATCTTAAAATTAAATGACATATATTAATATCTATTTTGCGACACAGTTTTCTTGATAATTTCAGCCCTAGTGTTTCTGATGAAAGAGTCTAAAAGTAGATAACTAGGAATTACAGAGCTAATATAGCGCCTAACCGGTACTAAAATCTAATCGTGCATTAGGAAGAGAAATATGCACATTTCAGCGGCGCTCTATATATACCAGGATCTGGTAATGATAATAAGTCGCAACTTCAAACTGCGCTCCTTAAAGTCAAGTGCTTTAACTGAGGCATGCGCACGACGTTACTCTCTTAGCTTCGAAACCCAAACTCAAACCAGAGTTTCCCTGTAACTAAATATTAGTCCCGGATCACTCTTCATCATTCCAATGCTTGATTAAAATCACACAAAGCTTTTTAGCTCATTAAATAATTTTCATATCATGAACTAGGGGGAATGAATTAATTAACAGATTTCCCTCCCCCTTCCTCACTCTGTCCAAGTGTGTATGCGTTCGTATTGTTTATTGTCAAGGCAAATTTTAATTAAAATAGTAGCGCCCCGTTTTAGCTTTATTACCCTCAATTTTCTCCTTTGGAATAAAGCCATTCTGTCAGAAATGGCTTTATAAATTTGTACATTTAATGTTGTTAGTCATCCGGAAGACATGTTGTAATTTACAGTGCTAAAATATATAAGCGAGTCGGAAAGGAGCATTGTGTGATAATCATCGTTATTTAGCACTTGAATGCTTGCCTCGAAACAAAATATCAATGATTTTAACGTCACAGTTGAGGAATTGCCACACTTTTGCAGTTAGAATTTTATAGATAAGGTTTGTTACTTTCTGTCTACGTTCTATGTACATAGTGTATAGAGTAGCTATTGCATTGTACCCAAAAAATTCGATTCCGAGATTTCACCGGAAATACGCGTTTTGAGACCACCTGAATTCAAAAAAAAAGTATTTTTAGAGAAATGTCTGTCTGTGTGTATGTGTGTGTTTCTATGGGCCTTTAGGCAGCATAGCTCAAAAACGAAAAGACCGTCAAATACCAAACTTGGTATTAAAGTTCAGTATCCTCCAAGGATGCGACACGAAGATTTTCAACTACTCTTCACATGGAAAAATGTTCGAAAACTTATTTTCTAATAAATGGCTCTAACGATTTTGATTAAAATATCATATATTAAAGATATATACTTGACAAATAATATGTATATCTTGAATTTTCTAGGAATAGCCTCTGAAGACTACTTTATTCTGGATGCATTTTACGGACTTTTGTGTAACTGGTAAACCGTAAGAGATAGACAAAAACTTATTATACAAAATATGTAGAGCACATTAAAATACACAATTTATTTTATATACATTTTTTTCGTGGAGTTGATCGTTTTGTAGATATTCCTTGTTTTTTGTTTCAGCCTGAAAAAAAAAAAAAAACATACTTTTCTCATACAGGAACTTGTCAACTCCTATCCTTACAAACAAAGGAACTTCAGTCACATAGCAGTCATTTTTTGCTATCACTTTAACCTATGTTGCTCCCTTATTTCGCTTCTACTTACAGGGAAGCAAGTAATAAGACTATTTCTGCTAATTTTTTCTGACTTAGCATGAAGTAAATATGTGAATGGATTACATCATATTTTTTTTAGTTTCATCAACCTGCCACACATTAGCCCTAAAGGCTTGTTTTCCCCTAAAACCTTTTCCTTGAACTACTTGCGGTATTTTGGTTCCAAATCAGTATACTTCCCTGATTTTCCTGGTCATAAAAGAGTAAATATATTTACTTTCTCTACTTGTATTTTGACCTACATGCTAGGTAGACAAGGTTTTGTATGCCACCCTAAAATTGTATACCAAAATAGCACTGGAAATACATATTTTAAGGATCCCCAAATCCAAAGAAAAAGCTACTTGTGTGAGTGTGTTTCTTATAGCGTTAAACCTTCGCTTTTACTACTATGGCACCGCAGGTAATGACACTGATAGTACATGGAATAAAGATGGAGGACCGATAGAATGTGACTGCAGCGGAGACCGGACGACGCTTTGTCCACCACAAGTCCCAGTTGCAGTAGCTTGGGATCGACCCTGGCCGTCTAGGTGAGAGGCGAGTGATTTAACCACTCGGACACGGGGTAGCCGGTTTTGTGTGTGTGTGCGTGCGTGTGCGTGTGCATGTGCGCCTGCCCGCACGCTCACAACATAACTCAATAACGAAAAGTTCGTTTAACACTAAACTTGACTGGTTAGGTATAATCAGAGTAAAGAATTCAATGCCATGACCGGGATTTGAATCACGGATCTCCAGGTCTCTAACCATTAACCTACCATGACAGTATGCCGGCACGACATCAAATTTCTTGATTGACTCGTATGTTTCCCGGTATACCTCAAGGTGAGTTGAGAAATTTAATATTTGGGTTCGAGAGAATTTTTTTTTTTTTAAATCTTCGTGTCACATCCTTGGGAGATACTACACTGAAATGTCAAGTTTGGTATTTAACGGAGTTTTAATTTTTGAATAACACTATCTCCCCCCCCCCCACAAAAACATAAAAATCCCTTTTTTTTTCTTTTTTTTTTTTTTTTTTTTTTATTCAGGGGGTCTCGTAACAAATTTGCGATGAAATCTCGTATCGAAATTTTGGGGAAATAAAATGCCTTCACCTGTGTGCATTATGTATAGGTATTTGATACAGAAAGTAACATATCTGATGTTCTTATGTAAGCTTCTCTACCTAATCCGTAATAAACTTATTTTACAAAAGGTTAATCCATTTACTCCATGCTGATCTAGATATACAGGCTGTTTCAAAACCTCACCAAACGAAGATAGCAGTTGATTACTTTGCATGGAGTAAAACAAAAGAAACAGGAATGAAAAAATCTGGCTTGAAAAATGTTTTATGTATTTTACAGATTAAAACAATAATATTGAATATCTTGGAAATATTAACTTCACAAAAACGTATATAACATAAATTGTGAAGCCTTTTGACGAGATATAAATCTTTTGCGATAACTTTATGTTCATTTCTTACGGTTTACTAATTCTGTAAAAGCATTCAGAATTAAGAGAGCACTTCAGAGAATTTTCATGACAATTTCAAAATAAATTTTAATTCTTATATAAATATGTTGAATATACAGTATTTTAATCATGGTCATTTGAACAATTTTTGGGAAAAAGACAATTTTGAATAAAGAAAAAAAATCATATAAGTAGTAAAAGAGGAGGGAGTATTTTTTTTTTAATCTTGATGTCGTATCCTTTGAAGATACTAAGGTTTTTAAGGACCTTTTTAATTATACCCCCAGACTTATCTGTAAAAATGTATTTTTTTGATTCAGCTGCTCTAACTACTATGTACGTGCATAGTACTCAGTAGAGAAAGTAATAATGATGTATGTACTTTCTTGTTTTCTAAACTGTGTACAACAGAATCTGTACTGTATATCGAAGAATTAACAACCGCCACGGCACCCATTCTCTGTTATTTCTCTCTATTACTTTTTGGTTTCAAACTATGTGGTGTTAGCCGTCTTTACGGTTTAAATGTCAGGTGAGTCGGGGGTTAATGAATAATGGATTTTCAGTAATTTTACGTTCTCTAGCATATATGTATAAATTGTATTCGGTAGCTAGAGATGATTATCACACAATGCTCCTTTCCGACTTCGCTTATATATTTTAGCACTTTAAATTACAACATGTCTTCCGGATGACTAACAACATTAAATGTACAAATTTATAAAGCATTGCACTAAAATTTCGATGTTTGGATTACCATATTTCATGACCTCCCACGAGTCCAAAAAAAGCAATTTTAGAAAAAAATTTTAACAAATTTTCATTAAAATATATATAACATAGAAACTTACATTATAAGTAAAATATTGTTAAAGTAAATACTTTTTAATGTAAGTTTTTCTCATATAGTTGAAAGTTTTTTAGATACTCCTTGTTATTGGTGTAAGTTTTAAACTAACTTTTCTCAAACTGGTCATGTAGAATGAAAGAACCTCAATTGATTCCCATAGCGACCAGCTTTTAAAAGATTTGACTTTGCTTTAGAATAATGTATTCCCTCTTTCCCTTCTGCTTACAATGAATCAAATAAAAAGACCAATTCTACTGATGTCTATCTCGATTAGTATGGTGTAGGTAAAGAATGATATTTTGTAACTATAGTTTGTATTTGGAACATCTATAGAAAGCTATGTGAATGGAACACATCAGATTTTTTGAAGATGTTGGTGTTGTGAGCTATCAATTCGTAAATATTGAAGAGACGTGGAAAACTGGGTTTCATTTTATTTACCCTCTTAGTATACATTGTATGCTATTACTCTAGCCCAGATTTTTATCTGATATCAAATTCAGATATATGTACATAAATATATAGTAAAATATGGTAAAATATGTAATACAAAATAAATATATAATTATGAATATATAATAAATCATCTAAAATTACATTAAAGTCAGTAGTTTAAATTAAAACAAATTTATTTCACTCACCGGTCATTCCTTGTTATTGTTTTTACTGCTCCAAATTATTCCGCGCTTTTTATTGCAAATTCATATATAAAATATTACTTTTACACATTTCATGGCATCTTGTAAACACTTCAGATGTAACCTTTTAAACAAGCAAGGACAAAACAGCACATAAAATATATAAACATAATTAAAGAGATTAAGAATGTGTTTATTTCATAGCACAGAACATAATGGGATAATTTTCCAAATGTTTGCTAAAATTTCATGTACTTTCAGGATAAAAAACAATCTTTCAACATTGCAGAATGTCACAGGACTGTAGTTAAAAATACTATTTTTCTGGAAGTATGCCATCTAGAGGCTGCAAATTTACCATTCAAAATATTGCTTTTAGTAAGCAAAGTGGAGTAACCGTGGTTTATATCAATTATACGAGCATAATCTTTCGAGACTCATTAAGTCCATCAATTTATTCTCATTATTAAAGAAAAATATAGACAACCCGACAAAATAGTGTTTTATATATAATAGAGAAGTAAATAAATAGCTAAATATTTATTATGTAAGCTTGTGTAGATAAGTACTAACAAATGTAAAAATAGGTAAAATAAAACGTAAGTAGAGAAATGTATGTGTTTCAATTCTAGAACTTTTTTTATTCATGTGTGCCATAAAGAAATAGAACATGAAATTGCAGACGAGAATCCTGGTTATAGTTACTACAGCCAACAAATCTAATTTGGAAATTAACGATTTCGTGATTTGGAATTCTAAACTTCCTAAAATGTAAATATCGTTGGGAAGAGATAGAAAAGACACAATCTGAGAAGTCTATTTTTTCTTTGCATGTATCAATAACGTATAATGTAGGTAGAGTAGGTGATGTATTCCACCCAAAAATTTCGATGCAGAAATTTAACAACAAATATGTTTTGAAGTCCTATGTGTCCAAAAAATAATTTCAGAACAAGGTTAGTGTGTGTATGTGTGTATATGTCCGTGACCAGCATAACTCAAAAACGAAAACCGGGTTAAACATCAAGCTTGGTATTTAAAGGATGTGACACGAATATTTTCAAAAATATCCCCCCATACCCAACTAAACTTTACATGAAACAGTTTTTCAAAATTTGTGCTTGCTCAAAGATGGCTTTATAGATTTCTAACAAAATTTTCATGGCAAACGAAATGTTTGTAGATTTTTCTTGGAATCCTCTCTGAAGACATTTTTCTGAATAACTTTTGTATAACTTATAGACCCTAAATGATAGACAAAACCGTACTATATAAAAATGCAATATTTCGTAAAAAAACACAATTTATGTTATACACTCTTTTACTGTAGAGTTAACCATTTCCGAGATATTCCTTGTTGCTGGTTTCAATTTTTAACAACTTAAGTTTTCTCATAGAAGAAACAGTCTTTCGTTTCATTTCCTTTAACTTTTTCTAGCACATATGTGTAGGTATGGTACACAGATAAAGAAGGTACTGTATTTCACCTAAAATTTCGATTAGGAGATTTTACCGGAAACAAATGTTTTGAGACGTGGATCCATTTATTTTAAAAAAAATAGTCCGTATGTATGTGTCTATGCAGCTTAGCTCAAAAAGGGAAACTTGGTATTTAAGTATCTTCCAAGGATTGGATACGAAGGTTTTTAAGAATGTTCCCCATCCTCGCCAACCTTTTCATGCAACATTTTTCGAAAATTTTTGATTTTCTGAAAAATGTCTCAAATGATTTTTATTAAAATGTCAAATACTTAAAATACTTTCATGATAAACGAAATAAAAATGTTGAATTTGCTAAGACTCTTCATTACGGATGACTTTTGTATAGATCGTAAAATGTGAAAGACAAAAGCTTGCTACAGAAGAAGTGTAATTCTCATTAAAACGCACAATTTATGTAGTATACATTTTTTGTAGCGTTAGCAGTTTCCGAAATATTTCTTGTTATTGGTTTTAATTTTAAACTAGTCATTTTTTCTCAAGTGGGTGGTAACTATCATTTCATCTCTTTTGCTTTACTCCCGGGAATGCAAAAGAGGACCGAATTTCAGTTGTTTCACTTTCCATCCAACTTTTAAAACTGTGGCTTTAGCCTAGTGCATCTACTCATTTTCCTTATAAATACTAGGAAGTGAGTAAAAAGGACATTTCTGTCACCTAATATTTATCCTGATTAGCATGATGTAGGTAAAAGAATAGTTTTTTTGTAACCATCGTTTGTTTACAGAACAGGTGGAGAAAATCGTGTGAATAGAACACATCAATTGTTTTCTCTACTTTTGGTCAAAGATAAATACGAGGGTCACCCAGAAAGACGCACACAATTTGGTAAAACTTATAATAACAAAATATATAAACACAAAACTTTATTAACAAAGCTATTATACAGTACTCTATCTAAACGAAATTACTATAAAAGCATTTATTTTCACGTGGTATTTGTTTTTAATGCAGACATCATACTCTTCCACCACTAAAGATCTGAACTCAAATGTCAGTACCACTTTTAGGTTTTCATTGTTTGGGAAATCTTTTCCAGTCAAAAATTGTGAACAGTGTTCAATTTGAACTGATTCAATTCTGAATTATTTTATTAACAGTTGCCTTCAACTACCCTATAATGAATTTCGACTCCGGAATTTGTAGTGCATACCGGTCCTTCCTTAATTACTCGTAAATTGTGCACCATTTCCTCACTGAAAACTTGTTCATTTTATTATCATACCATACTCTTGCGTTATTTACCTTTAAAACTCGAATGGCTAACATTTTGTGCATTCAAAAAAAGCAAATAACTTCTTTAGCTTTTCTATTTTCTTCTACAAAGTATATAAAATATACTTAAGTATATTAATGAACAAATACTTTTCGATTCTTTAAGAAATATAATTTTGGGAAAAATTCTTTTCTTTTAAAAGGAAGACCCTTGTTTTATTTTACTCGATTCACCCCTCATTAACCAATCCAATGTAGAAGCGTACAGCATCAGCGTTGAAACACTCTAAATGTCTTAACAGAATGGAAATTACGTTGAGAAATATAGTAATATACTGTAACTTTGTAACTAAAGTTTCGTTTCGTAATCGGCTTACCCTCCCCATATTTGTAGGACTGACACCCCTCTAGCCAATGCCTAGGGGTCAGAAACCTGTTGGTGAGCAAAAGGCACGAAACCACGAATGAGAACATGTTTGGCCCATAGCGAGGAAGTGGATGATACGAAATGTAAGCGAAATTGACGATGGGAAAGCTGATGTTGGAGCTATTGGGGGAATGCGTGGCGGGGAAAACCGGAAGACCCGGAGAAAACCGCCCTTCGACCTCCACAAATCCCACATGCGGACGATTGGGATTAAACTCGGGCACCTAGATGGGAGGTAAGTGGTCTAACTGTGGCGCCGCCTACTCTAAATAAAGTTGTGTTGATATATTTGATTATTTAGTTGTTATGCCAAATCATCTGTTACTTTCTGGATGGCAGTCGTAGGTTATTGATTACTGAATGCGTACATATAGTTTACGGGAGTACCTTTGTGTATTAAGTATTTGTTAATACAATTCTCCTGAAATCTAAATATGATTTTGGTAGGATAAACAATGGCGTTTCACTTGTGCGAAGAGAACGTTGATGAAACGCCCCAGGGAACCGGAACTGGCTTTTAAGCTCAGGTCACTGCTGAGGATGATGATGCTTTTAGGGGATTTGGTGTTGGGAAGTGGAATAAAACTGGGACTTTATATTCATGCCAGCACCAAAACAGTCTCTCGTTAGTTTAGTTACAAGCGGGGTGGTGTGGGGGCTGAAGCTGTGGGTAAAGTTGCGCCCTAATCCGACAGGCTCATCCTCTGCGCCGTAAATTAAATGATACGAAGACAGCGAAAAGTTACTGGGACGGTCAAGCCAAGCATACACATGCGTACTAAGTGAAGAACAAGAGGAAGAAGAAGAAGAGTGCGATGTAATTTGGTGCTTTGACAGGTCACGCGCCTTTGGGTCCCCACGCAAACCTTCATGTAATCCCCCTACTGCGTGTATCCAAAAGTTTCTTTATTAGCCTAAACCAACTAGTTTTCCTTCCGGTTAGTGCCCCTCTAAATCCACCCTCCCTCATGCTATTTCACCTTTCCCCAATCTGACGTGGCGCTCTAATCCGCAGTTAATTTCAGTATTTCCTCTTCAAAATCCAGCCACACTTCGCTCCCGTCAGCACCGCTAACAAACCTTCGAAACATCGCGTTTCCCATTGTCATGGTTCAACTGGAGGTGCCGAGTTGTCAGCTAATGAAGCTTTCTGATGGTGAAACAACTGCAGTTTAAACTGTTTTGGTTCCAAATATCGCCGGTATTCAAGTAATCACGAGGTTGACGCTGAACATTATTAGAATGACATATTTCTAGAAACAAATGAAACGTTTATATTTGACGCTACTTTTTGAAGTTTTGTAATTTAATTATCGTTCAATTTGGTTCAACTAGAGGTGCCAAGTCGTCAGCTAATGAAGCTTTTCTGATGGTGCAACAACTATACTTTAAACTGTTTTGGTTCCAAATTTGGTTTCGAATATTATTAGAGCTCAAGGTATCATGAGATTGACGCTGAACATTATTAGAATACCATCTTTCTAGAAACAAAAGAAACTTTTTTATATTTCATAGTTATCTTTTGAAGTTTTGTAATTTAATTACCATTCAATTTGGTTCAACTGGAGGTGTCTGAGTCAGCTAATGAAGCTTTCTGATGGCGAAATAACTGCAGTTTAAACTGATTTGGCTCCGAATATAACTGGAGTTCAAGGCATCACGTGATCGACGATGAACATTATTAGAGTACCATATTTCTAGAAACAACTGAAACCTGTTTATATTTTACAGCTACGTTTTGAAGTTTTGTAATGTAATTACCGTTCAACTTGGTTCAAGGGGAGGTGCCTAGTCGTTAGATAATGAAACTTTTCTGATGGAGAAACACTGCACTTTAAACTGCTTAGGTTCCAAATATCACTGGAGTTCAAGGCATCACGAGATCGACGCTGAACATTATTAGAATGCCATATTTTTAGATACAAATGAAACTTGTTTATATTTGGCGGCTGTTTTTTGAAGTTTGTAACTTAATTACCATCCAATTTGGTCAAAAATTTAACTATAATTATTTAAGAAAATACTGAAGTGATAAGTATTAAAACTAGGGCTTTGTTCTTTGTAGATAAGCTATTGCACTGCACCCTACCATATACCTGCCAAATAATACTTACATCTTGAGTTTTCTGGATCAGCTCCGAAGACCTCTTCATTTTCGATGACTATTGCATAACTGTTAAACTGTAATAGGTAGACAAAAACTTACTACACAAAAATGTAGCTCTCGTTAAACCACATAGTTTATTCATAAAATGTTTTTGTGAGTTAACCATTTACGACATATTACCTGCTACTGGTTTCACATTTAAAATACCTACACTTTTCTCATACGGAAATTTTAAACTCCTGGCCAAGCAAAGAAACGAATTTCAAGTCACTAACAACAAATTTTAAAAAATTGACTATCGCTTTAGTCAAGTGTATTCCCTTATTTCGCACAAGAACTAATACTCCTGAAAATGCTGCTGCTGTTCGATCAATGCTTAAAGAAGATCTCAAAACGGCTTATGGATATATTTGACTGATATGGGTAGTGATATAAGTCAAATCCAAAATATTTTACATCAACATTAAGACACAAGAAAATTTGTGTCGTTGATGGATTCCACATAAATTGACTCAAATGAAAAATGACGCATTGATTGGTGCAGAACCTTTGGAAAAATTCACAAGTAGCACTTCAAATTTGATTTGGAATATCATTACTAATGATGAATCTTGATTTATTGCTATGATCCTGAAAAGAAAACCCAATCGGCTCAATGGGTCCTTCTAACAGTAGATACCTAAGCCTACAAACGTCCAACGAAATCGCAGTGTAGATAGAAGGTGGTTGCATTTTTTCTAAAATAAGCCATATTGCTACAGCTAATATGGACGTACCTCTAATGCTGATCAGTACACTAATGTCCATTTGGAAATGGCCAATAATGTCCACAGTTTTGAAAAATTTAATTTAATCAAGGACATTGGGCATTATTATGAGTCAAATCCAAATACGTCAATAGAAAACTTTATTGTCGATGACTCCACATATACTGCCCCTCCCCCCGACAATCTGACAACGCATTAATTTGTGATAAATACCTTAGAAAAATGTACTACGTGGCTAATCATAAGTTGTATGGAATACCGTTACTGGTGATCTATTAATCAGCTCAATGGGTATTTAGAACAGAGCCCTAAACCCACAAAAAAACCGATGAATTCTCAGTGCTGGTAGAAAAATGGTTACTAGCAGTTTTACGAGATAAACCGTTATTGCCAAATGATACACAAACGTCTGTTTACCGCAATATTTTGAAAAATTTCGTAAAAAAATTCCGAAAGACGCATACTGTGAAATTAAAACAGAGTATCTGGATGCGCTGCTCATCCAACATACATTCCTTTCGTAGCATCCTATGATTTTGTTCCCCGTAAGTTAAATATAAAATACGTTGAATCATTTCATTAGCTGAAATAGTGGAGTATTATAAAAACGTGGGTTCTGAAGTACTCAGGAAGAGTGGCGTGATTGCTTCAGAACAGAATGCAAAAAAGTGTTGATTTTAAATGAGAATAAGTAGAAACATAATAACACCATTAAACTTTTAAAACTAATTTTTGTTTCGTATTCTAATAGTCTTCAATGTCGCCGTCATATGTTTTTGTTTATTTAAATTACATGTGTAAAGAATTTTACGTAGTAATAGACCAACGTTTCTGATATAAAATGCATTAAGGAGAGATAAATGAAAATGCCTTTAAAAGCAAGGTATTTGGTTGCTGGATTGCTATAAAGGGTTTCAAGAACAGATTGAATAAGAAATTACATAATTAGATCGATGATAAAATGACATTGTAGGAGACATAGCAACAATACATCTAATGTATGTGGATATGTAACAACTGAAGAAAGATGACTACAGCTTTTCCTTCAGCAGGAAGAAAACATTTTTCATTCACTTGATTTTTTTCTACCCATTTTCAACAAACTCTTTAAAATAAAGAAGTATTACTCTATATTTTAACGTTAAGTCGGAGACATTTACATAAATGATTTTGTTACATTTTTCCTTGTAGTAACTAGGGAATAAGGGAATACACTAGGCTTAGAAGCTCAAAATTTATTGAGATTAGAATCTTTTAAGAACTGGTCGCTATGTAAAAATCCGTAGAGGATTTGTAGGGGAGCCAGAAAAACTAATAACGTCATATTTTACAGTCTTACAGTTTTACACAAATCCTCCAGAATAAAGGGGATTTAAAATGGAATTCCAAGAAAATTAAAGGTATAATTAAGATTACTTATAGATAAGGTGTTTTTGTACCTTAATGTATTTTAATCCGGATGGTCATATCGAACGATGAATGAAACTGTTGAAATGATGCTCAAATAATCTCATGGTCCATGGAGGATGGTATTTATTTAAAATCTATAGTCATATTTTAATAAAAGAAGTTGGAAATTTTCCAATGAAAAGCGAAACTTTAATGACGAATTTTCTCAAGAATAATCATTTCACATACTTGGAAGACGCATAAATTAAATATAAAGTATGGTGTAGTACGACTTTTCGTTGATTAGTATGCTACATACAAAAACACTCGAACACCGGATCTTTTTCTAAAACACCTTCTTTTATTTTTTATTTATTTTTATTCAGGGGGATGAAATCCTGACATCGAATTTATTGGTGCAATAGCAGTACTTCTGTATTTACCATGTACATTGTAGGACTCTAAGACAATTATGGTTTATAGATATTCATTTGTCTTCTATTTCCGTTTTAGAAAAGTTCATTGGTTAAGTGGAATCTGACTGAAACATTCATTAGATTTGAAACATATTCTGATTTGCTCCCTGCTTCTGACCAACTGAAGTACCATAGCCTCACGCCGACACGAAATTAAATTGCCCAAGAGACTCAAATTTTTAAGTGATCTCAGAGCTCATTGGTTTTGAACCATCTGGAGGAATCTGACGAAACTGTTGCTGAAATTATAATTTTATTGACCTATAACTAAACAAAGGACAACAAAACAACTGCCCAGGAACCAGAGATTTGCATAATGTGGAATATACCTGGTTTGAAAGATGTTCATTAATCTATTTACCGAGGAATTTAGGTAGGTAGATAGATACATACATACATACATACATACATACATACATACATACATACATACATACATACATACGAGATAGGTATATGGAGAAAACATTGTATGCCATGTAAACATTTTGATATTGCCATTTCAATGGAAATACATGTTTTGTAACTGAAGAATCTGCCAATGTTGCGAAGAACTGTATCACCTGTTATACTGTTGTTGTTTTCTTAATTGTTGAGATTTAATTTTTCACCTCTGCAAGAGAAATGGCGGTGATTTTGTAGTTTAAAGAATGGAAGTGCAAATGCCTACTTTTTTGAGATGTGTACTTTTTCAACAATGAAACAAACTATGCATAAAGCAT
Source organism: Hymenopus coronatus (assembly GCA_030762935.1). Classification (NCBI taxonomy): domain Eukaryota; kingdom Metazoa; phylum Arthropoda; class Insecta; order Mantodea; family Hymenopodidae; genus Hymenopus; species Hymenopus coronatus. The sequence continues at coordinate 77,271,945 of CM060895.1, read as the reverse complement.
AAAAATGTAATTATGTTCAATATTACTTTCTCTATATGCACTATATAAATAGTGTATAGAGAAGGTACTTTATGCCACCCAAAAATTCCATACAGATATTTCTGGAAAAAATCCGTGTGTGTGGGGGGGGGGACAGATAGCTCTAAAACGAAAATACCGTTAAATACCAAACTTGGTATTTAAGTTTGGTGTCTTGCAGGGATGGAACACGAAGATTTTCAAGAAAATCCCCCCTCCCAACTAACATTTACATGGAATTTTGCTCGGAAATGTTGTTTTTTCAAAAATGCCTCTAACGATTTTGATTAAAACATCGTATATTAAAGATATTTACCTGACAAATATGTATATCTTGAATCTTTTGGGAATAACCTCTGAAGAACTACTTTATTCTGGATGAATTTTACGAAATTTTGTATAACTGCTAAACGTAAGAGATGGACATAAACTTACAATACAAAAATTGTAAAGCACGTTAAAACACACAATTTATGATATGTACATTTTTTTTCGTTGAGTTGATCGTTTTTAGATATTCCCGGTTTTTGTTTTCAGCTTTAAAAAAACTACGTTTCTTATACAGGAATTTGTCAACTCCTGTCCACATAAACAAACGAACTTCAAATTTCTTGATAACAGAAGGCAGATAGAAGATAGATTGAGAGTTCAATGTATCAGAGAACAACCATACGCTTGCGGCGAAAATAGAAATTGGCATTATTTGTTATTTGTAACAAATTTACGTGTCCTCACAAAGGATGACATCCTAAAGTTGAAGAAGAAGTGTTGAAATTTGTGCGAGAAAGGAGGAAGAATGGACAACCTGTGACTAGAGGCTCCATACGAAAGAAAGCTAAAGAGGAGCCTGAAGTTCTGGGGATTCCCAAACGAGTTTATGGCTAGCGTCCAATGGTAGGATCATTTCAGCGGACGGATTTATCTCAGACGCCGTACAAAAATGTGTCGGAGGCTTCCTGCAGATTTCCAGGACAAGCTACTAACGTTTCAGCGATATATTATTTCATATTGATTGCATACTTTCGTTATTTCAAATTTTCTTCTGTAACATTGTTTCACCTAACAATAGAGCATCATCCATTCTATAATCTGATGGTTTATATATACTATATCCGTTGTTGTATTAAATACATTTAAACAAAATATCTGTTGCCTATTTTATGTTACTGATGCGCTTACATTCTATACAAACCTCCTTTTACCTTCTCTACACGTACTATGCATATAGTGTATGGAGAAAGTATTGTAATACACCCAATGTGTGTGTGTGTGTGTGTGTGTGTCTTTTTAGACAGCATAGCTAAAATACAAAAATACCGTTAAATACAAACTTGGTATTTGAGTTAGGTATCTTCCAAGGACGCGACAGGAATATTTTAAAGAAAATCCCCCCTCCCCCAACTACCCTTTTTACATAGAAATATTTTCGAAAATTTTGATTTTTTCAAAAATTATTATAATAATTTTTATTAAAATGTCGTATATTTAAGATATTTACTTGACAAATGAAATGTATATCTTGAATTTTTTGGGAATAGCCTCTGAAGACTAGTTTATTCTGGATGAATTTTATGGAATATTGCATAACTGCTAAACAGTAAGAGATGGACAAAAACTTAACTCACAAAAAATGTATAGTACATTAAAACGCACATTTTATGTTATATACATTTTCTTCGTGGAGTTGATGGTTTTTGAGATATTCATTGTTTTTGGTTTCGGCTTTTAAAACTTCACTTTTCTCATACAGGAAATTGTCAACTCCTGTCCATACATACAAACAGAAACTTCAGCCACATAGCAACCGCTTTTGACTATCATTTTAATCTGTACTTCCTTATTTCAATTCTACTTTCATGGAAGCAAGTAATAAGATTATTTCTGCTAATGTTTTCTCGATCAGAATAAAGTAGACAAATAGAAGCAT